>CM061062.1:35665425-36865425 GCA_030762895.1 Sophora flavescens | reverse complement strand
AATATGCATCCTGACAAATCCCCAGGTCCTGATGGTCTTAATGCAGCTTTTTACCAGCATTTTTGGAATATTTGTGGTGCTGATGTTATCACTGCTTGTAGGAAATGGTTGCAGGATGGTTCTTTGCCTCATGGTATTAATGATACTAATATTACTCTGGTTCCTAAATGAGAGCATCTCACTACTATGCGTGACCTTAGGCCAATTTCGCTTTGCAATGTTATTTACAAAATTTTATCCAAGACTCTTGCAAATAGATTGGCTATGGTTATTGCAAAGTGTGTGTCGAAGAAAAAGATCTGCTTTTGTCTCAGGTAGATCTATAGTGGATAATGCCTTGATAGCCACTGAGTCGCTCCATTATATGAAATGTAAGAAGAAAGGTGTCTCAGGTGATGTTGCTCTAAAGCTTGATGTGAGTAAAGCTTATGATAGTGTTAGTTGGGACTATCTGCATGCTGTTATGATTAAAATGGGTTTTAACATTCAGTGGGTGAATTGGATGATGATGTGTGTGTCTTCTGTTCAATATTCGGTCCTTATGAATAATGAGAAAGCAGGTTCAGTTATTCCAGGTCGGGGCCTTCGGCAGGGTGATCCGTTATCTCCTTATCTCTATATTCTGTGTACGGAAGGCTTGTCCTCTCTTATTAAATCAGCCGAGAGAAGTGGTTACATTCATGGTATCAAAATTTGTAGGAGAGCTCCTATTGTATCTCACCTTCTTTTTGAGGATGATAGTCTTTTATCCATTAGAGCAGTGGATCAAGAAGTGGAATTTGTGAAAGATTTTCATAGATACGAGCCGGCATCGGGGCAAGAAATTAATTTTGATAAATCTGCCATGATTTTTAGCAACAATGTCCAGCAACAAAGGCGTTGATCGCTTGCTGGAATTTTGGGTGTGCAAGAGAAAACTGATGTTGGTAAATTACCTTGGAATCCCATCCCTTATTGGCAAAAATAAAAGGTAAATTTTCCAATATATTAAGGACCGTATTTGGAAAAAGGTGAGCTCTTGGAAGGGGAAGACAATATTATCTATGGCAGGGAGAGAGGTTTTGATTAAATCAGTGGCCCAAGCTATTCCTGCTTATTGTATGAGTATGTATCTTCTTCCTCCTTCTCTTGGTGATGAAATACAAAAAAATGCTAAATTCCTTCTGGTGGGGTGCAAAAAATGGAGAAAATAAAGGAATTAAATGGTTGTCTTGGGATAAACTTTCTATGCCTAAAATATGGGGTGGTCTTGGTTTCCGTAATATGTATGCCTTTAACTTGGCTATGCTAGGCAAACAAGCTTGGAAATTTGTAGTGCAACCTGATGCTCTTGTGACTAAGATCTTTAAAGCCAAATATTTTTCACATGGTGACTTCTTGGATGCAGACTTGGGACACGATCCCTCTTATTCTTGGAGGAGTATATGGATGTCCAAGGCTTTGGTGAAGCAAGGAGTGAGATGGAGCATTGGAAGTGGTGACACAATCCCTTTGTGGGATGCCCCCTGGTTACGTGATGGGGAGAGGATTTCTTGTCCCATGGGTTTGCCTTTTGAATTTCAAAATCTAGCAATTAGTGATTTATGGATCCATGGTCTAAAATGTTGGAACCAACCCCTTATTGACAGTTTTCTACCTACTCACCTAGCACAAAAAATTTTAAACACCCCTCTTAATGAGCTTGTGAGTGAGGATAGAATTATTTGGGGACCTAGTAACAATGGGCTTTACTCGATTAAAGCGCATATCAAGCTGCTTTGAATAATCTTGCAGATACGAGTCATTTGAAAATAGATGGAGATTGGTCCTTGATTTGGAAGCTCAAAGTGCCACCTAGAGTGAAGTTTTTTCTATGGAGAGCTTGTAGAGATTGTCTGCCTACTAGAGTCCAACTTCAATATAAAGGAATTAGCTGCTCAAGCACTTGTGTTTTCTGTGAATAAGAGTATGAAAATATTTGGCATCTTTTGATTACTTGCAATATTAGCAAAGAATGTTGGGTGAGACAAAGAATCTGAGATTTTATTTTTCCTCAACTGCAGTTACCTCCGCAATTTTCGTGAATTACTCTTCACTGTCCTTAGTTCATTGGATGTGGATAGGAGGGTGGCATTTGCGATGTCCCTTTGGGCCATTTGGAGCGCAAGAAATGATAAACTTTGGGAGGGAAGGACACCAACATTGGATGCTATTATTCATAGATCCTCCAATTTTTATCTGGATTGGAAGCATGCAAATTCACCAGGCACTCAACTTCAAAGTGATGGACGCAATTTGGATGCCACAACATGGGAAGTTCCACCCCCAGGTTACTATAAATGTAATGTTGATGCAAGTTTCTTTGAAGATGCAGGGAAAACTACTTTTGGTATGTGTATTAGAGATGATCATGGTTCTTTTATTCAAGCTAGGACTGATTGGGTCCTCTCTTGTCTCTCAATTCTTGAGGGGGAAGCCATGGGTCTTCTCAAAGCTATTCAATGGGTCCAAGAGTTGAATTTAGACCATGTTATTTTTGAGCTAGATTGTCAAGTAGTGGTCAACCATGCCAAATCTCCTAAAGTTGACATCTCCGAATATGGAGTAACTATTAGAGCATGTTATGACGTTCTTTGTTCTTTTCCAAACTTTGGGATAAGTTTTGTTAGGAGACAAGCGAACAGAGTAACTCATTCGTTAGCTAGGGCGACTCTTTTCACTGCTGGTCCCCATATTTTCTATTATGTTCCTTCTTGTATTGTTGCTTTGTCTATTCTAACAACACAAACAACTCCTCATTACCATAAAGGATAATTTAGTTAATTTTAATCAAATTAAATGAAATTAACTAACCAATTTAATATGTACGTTAGATTAATTTTTTTTCTTATAATACGGACCGAATGAAGTGTTTTCAGTTGAATGGAAGTTACTCAATTAAGCTAAGAGTGGATGTAGGAATTTGAATGAATCCATTCAGAATCTTCACATTCCATTTATAGTGTGTGGTCAATGATAGCTACTACTAGTAACAATTTTACTTTCCTTTAATATTTTTCTTTGTACGTAGAAGAATTCATTTCATGATGTGTCTAAAACTCCGAAATCGAATCATCGCTTGCGTTGGCCACAGCTCACGGCAATAACAACTAAAATTAAGATTGTGATTTGGTGGATCCACGCAATCACTCTTTATCTCTCTCATGAATTTGGATGGCACCGACCTAAGAGCCAACTCATACTTGCGTGGAATTGGACAATACACGTTTCAGTTTCATGGTTCTATAAACATCAAAAGTTATTACTAAGCACTATATGGCTCAGAGCCCCATGTCCATGCTTTCCCCACGCGTACGTGAATCAAGCACCTAACTCTCTGCCTTGCCTTACCTACTTTTTTTCAACACCAAGTGGGAACTTATTTTCAAATTTCAAAATAAATATATTGCACAATTAATTTCATTAAATGAATTAAATTTTTAATTTATTAGGTCATTTACGAATTGATACACTCTACCTTTTTTACTTAAGAGTGAAACTTATCCATAAGTGATGGGTCTCGGTGAAAGTTAATGGTGTCTTGAGACGAATTATATATCTTTTAAGATTAGGGTTCAAATCCTAAAATTACTATTTTAAAGAGAGTTTTAGCTAATTTTTAGACTCGAATTGATGATTAGTCTCACAGTTAATGATAACAATAAAAAACATTAGTATCAAAATATTTTAGTTTAATTTTTTTTATACATTAGCTGACATTTTTTTTTCAGTAAAAAAAAACAAGTTGACATGTTTTTTTAAAAAAATTAAATGAGTAATCTATACTTATTTTTCATCCAATTCTTTTTTAAAAAAAGTTGACATGTTTTTTTTTTTTAAAAAAAGGATTTAATTGATATACATTGACATTGTAAAATTTTTTACATGTCAACCAATCGAAATTGATAAATCATTAAAATCTTTGACTTTTATCCGAACCACCTTAAAAGTCATTCAAACACTATGATTTCACGATTGGTTGCGATTTACATTGATGTGACAATAATTAAACTCTTAAAAAAATTAAATGAGTAATCCATACTTATTTTTCATCCCGACCAGGAATGTGAGCGTTAAAACTCTTGAGGAGAGCTTTAACGCCTCCCTTGTGTCCGCCTTGCCGAGGGATTAGTCTCCGTAGTTACGTGCGGTGGATATACCCTCTGGAAAAAAAAAAAACTTATTTTTCATCCAATTTTTTTAAAAAAGTTGGTATATGTTATCAAAATTTAAACTCTTTACTTTTCTCTTTTTTCATAATGAATACTATACGACGGAAAATTAATTGCACTTTATTATTTGGGTTACTTCTTCTTTCCCAATAAGATCCAACTCGTATCCTTGTCAATCAGCAAAGAAATTTTTGAAAAAAAAGAGAAAGAATCGTAACTATAATAAGGGAAATCAAAAGAAGACTACTAAAAATAAATTGCATAACTGTAGCCCATTGACTCCTCTAATCTTATCTCACACACACCATGGCATGCATGCACTTTCCCAACCCAACTCTGGTTCCTTCTATAAAAACCCCCCCTTACTTCACAAAACATCACATGTTTCATATTATTAGCACTCTAGAACCATCATCATAAGAGAAGAAGAAGAAAAAAACACACACATACAAAACACAACATCATCAACAAACAACAACAACATCATCTTAAACATTTTATGGCAACCCGTGTGATGTCCTCCAAGGATCCTCAAGAAAATTCCTTACAACACCGCAACAGCAAATCGCGACCGCGCCAACAAAACCACTCAACTCCGCTCACCCTTCTCTTGTATCCCCCGCTGCCGCCGGCGTAGCACAACCATCACTCTTCGACAAGACAGACCAAAAACCACCCTCCGCCGCCACCACCACCATCCACCCTTTGTCCCTAAACCTCGACGACGCTGAAAAGCTGTTCTCCCCTGTCTCCACCACCAAGCTCCTCCGCTCCACCGCGGTGCTCCACGCCACCGCAATGGGGCCCATGGTGGATTTCGGAATGTGGATCATGAAGTCTAAGCTTATGGAGAAAGGGGTGTTGAAGGATCTGATGATGGCCTCCATTCGGAAGACGTTCTACGAGAACTTCTGCGCCGGCGAGGACGCCACCGCGGCTGGGCGGAGCATACGGTGGCTGAACGATGTCGGGTTGCGTGGCATGCTTGTTTATGGGGTTGAAGATGCGCATGACAACGAGGGATGTGACCGTAACCTCAAAGGGTTTCTTCATACCGTTGATGTTAGCAGATCGCTTCCGCCAAATTCTGTAAGCTTTTTCACTTTTGGCTTAATCATGGTTCCCAAAAACAAAAAGTTGCTTTTGGAAAAATATTTTTTGGTACCAAAAATTGTGCATCTTATTATAGGTCGGAAATTAATTTTGACGAGCTTCTTTTTTAAAATTTGACTCATGCGTTTTTTGGGTTGGATTTGAACTATATTTGTAGTTGGTAAAATTTGATCTGATATTATATACTTTTATGAAAAGATGAACTAAATTATATTTTTTTATTTAAAAGATTAAATTGTTATATATTTTTAGTATAAATTCTTGATGTTTAACTTTTATCATAGCTATAAGCCTATGATGGTTTTTGATCTAGTGACAATGTTTTACAATTAGAGTGCACATTAAAATTAAAGTCTACTTTTTATTGATATATAGTTTATTTTAAAGGATATGAGTGTATTTGTTATTGTTTATTTTGGTAAAAAAAATTATTTTGTTTTAAAAAAATCATTTTTTAACTGAATAATTATTTCAAATCAGTTTGTTTGTTTTTGTTTTTAAAAATAACGAAAAGCAGAAAAAATAGTCATTTTTAGGCTTAAAATGAAAAACAATTTTCATTAGCTTTTGAAGAAAACATTTTCTTATAACTAACTACTCTTAAAAAAAATTATTTTTATGATTGCAAAGAAACACAAATCTACTTTTGCTTTTCTTTAAAATCTCTAAAAATAATTACTAAATTATTTTTATAATAAAATTATTTATTTTTTAATTTTAAACAAATGGGCTCATAGTAAAATATTTTATAAATTTTATTTCATAATTTTAAACTTCTATAATTCATTTAAAAAAAAAACTTCTATATTTCAACTACATTCAACTATATATATGTGACATTTGAATAAATATTTAAGAGTAATGATAGGACTTATTTATCATAATCATATAAATATTTAATTAATTATATGTAAATATCTTATTAATCCAGGGTTTTTTATGACAGTTGTTGCTTTCTGTGTGTGAATGAATTGAGTAAGCAAGTGGGTACCACCTTAAGTTGTAAGGAAAGGCAAGTTGATCAGTACATGCTAGCTTTTTGTTTTGTACCATGAGTGATATGTCTTATGGTTGGTCCCACCCAGCCAAAGGACAATGAGGTTTGCAAATTGGCATTGTTGCTCATGCAAATGAACATATATTATTCCCTCATGTCATTGCTTACGAATGAAAATTGAAATGTAGTATCTATTTGGGTTGATTTATTTTATGTTAAAGTAGTTTATAATCAATTTTTTTTTCTAGAAATAAACGATTATTCTCCTTAGAATAGTCCGAATCAAGTAGGCACTTTTAATTTGATGTCATGTCATGTCACAAAGCTTGAAGTGGGGCAGGGAGAGTTGTTTTCAATTGTTTGCTTGTATTTTAATTTTGTATCTACTTTTGTGTCGGTAAATGAATGTGTGATTGGTGTATTTAACCAATAATAAGTGCATTTTTTGTATTTTGATGTGATAGGTGAGCTTTGTGATTGTGAAAATCACTGCAATATGCCCAATGAGGTTGCTAGAAAGAGTTAGTGATCTGCTAAGATGGCAACAGAAAGACCCTTCATTCATTTTACCATGGAAGCAAGATTCCCTTCCAATTTTTGCAGAATCAAGCCCCTTGTACCACACTCAGAAAAGACCAGAACCTCTAACACCAGAAGAAGAGTGTGACCTTCAACTTGCCAACCAGAGATTACAAGAACTATGCCAAAAATGTGTACAAGCCAATATTCCTTTATTGGTTGATGCAGAACACACTACAGTTCAACCAGCTATTGATTACTTCACATACTCTTCTGCCATCTTGCACAACAAAGATGACAACCCCATTGTGTTTGGAACCATACAAACTTACTTGAAAGATGCCAAGGAGAGGTTGTTGCTGACTTCAAAGGCAGCAGACAAAATGGGAGTTCCAATGGGGTACAAATTGGTGAGGGGTGCTTACATGTCCACAGAAAGTAGATTGGCTGAGTCTTTGGGGTATGCATCCCCAATTCACAATACCATTAAGGACACACACAAGTGCTTCAATGATTGCTCATCTTTTCTGCTTGAGAAGGTTGCAAATGGACCTGGTTCTGTAGTCCTTGCAACCCACAATGTTGAATCAGGTACTTGGATATACAGATATACAATTCACCCTATTTATTTTCAGATTATTTAAAATATGGTTTAATTGCATTTTTCGTCCCTCGACTTTTTTAAATGCACAACTTTGATCCCACTATAATTTTAATAGAACATTTAGTCCTCTAATATATTAAATTGTGCAAAATCAGTCTAAGCAGCCTAAAAAGAATTAAGTTTAAACAACTTAAAAAGAATCGATTTGCATAATTTAACAAATAAGAGGATCAAATGTACAATTAAAATTTTCGAGAGACCAAAATCACACATTTAAAAAGTTGAAGGACGAAAAGCACAATTAAGTCTTAAAATATGATATCAGAATGAACAATATCTCAATATTCATGTGTCTGATATGATGTGAAAATGCTGTTTAGGGAAATTGGCTGCTGCAAAAGCACATGATTTGGGGATTGGAAAGGTGAACCACAAGATGGAATTTGCACAGCTATATGGAATGTCAGAGGCACTTTCCTTTGGTTTGAGCAATGCAGGGTTTCAGGTTAGCAAGTATATGCCATTTGGACCAGTAGAGATGGTTATGCCATATCTCCTGAGAAGGGCTGAAGAAAATAGAGGGCTCTTAGCTGCTTCAGGCTTTGACAGGCAACTGATGAGGTAAACAAAAATAAAATAAAATTATTCATTACCATCTTAGCCTATGGCATATGAAATATTTAATTGCATGATTTTTATGCTGACAATGGTCTTTTGTTTCTATGCAGAAAGGAGTTGGGAAGAAGACTAAAAGCTGCTGTGTTTTGAAGGCTACAATAATGTCTTTTATGTAGGCTTCCAACAGGATTCGCTTTTTGTACAAATTGGAGAATTCTGTAATTTGAGAAAAATAAAATGTGCATTATTATGCTATATTTCACATGTGTAATTCACATTGTGAAATTTGAAATAATACTAGTATTTTTGTTAACAATCCGTAGCATTGTAATTTGTACATTCAACTATATGTAGGTAATTCGAATTGAGTTTAACTAACTAATTATGGATTCAAAAGTTATATGAATAAAGGTAGCAGCAACCCCACATCAGTGTTCACTGACCTAAAATTGATTTGGACAGATTAACATTATGTGCTATGAAGGGTTGCAAGTGGATCAAGACTAACACACAATAAGAAGTTGACGTTTAATACTAAAAATGTTCTCTTTTTGGATCCACTGAGTTGGGAATAGAAAGATTAGCAATTTCGGTCACTACCTTTAGCAGCAAATTCATCAAATGGTCCCTCTGATTTTTGTTGCTTCTACGTTAAGCATTGAGGATATGTCCAAAATCAATGTAATATAAATTATCGATTACCAATTAGCCATTATAAATGAAGGTTTGATCATATATATCCCAATTGCAACTTAGCATTTAAATGGAAACGGGTTAATCTTGATTTCTAAATGATGGCCTCCTTCCAATTTAATTGTTCAAAGTTATTTTGATCTCAGTAATATTTATTTTCATGATCATAGTGATTATGAGCTTTCTTTCACACACTTATATACATATATATTGAGTACGTTTGCAACAGATTCTTTGAAGTAAAAAAATCACTTTTTAAGTAAAAAACCATTTTTAATGAGTTTGACTTTCTTTGTTTAAAAAATCAATTTTATGATTAAAATGAATAACTTCTACTTTTCTTTAAAATCTCTAAAAGATAATTTTAAATTATTAAATGTAAATTATTATTTTTTAATTTATAACAAAAGGGCCGAAAATTTTCAATGATCATCTCAAACACTGATGTTTCTAGAGATAACTTTTTTTATTTTACTAATTTTATTTGGATTTAATTGGTATGTAGTGTAAAAAAAAATTACACAGTCAACCAACCAAATAAGTGTTTGACTCTTATCCCGATTGTCTTAAAAATCACCAGTATAGAAATTAAACTCACTTTACACTGATAGTATATAGAAATTAAATTCATTTTATTTTATTCTAGATATATTGTTTGTTTTTTAAAAAATATATCTGAAAAAAAACTACCACGTGTTATCACTCTAATTTTTATAAATAAATGTTAATGTTATTATTAATATTTTATTAGAACGGCTGCATGAATAATCAATGATGCAAGCAATAACTATTTTTGAATAAACTTCGAACAATCAATAAAATAAATGGAAGGGTTTCAAACTCATATAATCATTAATCTAATTATATAAATAAATTTTCTGGAAAATTAATGTAAATAAATCTTTTTCTAGGTAATCTAATTTTTTCAACCACTTATTTTATAGTTAACAAGGAACATGTGGGGCATGATTTATTATTAGCATCTATCATTACTCATTTTTTTCTCCCTCCCCTTTTTATAATCGTTGAACTTTACATCAGTGTCATGAAAGTTCCTTTTTATTTTAATCGTTGAACATCACATCCACGTCATCAAAACGCTTTTTATTAATTTCATACGTTTCATTGGCTCTTTCCTTTGGTTGACGAATGGGGAGCACAATCCTATCACTTTGACAAAATTTGAAGTGTTCTTTCTTAGGGATATGATTCTTCCCTCCACTTGTTAGGTATTGACGAATAAATACTTTCTTTAAAAGAAATTTCAGCCTTATAGAATTCACTCCTTTAAAGCATTAGAATCACATAATAAAATTTTGAATGATATTGACGAGTATTCTTAAGGTATTTTTTTAATAAATCAAAAACAGTAAGTTTTTATTAAAAAATCAAGTCTATTTATTTTTTTAAATATTAAATATATCAATTTTTTTATAAAGTTTTTTTTATTCCTTAAAAAATATCCTAAAAACACTGGTATTTTCCTAAAATTTTTGTGGAAGTAATTCATTTTCCTGGCTCCTCTATCGTATTTAATATGAGCTGCACATGCCGGACCAAGTTGTCGTAAGTTATCATGTTGTGCTTAGCGTGTGCCAACATTTCCATGATAAGACCAAAATAATTTCACCGCCTTAATTTTTTTTCTTTTGACCGAATATTATAATAGACAAGTTGTGAAACTAACATTGATGATTGGAAGTGGTGATTAGATAAAATCTTATTCAAAAAATCAAAGTAATAATTCTGAGATCTGAATATCTGATATTGTAAGTAAAATTTATTTGAAAATATAATATTTCACTGTGATCAATTATTTTTGAATTCATCACCTTAAGATAATAATAATAATGAAATATTGAATATAGTTTAAGAATTTAATTAACTTTATAGAAGGCAAAAAGAACCCAAAATATGTTACACATCAAAATCACGACAATTTTCTTCGAAAATAGATGATGTAGAATCTCCATCGTGGGTTGGGAATTTGGACTTGGGTTTTCATGAAATTCATGTCAAAATAATATATTTTTTAAACAATTTTCAATGACGAAAAAAAAATTTCAACAGAGATCCTTAATTCTTGAGCACCCAACACTGGATGAAATGTGTAAACAAGTCATACCAATTCAAAATCAAAGTGAGTTTCCTTTCGTGAACGATCATTCCAATTCAAAGGACAAAAGTTGTAGTCCAAGCAAGTTGCATATTCCATCGCCCACAATCGCTGAATTGGAATCCACTACCCCAGAATAAAAGGAGAGCCACTCAAAGATGAAAGAGAAAAGATACCTTCTCCCACTGCCCTATGGGTCATCCAAGATTCTTGGAAGTATCGGAATATGTTAAATGTGTCATAATCTAGTCAGCATATATGTTTAAAATGAGTTTAAATATAAATAAATGAATTTAGTTTTAGGATTAAAGTAGTATTTATCGTTAGTATAAAAAGTTTTATAATGGCGTCTAATAACATTTTGACATGTGTGTTTTATTTTAATAGTTAAGAGAGGTAAATAATAATGATACTGACTTATCAAGATATTATTAGATGTATGTGTAGAAATTCTTTACATTGTTAGTATAAATTGTAAAGTTTTTTCACCTTCAATCAATCATAAATTGTTATATCATTAAAAATATTTAATTTTCATCATATTTATCTTTAAAATGACATTTATGATTATTTGCGATCAGGGCCGTGTATTCAATATAGCAACTAAGGCAGTTGCCTTAGGCCCCACATTCACCAACTTATTGACCATTTGTAATTTTTTACTATTGTAAATGCCCAAAAATCTAATATGTAATATATACATCAAACATAACAACCAACATGTGGTTGGTCCAAGTGGTAACCGACTTGGATCCCTTAAGCAAGTGATCATGGATTCGACCCCTGACTCTTATGTATGGAAAAAACCTAATAAATATTCAACCCTAACAACATGTAGGAGAGTTCTTATTTATACATAGCAAGTAACAAAAGAAATTAATACTGATATAGATATTAAATTTTATCAAGAGATTGTATTCTTTTCCAAATCTATGCTTATAGAATATTACTAACAATACCTGTAACACTTACTAATGCTGAAAGAAGTTTTTCAAAATTAAAATTTCTTAAATCATTTCTTAGATCAACAATGTTACAAGATAGATTGAATTGATTAGTCATACTATCTATTGAGAATAAAATGTTAGAATTACCAGAATATAAAACTTTGATAAATGATTTTATCGTTAAAAAGGCCAAAAGAATATATATAATATAATGATTAATAATTTAAATTATATTAATTTTTTTTAATAATTTTACCTTAAATCCCAAAATATCTGGACACGATACTGTTTGCGATTGATTGAGAATATATATTTTTTTTACGACAACCATATATCAAAATTAAAGAGATAATATAGCAAAAGAGGCGAAACATAAAAAAAATATTATCTTTTTAACTTTTATTTTGATTTTGAACGACCTTATGGTCCAAGCCTCCTAGGTCAGACGCAGAATGGTCCTAGCACATGCATTTTCCAGATCAAAGTCTTTTGGCATGAGTCATAGCGTAGCTATAAGTCTAAAGTGCACTATGTTACTTATATTATTTGTTAGTTAAGTCTTTTTATATTTACGTTTTTTTTTTTTATAAAAAACGTAAAGTTGTGAATTCAGCACTTATAAATAATTTTAAAAGTTCGGTAACAAAAACTATATTTTAAAATTTCAAATTTATTCCAAAAGATCAATAGTTTATAACTTTTAATAATGTTGTAGATAACTCTTATAATACACCACTTTTTCATTGGACTGACTAAGCCGGTTCCCAGTTAATTGAAATCAAGTTTTTTTCCTCAACACCGGGTTACTCTCCATCATAGTAGGTCACTAGGTTGATAAAAATAAAATAAAAAGTGGAAAGTGGCCTTTGGTTATTGTTTGGACTGAATGGGAATTGCAATGGTGGTTTACAAATTGCAATAAATATTCTGTTCAACATATATTATATATTATAAATCACAAACAGAGATATAATTGCCACAACCAACTTACCCAGAAAAATGTCGAGAAAAAAAAGTGATCTCTGTTACCAAAAAAAATTATTTTTTTTATTACAATGGACAAATGTCAATAGTCAATAATAATCCTTCCATCAATCACAATAAATAAAAAATGTCACATCTGTTACATGTTGTGGAAAGTGTATAAACCGTGGGATCTGACGACTTGCAACCTACCTAACCTGTTGCAATTTTGGGATTTTTTTTTTACTAGTACTTGAAATAGACAATTATAAACACGAGAAGGGGATTGAATTGTGTTTATCAGAATTTAAGTAAAGTTGAAATCTTTTCGTAAACAGAAGCTAGATTTGGATGAGTGGAAGAATACAGAATGGACGGATGACTTTTGCAAATACAACACTTGATAGACGTAAGAAAACTAAAGCAATTAAAGAGTTTAAGGAAAGAGAGATTGACACGGTTATTTATCCTGGTTCACTCTTCAAAGCAAAGAGCTACTCCAGTCCTTGGCAGCACCAAGATTTATCCACTATAACTGATCAGGTTACAGACTCAAGTATTATTTGCACACCTAGCCTTTTCAGGCTCAAGACAAGTATTCTTTGCACACTTAGCCTCTTCAGGCTCACTCAGGTTTGTTTGAGAGATTTGGTTTGTAATAAATACAACTTCTCACAGGCAGATCTTTCACTAACATTCAGAGTGGTTTAAATGTAAAGCTTAGAAAAGTCTGCGTAATAACTTCAAATGATTGAAGAATATAGAATGAAAGAATGAAGAAATTAATGCGCAGAGTAATGGCTTTTTAATGCAATATGTATTCTCTGTTTCTTCATCTTCAATGACTTCTATATTTATGGTCTTCAAGCATTTAGGATCCGTTAGAGACATTCCCTCAAATGTTGGCTTCAAGCAGAACTTCATTAAATGCAATAGAGTCGTTCTGGGAAGCCATTAATGCAATAGAGTCGTTGGTTGTACTCTAACATGAAGGATCATGACTTTATGCATCGTGATACAACCATATCAGAGTTGTGCAGAGAGCTTTTTGTATTTTACTGAGCACACATCCCTTTTCGTGTAAGGACCAGAGGTACTAGGGAATAAAACATGTTGGAAGCATTCTTTAACTGGTCTTTGGTTCTGATTATCCAAGGTTACTTGAGAGAGTAACTTCTGACTTTTCTTGATAATCGTGAAACTGAGTAGGAGAGAAGGCTTCAAGTCTCTTTCTGGTTCTTTGAAATACGATTATGATAATCCTTATAGAATTCACGTTTAAGATAAGTGCTTCCATCTTGAAAATAATCACGTCTATCTAGCCATTTAAGTTTTCATTCGGGCTAGTAGACGAGCTCCATATTAAGGACTCAGCAAGTCCAAAGACTAGTGTGGACTAGGGCCTCTTGCATTTTAGTGGACGAGCACTTCTGTTACTCTAGTGGACGAGAGACTTTGTTACTTTCGTGGACGAGAGCCTCTATTACTCTAGTGGACGAGAGCCTCTGTTACTCTAGTGTTCTGTTACTCTAGTGGACGAGAGCCTCTGTTACTCTAGTGGACGAGAGCCTCTTGCCACTTCATTGGACCATTCTAAATGGACGAGCTCCAAATGCCACGTCATTGGACGGACCATTCTGATACTTTAATGGACGAGCTATTCTGATACCTTAATGGACGAGCTTCATCTGCCACGTCATTGGACGGACCATTCTGATACTTTAATGGACGAGCTATTCTGATACCTTAATGGACGGGCTCCAATTGCCATGTCATTGGACGAGCCATTCTGATACTTTAATGGACGGGCTCCAAATGCCACGTCATTGGACGAGCCATTCTGATACTTTAATTAGACGCTGGCTTTTACTTTAGTGGATGCAAGTTTCTCTCTCTTGCATTTTGGATGTGCACTTCAATCACTACAGTGTTGGACGTGAGCTTCTATTGCTTGTGTTGGACGTGCGTTTCAATTACTACAGTGCTGGACGTTTGTTTCAATCACTTGTGTGTTGGACGTGAGCTTCCATCACTTATTTAATCTGCACACTCGATAGATAGGTTAGCAACCAATATGATGGTTAATTAAATCATTAACCAATGTTTAGTTCTCATCAAAACTTAGAGAAATGCACATCAGACATTTTAGAGACTTAACAATCTCCCCCTTTTTGATGATGACAAACATTGAGATGATTTAATGAACCTCAGAAAATATCAACAAAGAAAATAGCATATATAGACAGGTTGAAATTTTCTTAAGCGAACAGGTCATATCATATTCATTCTCCCATTCTATTTATCCTATTCTCCCGTTTTCATTTCTCCCATTCTCCCTATTCATTTCTCCCTTTCTCCCCCTTTTGTCAACATCAAAAAGGGTTATGAAGTTTTATTTATGAGATATGTTAAAGGCAAGATAACATGTGAAGAAAATCATAGTAATGCAGCAAGCATATTAGACATACTCCACTTAAACTATTGTATCATTACTCCCCTTGAACTAATGCTTAGTTAAAAGAACATGTATATAGGAGTAATGACAGATTTAGCATAGACAGGTTAACATTTATACATGTCATTCAACAATGCAATGCATGTTTAGATTATCTCTAATAAATAAAAACCTTTCTTCTGCGAGGGGTTTAGTGAAAATATTAGCCCATTGATTTTCAGTTTTAACAAACTTAATATTAAAGATGCCTTTCTGAACATAATCCCTAATGAAATGATGTTTGATTTCAATATGCTTAGCCTTAGAATGCTGAATTGGATTTTTAGTTAAGCATATAGCACTGGAATTATCACACCATACAGATATGTTATGTTCATAAATAGAGTAATCCTCAAGTTGATGTTTTACCCATAAGAGTTGAGAGCAAGAACTAGCAAGCAGAGATGTATTCTCGCCTTCGGAAGAGACAGGGCAATGGTTGTCTGCCTCTTGCTTGACCATGAGACTAAACTTGCTCCAATGAAGTGACATCCTCCACTGGTGCTTTTTCTTTCTATTCTGTCTCCAGCAAAGTCAGCATCACAATATCCCACTAATCTATATTCTTTTGATCTTAAATACAGCAAACCAAGATTAGTAGTTCCAAGCAAATATCTAAATATTCTTTTAACAGCCTTAATATGAGATTCTCTAGGATCCGATTGGAATCTAGCACACATACAGACACTTAACTGAATGTCAGGTCTGCTTGAAGTTAAGTACAGTAGAGAGCCAATCATACCTCTGTAGACAGTTTGATCTACCTTTTTACCTTCATCATCTTTGCTTAGTTTTGCATTGCGTTGCATAGGGGTTTTCATGAGCTTTGCATTTTCCATTTTGTATTTCTTGAGTATCTCCTTGGTATACTTTTGTTGATGAATGTAAATTCCATCACTTGTTTACTTGATTTGTAATCCAAGGAAGAACTTCAATTCTCCCATCATGCTCATCTCTAATTTAGCTTGCATTAGATTTGAAAATTCCTTGCACAACTTTTCATTAGTTGCTCCAAAAATAATATCATCAACATAAATTTGAACTATAATAAAGTTCTCTTTAGAGCATTTTTTGAACATAGTAGTGTCTACTTGTCCTCTAGTAAAACCATTATGCATGAGAAAAGAACTGAGTCTATCATACCATGCTCTAGGTGCTTGTTTAAAACCATATAATGCCTTTTTAAGTTTGAAAACGTGATCTGGTTTATTAGTATCCTCAAAACCAGGGGATTGCTTAACATACACTTCTTCTTCAATTATACCATTTAGAAAAGCACTTTTTACATCCATTTGAAACAGGGTAATTTGGGGTTGTGCAGCATATGACATTAAAATGCGTATGGCTTTTATTCTAGCTACAGGTACAAAGGTTTCAGTATAATCAATACTTTCTTGTTGGTTATAGCCTTGAGCTACTAACCTTGCCTTATTTCTGACAACTTTACCATCTTCATCCAATTTGTTTTCGAAGACCCATCTTGTTCCAATAACCGACTTGTTTTTAGGCTTAGAGACAAGAGTCCAGACATCATTTATGGTGAATTGGTTAAGTTCTTCTTGCATAGCAAGAATCCAGCTTTCATCCTCAATAGCTTCTTCAATGCGTTTAGGCTCCAAATCTGAAATAAAGGCCACATTGCTTGATTCTCTTAATGTGGATCTGGTTCTTACTCCTTCAGAAGGATTTCCAATAATAAGATCCTTAGGATGATGAGTGTTGAACTTCCAATCCCTTTTGAGATCATCATGAAGATCTTGACTTGTCTGCTGACTCGTTTGTTCCCCTTGTCTTTCAACCTCAGGCACGGATTCTGTTTTGGTTAGATCGGGTTGTTGACTTTCTGGCTTGTTTATATCAAGACCTGTAAGATCATCTTCTAGATCTGATAGTTCTTTATCAGTATTTAATCCATCATTGAATTTAACATGAACAGATTCTTCAATAATACAAGTTCTTGAATTGTAAACTCTAAAAGCCTTAGACTTTTCAGAATAACCTACGAAAATACCTTTATCTACCTTAGAATCAAACTTTCCAAGATTATCTTTGGTATTCAGAATAAAACATTCACATCCAAAAGCATGAAAATAAGATATGTTGGGGCTTTTTCCTTTCCACAATTCATAAGGAGTCCTTTTTAGAAAAAGCCTAATAAGTATTCTGTTTTGTACATAACAAGCAGTGTTTACAGCTTCTGCCCAGAAGTACTTAGGGATATTATTTTCATTGATCATAGATCTGGCCATCTCTTGCAGAGATCTGTTCTTTCTCTCAACCACTCCATTTTGCTATGGAGTTCTAGGTGCAGAGAAATTGTGAGATATTCCATTCTCCTCACAGAACTGTCTAAACTGCTCATTTTCAAATTCCCCCCCATGATCACTTCTAAGGGTAGAAATACAGAAACCCTGCTCATTTTGTACTCTTTTGCAGAATACTGAAAAAGCCTTAGAAGACTCGTCCTTGTGTGTTAGGAAGAGTACCCATGTGTATCTAGAAAAGTCATCAACTATGACAAATCCATATTTTCTTCCAGCCAGGCTGGCAACACTAACTGGTCCAAACAGATCCATGTGTAACAACTGAAGAGGTCTAGAGGTTGATACTTAGTTTTTAGATTTGAAACTTGATTTTATCTGTTTACCTCTCTGACATGCATCACACAAGACATATTTCTTAAACCTAATATCAAGCAATCCTCTCACGAGATTATTCCTTTTTAATTCAGAAATTAGTTTCATACTAGCATGTCCTAGTTTCTTATGCCATAACCATCTCTCATCCTCTTTAGACATCAGACAGGTTACACTTTGATCTGAGAGATCAGACAGCTCAATCTTATAAAGATTTTGTTGACTTTTAGCTGAAAAGAGGGTTTTGCCACAACAGTCTTTAACTATGCATACATCCTTGGTAAAGGAAACATCAAAACCACTATCACATAATTGACTTATGCTAAGCAAATTGTGTCTTAATCCTTTAACCATAAGAACATTAGATATAGAGGGAAGAGGGGGTTTACCACCAATAGTACCAATTTCTATAACTTTCCCTTTCTGATTCCCTCCGAAGGCAACGTGTCCTCCTTTCTTAAGTTGGAGGTCTAGGAACATAGACCTTTCTCCTGTCATATGATGCGAGCAGCCACTGTCCAGGTACCAGCAGTGGTGTTTTCTTTGTCCTGTTGAAGACATCTGCAACAAAAATTATTTGATCTTTAGATACCCATATTTTTCTGGGTCATATTCTGTTAGTTCTAGGAGTTTGTAAAGAGTTCCTTCTCTTCTTATGGATACACTTAGACATAAAATGCCCAGTTTTTCCACAGAAGTTACAAATAGGTGTTGATTTGGTTGCAGTTGACTTAACAGATATTGTAGGAGCTTTAGTTGATATTTTATGATGTGTCCGATGGACATATCCAATACCTTCTTTGTTAAGAGAGTGCTTCTGACTGCCAAGTAGCTTAGTCAGATTGTCTCTACCATTAACAAATTTGGAAAGATCAGAAGTGAGCTCTTCCACTTTCTGTTGAAGTTTTTCAACTTCTTCAGATGGTGATGTTTCACTTGAGATCTTAGCTTCATTAGACTTTTCAGTCTTCAGCTCACTGTTTTCTTTAGCCAGCTTCTCGCACTCTTGAGATTTCTGTTTATGCTCACTAGTGAGCTTTACATACTCTCTCTTGAGGGATTTGAAGGCTTTAGATAAGCAGTTGGATTCCTCCATCAACTCCTCATAGGCATCAAGTAATTCCTCATAGTCAGGATGTACCTCATCGTCAGAGTCTGAGTCAGTGTTGGCCATCAAACAGAGATTGGCTTCTTCCTCTATTTCTTCATCAGAAGATGTTGACTCCAGATCCTCCCAAGTAGCCATCATTCCTTTCTTCTTCTTCTTGAAGAATTTCTTAAAAGGGGCCTTCTTGAGTTGAGGACATTCAGCCTTGAAGTGACCAGGCTTCTTGCACTCATAGCAAACAATTGGACTTTTGTCTGTTGAGGTGGATTCTTTGAAGTTCTTGTCCTTGTTGAACCTTCTGAATGGCCTATCCCTCTTGAACTTCTTTTTATGCAGGAGAAGATTTATCTTCCTGTTCAGGAGAGGCAATTCTTCGTCACTCTCAGAATCCTCGAGTTCTGATAGGTCAGCATCACTGGATGACTCATCTGCCTTCAGAGCCTTGGAAACTTTTGCTGACTTTTGATCAGCTTTCAGAGCAATTGACTTACCCTTCTTTGGTGCAACTTCATCTCCAAGTTCTTGCTCATGAACAGTGAGTGTTCCAAGAAGTTCATCCATAGTCAAGGTAGTGAGATCCTTGGCTTGAGAGATAGCAGTGACCAGAGGTCTCCACTGTTTAGGTAGACTTCTCAGAATCTTTCCAACCCTCTCAGCATTGGTATAGACTTTGCCAAGAGATTTTAAACTGTTGATTATAGTTTGAAATCTTCCTATCATTTGAGCAATGGATTCTCCTTCCTCCATGATGAACAATTCATACTTTCTGACAAGTATGGCAATCTTTGACTCTTTGACTTTGGCTGTTCCTTCATGTGTGACAGCTAAAGTGCCCCATATTTCTTTGGCAGAGTCACAAGCACATACCTTCTCAAACTTCTCCGGACTGAGAGCACAAATGATGTTATATCTAGCTTTGTGGTTCAGCTCCCATTTTGTCTTTTCTGCAGCAATCCACTGAGCTTTTGGTTTGAAAGTGTTATCATCATTCTTGGGAATGAATGGACCATCTTTAATGACATCTCAAAGATTAGAGTTTGTAGATAGAATGAACCATTGAAATCTATCTTTCCAATAGTTGTAGTTTTCTCCATTGAAGTAAGGAGGTCTGGTTAGGGAAGCTCCTTCAGTCTGATAACTTCTACTTGAACTAGCCCCAGCAGTCATGTCTATTCTTCAGGACCTTTTACCTCTACACTGTTAGATGCTCAACCCAGAGGCTGAGCTCTTATACCAACTGAAATAGACAACTATAAACACGAGAAGGGGGGCTTGAATTGTGTTTATCAGAATTTAAGAAAAGTTGAAATCTTTTCGCAAACAGAAGCTAGATTTGGATGAGTGGAAGAATACAGAATGGACGAGTGACTTTTGCAAACACACCACTTGATAGACGTAAGAAAACTAAAGCAATTAAAGAGTTTAAGGAAAGAGAGATTGACACAGTTATTTATCCTGGTTAACTCTTCAAAACAAAGAGCTATGTCCAGTCCTTGGCAGCACCAAGATTTATCCACTATAACTGATCAGGTTACAGACTCAAGTATTATTTGCACACCTATCCTCTTCAGGCTCAAAGACAAGTATTCTTTGCACACCTAGCCTCCTCAGGCTCAAGACAAGTATTGTTTGCACACCTAGCCTCTTCAGGCTCAAGACAGGTATTCTTTGCACACTTAGCCTCTTCAAGCTCACTCAGGTTTCTTTGAGAGATTTGGTTTGTAATAAATACAACTTCTCACAGACAAATCTTTCACTAACACTCAGAGTGTGGTTTAAATGTAAAGCTTTGGAAAGTCTGCATAATAACTTCAAATGATTGAAGAATACAGAATGAAAGAATGAAGAAATTAATGCGCAGAGTAATGACTTTTTAATGCAATGTGTATTCTCTGTTTCTTCATCTTCAATGACTTCTGTATTTATGATCTTCAAGCATTTAGGATCCGTTAGACACATTCCCTCAGATGTTGGCTTCAAGCAGAACTTCATTAAATGCAATAGAGTCGTTCTAGGCAGCCATTAATGCAATAGAGTTGTTGGTTGTACTCTAACATGAAGGATCATGGCTTTATGCATCGTGATACAGGCATATTAGAGTTGTGCAGAGAGCTTTTTGTATTTTACCGAGCACACTTCCCTTTTCGTGTAAGGACCAGAGGTACTAGGGAATAAAGCATGTTGGAAGCATTCTTTAACTGGTCTTTGGTTCTGATTATCCAAGGTTGCTTGAGAGAGTAACTTCTGACTTTTCTTGATAATCGTGAACTGAGTAGGAGAGAAGGCTTCAAGTCTCTTTTTGGTTCTTTGAAATACGATTTTGATAATCCTTATAGAATTCACGTTTAAGATAAGTGCTTCCATCTTGAAAATAACCACGTCTATCTAGCCATTTGAGTTTTCATTCGGGCTAGTAGACGAGCTCCATATTAAGGACTCAGCAAGTCCAAAGACTAGTGTGGACGAGGGCCTCTTGCATTTTAGTGGACGAGCACTTCTGTTACTCTAGTGGATGAGAGCCTTTGTTACTTTAGTGGACGAGAGTCTCTGTTACTCTAGTGGACGAGAGCCTCTGTTACTCTAGTGGATGAGAGCCTGTTACTCTAGTGGACGAGAGCCTCTTGCCACGTCATTGGACCATTCTAAATGGACGAGCTCCAAATGCCACATCATTGGACGGACCATTTTGATACTTTAATGGACGAGCTATTCTGATACCTTAATGGACGAGCTTCATCTGCCACGTCATTAGATGGACCATTCTGATACTTTAATGGACGAGCTATTCTGATACCTTAATGGACGGGCTCCAATTGCCACATCATTGGACGAGCCATTCTGATACTTTAATGGACGGGCTCCAAATGCCACGTCATTGGACGAGCCATTCTGATACTTTAATTAGACGCTGGCTTTCACTTTAGTGGATGCAAGTTTCTTTCTCTTACGTTTTGGACGTGCGCTTCATTCACTACAGTGTTGGACGTGAGCTTCTATTGCTTGTGTTGGACGTGCGTTTCAATTACTACAGTGCTGGACGTTTGTTTCAATCACTTGTGTGTTGGACGTGAGGTTCTATCACTTATTCAATCTGCACACTCGATAGATAGGTTAGCAACCAATATGAAGGTTAATTAAATCATTAACCAATGTTTAGTTCTCATCAAAACTTAGAGAAATTCACATCAGACATTTTAGAGACTTAACAGTACTGTACATAGTGTACCAAAATATTATTTTTTTTTTTTTGCAATCCTAACGAGGATTCCCCTTGGGTGAAAATTGTCATCCCCACTTTCTGCGACTAAATTGTAGATGACCTACTTGACACTTTATAGCATTATTACACGTTAATATCTCGATTACGTCTCATTAACACCAACTGACCAGAATGAAAATATTAACTCATTCCCATTTAAGTACTTAATTTGTATACAAGCATGCTTCAAAAAATCGAAGTAGTCACTTTAAGGGACCAAATTGTGTATATTAACTCAAGATTTTTTTTTTGTTGAAACAATTAACTCTAGATTTTTAGATTTTCATCTTTTAAATATTGCCAGCAATCAAAATGGAGTTAGTGTGTGTTTGGTTCCACTTCTAGAGGCACCAGAAGTGCTTCTGCACCTGTCAAACGTGATTCTGGTAATAAAAGAGGTGTTTGGCAACACGTTTGTGGAATCAATTTTGCATCCAGAATTGATTCTACCAGAAGCAGCTTGGAGTAGCTTCTGCTTTTGAATTGAAAAATTACACTAGGTTTTACATCAAACTTGTTTTTAAAGTAAAAACATCCAAACAAAAATCACTTTACTTCAAACTCAATTGTATTGAAATCAATTCTATAAAATCTATTCCATCCAAAATCACGTTTGTCAAACGTTCATCCAAACACACACAACTTGGGCAAAGCTAGGAGTGCTTTTGGCCTTAATGTGATCCAGGAAGCTCCCATTGAGATGGTTTCCTTTGTTCTGGCTGATGTCATAGGAGTGCCTTTTGTTAGGCATTAGTGTTTTCTTTTCCCTTCTTTTGTTTTCTGTCTTTCTCTTTTGCAACCAAAAAAAAAAATAAAAAAATAGAGTTTTGTCATTTTTATGAATGAAGGTTTAATTGTCATAAGAATCTTGATTTAGAGTTCAGTAATCTGGATTCATAGTAATACTTCGATTACTTTCATCCTCCAACTACAGGAGGAAGAATCTTCTTTCTTCGCAAAACTTAACAAACATTTTCTTTTCTTGAGGGATTCATTTATGATACAAGCCTCATCCTAATTTTAATGGTATAAAATCCACATGAAAGAAGAATTTTTCTTATACAAATTTCCCTCATTTCATATGGTGCCAATGAAGGTTTCATGGGTGGGGTATATCGGTTGAGAAAAAATCAAGGGTGGGATTCATTGGAGTATGACCTACTCTTTTATTTCTGTGGGTAAATATGGTGAAAAAAATCCGTACCCTGGTTTTATTTTCTTGTCATTATTAAGGTAAGCTAGTATCTTGAGGAAGGCATGGCAGTGGAATGGTATTAAAAGAGTTTTGTCATATCCTCTTATAAAATTCTCTTGCTATTAAGTAAAGAAGATATTAAATGAAAATGTAATGCATTTTTTTGGTAATGAAAATGTAATGCATTTAATATATTGGAAATATTAAAAAAACATTTAATAATTTTTTATTTAGCAAATAGGAGGATTTAAAATTATTTATGTTAAAATGATAGGTAAATGACGAGGAAAAGACAAATACAAAAGACATTAAGGCCCTGTTTGTTTTGTTTCCAGATTTCTGTTTTCATTTCATGTTTTCAAAAATAATTATAAAACTACCACATTGTTTTCATTCTGTTTCATATTTTCAAAGATATACAGGAAACACTGAAAAGTGAAAACGAGAAAAAAAAATGTTGTTTTCAGTGTTTCTTACAAATTTTTGAAAACACGAAACAGAATGAAAATAAGGTGGCAATTTTATAATTATTTTTAAAAATAGGAAACTAAAAAAAAAAAGCAAACAGGCTTAAGCCATCCTTTTCTTCATAAAAAAAAAAAAAATAGGAAGAGAGAAGTGGCGAGGATAATAGTTTCAGCCAACGCGTGTGTGTGTGTTTGGATGAGCATTTCATAAATGTGATTTTGAATGAAATTGATTTTATAGAATTGATTTCAATATAACTGAGTTTGAAGTGGAGTGATTTATGTTTGGATGATTTTAATTATTTTAAAAGCAAGTTTAGTATAAAACTTAGTGTAATTTTTCAATCAAGAAACAAAAGCTACTCCAAGCTGTTTCTGGCAGAATTGACTCTGGGCTGCATCCAAGAGCCAAACATATTAAAAAATGGTCAAGCCCACATTTGAACGGTTGTTCCCACTATGAAACCAAACATACACCGCATCCGAGTCGGGTCTTCATCTCCACAAGTCGCCTCTATAACCTCCAACTCCATGTAGGAATTTTTTTTTGACAATATCATAAAAAGAAGTTAATGCTGCAAACTTCCAAGTTTTTTTTTTGTTGGAGCTAAAATTAGAAAGAGAAAGAGAATGTGAAAACTCAAACTTTATTCACATTGCATACTACTTGAAGTTTATTTATAGACTTACATGGATCACTACCCTCATTAACTAACTCACTTTTAGTTACACATCAACTAACTAACTATATTTAACAAATTCCTAACTATAACAACCAACTTTATTCAAATTACACTCAACAATTTTATATGATTTTTAATTATTATTTTTTGGGTTGCATTTAGGGTCCTTCTATCGATAGTCATAGGTAATCTCTTTCGAGGCGTAGAGATCGTTGAAATAAATTTTGATTTTCCCAAAGAAGTTTTTTTTAATACTAACGGTACGATAGGAATGGAACACCACCTGATACTCTGATAATATATTTAAAAAACTCAATTATCTATCGATTATGTTGGGCTTTGTTGATATATGGTTTTTGATTTGATAACCCGTGCTCCTTATATATTTTTATTCACCTCTATTATTCGAGAACATAGACAACCTTTGTTGACAAAACCTCTGTCTCTGTAAGCTTTTATTTTTATGATGATGATTTCAACTTTCAATCCAATAGCAAGTCTTTGATTTGGTCAAGTTGAATGGTGAAATGGATTGTAAAATGTTTGAAGATCATATTCAACTTTCGAATCCAACAGCAAGTATTTGATTTGGTCAAGTTGAATTGTGAAATGCATTGTAAAACTTTTGAAGATCATGATATCTCAAGTTCTTTTCTTTTCTTTTTTTCCAAACTAAGGAAATCCTTTAGTCGATAGTCAAAAATTAATTCCTTCCGAGATATAGAGATCATCGAAGTGAGTTATGTCTCTTCCAACAAAGACTTTTATAATTGTGAATTTATTATTTGATTAGATTCGAGAAAGTTACAAAAGAATTTATGATTTCAAAATGTTTTGTTAAGATTTAATTTTCATATACTGTTAGAATAAAGATTTTTTACACTGCCAACCAATTATGAATTATCATATCATTAAAAATATTTTTTTTTTGACAAATATCATTAAAAATATTTAACTCCAATCATAATTATCTTAAATGTCCAACATAAGATGATTTCTGATTGACACATCATAAAACTTTACACTAACAAACACTACATCAAAATTAAAAGAAATATAATTGATTTTTTCTCTCTCGAAGGTTTATCCTTTGGATCATTTCATATTTTACTTGAAACACTTATCATATCTCATCACCATGTTTTTTGGATAGTTTTTTTTTTTTTTCAGGCTTGTGATATACAGTATAGAACTTGTTCCTGCCGAGATCCGGTTTACCGGAACCTCGCCGTGAACGTCAAACCAGGGATGAATAATTGGGGTTGTTTTAGGCTATGGCTTGACAGAATGTAATATTCCGGTCCTACGTATCCCAATGGGAATCAAAGCCAGACGTAGTTCTAGGTTCAACCCTTGGTGGTACGGTGACCTCGATCCCCTAATCTTGTATCCGATGGGTACTAGCGAGCAAGGACTTTCTGATAGTCTCTTGGTCGGGCTAGCCCTCTAATACGCTTAAGGGAGAGTTACCGGGGTTTGTGAAAGTGCCTTTCTATCATGGGTACTCTTCCTTTTATAATAGGATTCCCCTATCTTTTAGAGATCTGATTTATCTCTTTCTATCTCTTAAATCTCTTTTGAGATTTGATTCCTTAATTTAAGGGATATTATCTCTTTTAACCAGATAAGGTTATTTCAGATAATATCAGGATTTAATTAAGGATAATATGCTATCCCTTAATTAGGTGATCTTTAAATTATTATCTTTAACTTCCGGACTGGGCCGGGTATTCGAGCTCGGTGGCGGGTTTCACTCTTAGGCCCGTACACAAGCCCCCCAAGCTTTGAGCTGATTAAGCGTAAAAGCTTTCATGATGTTAGCAGAGATCGGGAACTCGGTTTCATCTTTCTGTCTTTAGGCCAGGCGAGGTGATTGGCCGAGCTTCATACTCGATGCATATATATACATCCTCCAACTCGGTGAGCAGCTCGGGTGACCGAGCTTGATGCTTTCAGGGTGCCGAACTCTATATCTCGGCTCATACACAAGCCCCCCAAGCTTTGAGCCGATGGCGTGGAAGCTTTTTCGTGGGAGCCGAGGCAAGCCGAGGTGGAGGTGATTACTGGTGTTGTGCTGACGCGTGGCTAGGGATGGCAATTTTACCCGTACTCGCGGATACCTGCGGATAAAATCCGCAACGGGTACGGGGCGGGTAGCTAAACGGGTACCCGCGGATAAAATAAACGGATAATTTTAATATCCGTTTATAAATGGGGCAGGGACGGATATCACACTATCCGTGCCTGCGGGTACCCGTATCCGTTACCTAATTACTATAATACCCTGACTATATATATATACTAAACTGCCTTAACATAATTTCCCTTCAGTCCTACAATCCCTACTGACCTACATGCTGGCTGCGACGCTGTGAGCCCCTTATTTTCTTTCCTTCTTCTTCAGCCCACAGGCACCACCAAACAGAGTGGAGCTTGGTGTGAATCTGGATAGTTGTGAACAAACGTACCCACCTGACCCTTGTGAAGAATCCCACGTTTATTCGAAGAAGACGGAAACCAGCAGTGAGAGATTGCAGCAGCGATGGACCCCATCATCCTCTCCGACGAAGATGAATAAGAAGACCCCTCAACCCCATTCCCGATCCATTCCAAGAAACGTCGAACCGAACCAGAACCAAACCTAAACCCCACGGTCCTCCTCCTCGACGATGACCCTACCCCACAGAAGCATTCCTCCACGCCTTCCTTAGTTGCAGAGACTCCAATGTCTCCGCTATTCAACTCCGAAATCGCAATCGTGAAATGCACAAGACCTTCTTCACATTCAGCCAGGGTTTCCCCTTCTCAACCTAAATCCTCTGGTCTGTTACTTTTTTCGTTTGTTTTCTTCTCACAACTCAGTGTCGTTACTCAATTATTGCTTATTGTATAACAACATCTACCTAAACGGCATGCACATTGTGTAGTTGTTGTTCAGGAATTAGTCAAATGATATGTTTGAAATCTGATAACAAGATTGAAGATTCCAGAATGGTCAATGAAACAACGAACTCCTCGTGTTTGGATCTTGTTGGAGATTATCATTTCCTAGATAATTTTCATCTATTGTGTTGTTTGATGGAAATTTGAAGTGTGATGTATTAATGTGGTGGTTTGTTTAAGTTTTCTGTGTATTTTTTTAATTAAAAACATATTTTTTTTGTTTTTCATAACTACCCATGGATATCCGCGGGTATCCGCGGATAGCCGCGAATCCGTTCAGAACCCGTCAAGCGGGTATCCGTACGGGTACGGGTAGATTTTTTATCCAACGGGGCGGGTAGCGGGTAACCAGTATCCGTGCCCGCCTCGCCCCGTTGACATCCCTACGAGTGGCCTTCACGGCATCATTTTCGAGGCTTGTGCTGTAGTTGCGTGCTCAAATAATAAGTCGAGAGCCAGAGCTTAATCAAGTAGTCGGGAGCCGGAGCTCAACCGAGTGGGGAGCTGGAGCTCAACCGAGTGGTCGGGAGCCGTAGCTCAACCGAGTGGGGAGCCAGGGCTCAACCGAGTGGTCGGGAGCTGGAGCTCAACCGAGTGGGGAGCCTGAGCTTCTCGTTTCAAGTTGTTGAGCTTCACATTTCGGCCAATTCTTAAGTTCAGCGGACTCGGTGGGCGAGTCTAGTAATCATTTCCCTTTGATTGTTTGGGTTTGGAGATCTAGTTTTACTTCTCGTCCAACATTTTAGTTTGGTGGGCTCAGTGGCCGAGTTTAACATCTCGATCAGTATATAAGCTCCCCAAGCTTTGAGCTCATAATAAGAGGGAGAGTTGAATGAATCTGAGCTTGTCCTTGGTGTTGATAAAGTACTGGATTTGCATAGATCCTCTTACTTCGGCTAATACCTCTCGGGCAGTACTCGAGTTTAGTGGTTGAGGTTCACATCTCGGCCAGTAACCTGTTCATAAGATACTTCAATCTTACCTATGTTTAAGACAAGTTAGAAGCTGGTAGCTGAGATTCGACTTGTCAGTGATTCAGGCTCGAACCAATTTTTTGAAGAGTCAAGTTCAAACTCGGTCATTAGGAATTTACCATGGTTCTTGCATTTAATTTTTGATGCTTTCAAGATGCTTATCTTGAGAGTTTGAACTTGACTCACCCTTTTCCGAATGTAGCTCGGTCTTTGAAGTTCTTGAGAGCTCTTGACACTTTCTTCGAGTAGCTCATAACCCTTTTGGTGGATTTTGAAATTCCCGCTAACTTAGAAACTTGACCTCAAATGTCATTATTTTTCCCAATCTTGAAGGTGTGTCTCAGAATAAAATTCCCGAATATCTTCTCCAATTTGTATGAGAAAATAGTAGGCTAAGGGATATCCTTTCTCTGTAATTTCCGAGAATATCCTTCCTTTATCCCTACTAGCCCCCCAAGCTCCGAGCTTGAAATGACCGAAAGAGCTTAAATGTCGACCCGCATGTCTTAACACACTTTTTGGTGCCGAGGACTTTGGACTATGATTCGCGGGAGCATTGCTCGGAAATATGTTTTTTGTAGAAGCAAACCTTTCTTGGGTTATCGTCTTGCTTGACCGAGCATTGCTCGGATTTTTGTGCGGAGCCCAGTCTTACTTGGGATTACGGCTTATTTGGTTGAACACTACCAGGATTTCCTTCGAATCCTGGGTCTCTAACATGCATGATCTGCTGTGGACTTTATCTTGGTGCGAAGATGTTGTGCTTGGCCTAGGATTTTTATCGCGAGGAAGGAAACATTGCTCGACCTCGACTTTTTCCGGTGCGTAGTGCGAGGGAGCATAGCCCGACCTCGGCTTTTTGGTGTGAGGGAGCAATGCTCGACCTCGGCTTTTTGGGCTTCTGCCCTTTGTTCTTAGCTAGACAATTTTAACTCTGGTCCTTTAGCGGGTTCCCAAGTTATTAAGCCAGCATATGCTCGGCTTTTACTAGAATTGGGCCATGATGCGAGCAGGAAAGCTACGGTCGCTTATGCTCTTCTGAGTCTCCTTCATTACCTGCTTTTCGAGCCACGAGCTTTTTAATAATGACAAGTATGAAGGCGGAAGCTGCCCGAACTTTGCGCACTGGGGATGAGCTTGAAAAAGCCATGGCAAAGTGTGAAGAGCAAGCTCGGCTAATTGGGTAATTGAAAGCCCAAAAGGTAGAGCTGGAAAAAGGCAATACCACCCTTATGGCCGAGCTGGAAATGGAAAGAACCGACCGGCTCAACCTTCCGAGGGTCGTGGAAAGGCTTCAAGCCGAGAAGGAAGCCAGTCTTGAGTTTCGGAAGTTACTGGAATCCGAGAAGGAGGAGAATCTGGGGCTCCGTTCTGATCTGGCTGAAGCCGAGGCTTCTATCATGAGGGAGCATGTTAATGGATTTTCCCAAGCTGTGAAGCAGCTTCAGCATTTCAATCCGAATGTTGACTTCTCCTGTGCTGACGTGGACAAGGATTTTAACCGAGATGGAATCCTAGTTCCATTGTCCGAGCTGGAGGATGAGGAGGCTGTATCTCAAGGGGAAGAAGGCGAGGGGAAAGCGGCCGAGGAGGGACCCTAAGATGAAGGTGAAGTGGGCCTACCTGGCGAGTCTGCTACCTTCCCTCCAAATACCGAGGATGACCTTGACTCATGAATTTGTATTAGTAGGTTAGGAAACACGTTGTTTTTGTGCGATGCCCTTTTGATTTTGAAATCTTATGTATTATGGGCTTGGCCCATGGTTATTGATGGACCGACATGCACCTTACTTTTTGCAACTATTTTTCTAAGTTAGTACTTGTTTAGTTTCAGCGTGTTACGCGATTTAGTCGAAATAGTCAGAATTTGATATACCTGTAGGTTCTTACCCACCTTCTTAGGCCTTGAAATATCTTTTCAAGCGTTAAGGTATTATTACCGTTGTGGACTTGGCATTTCGACCTCAACTCGGTCGACTTCAACTGGGCCAGTCTCTTTAGGTAGTAAGTTGTTTTTTACCTTTATAGGCTCGACATTTCGACCTCAACTCGGTCGACTTTAGTTCGGTCAGCCTCTTTAGGCACTTACCTCTTTAGGTCCGGCGTCTCGACGACAGCTCGGTCAATTTTAGCTCGGTCACCTCTTTAGGCACTTGCCTCTTTAGGTCCGGCGTCTCGACGGCAGCTCGGTCGATTTTAGCTCCGTCACCTCTTTAGGCACTTGCCTCTTTAGGTCCGGCGTCTCGACGGCAGCTCGGTCGATTTTAGCTCCGTCACCTCTTTAGGCACTTGCCTCTTTAGGTCCGGCGTCTCGACGACAGCTCGGTCGATTTTAGCTCGGTTACCTCTTTAGGATTTAAGCACCTTTATAGGCTCGGGATGGCCTCTTTAGGATTTAATCACCTTTATAGGCTCGGACGGCCTCTTTAGGATTTAAGCACCTTTATAGGCTCGGACGGCCTCTTTAGGATTTATGCACCTTTATAGGCTCGGGCGGCCTCTTTAGGATTTAAGCACCTTTATAGGCTCGGACGACCTATTTAGGATTTAAGCACCTTTATAGGCTCGGCACTTCAACCCTGGTTGGTCGATTGCTCGGTCTTTCGGGAGCCGGAGCTGAACTGAGAGTTTTTAAGGGAGAAAAGCTCGACCTGGTGGAAAGGGAAGCACGGAGCTTTGACCTGTTATTTTCAAGGGAGCCGGAGCTCAAACACTTTGTAGTCGCAAATTTCGTAACTCTGGGAGTGGTATCATCCGAACATTACTTTGCTCAAATATATAAATAATATGACATGATGCTACATAACACAACATTAAATGCGTGGAGCAAAACATATCAAATCATGTTAGATTTAAACCAGATTTAAACAACAATATAACCTGAGCATTTCGTGGCCTCTGATTTAGGCATTCCCTCAAGCCCATATGGTCGAGCTCTCCTAGACCGAGCTGGTCTGGCCGAGCTCTTTGAGACATCTTCTTCAGCTCTTTGAGACATCTTCTCCAGCTCTCCGAGGCCGAGCTGTGGTGGTCGCCACAACCACCACAGCCTCGGGCTATAATCTCCACAAGCGTATGTCCTATACTTCTGAGAATCATTTCAATGAACACTTGGTGTGCTTCCCAACTTCGGGTGCAATAGTTGGTGGTGATTTTATGGGCGGCCGGGGACGGGAGCAGCGGCATCAACGGTGCGGGGAAAGTTTCAGTGCTCAAAGCTCCTGAACTTCTTTCTGCAATCTCCTGTTTCCGTCAAATTCTCACAGCATCTTTTTAAGAACTCACAGTCCACCTCAGTTTGATCTGGAACCACACCTCTACTTGTCTTACTCGTAGGCCCAACTGCTTCGCCAGTGCCATCTTTTGCTTGGGGTTAAGAGTATTGTGTTCTTTGAAGCTCTCTTCGAGAATAGCTGACTGATCTTTAGAGAGCCTGAGTTGTTTTCTAGAAGTTTCGCCATCTTCTTCGTCACTGATCCCTCGAGAGCAATCTCTGTCTTTGTCATGATCTTCACTATTGGCCTCTCAACTCGCTCCGTTTACTGCTCACGCTAGAAACAGTACTGTTCGGAGATGAAACACCTCCTTCCTCTTCACAATCAATCCCACAAGGCAACCGATTCACATCGATCCCTAGCAGGAATGATCCACCTTCACCTCTGCATGTCGCCGAATCTCGATCTGCCCGGGGGTTGTCATTCCACGAGAAATTTATTTTCGGGCGAGCCGTCAACACCTTTTGGTTGGATGTGATCGGCCGGTTCGGCTTCGAGTCAGGATTTGCTTATGTCGGAGATTTATCTCGGGAGGGACACCGGGTGGCGAGGCACGAGATGTTGAGCCAGTGGAGGGCGAGGATGGGTATAGGGTGGAGGCGAACAATGGGTGCCTCATGCTCGGGTGGGACCAGGCCCCTCATCGCAACTTCGGCGTGGAAGCTTCCTGGGAGTGAGTTAGCAAGGAGAACCGGTTGACCTATACAACTGTAGGTTATTTGGATTAAGGTGGGGATTACATGGTTTGAACCTTTAAGGTTGAGTGAGTTAGTAACTGAGTCAGGGAGCGAGTGAGGCTGAGGATAAATAAGTACGGTGGCTGATGGTGGTTGATTGAGTGGTCGAGGCAAAGTTTTACCTGCCCCACGATGGACGCAAAATGTTCCTGTCGAGATCCGGTTTTCCGGAACCTCGTCGTGAACGTCAAACCGGGGATGAATAATTGGGGTTGTTTTAGGCTATGGCTTGATAGAATGTAATATTCCGGTCCTACGTATCCCAATGGGAATCAAAGCCAGACGTAGTTCTAGGTTCAACCCTTGGTGGTACGGTGACCTCGATCCCCTAATCTTGTATCCGATGGGTACTAGCGAGTAAGGATTTTCTGATAGTCTCTTGGTCGGGCTAGCCCTCTAATTCGCTTAAGGTAGAGTTACCGGGGTTTGTGAAAGTGCCTTTCTATCATGGGTACTTCTCCTTTTATAATAGGATTCCCCTATCTTTTAGAGATCTGATTTATCTCTTTCTATCTCTTAAATCTCTTTTGAGATTTGATTCCTTAATTTAAGGGATATTATCTCTTTAAATCAGATAAGGTTATTTCAGATAATATCAGGATTTAATTAAGGATAATATCCTATCCCTTAATTATGTGATCTTTAAATTATTATCTTTAACTTCCGGACTGGGCCGGGTATTCGAGCTCAGTGGCCGGATTTCACTCTTCGGCCCGTACAGAACTGGTTTACAGTTCTTTGATATTCCGTACTCTGGTTTGACATGTCTACTTAAATTAGTGCATATCTCATTTAACATTATATAGGTATGATGTAATTTAACTATGCTGTGTGGTTTACAACGTGAGATTTATGTAGGTAAAAACATATAATAATTTATGATCTTTGATTAAATATGAACTAATCTCATACTTAAAGAATATATGAAAATTGAGATATCTAGTTGGAGAAAATTAAAAAGAATATATATATTACATTGATGAACAGAGAACACTAAAAAAAAATGTAACTGCCTGATGACTCCATCCAAGACCATTTTTATGTTTCAGTGTTTCCCCACTAAAGTTTCCAAACATAACCCCTACGCACCACAAAAATAAACTATAAATTTAGTAAATATAAGCATATAAAGGAAATGGAAAAAGAGAAACATATAAAATTTATTACCAAATAGAATGAAATTGATTCTACAAGTTGTTTATTTGTTAACATATCCTCTTTTTGGCTCAGATTGAAAATCGATGTAATGTAAAGAAAAAAACTCTTTACATTTAGATCTCCTTGTATATAATATGGTTAACAAGTTTCCACATGCTGACCACACCGATGTCAGATACTTGGTGAACCATGATATGGATTTGGGTCCTATAAAATGTTCTTGCCAAGAACCAGAAATTAGGTTAATTAAATAAATTCAAAACTGGACATTAAAATATAATTAATGACCAGAAAGGAGAAAATCAATTAACTAAAAGCAAACAGAAATTAGGTTAAATGTTGAACTAAATTCAAAATTGGACATTAAAAGGTAACAAATGAATCAATTCAAGAACTAAATGCAAAACATTGCTATTAATTGATCCAGATTATCAAAATAAAATTACCTCAGACTCATAAAAGTTATTCACATGGACATGATCAACTAGGGCCTCAAGAGATGGATACAAAGAATTAATTGTATCGTTACAGTAACCTTCAGAATGAGCGAGCGTCCTTGGATGGATAGGGTTCCATTCCACATTACGATGACAATAAGTGTAGCACTGAGGGGAATTAATTTGATTAGAGAATCATGAAATTATCCTAGAGAATCATCAATTAAAAGTCCTAATTGTACTAAATCATAGTTAATTCACAAAACAGGGCCAATTTCAAATAAAATCAGATTTAGGTTTAGGGCTCCTAAATAAAATTTGGGGAAATCCGAGAGTAAAATAAAATTTGAGCAATCGACATGGGGAATTTGAAATTGACATACCCAAATTACAAGTAACATAATCAATTTGGGGATTTAGGTTCAAATTTAGAACTTAGGGTTAGGGTTTGAGAAATTTGGGGCTTTAATGAAATGGACCTTAGCAGGGGTGAGAATCAGACACCTATTGAAAGGGAAGAAGAACATAGCCGCTGTGGTGGTTCGAACGGCGATTGGAGGTGGTCCGAACGACGGCAACGCGGCGGAGGGATGGCAACGTTGACTTTTTAGAAGTATCCATGACCCGAAAATGGAGGCAAGCTTCATAGAAGAAGATAAAGAGTTTTAAACAACAAACAAATGAGGAAAAGAAGCCATGGACGGCGGCTGGAAGCTTACCACGGCGGCGGCGATGTCCAAATGGAGAAATCAAAAACAGGACACGCGGGAAGAAGGCTGGAACACGCGACCTTTTCCTTGGTCCTAGCGGCGTCCGTACGATGGCCTCAGGAGCGGCGCACGCGACTATCCAAGGAGGAGGAGGGAAGTTTTATGCAACCTAGAGAGAAGAGAGGAGATTAGGGGTGTAAATAAGCTAAGCTATTCGTTAAATATTCGGGCTTGACTCGTCAAATGATCGATCAAGCTCGTTTCTTTAATTAAATGAGTCGAGCTCAAGCTTGAGATTGTACTCGATTATTTAAATGAGTCAAGCCCAAGCCTTACAGACTCGACATTAAATGGCTCGTGAATAGCTCGTATATGTGTTGTGGCCTTTAAGTTGTTGTAGTGAGTTTTTGTTGGGTGAAGTTGCTCTACTAACATTGGATTAGATATTTCAATAAATAGATGGTGGTCATGTTTTTTTTAGACTCATGCTTTTGTAATTGTTAAGTTTAAATTGTAGACTTGGACTCATGCTTTTGTAATGGTTAAGCTTAAATTGTATTTGGCAAGGGCATGTTTCTATGATGTTTTGGTCAAGCCTTTGAAGTTTTTTTTTTTGGTAGTAGCTAAGAAATCTTGAATTTCACGTACCATATGTTAAGTACATATCTCTATTTTTATAGATTATCATATAATATTAAAATCTTTATTAGGTTCTAAATTGATAAAATTAAAAAGTACTCTTCAAAAAAAAATTAAAAGTAATTAATTTCATAACTACAAAAAAAAAAATTATAAATGAGCTAAACAAGTCAAGCTCAAACTTTATTAATTTTAAACAAGTCAAACTCAAACTTTTAGTTAAGCTCGTTTAAATAAATGAGTCAAGCTCAAGCTTTACTGTTTTTTCATAAGTCAAGCTCAAGCTTCAAGTGCTCGGCTCGGCTCGACTCATTTACACCTCTAAAGGAGATGGGTGTGTGTGGGTGCTCTGTTGTGAAGAGAAGAGGAGAAAAATAAAAGAGGAAGAAGAAAGAGAGCGGGGATGGAGGATGGGGGACGGGGGACGTGCGTGTAACAGAGGAACAACTTTTTTTTTTCATTTTCTATTCCTTTAATGAGTAGTAGGTATAAAATGAGTGGTTGAGTTTGTATTTGAAAAAAAAAATGGTTTTTAACCTTTGAATCTAAAATTAAAGAGGGAAAAATATAAAATTTCAAAATTTGAAATAGGATAGAGACTAATGGTTGAATTTATCAATCAAGGAAATCAACGAACCAAAATTAAGCTCCGATTAATTTTTAAACTAACATATTTTTAAATCTAAAATTAAATAGAGCAAAATATGAAAATAATTTTCTTTCAATCATACTATTTGAAATGTTTTTCTAAATAAATACTAATAGTGATAATAACATGATATTATTATCTAATAAACGTGCATACACTACAATAAGACAGTGCTAACGCATTCGATAAAATAATACATGAGTAAATAAAAGTACTCAAACTAAACCACATAAAAATAAACATCCAGATAATCATTCACTCCAAATAAAATAATATAAACAAATGCGTAAAAACTGGGATGTTACATTACTGCCCCTAAAAAAATCGTCCCCCGAATTTCGTAACTCAAAACTCGACAGGATCTTGTTATCGCACCTTAACCCCAAGATTCTATGTTGTATTTCCAGTCACTTCATTTCTCCTATCGATAACTCCATAACATAATCCCTCTTTATGTCGTTTTATTTATCCCCGAAACTTTCCACCATCACATTATTCCCACTATCCTCAACATTTCACCTTAGTCTATCACACTCGAATGACATAATCAAAACTTAATCACTTGTATTCTCAATACTGATCCATTAAAAAAAACCTTCCTCAACATCTAACTCTCACAACCAACATCAAGATCAACACTAACTTTACCTCAACATGCATCAACTTCCTACTCAAGGTATCCAATCGTAGTCTTAGTCCCATTGAACATAGTCCACCATTCCATATTATATCAGCATCATGAGTCTCAATCCTCATCATGAGTCTCAATCCTAAAAAATTATTGCACCTCTTAATGTAAACTGAATCCAAAAGAAACCACACCGGTTAGGATTATCTAACTCATCAACTTTGAACTTCTCTAGCAACCTAGTTTTCCCCCAAAAATTATCTTTTTCGCACACATTCAACTGAGGTGAAACTACTATAGGTACATTCCTTTTCATCTTCCAAATTCACACAATCAATCTTAACAACAAGCATCTGATCATTACTCTAGATTTCTCCTAGCAATATTTTGCCTTAATCATGATAAGATCTACTGTAATTTTGTCTTACTTACTGATGTTGATCTTAATCTTACCAGTCACATCTACAACTCAACAAAACTCCTATCAACTCTTGTCTATCCTACTATAGGGACGATCGTACTTAGGTACTACACCTACTCTCAACTAACTTTCTAAGGATAGGTCGTTTCTTACTTGCCCATCGAGTTAAGGGTGATTAGTTTGACGTAGCCTCAACTTGGTCCTCAACATTTAGAGCAGACTTCACAAAAAACGTTAGTAAACTTCGGGTCTTCATCTGAAACGATGCTTAAAGATACTCTATGAAGTATGATCAGTCCTTTGATACACACTTTGGTTAACTTCTCCGCTACATAGTGGATTTTAACCTGTAAGAAGGGTGTCGACTTCGTAAGCCTGTCTATGATCACTCGAATTTAATCCAGACTCTTAGAGGTCTTCAGAAAACTCATAACGAAATTCATGGCGACGCCAACATCTTAACAAGGGAGATCTCAAACGTCAAATTATTTCTTCTTCACTGTACTCGACTAACTCTGATATCCTGACATGGATCAGATACTTATCCTCATGACTCATGAGATAGGTCACACATCAATGAAACTTGGAAAAGATGTAGGGTAAAATTGATCAAAAAGTGGAAAGTTCTATCGAACTACGATAAGACAAGCTCTTAAGGGTTAAGAAAAGAAAATTTCAATTACATGAATAATATCCCAACAAATATGGCCCTATCTCTTGTCCCTCTTATCAACATTAAATCGGTATTAAACAACACTCGCAACAACAACAATAATCAATTCCACCGAGGACGATGACAGCCGAGACAACAACAATGGCCACGAAACTGACAACCACGACGGCAGCCATGACGTTGCAGATCACTTGAAAATGACGGATCTGAAAACTAGTGCCACCGCACCACCGGACGAGCTTGACAATGCCTTCCGCTGTGGGACAGGAGGAGGATGGCCGGATATGGGCAGTAAAGCAAGCCTCAATCCCACCGACCACCGTGCTCATTGGATCTGTCGCGCCGCGCCGCATACCAATGGTTACCCTCCCCTTACGTTAAAGCTGAGGCCGAATCTGAAAAGCCAGTGAGGGGTGGCGATGGTGATAGATGGGATAGGGTTGACAGTGGGGTGGGGTGAGATGGTAGAGGGAGGGATAAAGATGGGTTTTGGAATTTTAAAAAAGAAAAGAAAAACTAATTGCTTAACCTGTTAACTGGTGGTTTATGGTGAGGGATTTATTTGCTCCATCACCTTAGAAGTCACCAAAAATGATAGGTGTATAAAGAGGAAAAGACAAATACAAAAGACATTATAGGAAGAGAGAAGTAGCGAGGATAAAAGTGGGAGAAACAAAGACGTTGAACCATCATTGTAGATAAATTCTTTGATTTTGTAACGCGCAGTATATGTACGGTACATATGCATATTATCATGAAAAATTGTCCCAATTGATTGTACATCTATATAATAATAAGATTGAACAGCTTCAATTAGTGTACATCTGACATGGCACTTAACCCATGTTTTTTGGATATTTAATCAATATTTTAATGCTTTATTTTATTCTTATTTTGTTAATTAAAATTTATTTCTTTTACTTTATTGCTTGCATATGTAGATGGACATAAAGCTTATCAAGTTTGAGGCTTTTCATTCAGTCAAACACGACACTAGGCTAACAATTAACACGCAAGACTTTTGGATTGGACTTTTATTTTATTTTATTTTATTGTCCGTTATACCAAATTACCAATTTTTATTTTCTCTTTCCCAAAACTCTTTGGTCACACGCCCTGGATCGATTTCCATTTATTTCCCTTTCTTCTCTGTCGACCAACGACGATCTCGAATGGCGGCGGCGGAGAGGACGACGAGTAGTAAGCCGGCGGCGGCAGGTTTGAATAGAAATATTTTTTCTTCACTCTCTTTCTGCTCTGGTTTTCTTCTCTAGGAAGAAGGATTGTTTCTTCTCTCTTTGCACAAACCCTCTGTACAGGGATGAGGGGAATAGATCACACCATCAATGCTATGTCTTAATACTACTGTGATGCTTGCTCTAAGACAAGGCAGCAAGGTGGAGCTGACACTTCATTTTGTAGCTCATTGATTTTTTTTTTTAAAGTTATGTTGACAAAGATTGAAATCTCTCAAGTTTGGAAGAGGACTTCATGAAGCTGACTCCAAGAAAATTTATAGCCCAGCTGATGAATGTTGATGAAGTATTTCTTTTTTTCATCGAATTTAATAACAACAAAGTCTTTATCAATAGGTGGTTCAACTATACAGAGGTTTATGAACATTCTTTAATGAACATGTCACTAGTACAAATTATGCTTTCAACGTCGGAGATTTAACATCGGTTTCTATAAAACTGATGTGTAAAACGAGGCGGTGACATTTTTGAAATTATCTTCAGCACCTTTAACATCGGTTTTTATTTCTAACCGATGTTAATATATTTCCACATCGGTTATTTATGTAAACCGATGTCTAAAATCTAAAGGAAAAAATTATTACTGAAATTTAAAGAACCACTTTAAACATCGGTTTGGTTGAAAACCGTTGTGATAACTATTACACATCGGTTGTTAGTATAACCGATGTGGTGCCCGTAATTTGACACATCAGTTATTATTAAAACCGATGTGGAAACACAGGGTTTATTTTTCTTTTCAGTTCCCTCCTTTCTCTTTGCACACTCCACACAAAGATTTCGTACCCTACCTTGCCTCTGCCACACAGCTCGTCCTCTTTCGCTCTCTGTTCGTGACACTCCGCCACTAAACCTCCGTCACTATCTAGTGGCCACCACTTCAGTCGTCGTGAACCCTCTACTCTCGCCTGACCCCCGTGAGGGAGTGGGTTTGGGTTTTCTTCTCCTCCCATTACCCCAACAACCCCAACACCTTCAAAAGGTCAAAAAGATATGGAAACCGTAATGCTCACACCCTCATAACCTCTGTTCCTTGCTCGCTCCGCTGCGTCACCATCTACGGCTTGGGAGGACCGCTGCGTCACCTCAGTCACGAAGTTCACTGTTCTCTGCTTGCTCCTCCGTGTCGTTGTCGTGACCCTGTATCCTCTACTTGAAGTGCAAGGTCTTCTAATACACTCTCCTTAATACCCTTTCCATTTATTTTATGTGTTAAGTAATTGCCACACTACCCAGAGAGTTTGTTTGTTTTGCTTGAATTTTCATTCATAGCTGTGATGGACTATCTGCACATTTTTGTGTTTCTTTCTGGGGTTTTCAAGGAAAATGGTATAATTTAACTTTAGCCAGGCACTAGGTGATGATGGTTTGGAATGTAGGTGGGGATGAGAAAGCCCCATTTTACAGTATTAACCAAAGCATTAAAGGAATTTAAGTGAGCATGGATCGGGAGGAAGTGCCTCAAGCACATTTGTATATATTGAATAACACTGACGAGGTTGAACCATACTTATGTGAGCACAAAAGCATCATCAATGAAACTTACCCTATAATGAATGAAAATTGGTGTTTGAACAAGCATAATAAGACTTTCTTGAACTGGTTTAAAGAAGAAATTGCAAAGGATGGTACTGCTTCTGATACATTAAAATGGCTAGCACGGGGACCTAACACTACAAAAAAAGCTCATTTAGTGACCGAAAATAGTGACTGAATTTGTTGGTTGCTGTTTGCGATCGAATTAGAGACCGATTATAGGATCTAAATCAAACACTGATTAGAGTTGATATTGCGACCGAAATAGAGCGTAGCAGAGATATCGATCTCTATTTCGGTCACAAAATCAAGGAAAATAAAATTGTAGTGGATCTGCAAGACCAAGAGAAGATGACCTTCACTTGTCCCTATGGAGTCTTTGTCTATAGGAGGATGCCCTTTGGATTGTGCAACGCTCTTGCTACTTTCTAAAGGTCCATGCTTTCTATTTTCTCGGAGATGGTGGAGAAATGCATTGAGGTGTTCATGGCTGACTTCTCGGTCTTTGGGACCTCATATGACAATTGCTTGAAGAACTTGACTTTGGTGCCTAAAAGGTGCCAAGAGACTAACCTTGTGCTCAATTGGGAGAAATGTCACTTCATGGTCAAGGAAGGTATAGTCTTGGGGCACAAAATCTCCCAAAGGGGGATTGAGGTTGATAAAGCCAAGATTGAGTTGATTGAGAAGCTTCCCCCACCAACCAATGTAAAGGGGGTGAGGAGTTTCTTGGGTCATGCCGGGTTCTATTGGAGATTCATCAAGGACTTCTCCAAAATCGCAAAGCCGCTTTGTGACCTTCTTGTGAAGGATGTATCCTTTGAGTTTAATGCCTCTTGTTTAAATGCCTTCACTATTTTGAAAAATATGCTTGTCACCGCACCCATAATCACTGCACCTAATTGGAATTTACCATTTGAAATCATGTGTGATGCTAGTGATTATGCGGTGGGGGCTGTTTTGGGACAAAGGGTGGAAAAGTTAGCTCATGTCATTTATTATGCAAGTAAAGTTTTGAATGAGGCACAAGCTAATTATTCCACCACTGAAAAGGAACTACTTGCTGTGGTTTTTGCTTTAGATAAGTTTAGATCCTATATTGTGGGGTCTAAGATTGTTGTTTTCACCGATCATGCGGTCATAAAACACTTGATGACAAAACAAGAGGCCAAACCTAGATTAATTCGGTGGATTCTTCTTTTGCAGGAATTTGATCTAGAGATTAAGGACAGGAAGGGATCCGACAATGGTGTGGCGGACCACTTATCTAGGTTGGTCAATCTCGACACCGAGGAGGAATTGTTAGACATCAAGGAAGAATTTCCTGATGAAAAACTGTTTGCACTCATTGAAAATTCCCCTCCTTGGTTCGCGGACATGGCCAACTTCAAATCTTCAAATGTGGTTCTGCAAGGTTGGACTAGTCAACAAAGGAATAAGTTCTTCTTGGATGCAAAGTATTATGTGTGGGAGGACCCCTACCTTTTCAAGCAATGCTCGGATGGGATCCTAAGAAGGTGCATCCCCCATGACCGAATCGGAAACATGTTGTGGCATTGTCATAGCTCGGATTATGGTGGGCATTATGGGGGAAAGAAGACAACAGAAAAAATCCTCCAAAGCGGGTTTTATTGGCCAACGCTCTTCAAGGATGCCCACACCTTTGTTGAGAACTGTGATCGTTGCCAAAGAGTTGGCAACATCTCTAAGTGGCATGAACTCCCCTTGAATTGCATGCTAGAAGTAGAGCTCTTTGATGTTTGTGGGATAGATTTCAGGGGACTATTCCCACCATCTTTCTCCTATCAATACATTTTGGTGGCAGTGGACTACGTGTCAAAGTGGGTAGAAGCAATCCCAACAACCACGGATGATGCGCGGGTAGTCATGGAATTCCTAAGGCGCAATATCTTATCGAGGTTTGGGGTCCCTAGAGTGTTGATTAGTGATGGGGGATCCCACTTTTGCAACAATCAAATGCACGAGTTTCTTGAGAAGTATGGGGTCAAGCATAGAGTCTCTACTCCTTATCACCCCCAAACAAATGGGCAAGCGGAGGTATCCAACCATGAGTTGAAGCGTATTCTTGAGAAAACCGTCAACTCCTCACGGAAGGATTGGTCAAAAAGGTTAGATGATGCTTTATGGGCTTATAGGACCGCCTTCAAGACTCCAATTGGAAGGTCTCCTTACAATTTGGTGTTTGGAAAGTCATGCCACTTGCTGGTGGAATTGGAGGAAAAGTCTTATTGGGCAATTCGAGAACTCAACTTTGATTTGACGAAGGCCGGTGAGAAAAGGCTTTTGGACTTAAATGAGTTGTCCGAGATCTGCATGCAAGCATATGAAAATGCAAGAATCTACAAAGAGCGGACTAAGTCATGGCATGACAAGCACATATTTCCTAGGAGGTTTGAGCCCGGACAAATGGTACTTCTTTATAATTCAAGGTTGAGACTCTTTCCTGGGAAGCTAAAATCAAGGTGGTCGGGACCATTCAAGGTCCTCCAAGTTTTTCCACACGGAGCAGTAGAATTAGAAGGGGCCTCTGGCAATTTCAAGGTAAATGGGCAAAGGCTAAAGCATTACCATGGGGAACCAATCCCAAATGGTAAGCAAGTTCTTCTTCTGGATTAACCCTTAGGGGTGACTTGAGTCAGGCTCGGGACGTTAAACAAGCGCTACTTGGGAGGCAACCCAAGCTACATATCCTTTATCTTTTAAGTTCTGTCATTTTCTCTTCTGAATGAAAAGAAAAAAACCAGATTCGCCCCGCGAATCCACAATGACCTCGCGAGGCAGAAGCCCTGAATCCCAGAGGCTTGCTCACGCTTCTGTCTCGCGTCGCGAGAGGCACTTTCGCCTCGCGAATCTGGGCATCATCAGCTGTTGGAATTCCATATTCGCCTCACGCGCTATTACTCGCCTCGCGATTCTGGAAAGTGTGAAGAACAATTTTTCCAGATTCGCTTCGCGAGTGATGTATCACCTCGCGAATCTGTAATTAAGGTTCTCAATTTCAGGAGGTGCTGCAGGAGTTCTTCAGGGAGATGTCATTGGCCCAGCAGGAGGGTCGGGTGCCCGTATACCCCTCCGAGGAGGAGCTGTCCCCTCGGCTTGGGTGGCAGGACTACCCTGGGGACCAGGGTGCTATGCCACAGGGGGGTGCTCGAGGGACCAGAGGATGAGGGGGCACCAGAGGACCAGGGTGACCCGGCGGACGACATTGATTTTGATCATTGATCCGGGCCCCTGCATTACTATATTTAGAGTTCTAGCTAGGAGTTTCGATATGGTTGTACATTGATAGCTAGCTAGAAACTCTGTTTACTAACCTTTTACTGGCAAACTTGGATAACTGTATATATATATATATATATATATATATATATATATATATATATATATATATATATATATTATGTTATTGCTTTAACTTTCATGTTTGCTTGTGAATGGATCAACATGGAGAGCCCGGAATATCATGGGCCAACCAACTGGATGAGGATGAGGCCGAAACTAGCCGCGCTGTGAAGCGGGGTAGTAGAGAGATGAAAAGAGGCAAGGCAATCGACTGAAAGCATGGGGTCCGCTCGGACCCCCTTGAGATAAAAAATTTCTTATCCTTTCCCTTGTTTTTGTTTTCTTTCCCTTTTTCCATTTGTTTTTGAATTTCGCTCTTGAATAATTTGAGAAGATCAAGAGTATGTGTGTGAGTGTTGTGTCGGCAAGCTTGGTGGATTTTAATTAAATTTAGCATAGATTGACTTCATGAATTATGTTGACGATTGATGATTTCCCCCTAAGTTCTGAAAATCGAAAATTTGATCCCCTTGTGAAAAATTGAAAATTGAACTTTGAAAATTTTTATTGTGATTTCTTGATTTATGACAAGTTTGGGGTGAAGGGGTGCACACACTAGGAATTGTATCTCGGTCAAAAAATTTGCAAAAATGTCCAGGTGAGGAATTTGAGCCTCCAACATTGTTTTAATTGTGTGAATCGCTTTTAAGCTGCACTTTCCCGAATCTGCTGGAATCTCTGCATGGTTTACATATTTATATGTTGCATCAAATGATCTAGGCAATTTTTATTTGAAATAACTACTTGGCCATAAATTGAACCAACCTTGATGAATGATCCCTAGTTAGCCACATTGAGCCTTGAAGCCTATTGTTTCTGATGACCTTACATTACAAGCCATTAACTCAGAAAAACCATGATTTTCCCCTATCCTAGGATTTAGGAGAGCATGGAATTTTAGCTTTGTGAGTGTTGTTGTGGAACTAAGTTTGGGGTGGCTACAAAGTTCACGAATCATAGTTGAGAAAAAGAAAAGCAAAATTAAAGGCCGAAGGCTTGAAAAAAAATGTGATGAAAAATATTGAATATATGCCAAAAAGGGCAAAGTGAAAAAAAAAAGTATAAAAAGGAAGAGGTTTGTAGCCACCCAATGCAAGGAATAGAATAATAATATGAGAGTAAATTTGATTGTTGCAATGCTAGTTTCATGCTCTCATTGATCCTAGGGACTAAGCCTCTATCCTTTGAATATCTTACCTTGAGCCAGGCCTCATTACAACCTAGGAAAGACCTTTTGATGATGCATACATATTTTTGGGGGAACTTTGTTTAGATGAAAATCAAATCCATGGATGGTGCTCTTGAATTGTGAAATAGAGTGAATGTTGCTAGCCTAGACAAATTGAGCGAATGAGTGAAATATTAAATGCCCTTGTGAGGAAGGCAATTGTTTGAATTTGGTGATCTCCCTTTTGTGTGTCACTTGGATCCTTAACTCAGATTACTGATTGCATGAATGATGGAATTCTCAATTGTTTAAAGTAAATGAATGTGGGGATTATATTGTTGCAAGGGGGGAAAACATTGAAGAAAAATTGTTGTGTTAAATTGCATGAAATTTGTGCAAAAATTGATTGAATCCTTTAAGCTTGACAAGTTTTGAGTCTTTTTGAGTTTTAGCTTGCTTGGGGACAAGCAAGGTTTAAGTTTGGGGTGTTTTGATCAGCCTCTGGCTCATCTAGTTTCCAGCTAGAAAAGGGGTAGATTTTGTGCCTAATTGGGCGGGTCAACCTCGCTAATCTCCCAAATTAGCGTTGTTTTGTTCCTAAGTTAGAATTTGATTCGTTTTATGCATTTTTAGTAGTTTTTAGTTTATTTTGAGTAGAATTACACTTTTCGTTTTCTTTTATTGTTTCAGGTTAAAAGTGAAGCTCTTAGAGTCAAGGAAAATGAAGAAAACAGTGGAAAAGCAATTCTGGAGGTTTCGCCTCGCGAAACAGGATTTCGCTTCGCGAGCCTGAAGACCAGCCTGAACAGCAACAGTCACCCTTTCTGTCTCACCTCGCGAATCACTATCTCGCTTTGCGAGCCTGAAGGCCTGACTGTGCCAGAAATGTCACCCTCTCTGTCTCGCCTCGCGGATTTCATCTCGCCTCGCGAATCCTGAAGCCCTGACTTTGCCAGAAATTTCACCCTCTCTGTCTCTCCTCGCGAATCACCATCTCGCCTCGCGAGCATTCAAATCGGGATGGAGCCAAAACTTAATTTCGCCTCACGAGAGCTTGCTCGCCCCGCGAGCGGGCGCGAACCAGAACCCCTATTTATAGGCTGTTTTAGGTCAGATTGGAGGACCTTTTTTCACCACTTGTTTTAGATCACTGTTGAGATACGAATCCTTATTCTCTGGAGCTGTGTCTCCCTATTTATTTTCATATTTGACAATTATGATGAATTCCAATTGTTTGTGCGTTGTTACAAGCATGAGGAACTAATCCCCTTGTCTAAGGGATCAATGAAACCACCCATGACGGTGTAGCGTTCAATGTGATGTATGTTTCTCTCCTTTACCTCAATTCATGTTTTCCAATTCTGAATTTATTGCGTTGATCATAAGCATGCATGATTGACTAGTTAACATGATGAGGCTTGATAGGCAATTCGTGTTTAGAACTTGAATTGGGATCATTGATTGAATATTGCACGAGAGTGAGTAGGAGATCAGTGCAACCTTATAGGGAACAAGATTTAATAGAGTTTGATGTTTGGGTTATGAGACCTAGCAAGTAATTAACTCAATCGTTGAATACGTCCTATTGAGCACGAGAGTGTCATTAGGAGAATTTGGGGGTCCTGGTTGACATTGCAATTGAACTTAGGGATGTGATCATCATCACTTGGGTACTATGCATGATTGGGTAGGTGGATTTGTGACCTTAGATGTTTAATCCAGATTTTAATTCTCATCTCATCTTGTCGTTACCTAATTTATCTCTAATTAGTTTGTTGATTTAAATTGCGATCCTATTTTCTCTCCCTTCTCAACCACTTGCTTTTACTTGGTCAAACGTATCGAACTTCTTGCAAATTGGTAGAATCGGTAGCCCAATCCCTGTGTCCGACCTCGGTAATTACTTACCGTGTTTATTACTCACGATGACCCGGTACACTTGTCGGTGACTCAACAGGAACATAGGATCATGGGATGCAAGCGCTGAATGGGGGTTCCTTTAGTTTTGCCTAATGGGGGTTGATACCTGGGTGTTTGTTGGGTACAAGATTTGGTAAAGTTGTTATTGCTCGCAGGTTATAAGAAATTATGAAGGGGCATGGTAATGTAAAACATCGCAATGATAGTTGAAATTTTAGTTTGCTTGGAACTTTTATTAGTGTAGAATCGGCCTAAGGTGGGGTAAAACATGTTCTGTGTGTTTGACATGGGTGGTGCTTCTAATGTATTATGTGAATTATCGTGTTGTTTGGTAGTGGAGAGCTGAGCTCAATAGGATGTGATCTTGTCTGATTGTATGCTGATAATTTAATGTTTATGCATGTGTTTGTCAATATGTGTTGTTTGTTAGTGGAGATCGGAGCTCAATAGGATGTGATCCTGTCCGAAAAGGCGGATATCTTGGTTGTGTACTGATAATTTAGAAATTATGTATATGTTTGGCAATTAACTGCTACTTGTTAGTGGAGAGCGGAGCTCAATAGGATGTTTGCTACAATATTTAATCTAAGTTTGTATTGATTTACGATGCAATTTATATAAGCTCAACAATGTTGCAATATTTATAGGTTAATGGTTTTATTTTCTGTTAGAGTTAATAAATAATTTACGAAAGCCTTAGTTTCCTATTTGAGATTCAATATTAATGAGCATGCGTAACTTATCAAGGTATGCATGCTCATTGTATTGAATCTTGAATTGTCCAAGTGGGACAATTTGGGATAAAACCTTTTTCACACTCGTACAATAGTCATTTCAATATTCAAATGCCTTATATACTTGTTGAAATCTCGGTCTGATGCATTTCCTTTTGTTCTCCTGGTGCATACTTGATCGCGGCGATTCTCATCGTGCTCGAGTCGTGTACTTGGAGACCGATGGGAAATGCTGCCAAAATTTTGTCAAGTATGAGGTATTTGAATATGGGAATAACTATTATTAGCCGAGTGTGGTAAAGGTTTCTTTTCGAATGGGATAGGTTCATACCTTGTCATAAGAACGAGATTGATGGAGTTATTGGAATGTACCGTAATATATAAGTGTTATTGTAGGATTGGTCAGACTATTTAATTTCCAGCAATGAATATTCCGGAGAATCAGAAATGGATGTATCTTAGGTTGGATCAGAATAAACGTCTTAGGGAAGAGTATAGAGTTGGAGTGGGTGAGTTGATAGAGTTTATTGTTAGCCATGAGAGATTTATACGGCTGGGAGGTGATCAATTGAGGTTTCCTTGCAAAAGATGCAAGTGTCAATCTTTCAAAAGCGTGGATGGAGTTGTAGCCGATATTTATGAGAAGGGCTTCATGCCTGATTACTATTAGTGGAGTAACCATGGAAAGACATTGCCTGACTTAAATCCGATTGTATTTGAAGGTTTGTACTATGGAAGTGGTGACCGGAGGGAAGAATTGAATCCATACGAGCAGATGATAATGGATCATGCTGGACCATCGGTAGGTGTTGTACTAGAAGAAGATGAGGGAGAAGATGGTGGAATGGGTTCCCAATACATAGAGGAGAATCCGAATCCCGAAGCTCAAAGATTCTATGATATGCTGAGTGCTGCACGATCTCCATTGTGGGAAGGATGTCGGGAGTACACGGAGTTGTCGATGTGCATGGAATGGTTGAGTATCAAATCTGACTACAATATGCAAGAAGGTTGTTTTAATCGCCTCACCAGGTCAGTGTCCAAGGCATTGCCAGAAGACAATTGGATGCCTACTAGTTTTTATCATGCTAAGAAGTCTGTGGAAAATTTGGGTCTGGGGTGTTTGAAAATTGATTGTTTCCCGAATGTATGTATGTTGTACTATAAGGATGATTCAGTGGAAAGCATAACACGTTGTCGATTTTGTGGTGCGGATCGGTATATGACAACCACTAGGATGGGCATTGAGAAGAAGGGGTCGCTAAAAAAGATGTGGTACTTTCCGCTCGTGCCAAGACTTACAAGATCGTACTCTTCGATGGCCACTGCAGCTTGAGGTGGCATAGTGAGCATGAGAGGGAGCAAGATATCTTGTGTCATCCATCTGATGGAGAAGCTTGGAAGCATTTTGATAGGGTTCATATGACATTTTCGCAGGACCCTCGCAATGTTCGATTGGGGTTATTTACTGATGGATTTAATCCTTTTGGGAAGTCTGGAAAAACATACTCTTGTTGGCCGGTTATCCTGACTCCGTACAATCTTCCCCCGGGGATGTGCATGAAGCGGGAGTTTATGTTCCTGACAGTCATAATTTCGGGTCCGTCTAATCCAAAAGGTAAGATTGATGTGTACTTGCAGCCGCTGATAGATGAGTTGAAGATGCTGTGGAATGATGGTGTGTTGACATATGACGTATCTTTGAGGCAGAATTTCATCATGAAAGCAGCTTTGATATGGACGATCAACGACTTTCCCGCTTATGGGATGATGTTGGGTTGGATGACCGCAGGGAAGCTTGGATGCCCAATATGTATGGAGCGATCGAAGGCATTCATGCTTATAAACAGTCGAAAGATCTCATATTTTGATTGTCATCATCAATTCCTTCCAGAAGATCATCCTTATAGGCGGAACAAGAATGCATTCAAGAAGCGTTGTGCAGAGACAACATCGCCTCCACCACGTTTGACTGGTCCTAATGTATGGCGCAAAGTACAATACTTACCGCTCGGCCATGAATCCAAAGGAGAACATATTCCTGATTAAGGCGTCACCCATAATTGGACAAAACAAAGTATATTTTGGAGGTTGCCATATTGGAGGACGCAGCTACTCCATCAGAACAATGATGTCATGCATACTGAGAGGAATGTGTTTTTGAATGTGTTTGACACTGTGATGGACATCAAGGGGAGGACAAAGGATACAAATAAAGCCCGATTGGATCAGGCTGAAATTTGTAATCGGAAGGAGCTTGAGTTGCAGGACGATGGTCGTGGCAGACTTATCAAACCGAAGGCAAGTTATACACTAAGCAAAACACAGAAAGTGGTCGTCTGTAAGTGGGTTAAAGAACTAAAGTTACCAGATGGGTATACTTCCAATCTGGGTAGATGTGTTGACATTAAGGAAGCAAAGTTACATGGAATGAAGAGTCATGATTACCACGTGTTCATGCAACAGTTGCTTCCAATTGCGTTCGACGCATTACCGAAGCAAATTTGGAACCCACTTGTTGAGCTTAGCCACTTTTTCAGGGAGTTTACATCAAAAACACTAAATGTGAATCAATTAAAGGATATGGAAGTCAAGATACCCGTTTTGTTATGTAAGCTGGAGCAAATCTTCCCGCCGAGTTTCTTTGATTCCATGGAACACCCGCCAGTTCATTTACCTTACGAAGCAAGAGTTGGTGGCCCAGTCCAATACCGCTGGATGTATCCATTTGAGAGGTAAACAACATCAACTATTTTACTTAATATATATGAAATTCAAGAACACGAGAGCGTAGTTTAGCTTTCCCTAAAACTAGTAATTATTTATATGTATCCCTCTTTAATAGGTTCCTGCACTCCTTTAAACACAAAGTCAAGAACAAGGCACGAGTGGAGGGTTCCATTTGTGAAGCATACTTAGTAGAGGAGACTTCCACTTTTGCCACTTATTTCTATCCGGACGAAGTTAACACGAGAAGGACAAGGATGCCTAGAAACGTTGATTCGGGCGAAGGAAGTTCAACTAGTCCTCCTATGTCAATATTCAACTATCCGGGCAGATTTAGTGGCAAATCAAAAGGATATTTCTTGGAGCAGCATGACATTAATGCTGCTCATCTGTATATCCTTCAAAATTGTGAAGAGATGGCGCCATATTTAGAGTAAGTTTCTACAATGTCTTTTATAAGTTCAATTGACATTTATGATTATTAATCTTCCTGCTGTTAATCTCCCATATGTAGGATGTACGACAAATTTCTAACGGATCTCCAACCTGACATTTCAAACGATCAGGTTGATCGAGAAATTACTTCTCACTTTGCTACGTGGTTCAGTAAATATGTAGGTTAAGCATCTTCATTTGTTGCAATACATTTTATCTCCTTACATATATAGCATGTATAAGAATAATATAATATTTGATTTTTTAGGTACTAGATCCAGAAAACAATGTTCAAAATCCATTGTTAACAAATTTGGCATGGGGGCCAAACAGATGGGTTACATCATGGAATACTTATATTGTAAATGGATATAAATTTAACACAAAAACATGGAATGAAGGAATGCAGACGTGTAACTATGGTGTTTGTTGCGAGCCACTGATGGCAATGTAGAGGATGATTTCTATGGGGTTCTAACTGACATCCTTGAACTCGATTATACCGTTTCCCCGTGATGAAATTAGTTATCTTCAGGTGTGATTGGATTGATCCTACTCTTGACGTAGGGACAAAAATCGATAAAATATATGGTATTGTTCAAGTTAGGCTGTCTCGAAGGTATAATAAGGCGTACGACCCATTCATTTTTTCACAACAGGCAGATCAGGTTTATTACTCGCCATATCCCGAAGGACATCAAGGCTAGTTGGGTGTTATTAAGATAAAGGCTCGCAGTATAATTACTGATAATGTAATCAACCAGCCTGAAAAAGATGCTCCGTACCAAGATGATGAGTTTTCAAGACCCCACGTACCGTTGCAAATTACGCCGGACATTATTGTTAATTCTCTGGTGGACATTTCCGGAAATGGGGAAGAAGTTGAAAGAGAGTTAATGGATCAATCCGAGTTGGACGAATCTAGCGAAGGTACATTCCGATCAAGTGATACTGATGAGAGTGAGGGTGAATTTAGTGACGGAGATTCTACTTAGGTAATTTATTTATGTCATAATTCATTGTGTAAATGTCATTCTACTTAGGTAATTTATTTTTGTATTATTTACACTGTTGTGTAATCATCTTTTCATTTTTTTCACAGATTTCAGATTCCTCTAGAGGTAGGGGTCGTCGTGGAGGTCGTGTTGCGAGAGTCCCTTCGCCGGTCGACCCACAGCCTTCAGATCGAGACCACCCTACCAGCACCTCTGTGGACGGGACACCTCAGGGTGATGGAGTTGCACCCCCTACCCAGTCTCATGTGGTCGGGACACAGGCTGCACCCTCATCATCCACACCTACGACAGGACCATCATCATCATCGGGACAGGAGAGTCGTGGTCCATCCGACAGGAGGATTCTTCTTATCCCCAGGGGGATAACGAGTAAGCTAATTTAATTTTTTAATATATATAAAGTATCATTAATTTCTATTTACTTGTTTTTTAAATTTATTTATAACATTTATTAATGCTCTAATTTTGCTGCAGCTTTCTACATGCGAAGGGCCCTTCTGATTCGATATCGAAGATCCTGCGATGCAAGTTTGATGGTCCATGGCCTACATGGAAGGCCATCCCAGGGGGCTATAGGGATCAGTTGTTTAAAGAGTTTAAGGTAACAATTTATTAAGTTATTTAAATTAAATTTACATTATATATATACACACACGAATTTCCTAACAACTGTAAGTTGCAGAAAGAGTATAGGTGGGACGTAGCTTTAGAGGCTCTCGTCAGATACATATTTGAGCATAAAGGCTCACTGGTCATGAAGAATCTGACGAACAAGCTGAGGAAGGGTAAGAATAAGGGGAAGTGGGTGGGTCCTGAGATCAGGAGGCAGCTGGACCAATACTGGGCTACTGAGAAGTTCCAGGAGATCCAGGCCACAGCTCGGCGTAATCGATCTTCTGATGGTGGCGCATGTGCTTGGACCGACGGGTCTAAATCAGCCGCCGTCCACTACGACGAGCTGGTAATACATTAAACTTTTGACTTAATATACTATTTAATTAATTAGTTTTCATTTTTAATTATTCTTATGAATTTAAGATTATATTTTTCTGTGCAGAAAGCACAGAAACAGCGGGCCCCCACTGCTATGGAGTTGGTGGAGAGGACGAAGAAGTTGAAGTCGGGGACATGGGTCAACGACAAGGCCCGTAACTATGTTGTAAGCAAAAAAATAATTTAGTGTTTACTTGTAATTTATTATAAATGATTTGTTAATATTGGATATAATTTTAACTAAATCTCTTCAACTATACTTTGTAGGTGGGCTTCAACGAGAAGAAGGACGATGCCATATCACGTGCCTCACAGTCACAAGATGAGGCTTTGACTGGTGATGGGCCCTGCTCTCCTATCTCCGTCGACGATAATGCCATTTATTTGGAGGTCGTCGAGGGCAGGAACAAGAAGGGGCACGTGTATGGCCTCGGACACCTGGGAGGCGAGTTTATCGCTTCATCATCCGGCACGCCTGCTCCTTCCTACGCCGATACCGTCCCTCAGGAGCAGTTCAACCAAATGCAAGACACTATCACGCAGCTGAACGCGGAGCTTCGGGAGAAGAGCGAGAGTGAGCAGCAGATGGCGAACCAGATTGCACAGTTGACTCAGGCACACCAGCAGCTGATGAAGACGAGTATCGAGCGGGGCCAGACACTGCGACTGGTGTTGGAGCAGATGAGGATCCACACTCCAGTTGCTCAGGGTGATGCTCGACGGCGGTTATGCGCTTTCTTTGCCGCTCCTCCGATTCGCCGCCGCTACCATCGATGTCGCTCTCGCAGAGGATGATCGAGCAGCGACGCGTCGGTGGTACGGACGCTGAGGATGGTTGGATTCCTCCACTTCCCCCTCATCATGACTGATTTTTTTCTTCATATTTTTGACTTTAAATGATTCTTGTACGACACTTTGGATTATTATATATATATATATATTTATTATTTCTTATGATTGTATATTTCATTAGTAATTTGGTGTGTTTTATTAGTAATTTTGCTAACGTTTAAATAAAAACAGAAAAAAAATTATTTTAAAAATTAAATTTTAAAAAAAATTAATAATAACCAGTTTAGCGACCAAATTAGAAACCAATAATTCGGTTGCTAAACTTTATTTAATATTAACAGATGTGGTATAGCGACCGAAAATCCGTCGCTAATATAGGTTAACAGTAACCAAAATTGGCGACCGAACTAGCAACCGATTATCGGTCCCTAAAAATGGTTACCTAAACAATGCGACCAACCGTATAGCGACCATTTTTTTTTATTTAGCGACCGAAATTACGGTTTCCATTTAGCAACTGAATTAATATTTCGGTCGCTAAAAGCTTAGCGACTAGGTATTCAGCCACCACCATTAATCGGTCGCTAATTCGGTCGCTAAATTAAATAGCGACCGATTTAGAAAGTTTATCGACCGAATATGTCAGTCTCTAAACAGTTTTTTTTTGTAGTGTAACTTTGATGTCATATGTTGGAGTGGGTACGATATCAATAAGTTTTCCTTCTATACAAAGTCCCAGGATGACAAAAGTACTATGCAAAACAGTGGGGTTATGGTCGTTGCTGAGTCCATGCATTTCTCTAGTTCGAAAGATAAAAACCTGTTATGGCATCTGTTTCATACTTTGGAGTCATTGAAGAGATCTGGGAGGTTGATTACACGAAGTTTAGAGTGCATGTTTTTAAATGTCAGTGGGTCGACAGTAACAACAGTGTGCAAACCAATGAGTTAGTATTTAAATTGGTGGACCTTAATAAGGTAGGTAATAAAGAAGAGCCTTTCATCATGGCATCCCAAGCAAAACAAGTGTTTTATATCCGTGATCCTTCTAACAAAAGGTGGTAAGTGGTTCTTCAGGGAAAAAACATGTATAATGGTAGTGAGGGAAATCAAGATTCAACTCATGATATTTCTAATACTCCTTCTTTCTCAACATGGGTGCCTAATTTCAATGAGGAAAATGAAGTGGACGATGTACATGCAACTCGTAATGATCACCAAGAAGGGTTATGGGATAACTTTATTACTTGACCACAACACTTATTATTAGTTTGAGTTATGTTTAAAGTCATATTATATGTTTGCGTTGATATTTATAATTTATGCTTACGTTGATCGATATTTATAAGTTATGTTTGATATTTATCTAGACATACTGACAATTTTTTTTTTGTCTAAACATGTATACATGGCTGATCCTGAGGATATCCCTCCTTCATGCAGCGGGTCGGAGACCCCGTCTACGGGTAGAACGGGTAGATGTGCCACACGAATGAGGAATTTGACTGCCAACCGTGGTTCAAATCAAAGGATAAGAATGGACTTGGATGCTAAACTCAATCCTATTAGGACAATGGTAGAGCAGTTTACCAGTTTTGTGGGGACCCTTGCTCGAAGCAAGCCTAGTATACTTATTGAGCATTGGAAAGATGTACCGCAGGGTGTGAAGGATCAGATATGGGAGAGTATTCTGGTATCTATACTTTTACGTCCTATGTTTGTATCTACTTTATTTTAATCTTATTAATATCATACAGTAATTCATTGATTCTTTTGGTGTTAATGTAGCTCACCTTTGACCTGCCGGATACGACGGATATGAAGAAGCGTTTGATAAAGTATGATGGTGAGCGTTAGAGGGCTTTTAAGGTGGACCTGGGCAGATATTATGTATTCAAGCCAAGCTGTGAAAAGAACCCACTTGAGGTGTACCCGTTTCTTGACCATGCGACGTGTGATCGCTTTGTTCAGAGCCGACATGATCCCAGCTTTCAGATTAACTTATTTGAGTTGTCTCTAAATTTATGTAATTTCATTAATTTTATTAATTTACTTATGTAATTTAATTGTCTTCTATTTATAACAAAAGAAGAGGAAAAGGGGCAGGAAAACCAAAGCAAGAATGTCTACCCCCATATACTGTCTCGTGGGGGATATAAAAAACTTGACCTGACAATGGTGGAAGAGGAAAAGAAAAGACTTCAGCAAGAAGCATCTCAGGCAGATCCTATGTAACATCCCGATTTTTACGATTTCGTTTTACGTAAGAGGAACATGTTTAAGACTTAGATTATACAGTTAAGAGATGGATTAAGGTCTAGGAACCTTTGCATGGCATGTATACAGCCTTATCGAGGGAGCTGGAATGTAGGAACAAAACAAGGGTTTTCCGGTTAGCGTCTTTGAGACGTCTGAGTGTGAAATAAGAATTTTGGAGTTAGAGTTGATATTAGGCCTTTTTGATGGTTTTAGGTTGTTTATTAGGTCCTAATGAGCCTATATCTCAAAATTGAGCACAATCGGACGTCGAACGAACCCTGAACGCAAAGAGTAGACTTTTTGCCATAAGTCAACGCTCGAGCGTGGGAGTATCCACGCTCGAGCGCCCAAGTCAATAGACAAGGGCCATGCTTTGACTTGCCACGTGTCAATTAGGGCTTACATGGCAGTTCCTGATGGGTTGCATGGCGCGGTGGTCCACCCACCCTATAACGCTCGAGCGTGGAAAAGCCAACGCTCAAGCGTTGGAATGCTCGAGCGCTAGGTTTCCAACGCTCAAGCGCTGACGCGAATTTCAGCAAAATAAAAATGGCTTAAGTGACATAAGTCACTTAAGCCAGATGAGAAAGAATAGAAGCCAGAGAGCGGTGAGAGCCGAGAGAACAGAGAGGAGGGGTTCTATAGAGAGAGAGAGAGAAAACAAGAGAAAGAGCTTCCGGGGAGAGTTGTACGAGTTTCGATCGTCCAGTTGGGAATCGGAGTACGTGGTTGTGATCGTAGTGACGGTACCTTCTTCTTCCTCTGCTCCTTTTTCTTCAATAGAGAAGGTAAATAATCCTCGTTTATGTCGAAACTCGTTTCTTTACGTTTCTCGAAGTACCTTTCGTTTCATTTGTCGGAATTCAATTCCGTCTTCGATTTTGAACACTTAGTAACGTGTGCTTCGCAATGTGATGCTTAGGTGAATTTTTGGAGGCCCGGAGGCCTTGGTTCCTTGCGTGGCAGAATTGAAGGTGTAGAGGAAGTGTTGGTTTCGAGACGTCGGTACAATTGTACATCAGGTGAGGGGGAAGAAATTCCAATTATCGGGACTATTGGCATAAAATATGAACATTTACATGTGTGGGGATTCTCAACCCCCATTGATTGTTAGTGGATAGTATGATATATGATAACATGCTTAGTTGATTACGTGATATATGGTTATTGTTTTATTTCTCTGTTGTTGATATATTGATGTGTGATGGATCAATATTGGTGATACTTTGGAGATGTTTAATATGAAACTGGTTGGATAGCTTGATTAGGAAGTTATGATGTCATGTGGTGATATTGAGGTGTTAGATGGAAAGGTGGTGTGAAATGATGTTGTGATGGATTCCTGTGCATAGCATTGCGTTGGTCAGCCTCATGGGTAGCCACAATAGCTGTTTGAGCGGTTACTAATATGAGGTTAATGTTGGTGTATTGTGAACGACTACAACAAAAGTTTGATAGTTTTCACAAGGGGCCGTATGACTAGCTACGATAAGCCGTTTGAGTGGCTATCATACGAGGTCGGATAATATTGGTGCATTGTTGGGCTATTGCACAAGAGGTGTATCTGTGTATCTGTACGCAGAGGGGCCGTGTGAATAGTTGCAATAGCTGTTTGAGCAATTGTCACACGAGATTGAGGTGGACTATCCGGAGCGACCAAGATGACGGAACTCATGTTAGTGACGCGGGAGTTAGTAACCCAACTACCGACTGAACGTTGTTGTAGAATTGGCCAATCATGCATGTAGGACCAGTTATGCATTAGAATAAGTTATGATCCTAGTTGCTGAGATATCGAGGTTGATTGATGTGACGATGATCTTGGGAGACGGTTGTGTTTGTTTATATACATATTGATAAGTAGTATTTTATATTGTTTCCCCTTTATGATGATTAGAGTTTCTTAGCTCCTTTATATCTCTGTCTCTATGTTTCTGTTATATTGATTCGGTTCGTGATTCGAAGACGGGGTTGAGCTTTTAGCTAGTGACGAGATGAGGAAGGTGATGAGAATGCTAACGTCTCTCACGAGGACTTTCAGAGTTGAAGTTGAGTCTTTTGTTACTTACACCATGGCCAGTGGAATGTCTTTATTGCATATGCCATTGCTTCTGTGAACTCTGATATGTTGTATACATGTTTTATTGATTTAAAATACATGCTGTAAATGTTTTAAAAATTTATTATATTATTTTATTACATCCATCTGCATAATGTGGCGCACGAAAAGGGGTGTCACATCCTACAGCTGATGATCGTCCAGAAGTTGTTGATCCACCTCCACCCCCACGCCATCGTAAATGGAAGAGGGCCTGACAAAGAAGTACACGACAATATACATCTGAGGAGACCCGCCAAGTAGCTGAGAAGATTGTAAGTATAGTTTGAATTGTAGTTGTGATTTTAACAATGTTACCGAATTGTAATGTGACCTAATATTTTATATATTGTAGGATGCCTTGGATGAGCAGGACACTTAAGGAACCTTTGTTCCTAGAGGACGCGAGGATATCTTAGATGCTGTCATCGGTAAACCAGACCACCCGGGCCGTGTCATTGCTGTTGTATGGGGCGTTGGCATTCGCCAATACCATGGTTCATCTTCACACCAACGCCACAGGGATGTTGATGCAGATAGAGAACGACTAAAATGGGAGATTGCAGATGAGCTTAGATAGGAGATGGCCCAGCAGTTTTCCCAGCAGCTGGCAATAATGGTTGCTATGTCCCAACAAAACACAGGTGTCCAACTTTGTCCATGTGAGCACTAAGGGCTCATGTGATCCTCCTCATCAGCCTGAAAATGATGATGATGATGATGATGACGACCCTGATAGGTGTGAGCTGTATGTTGATGATCACCATGATCGCCGCTTAGTGTCATTGGGGAGGGCACATAACTTAGGTAATACCATACACCACCGTTTATTACCGGATGATCAGGTGAGGGTCGTGGTTGAGATTATTCGAGATGCTGATGCTCGAGTCCCTGTGCCCACTAAGGAAGTTCAAACAGTGGGCCAGGCCCCTGGTAACTTCATCCCCTGGCCAAGAAGACTGGTCAGGTTTCTTGTTGCATCTGAGGTATTCAATTAGTTGTGTTTTTCTATATTTATAGTTGAAATTATTTATTATTGTTTAAAGATAATGCTTTTTTTTTAGGATGTTGGAAATGATATTCTGCCTAAAATGTCGGATCCAGGAAGACCAGAGAAGTTTGCTCCTGCCAAGGTATTCATTTAACCATTCAATTAATTACAAATGAAATAACTTAACTGTAATTACTAATCTATATCTTTGTTGTTTAGGGGATTGACAAAGGGGATTCTAGTGGTGTTTTTAAACGTCTGGCTGTACAGGTTGTGACCATGGAGGCTGACGCAACTTTGGTAAGGTTGGAACATGATGCCAGGCCAGGTGACGATCTGTATATCCCAAAGAAGGAAATTATGGAGATGGTACTCAATCGTGAAATGGCTAGTGCTGTACACATCTCGTTATGGGGCACGTAAGTACATTTTATTTGTAAGTTAAGTAATTAAATTTTAAATACTATGATAATTAACATGTTTTATCAATATATTAGGTATCCGCATCGCATGTTAGTTGATCAGGGCAACCTCACCCTTTATGGGTTCATTGACCCCATGCTCATTCAGGGTGATGTTCTCCTAACATCAAAAGACCCGATCGCCACCATACGTGAAATACTTGCCCGATATTATCATCAGTTTTACCTTGCACCTTATCTCAATAAGTACTAATTATTTAATTATAACTATATATGACTTAGTTACTAATTGTTCCGCACATGCAGTAAACATTGGCAATTGTTGATCTTATGCCCTCGGTTGAATGTCGTGGTCTTCTTCTGCTCGATGGGAAATAAGCCGGCGAAACAACTGAAGATCATCATGGAAACGTAAGCATTAAAATAATTTATAATCAGTAATGAAGTTGTTTTAATCATCTGAAATCTATAAGATATACTTGAATTAATGTTTATTTTCTTATGATAATTCTATTGATGCAATCCATATGCTGCATGGTGAAAGGTGTCGGGCTATTAGATGGATTATTCATAACATAAGATATTTATTTGTACAAATGCTTCAATCGCAGTGGGTATAATTGTTGATTTCTATTTAATTCCTTATATTATAATTGAGTTTCATTTGTATGTAGTCCCATAGACAATGTGGATCATGGGAATGTGGATATTATGTGATGAAGTGGATGGTCGAAATTATCTCCTCCTGTATCACTGAAAGATGGCAGGAGGTAAATGCTAATTGGTAACACAATTAGTTGTAACAGTTATAGACTCGTTATATGTTTTATTTTAGTTTATTACTTAAAAGATATAATCTTATGTCCAATTAAACTTGCAGATATTCAACAATCCGACTCCACTCTCTGATGCCGACATCAATAACATAAGGATGCGTTGGGCAACTTTCTTTCTTGAAGTGTACCAACCATAGTTTGTATGTAATTAGTTTATAAACGCATCATATACTAGCTATAGTGTACTTTGACTGATATATGTTTTGACATGAAATCTATAATATATCATGTGTAGCTTTTTGGTTTCTAATTATCTTTGTTGTCTGAATGTAATTGAATTTATTTATTGTTTGTAATCTTTTAATTTAGTGTGTTTTGGTTGTACAAAAGTGATTGTGTTGAGAATATTTAGATTATGTATTGATCTGGATTACTGAAACAAGGGAAAGGACTGTCACTACTGTAAAGGGAAGTTTTTTAAAAAAAAAAAAACTTTCACATCGGTTTCTGAAAAAACCGATGTGATAACCCAACATTTCACATCGGTTTCTTAAAAAACTGATGTGGTAACCCCACTTTCCACATCGGTTATTTTTAAAACCGATGTGAAATGTTGGTTTCCACATCGGTTTTTAAAATAACCGCTGTGGAAAGTAGGGTTACCACATCGGTTTTTCAGAAACCGATGTGAAAAGTAATGAACATGATTTATTATCATGCTGAAATAGAATTTTTGACCTCGATTTTAAATCCGATGTGAAAAGTGGCAATAAACCACATCAGCCGTTTCAACATCAGTTTGAAAATCGATGTGAAATCCCTTTTCTGCACTAATGTGTTATAGGTAGATTGATAATTTTACTATATATATACAACTTATAAGTAATAAGCTATAGAATAACTACAAGTATGTATATATATATGTATGTATGTATATATAAGCCTTATTGCTTGGGTCCAGTGGAGTCCACGTATAATCCCAATTTGTTTTTATAAAAAATTTCTCTATAGAGTTTTAATATGTAATTAGGCTGAAATTTTTCAAAATGGAACATGTGCACTTTTTGTAATTCATTAATCCAGCTCCAAATTTGAAGATGTTAGTTTTCTCTTGGGTCATAATCTCCATTTCCTTTTTCTTTTTCTATTTTTGAGATTGCATAGATTCATCTTGAATCTTTCTGAAATATGACACAAAGTCTATTACATTTGTTGACTTGCTCATGGTTCTAAATTGTGGTCCGCAACCGTTATTGCGGCCGCAACAAAACGGTATCGGAGGTTGCCGCAACCGCATCACGCCGCTATTGCGACGTGTTTCCAAATCGCAGAAAATGGCCGCAACAGAACGGGATAGCGGCCGCAACGGAACGGAATAGCAGCCGTAACGGCCGCAACGAACGCCATTCATCGCCATTGCTCGAGTAGTGAAGGCGAATAACCACTCGCCGTTGCTTGAACCGGATCCGCCGCCGTTCACACCAGATCCGTTAAGCTCGCACTGGATCCGTTGATGTTGGTTTTCCTTCTCAACTTTCTCTCCTCTTTGGTTGAAGGATGAATTGATGAAGGCTAAAAATTGGTTCTTTTATTCAGGTTTGGGCCTTTGGGGTAGAAAGGGACTCAGGGAAGGAGACGTAGAGGTTTGGTGAAGAAGAAGTAAGAGTCTTTTGACTTTTCTTTCTTCTTTTTAATAATAAATCTTTTTCCAAATGGGATGTGATAATTAAAAGGAATAAAAAACTCAGGAGTCATGCGTACAATTGATTTATACCAGGTTTCAATAAAATTAATTGGGAGTTGGAGTGTGCGAATGGGATAAACTTGGAGAGTGGGGATGGGATGTGATAATTAAAAAAAAACTCGGGAAAAAAGAAACTCTGGAGGAGTCACGCGTGCAGTCAATTTATACCAGGTTCTAGATCATTCTCTTTTACTTTTATTATTTATTTATTGATAAATAAATAAAAAAATTCATGTCAATAATTGATTTATTTTTATTTAGTCAATTAATAGCTTCTATAATATCTTATAATAATAATAATAATAATAATATTATTATTATTATTATTATTATTATTATTATTACTACTTGTTAATAAGTGGATTATTTGTGCTTAACTAATTATTAGTTTATATTAAAGTTTATAGACATTAAAAAACATTTGGGAAAAACCAGATGAATCATGTTAAGCTAGTATTTATTCAAATTATATATTAATAATTGATCTATTCATTCAATTAGTAGCTTATATTATATTTATTTTGGTTTTTCAGGATATCCTTTCAACAAATATATTGTATGTTAAATACAATTAAATTTAAATTATTCATAAAAAGAATGTAATGTTTTAAAATGAATAAAAATTTATACAATACTACTAATAAAATATATATAAAGAATTACAATAATTATATACATATTTTTTTATGTTTGGTGCAAACATAAATTTATTTCACGCCGCAACGAGCGCATTCCGCATCGCAGCACCCGCAATGGCCGCAATCGCAGTGACCGCAACCGTTACCGCATCCGCGACCGCAACCGCAATTTAAAACTATGGACTTGCTTATTTTAGCAACAAGCATACATTCTTAAAGTATTTCCTTCCATGAAGGGTTTTTGTACTACCTTCCATGCTACAGGTAGCTTTGCTGATTTCTTAAATATTCTTCTGCTATCTTTTGAAAAAAATTTAGCCAAAAGAAATTTCTACTGTCTTGGAAGTATTCCTGCACTCATCTTCTGGTGGCTTTCATTCTTATTGCTTCTGCTATTTGCACCCTGACTGTCTTCTCTTGGTGTCTTTCTGTCGAATTCTAATTCTTTGCATTTGCATATTTCTTGATCTCTAAAACTACCCATTTCTTTGGCTCCATTTTCTTTACTCCAATCGAAGGTGATGTTTTTGGTGTTGGAAACAGAATTTGGTTTTGTACTGGCATGGGACATTGTTTGTGGGTGATGGTTGAGATTTTAGTTTGGTGAAGTTTAACTAGTAGTGATGTGGTAGAAAATCATTGAACTAAATAAAACCATTGAAATACACAACACTGAAAGTTTAAGAAATGCATTGTTTGCAATGCTTCTTTTACTTTCAGACAAACTGTAATACTTTCTTCAATTTAGAGACTGTATGAAATTTAGTTTTAGGTGATACTTACAGCACAAAACCCGATTTGAAATTGATATGAAATTTTACGAAAAATGATCTACAAGTCAATGGTATAAAACTAATCTAATTGTGAAAAATGCATCCATAAGTTATTAAACGGTATAAAACTAATCTAATTCTATATAATTGTCATAAATTCAAACCCTACCCAGTTACCCCATATAGACATTGATATAGGAAATAGAACTAAAGAAGCAATGAAACCATCTCATGCATAGTCTATCAAATTATGATGTCAAAATCTTACCGTTTGTTTTACAATTATTCTCGCAACTGTATGTATCTTTATAGGTTTTTTTTTGTGCGCTCATCTTTATAGACTGTTTTATTCTTTTTCTTTTAGTTATTATTATTATTATTAGTTTTTGGGTGACTGTATAATGGGCTTAACTTATTGCTACTGATTTGCTTGGGGCTAGCATGTGTTGTGCTCTCTACTTATTCAATCGCCCCATTGATATCAGTTGTGCTCTCTACTTTTTTTTTTTTTGTATACAGAACTCGTGCAGACAAGAAAGGTGTTGCAATTGTAAGTATATGCATTGCCCTTCTCATCCTGAATATATCAGATTATAATCACAGTCTTATGAGTTATGATTAAGTGATGATAAAACTGAAATAGTACTAATTACAGCAATAGTTAAGCTTTTGTCTATTGATGTTTGAAGGTAAAGCACATAGAGAAAGGGATCAATCCATCTTCTGTGAAGGAAATTTATTTTAGGTGATTACCTTGGAAAGGGTTTTAGGATTGGCATCGTGGCTAGCATGATAGCATTGACTGTAAGCAAATGTTGACTCTATTTATCCTCTTATGAAGAGTATTTTACTATTTACATGTGCCTATTGTTATAAACCATTACATTTTGGTTATCAAGAAGTCATAGCAATTGGAAGAACATTGGCTTATATGAAGGATTATCAACTCGATGGAAACAAAGAAATGGTTGCATTAGGAGCTATGAATATTGTTGGTACACGGACCTCCTGTTATGTAGAAAGATGTAATAAGTGGTCATGTTTGACAAGATCTAAGTTATATAAGCATTTTCTTTTAGCTGCTAAATATCAATACAAAAAGAAGAAAAATTCTTAGCAAATATGTCTATTACTTAAAATCTTACAATAATTATCTTATTGTAGATTTCTTCATAATTAATCATGGGAAGTGCATGTAAGTGGGTTAAAAACTAATTTTTCATACTCTTTGATCTACCACCTTGCTATCTTCAGGTTCCTTCTCTCGGTCAGCAGGAAATTTCATGGCTGGCTGTGAAACTGCAGTCTCTAATATTGTCATGTCTATTGTTGTGTTCTTAACCTTGCAATTCCTCTCCCCTCTTTTCAATTACACTCCAAATGCTATTATTTCTGCTATAATCATCTCTGCCGTTATCAACCTTGTGGACTATCAGGCAGCAATTTTGATATGGAAGATTGATAAATTTGACTTTGTTTTTGGGGTTGTTTTTGCATAAGTGGAGATAAGATTTTTAATTGTTGTAAGTACTAAGGCTCGGTTGTCTTATGCTCTAAAATATTAAAGATTCTGATTGGCCGTATGACATTTTTAATAATATAAGCTCTTGCTTTTCCTTAAAAAAGATGCTACTTCTATTCAAAATATTTAAATTATCATATTAGGCATCAATATATCAAATGACGAGTATGTTCAATTTGAGAGCCCGAAAGAATTCCAAGACATGTTTTTTCTTTATCTTCCCAACAGGAAGATGTTTGACCTCTTTTTGCTTAGGTGCTAAAACATCAAAAGATACCAAAAGGGTGATGCAATTCAAAATGTAAAAATCAATTGGCAAAGAGCTTGCAACTAAGTCATATAAATGAAAGATGAATGAAAATAACTTATGGGACATGCTACATATATGTCACATAAATGAAAGATGAATGGAAATAACTTAAGTTTTTGTATAGTAATTTTAATCAAAATATACTTACAATGAATAATTATGTATAAAAAACTTCATTTTAATTTTAAATTAAAAAAATTATATTAGAAGTTGTTTTAACCCATTGATTGCGTTAGTGTTAGTAGAACTTTCGTTTTTTATTCATTGCAATAAGGTCCATTTTTTTATAAAATATGAAAACCATTTTTTATAATCCGTAATAAACAGACCCTTATTGTATCTCTCCTACAAAATACAATTTTCTATCTCCATTATCTTACTATATCAAACGATGATCCTCTTTTTATTAACCATTAACAAGAAATCATTTAATGGAAAATTAGGTGTGCGTTGCACCGGTATATTACACTAGTACATATAACATGATTCAACTCAAAATGACCAAGTTTTAGCTAACTTTCCTTTAATGGCATATTTATAGGGCTTTATTAGCTCTGGCAGGCCACTCAAGTCCTTCCATAGGCTTCAAGGAAGTGAGAAATTTCAAAATGCAACACAACATTGTTGCTTAACAGACGAGTTCTCTGTCCTAACCCACTAACTCTATCTTCTCTCATACCTTAGACCTAATGGCTCTCAAGTGTGGTCTATCATTGTAGACATTATTTTTATCCATTCAAACAAAGCTACATTTTCTAACTAACATCTCTAACCTAACTCAATAACACTGTCCATGATATGATGCTAATGGCCAAATGTTTGGAGTATGAACACTTTGTACAAAAACTTACATTGTGATTGTGCAAGTGAGTCAACAAGTCCAATTTGGCCACACAAAAAAAACTCAAAACGTTCAAAAAGTGAATTGTGTGGTCATAAACCTTGAGAAGAGTGAAGGTAAATTTGGGAAAGCATGGTATTATCATCTGCACAAACTTTGGATTTTGGTAATATAACTAACTACAGGATTGTACTCATCTATCAATTCAGTATTACTCAGCAGGTATAAGCTGATAAAAACTTATTTAACTATGGTTAACTTATCTTTGAATTTTGAATTATCATTTTCTTCAAACAACTACACTAGTATTTCTATCTTGTGGGACCCATTCTTTATCAAAATCATGATACAAAAGGAGATGTAGAATGAATAAGGATCCTCTCCTGCTTTGGAAGAATAGGATCATGTTTTGTTTGAGAGAGAAAGACACAATTTTTCATATATATGAACCTAATCGTGTATGGTTGTGAGATCCACTTATCACATTTTTTCAAAAATGTGTCTCTCTTTCCAACAGGACATGCTGCTCTTCTTCCAAAACAGGAGAGGATCCTAATTAATGTAGAATATATGTGATGTGCAACCATTATTATCTAGGGTGAGAATACTAACCCCAGTGTCCAAATGGGAAGAGATATGATCAAGAAACCAATGATGAAGAATCCAAGCCAATCTGTAGTTACCTTGAAAGAACTTGCAGTGCTTACAGTTTGAGAACAAGACAGTTAAAGTTGGGGGTTAACAAAACTGTCATTTGAATTTTGACACCAACATTCATATGAGGTTGGAATCTAGCAAAGCTTTAGAAGATGAGATTGGACAAGGAGCAAGTGGTGCCAATGTTGGTCACATGTTTCATGTTATGAGAGGAGGATCCTAGCTTGGCATTACAGAACTAAATAACAAGACTCAACACACTTTTCCAATACTTTGATTATGTTTCAAGCTTCTCCATTTAGTTGGAAGGCATCGTTAAATAGGATTCCAACGGCTGTCAACTTGATTAGGAGGGGAGTACAAGTGGCTCAAGATAATATGTTATGCTTTCTTTGTAAATCTTGTTTGGAGGAAACTGATCACCTACTGATATCCTGCTCATTTTCTTATTCCATTTGGATGATGATATATAAATGGTTTGGGGTGGAGGTGGTGCTTCAAGCGAAAACAAAGCCCCATTTTCTACAACATTTGGGGATCCTTTGGCTTAGGAAAAGAAATTATTGCTGGGAATTTTTGTGGTTTGCGGTGATTTGGTCGATATGGCTGTATAGGAATGAAGTAATCTATAAAGGTACGGTTATGGATTTTGATAAGGTGCTGGACTCAATCAAATTGTTAGTGTGGAATTGGTGTGCAAGCCTGCTCAAGGAAAACCATTTTTCATTTGTGGACTGGTACACAAACCCTGTAGCTTGCCTGGAGTATTGTCAAAAAGGTTGAGTGGGAATTTCTAAATTCGCTTCTGTCCGGGAGCTGCTGCACTGGTGTGGACAGGAGCTTCATTTGGTCAGGTTCTCCGGAAGCGGGTTCGGGTGCAAGCTCACGCCCTCACAGCGATTTGCAGCAAGTTAGGTGCTGGGTTCTGCTGTCTTATATCAGTTGGTTTTAAGGTTTGATTCACTAACTAGTTGGAACCACTTGTAATGGGTGTTGGATTTATGGTTTTGCTATTGGGGGAGGGTTTAGCAGGCTTTTGTAACATTGATACTTATGGATTTCATCTAGTATCCTGGTTACATTGTGTCCTGTAAATCTTTTGTATATAGGTTGAGTACCCTTTGTACTCTTGATTATATTAACTTTTTGCTTATAAAAAAAAAAACAATGGAACTCAATTCTCATGACAGCCAGTAGAACAAGGTTCACATCCAAAACTTGTATGCAATAACAAACAAGGCAATCCTGTTAAGTGCAGACTCCATATTCTTATAGAGCGGAAAAGGTGGAAGCAAAAGGAATAGCCCAAAGAAGATGCCACTGTGTAGTCATGGTACATTCATTGGCAAAAGGCACGGTATTACTTTGCTTTGTATAGAAGATAGGGAGCATTTGGAAGAACTTGTAAAGGATTTATTTGTGTTTGAAAAAACTTAAGTAAAAAACTTATAACATTCCTATAAACTTACATGTGACAAGCATTAATTGAACAAGCGTCTAATCTAAGCATGACAATGAGACTCGAACCCACCCCAACTTTGACAGGGAAAACCAACTTTGACTGGGAACGGGGCCCCGCCCCGACCCGCCCCGACCCCGAACCCGAACATGCCATGTTGTTTACATAATTATAATAATAAATATCCTCATATATCTATGTAGGGTATTAGATTTGTTTTCATTGAAAGGTTTAATTATGTATAAAAGGGTATTTCTTTTTGAAAAATTACAGAAAGTGCTTCTAAAGCATTAATTCCTTTTTAATTTATAGCTGAAAGAAAACTAAGTTCCAATTTCTGGTTGATTGTTTTCACTGTGTGAAAATTTTATTTGTTTACTTTTTGGAAGTACAATTGTTGAATTGTTAATTTCAATTAAAGTACAATAATTTTTAAATTTGGTTACTCATTGACAGGGGTAGGGACCCATGAGGAAACCCAACCCCTGCTGAGGGCAGCGATGAGATCTATTTTCCAACCCCGCCCCACTGCGGACCTAGCCTAATTGTGTAAACACGCCCTTACTTCATGCTTCTTAGTGGTGTAGAATGTAGGGCTATGGATGATATTTCCTGTTTTATGTTATTCCTTTTGTGAGGTACTGCTAGTGAGTCGTAGGGTGGGTGCTCGGTCGTTAAAGATCTATCCTGTGGCGTAAAGAGAAGCATACTGTACATGGTAGTGGCAAGTTCCGAGTGCATAATAGCCAAAATATTGGCTTTTGCCAACTATTCTAATTTCACTATTTATAAGATAAATACCACGGCTTCTCATTTTCTGAGACCAATGTATCCTTGAACATCGTATTATGTTGAGGGAAATCAAAATTTCTTAGGTACAAGGAAATCAAGAAACAATGAAAGGAATCAAAGGATACAAAATTGAAGATTTAAAAAGCCAACACATTCATGAGCTCAATGATTGATAACCTAATGGTCCTTGGGGGTCATCCTGTCTCCTATCACTTCTTCCCACTAATGATGGCATCCAAGGGAATAGCTTACCTAGCTCCTTGCTTATTTTACTAGACACAAACTGCTTATCACTGATTCCAAACTTTGCCCTTTCAATAGCTGCCATTATATCTTCCCTTGCCACAGTTTCACTACCTGCAAAGTCAAAATGTTAGGAACCCAACTCAGAAAGTTACGAAATTGATGAAAAACAAAGAAAAGGAAAAAAAAAAATTTATTGAATGAATGAATCTGAACAGGAAAAGGAGAAAAAGACTCTTGTCCAAGGATTTCCACTTCACAAAGGGTTTTCCCTTTCACAACTTAGCAGTAACTCTGTTCTCGCAAACCAAGTTTTTTTCCTTATTTTCAGTTTTCAGTTTTTATTTCCTGTTTTTATTAATAATTACAAAATTGACACATTGTTTTCATTCTGTTTTCAAAGTTGTTGCTTTCACTGTTTTCCATACAAATCTTTGAAAAATAGGAAAAATAAAATCAAAGGTGGCACTTTTGTAATTATTAATGAAAATAGAAAAATGAAGACAATGGTAACAGACCCTAATTCTCCGAATGATTCTTTAACGCACAATTTCATCTATTTAACTATCTAACTCAACTGAATAACCACCCATCTAACTAACTCAATCACCACTAGACTCCATTAACCAACCCATCTAACTGACTCTGTTGGGCCTAACATATGACTTGCTGGTCACTGCTACTATACTCAATGGAGACTTGAAAGTATCTAAATACCATCATTTAATGTGATGGCACAAGAAAATTCAATAAAGAAGTCGCCGAAGGCAGAGGGAGGCAGAAGGGAAGTCTGGAAGGAAAATAATGGGCAATTAAAACTAATATATACAGGATTAAGTGTCACAATGTGATATATGACCATAAAGTTAAACAAAAGTTGAGATAATATCCGCGGAGGATTGCTAATCTGTGAATGCAGTTAGCTCCAATGATTAGAATATATATATATATATTTATCAGTTGGTCTTACCTCTGCGTGCAGCGAGCAAAGCAGCTTCATTGACAATGTTTGCCAAATCAGCACCTACAAAACCAGTAGTAAGAGAAGCAATCAAATGACAAATGATGTTTGTATCCTCCTCTAAAGGGACTCCTCTTAGATGTACAGCCAATATTTTTCTCCTTCCTTCTTCATCAGGTTCCCCAACAAATACTTTTCTTGAGAAACGACCAGGGCGACATAGGGCTGGATCCAAGGCTTCTGGCCGATTAGTTGCTGCAATGACAATCACTCTCGTCTCTGATTCAAATCCATCCATTTCTGTCAGCAACTACATGGACAAAAGATATTTTAAAGGTCAGCTTAGTGCATAAAAAAGCTATTGAGAGCACATGAAAACTTTGCTAATTTACCTAAATTCCAATTATATACTATGAAATAATTGATGAAGAAATTGGACCTCTAAACATTTTTTGGAAAGAATGTTGTGAAGGGTGAAACAGTTTATTTTTATTTTAAAAGAAAAAAAATTAAAGAAAAAGGAAGAGGGAAAGAATAGGGGACAAATACACAAGAATCTGAACTGTGTATTTAAATAAAAGCAGCAATATGAAAGAAGACAGAAGTTCTAGATGTGTTAATAATGTTTTAAAAGCAGGATTCCTACTAAATCATACAGTGTTGTTATTTGAACACAGAATAAGTGTCTGACATCGTATATATACACTATTTTTTTACCGGGCCCGGTATCAGGTTAGAGAGAAAGTCATACGGTGTTGGGAATAAGGTGTCCGAAAGCTATGTTCAAAAGTCATTTCTGTAAACCTAATATCTGTTTATCAGTAAGCCATAACCACTTTTGGACCTTCTGTTGCCACTTGACAACAAATGCAAGATTTGAAACTACCTGGTTAAGCGTTTGGTCGCGTTCATCATTGAAACTTCTTCCACGCCTGCCTCCAACAGCATCAAGTTCATCAATGAATATGATTGATGGTGCAAATTTCCTTGCTGCATTGAAAAGGTCTCTGATTCTAGCTGCCCCTCTTCCAACAAACATTTCCACAAACTCACTGGCAGATACAGTGAAAAAGGGCACACCTGCTTCCCCTGCCACTGCACGAGCAAGTAATGTTTTTCCAGTTCCAGGAGGGCCCACCAGCAGCACACCTCTAGGTAACTTTGCCCCTAACTTTCGGTAATTTATATCCCCTTGCAGACATGAAACTATCTACAAATAAGGGAACATGTCAATTAAAGGAAAACAATAAAAATGCTTGACTATTCAAGAAAACTTCTATAAATAATCAATATATAAAGATACCAGATTAACAAATATTTTACTCACTCTCGTTCTACTGGAAATTCATTATCATTACTATACTTCCAATTGTTAAAATTCCGTCCTCTATGTTCTATATGATTGGAGTTGGAGCTGGATTTGAGGGCTGATTGATTGAAACGAACATGCTTCTAATTTTTCTCCAGCATTTAGTATAAAATGAGGTATCGGCTGGGGTAATTCACACATCATGGTTCATTCTACAACCTTTTCACATTCTCTCTCTCTTCCAAACCATTATTTTCTCTCTAATTTTTTTATAGAAAATGAAATTTATTAAGGAAAAACAGAGAAGTGCACAGAAAAGGGATAAGGCATCCTCTCAAGAAAACAACAAAAATACATAAATACAAAACTAGAACCTAGGAGATTGAAACATGTAACAGAGCATTCCAATCTCTGCATATATAACAAAGAACACGTGTGAAAAGACCATGAATAGAACACCAAAGGGAAGCTAAAAACTACAATATTTTGATGCAATCAGGTTTGACTTCAGGATAATGCATCTAACTGCCATTGGGATATACCCATAGCATGAAGACCAGAGTGATTTTAAAAGACAACCTAGTAGTTTATGTAAGGAGTAAATGAACCTTGTTCTAATGCCTTTAAAATCTAAAGCTGCCTTAGTATGCTCGTACCGCCAGAGTGTTATCAAATAGCGGTCATGGTGGCGCCATGGCGGATTGCGGTGGCAAATTTTTGCCCAACCGCTATGCACAATTTGTGAAGGATGGCGGTGCCATGGCGTTTTATGGCGGATTTTTGGCCTTCCGCTATGTTCCACCATCCGCTATCGATAACATTGCCGCCACAACAAGGAGTATGGGTTAATGCTAATTTAAACTCTAAAAGTAAGCAGGTCAATATTTCTTCTTTCTATGTTATAAACTGATAATAATATTTAAGGCAACAGGATTTTAGAATTTTTATAAAAAGAGGGACGTAATCGACTTTCTAATATTACTTGCATTTTATAAGCAATTAGCATCAGTTTGTCCAGCGTTCTTAATCTTCATGAAAAATAATTGATGAAGGACTGCCAAATGCATACCAAACTCTTATAGTTAAAACTGCAGGAGATTTTCTCAATAGAGAAAACAGTAACCATGTCATCAGCAACTGCTACTTCTTAACTAAACTAGCAAGACAGCAAAAATCACTTTTATATACATATTATAATTAATTATTATAAACATTATAGTACGAGATATACCTCCATGAGCTCAACTTTCGCAGAATCAACACCTTCCACATCATCAAACCCTACTGCCTGACTGTGAGGTTTCTGCTTCCTTGCTGGACTATTAGCAGCAGAAAGTTGACGATATAGAAGCCACATCAATGGAATTAAAGGTATCCACAGTGTTATCACAGTTATCAAAGTACTCCTCATAGACATTAACACTGATTGAGGGGCAGAGCAATATGTAACTCCCTTTTCTCTCATTAATTTAACAAGGAATTTTTCGTCATGATCTATTTTTCTTGTGGAATACTGCCATTCAGGAATAGAAGCTCGAGTCCTTGAAAATTTCCTCAATATATTTAACCTTGGAGTCGGGCCAGCTCTCAAAGTTTCCTCACTTGAAAGCTTATCTATATCCTTATCAATTGAAACATCTTTTACCTGGGATTCTTCACTAGAAACCTGATCAGTTTTAACAATCTGGGAGTTCACATTGTAATATATGCGCCGAGACCCCTCTTCGACTAAAACTTTCGTAACAACTCCACTTTGAAGGCTTGTAATCAAGTCCGAATATGGAACGATTTTTGGAGGAGGAAGTGCAGTCAATTTCAAAAACAGGAAACAAAGGCTGAATATAATAGAAAATGAGGTAGAAAACACCACTGTTCGAATGTTCTTACGGATAAAGATTCTAACCTCATTCAAAAAGGATTCAATGGAAAACCTTTTCATTCTGATAGCTAATAACCGTAATCTCGGGCGCAATCTCAATGAAAACCTCTTCTTTATCCTATTGCCTTCCTCTTTACCATAGTGATTCTTCCTGTCTCCTCTGCTTCTACTCACAAGTGGCTCAACTTTATCCTTACTTGAAAGACCATGTTGTGACTTGCAACAATAAGGAAACCTCTTTAAGGCAATTCTAATTTTTCTATCAGAATAATCAAGCTTCTGCTTCCACCAAACCAACCCTTGTTGAGATTTGTAACATTGATTAAATTTAAACCCCATAGAAGGAAAAACTAATGAGCTAGTGCATAAACCTCCATATCCACATACCCCAAAATATCTTCTTTGTGGCATATCAAGTCCCAAACTATATGGGGTACCAAATAACCCAGTACTGCAAGGTAAAGAAAAACAAGCCATGCCTATTCCACAATCAATTCAAAGCTATATACCCATTAAAATCTTCTAGTACCCAATAAACTGCATTACCTCAAAAAAAGTTTGAAGCTTGAAAACACATAGGAGCTAAAGAAATTGAGAGAGCTACTATATATGGTGTGACATGATGATTAACGAGATGGGTATTTGTTACCTGATCTTGTATCATATGTAAAACGAAAAATGGAATTGTGGGTATGATCTGTGTGTGTGAGTGTCTGTTGGAAGAGGAAAATTGAGAGACAAAGTTTGCTTCTTTGTTGTGGTACTGGTTTGTGTTAGTGACATGTAACGAGGTATATCTATCTAGTATCTACTACAACATGTTCAAACATGGGCTTTGGGGTTACGTAGATTCGGGCATGGTTGGACCTGCAATTGTGAAACGGTCCATTGGACATTATAAAGGGTAGCTATGTTTTCGGTGTAGCCCAACCCAGTATATAATAATATATGAATTTTTTTGTGAATAAATCTTAAATTCTTTTACTCAATCATTGAAAATGAGAAGGTGAAGTGTTCAAATTTTTCTTTTTGGAGAAAATAAAGCCAACGAAAATAGAAAGAGGGGTTAAAATGAAAAGCCAATGAAAAAGGGGGTGAAAATAAAGCCCCCCCTTTTTTTTATGAAAGAGGGGTTAAGATGAAGCCAATGAATATAAAAAAATAGTGTGAGAAAGAAAATGAAAAGAAATTATTTAAAATATGATATTCAAATCTGCAAAAATGTGAAAATTGGTGCCAATAATTAAATTTACCCTACCAACTATATCTGTACTACATTAAATATTTTTGTGTGTTGGGGCACCTTATGAGCATTATGAGTTTGAATTCATGAATTTTTTGGAGTGTCCCGACTCGACGAGTGAACATTATTTTGAGTTTGAACTCAATAATTTCCTAAAGTGTCTCAAGTCCATTTATGTTCGAGGATTTCACGGGGGATTGTCTCATATAGAATCTCTTTGTCTAAGATTTCCCCACGAAGATGAGAGACAAGAAATAAATTTTCCTCGTAGGTGACTAGGGAATAACACTACAAAAAAAGAGCTGATTACCGACGGTCAAAAGCCGTCGGCAATCAGCATTACCGATAGACTTTCCGACAGACACAATTCCGTTAGGCTTTCCGACGGATCTGGGTCGTCCGTCAGAAATTTCTGACGATCTTGTCCAGCGAAAAATACATCACACGGAGCCCCCAATTATCGACGGAATTGTCCGTCGGTAACTGTCAGTGAAAGTTACCCGAAAAATCTAAACTACAGTTACAGACAGAAATATCCGTCGGAAACAATTTTTTTGTTTTTTTTAAATTGATTTTTTTATTTTATTTGTTTTATATTAATAATTAACTTTTAATTTTGTTTATTAAAATTTATACTTTGAATATTAATTATTATTATATTTTATTATATTTTAATTAATTATATTTTAATTATTATTTTATTTTATTTTAATTAATTATTATATTATATTTTAATTAATTATTATTATATTATAAATAAAAAACAAAATTGAAATTACAAATAAAATTTAAAAAGCAATTAAATAAAATTATTTAAAATGAAAACAAACTCAACATATAATCCATAAATAAAATATCCGTCTAACTACAAAACTCTATTGCACCTATAACTATCCTAATACCCATCACCATAATATCCGTCATCGTCGTCCTGCCGGGGGGAGTCTGTCGGCGTCAGATAACCATTAGGCTGCGGCTCAAAAGGCAAATCGGCATTATGCGACTGCGGTGGTGGATCGGTAAAGGTAGTGGAGTGCTGGGGCAAGGTGGCTTGGAGAACCCCCTGTAGAGCGCTACGCCTGTCTGGTGGGAGAAAGTCGAGCACAACGCTCGTTCGCCTCCCTCTGCTGCTGCACCTCCTGTCTCAGCCGCTGCACCTCCTCCGTGTCCTATGAGCCAGAGGATGTAGGCTCCCGAATGGTCAAGGTCGGCGTCGACCCTCGACGGATCGACTTGACTAGGATCGCAATACCGTAAATCCGCCCCTTCTTCTTCCCGCCCGCCATATCCATCCAGACCTGGTTCTGTAGTCGCTCTACCTCGGCGGGGTCCAGCTGAGAAGGATTTGAGGCACTAGAGCAGGAGGCAGCCTCAGATGCAACCTGACTAAACCAGGCATTGTACTCCGCCTGCGATCAATACATTACAATCAATATTTATTAAACTATATATATATATATATAATAATTACCTATACTTTCAACATAAAAAAACACTTTATCTCACCACTGTCTGCCTCGACCTCTCATCAACAAACTCGCCGATGTCCGAGCAAATATGTGTCTGCTCAAAGACCGTAGGGACATTAACAGACCGAGCAAGCTCTCCCGCCTGCAACCGACACACAAATAAAATCAATTAGTTATAAAATAAATTTTTAATAAAAATGTACAGTTTATAAATAAAATTATTTATATATGCATACCATATAAATGGCATGCTGCATGTGGCTAATCGAACCACCAGCGTGCATGCTCCCACCCTTCTCGGAAGCCCGATTTCACTTCGCCTGTTCATACTTCAGTTTGTAAGCTGGAGTGTCCCAGTATGCATACAATTGGGCCCAGATGTTGGGCCCGATGTAATCCCGACGTATCCGGGTCTCCCTACGCTCCCGGAGCAAGTCCCTCAGTCGAGTAGCTGCTCGATCGTCAAAGGTAGCCCGTATCTCTGAGGCATGCTCCGGTAACCAACACACAAGCTCCTGTTAACAAAGAAAAAAATATTAATAACATTATACAAAAATATATATAAAACGCGTGAAAAATAAAGGGAAAATTACATGAAATAATAAACAACAACTTACCCCGAATCGTCTGAAGATATGATCACGGTCGTCCCTGATGGCCAGAAGCGACGATACTATGCCTTGATGGCGTAGGTAACGTGCTTCGATCCCACTTTCGATGGGATGAAGTTGAAAAATTTATAATTTTATTAATTCAACAATATGACAACCAACAAATATATACTTATTGAATGGTAACTAAAATAGTCAAAGTTGAAAAACATTAAATCAAATAAAACTTACGATCCAGAAACAGGCCGGATCCATGGTCAATCCTCAGGTGCGGGAACCCTGGCCCACTCAAGCAGGTCCTCTGCCGTGGCCGACTGCTGCACGGACGATGATGATGGAATGGCCGTGTCATGACCGTATGCGGGCGTGGATGATGAGGATGGAATGGCCGTATCCGACAGTGGCATCATCCTAGGAGTTGACATAAATGATAATCCTGCTGGCTGTGTGATCGGCACAGTCGATGATGATGATGGTGCTGGGTGTGGGTCCAATAGGGGGCGGCGAGTAGCCGGCTAGTGCGCATCGTGGCGCAAAGTGAGTGGAGGTCTCGACATGGGTGGAGGATGGGGTAGTGTGGGTCGGGGATAGTGTAGTATGGGTAGGGGATGGTGTAATATGGGTCGGTGAGGGTGTAGAATGGGTGGGGGAGGGTGTAGAATGGGTGCCGATGGGGTGGGTGTGGTAGGGATGGGGGTGGGTGCGGTGGGTGCTGAGGGACCTGCAGGAATGCGAGCAAGCACTTGGGACTTGATGGTGTATCGTCCCCGCTTAGCCTTCCTCTTCCCATTATCACCGCTAGGCCGTGGGGGGCGGGGCGACTATCCTCCTGATGCTGACATCTATTTTTATAACACAATTAGAAATCAATGTAAAAACAATAAATCAATCGACATCTAACACACTAATCTAAGCAAATATTTAAAATACAACAATTAGTCAAGTCTTAAATTTAATTGCAAATAAGCAAATATTTAAAATTCAATAAAAATAACTTAACACTAAAATTCCTATTCAGACTCGATATCGTCATTTGATTGTAAGTCCGACTTTTCTTCTTCTTGCATTGAGTCATCACTTTGGATTTCTTCCTCTGATGACGCATGCATCGATGACTGATTACCAATGACCACTTCTTCCCCTTTATTTGCAGATCCCAACATGCCAGTAATACGCTCGACCTCAATTACTTCGTTGACATGTGACGATTCATCCGCCTGGAAGGGCATCCCATTGACACGCTGTCGTGCACGCGTCAAAAAGCGAGTGGCTTAAAATATGTAGCTAGGGAGCGACAACTCGAGTATCGTCTCACAAGGACTCTCGGATTGTTATTAGCAGAAAATCAGTTTTGATGGGGGGGTTTGGAATTAAAGATGCAATTAAGAAAAAGCTAAGAAAAACAATGCAAACTAGTGATTAATAATAAGCTAAAATCGATTAACCTACTGTTCTCGGTTTCCCACTATCATCGGTTCACATAATTCCATGCCCTAAGCGGATTTCTAATCCTTTTTCGATTGTAACATCAATTAACAAGCGAAACCGACGCTATACGAGACATATGTTCCTAATTCTGAATTAAGCAAACGGATTAAGCCCTTCGTGAATTAAGCAAACACGAATTGAACACACGCGAATTAAGCAAACGCGATTAAGTTTAGGAACACACAATCATCGAAACAAATCAATACAGATTCTATATAATCCTGAATTAAGCAAACAGAATATACAGAACAAATATTGAAAGAGAGTAGCAATGAGTTTAGGAATTACAAAACCTCAAGCGTCCATGGAATCCGATTACAGCAGATCAATCGAAGGAGGCTAGTTCTCCATTACAAACATAAACCCTAAACCTAATTCGCAGTCGTACTATCTAAAAGAAGAGAAGATGAGATGAGAAGATGAGAAGAAGATCCTAAAACAACACTTTATACCCTTCAGAATCTGCGCGCGCTCGCGAGGCGATCAGCCTCTCGCGACGCGAATCTTATAAACAGTTCTTCAGTGTTTGGCTTTCTCGCGAGGCGAGACTAGGATTCGCGAGGCGAGACTTCAAATTCCAATCTGTCACAGCCGTGACCTCATCACGGCTAGGCCGTGATGGTCTCTGTCCTTCAGGGCCTGGATTTCTCGCGAGGCGAGACATTCTTCGCGGGGCGAGACAGAGAGGGTGACATTTCTGGCACAGTAAGGCTTCAGGCTCGCGAGGCGAGCAGCCTCTCGCAGGGCGAAAATCTCCAGAATTGCTTCTCTTTATTAACCTGAAAACAGGAAATAGCAGTAAGTGCTTTATTTGACTCTAAATCAACTAAATTAACCTAAAACTACTTTAGAGACTCAAAATGTTGCTTGAAGACAATCAAGTCTAATTTGGGAGAAAATGAGATATAATTAGCACAAAGCCATGGTCTTTCTAGTTATAAAACTATTCGAGCCAGAGGCTGATCACCCATCCTCTGCATCATCGATTTCTATGCGACCCCTAGGCTTGGTAGTGACAGCAACACACCAACCTCGTTTGTCCATTCGCATTGCTGGATAAGGGACATAATAAACTTGTTTTGCATTCTGAGCAATTATAAACGGATCAAACTGTTGATATCTTCTATCCATTCGAATGTCCACAGTTCCATGCTTGGGATCCACTTTTGTGCCTGTCCTCGATGGATCAAACCAATTACAACTTACAATATAATAAGACTACTTTTTTAGGATAAGTAGTATTATTGTAATGTAACTCGTATATATGTTTTATGACCCCATAAAAATCACTAGTACCTTCACCCTGTACGACAACCCTGCTTTTAATTGTCTTTTTTTCTACATTCCATTCATCTGTATGGAATTTGTACCCATTAACAAAGTATGTATACCATGATCTAACACAGCTATAGGGCTCGTACGCTAAATCTCTCAAGTGTTGATTAGTCACGCTTAATGGTTGTTGATACACCTATGAATAGGTAAGTCATATTAAATAATTACTTTTTCAAGAGGCAATTAAGCTTGATATATTGTAGGCTTTCGATATATGACACTTACTTGTTGCTTGCACCATTCAGGAAAATCTGCATGTGTACGAGCAGAAGCATCTTGTTCACTTAATTGATTAATTTGCAGGAACACACATACAAATAAAATGTGTACTATGTGTTAAAGGAGAAATTCATGTAACATGTGTTACATTAATTCAAACATGGGTCGTTGATACTTACTCATGGTATGGTTTCACCTCTGTGCAATTTATCAAGACATGAACATGGGCCGATGCATACTCCTCATCACTTACCCAGTAAGTAAGCTCCTTGCCAGCATGACGACCAGGAAGATTAAATACGGATAACATATAAGGATACCCTGCACTATAAGCATCTACCTCATTCCTAATATTTCTCGGGACCAACATGAAGTTGTTGAAATAGTGGGAACAGAAATGAGTTGTCTCACGGTGTAAGTAAGACGCACATATTGATCCTTCCACCCTAGCCTTGTTTTTAATCGATCATTTAGAGTCGCCCATGAATCTAAGTAATAAAAAACATTAGTGACAAGGCATTATTCAAGGGACGCTAATTATTTAAATGTCAAAATATAATAAAATTACCTTCCAAATGGATACATCCACCTATATTGTATTGGTCCACCGAGCCTCGCTTCATATGCAAGATGGACAGGGAGATGTTCCATTGAGTCAAAAAATCATGGGGGAAATACCTTCTCCATATTGCACAGAATTATTGGCATGTTTTCTTCCATCTTCGTCAGACCATCCACTCTTAAAGTTGCAGAGCATAGGTTTTTGAAGAAGTAACCGATTTCTGTAAGCGGGTTCGAAACATGCGGGGGCAGCAAGTCGAAAGCAATAGGAAGCAAACACTCCATGAATACATGACAATCATGACTTTTCATCCCATGAAGCCTCCCTGTTCTTTCATAAGCACATCGTGCCAAATTAGAGGAATAACCATCAGGGGTCCTAAGGTCTTTTAACCACCGACAAATTGACTACACTTCATCAGTCATTAGACTGTAACAAGCTTTTGGTTTGACCATTTTTCCATTAGGCTGCAGCTTCAGCTCCAAATCCTTTCGTCTACAGTATAGAGCCATGTCCATCCTTGCCTTCTCATTGTCCTTCGTCTTGCCAGACACATTGATAACCTTGTTAAAAATGTTGTCAAAGAAATTATTCTCAATATGCATCACATCAAGGTTATGTCTTAACAGATTATCCTTCCAGTACGGTAGTTCCCAAAAAATACTTTGTTTTGTCCAGTTATGCCATTCTCCATACTCGGGTAATTTTGACACACCTGCTTCAGTGACTTTAGGAAGATCAATAACCCGACCCCATATTTGTTCAAGAGTCAACAAAGGCGGTGGACCTTCATCTTCTGTCTGATTCTTTTTGAATGCTCGGATATTCCTTCGGAAGGGATGGTCAGGATCTAAGAACCGATGATGAGAATAAAACCAGGAACTTTTGCCACCATATCTTAGGGTAAAAGCCTTTCCATGTTCCATGCAATACGGGCACACCAATTTACCGTGGGTCCCCCAACCAGAGAGCATGCCATATGCAGGAAAATCATTGATAGTCCACATCAGTGACGCCCTCATCATAAAGTTTCACTTCTTGGAAACGTCATGTGTCAACACACCATCCCACAACTTCTTAAGATCATCGACCAGAGGCTGCAAATATACATCTATCCCAACCTTTGGATTAGATGGTCCCGGTATGAGACAAGTCAGAAACATATAGGGTTTTGACATGCACATCTCGGGAGGAAGATTGTACGGTGTAACAATCACTGGCCAACATGAATATGGCGAGGCTGACACCTGAATTATGGGGTAAAACCATCTTAGCACAGCCCAAGTCGGACACTACGAGGATCTGCTGCAAAATCAGGGTGTACCCGATCGAAATGCTTCTAGGCTTCGCCATCAGAATGGTGGCGTATAATGCCCGTAGTTCCTCTATTTTCATAATGCCAGCTCATCTATCCAGCAGTTTGCGTTGATGCAAACAGTCTCTGCAACCTTGGAATTATTGGCAGATAGAACATTGCCTTCACAGGAACTGGTTTGTTCTTACTACGGTCACTACTTTGAAAGCGGTACCTGGGTTTCTGACAAAATTTACATTCTTCCAGTGCACTGTCGTTTGTTCCCGAAGCACTGTCATAATATAGCATGCACCCGTTCGGACAACAATCAATCCTCTTAGCACCCAACCCCAGTTTCGACACCAACCGCTTCACATCATAATAACTTTTTGGAAACAACTCTTGAAGGGTGTCACATCTTGAAGCATTTCACAAAAAAACTCCAAACACTGCTCGGGGACATTCCAATTGGACTTGCAAGCTAGAAGCCTAACACAAATTGATAATTTTGAATCTGACGCCCCTTCAAACAATGGCTTATTTGTCTCTAACAATAGGTTGTAGAATCACTGTGCCAATTCATTAGGAGGCTCCTCCATGTCATCAGGCTCATTCGGCTCAAAATTCCGATGTTGCCCAAGACAATCATCCACCATCATATGCATTGACTAGAGTTGTTCGACATAGTCGTCGTGTAAGCCACTGCTTGATGCATCCATGTCAAGATCGTCACCACTGACTTCATTTAGATCAATATTCGGTAACTCCTCACCATGATCAGTCCATATCCAATAATTAGGCTTGAACCCAAGTCGATACAAGTGTAACTTCACGTCATCATCACTCAAAACCATCATACAATTGCACTTTGTACATGGACATCTAATCCCCCCTCTTCGGCATAATCACAATGTTACTTGGCTTTCGATATAAACTCCTCAACTCCATCTACAAATGATTGTTTCAGAAGTCGTCTCCCAAACTCGTTCCTATCATACACCCAACTACGGCTCAAGGGATAATATTCCATCCTTCTGCATTTTCAGATAAATTGACATATTTTTAAACATGATACCATAACCCAGAATCGCTCCCTTTCCTTAAAAGGTATGGCCCTATCCCATTCAAGGAAAAACTTTTTCACCATTGTATTAACTAGTTATTCATTGCTTCTCATGTCTCCAAGTACACGACTTGACCGCGGTAAGATACTACAATCAAGTATGGACCCAGAGAACAAAAGGAAATGCTTCGACCCGAAATTTCATCAACTATTTAACATATGAGAATTAGTGAGTAACTAGTATATCAGTGGAGAAAAAGTTTATTCCCATACTGTCCCAATTGGACAATTCAAGATTCAATAAAATGAGAGATACCTTGACCAAGTACACATGCTCAATAATATTGAACCTTGAACGGGAATCTATGACTTTTCTCAATTACGTATTAATTATATATACTCTAAGATAAAATAAAACTTTAATTAACACAAATAATTTGCATAAAATTTGATAATAACAGCAAACTGTATAACACATAATTAAGCAACCAGCATAAATATATATTTGTCTATAAAAAATCGAATAATCATTTGTCTAACGTTTTATTAAATCATTTATTTTTTTAATTTAATTTAATTAATAAAACATTTGATTGAATTAGTTAATTAATTATGTTTGTATACTTGACTTTTTAAATCTCAAATTTTAAAATATATTATTAGTATATTAGTTAATTGCTTGCTTGAAATTAGTTATTAAGAAATTATGTATTTTAATAATTTTTTACTCTTCCAACTTGTTACGTTACTTGACTATTTAAAGACGTCCTATGATATCAAGTCTTTAAAATTATTATTAGTATATTAGCTAATCATAGCTAGTTAATCGTCTCACCTTTGATTAATATTTATTTAATACATAATTAATATTATCACAAAACTTAATTCAAATAATTATGTTTGATACTCTCTCGCTCACTAACACCTAGATATGGATTCCATTCACCATTGTAATACTTTGGATATTGGACTTCTTCGATCATTTAATTTATTGCTTAAAATCAATTAAGTTGATGCACAACGGTCATTATTCCTAAGTTATTTAATTTAATCAAAATCAATTAAATATCAACATCATTATTCCTACAATTATTAATCTAGTAAATTGCTATGTAACTATTTAATTATTTACTTATTTAATTTACATATTTAAATTTATTTTCCTTACATAATATTAATTTTCTTTCAATAATTAGCTATTTTGGTAAAAAAAAAAATCTCTCCTTTTAATCACATTCGATGACGTCTCAGCTTCGAGATGCCCCATGGCCAGCTATCGTCACAGTCCCAACTCCCCCGTAGCTGATGCAGTTATATATATATATCTGGTTATTTCCACACTAACATCGTACGTGGTTATTTCCATACTAACATTGTAGTTATTTCTAATTTAAAAGTTCTCATCCCTTAAAATTTTATCTTCAATTAAGAACAACAACGACAACAATCACATAAATGAATGGCAACAAAGCAGAACACAAAATAAAATTTCTAACACATTTCAATATTTAATTTAAACATGAACAACTTATCAAGGGTAAAGATCGATATCAAGCACGCATAAAAATTAAATCAGAAAGAGAATAGCAAATGTCAAATTTAACAACAACAACAACAAAAGGTTAGATTCATACCTCAGTGTTGGTGGTGAGAAGGAAGCTGGTGGCTGCCGGAGTAAGCTGGTGGCAGTGTCCCTCTGAAACAAATAAAGAAAGAAAAAATAAATTAAAATTTCCACTACAATCAGAAATTTATAGAACAAAAAAAAATAACAACATGAACATATTAAATTTATACCAGTGCAAGGAGGGTGGTGGTGGTGGTGGTTCTGGTTCAAGGAGGGCGGTGGTGTGGTGGTTCTGGTGCAAGGAAGGAAAGAGTGGTAGTGTTGGTGGTGGGACGTGGTGGTGGTTGTGGAGGCTCGCTAAGGAGAAGATAGAGGTGGTGGTGGTGTGACAGTGGTGGTGGAGCGCGGTGGTGATGGGCCGGAAGAGAGAAAAAAGGAGAAGAAGAGAGAGGGGGAGGAGAAGTAGAGAGAGACGAGAAAGCAGAAGGGAGGCACGGGGGGGCCGGAGGTGCGGCGGGGTGGCGCACGGACTAATGGTGTCGTGGGGGGTGGCACCGGAGTTCGTAGGGAGGAATGGGGGCAGGGAGGAGAAAGAGAAACAGGGAAAGAAAAGTGAGGGGAAGGGTTTGACGCTGGTGCTTTAATCCGAATTTACCGACGAAATATCGACGGACAAAGCCGTCGGTAATTCATAAAATGTATTACCGACGGAAAAATCTGTCGGTAATATGATTTTTGCTTTCCGACGGAAATTCCATCGGTAATTACCGATGGCTTATTCCGTCGGTACCATTTGGCGCCAAAAAGTACCATTCCCACGTTATGTACCAACGGATTTTTCGATGGAAGAGCCCACGGTAACATTACCGACGGAAAGTCTGTCGGTAATTGATTAGACTTTTGGTATTCGTGTTTACTGACGGCTATGTCCGTCGGAAACTGTCTCGCTACCAACGGAACTGACGTCCGTCAGTAAAATGCCCTCGGTAAGTCACCATTTTCTTGTAGTTAAGGACAGAGACCATATTTCTCACCTCAAGAGTTCCTGTCTCTGCTGATATTACCTATATACCCTTATATATATACATATTATAAATCTATTTTAATAATTCAAAATATATATCTTATAAATATACATGTTATTTTTTTATATATATTTTTGGAGTCTTCGAGGAAACAGGGATGATGGAGAAAAACTTCCCAAGATATGAGTCGAGGACGAGAAAATTTAGGGATGAGGACAAAGAAGGAGTACGGGAGTCTCATTGCCATCCCTATCCGACTCTAAATGGGAAGTTTTAAAAACAATAAATATAAATAATTATAACAATAATAATTAAAAAAGTTTAATTCGAAATACGATTTTTCTAACCTATGCAATATTGCATAGGATACGACTCATTAATTATCCCCAATTAACCCATTGTTAATTAATTATGTCAAGCTCATTAATTATGATTTTTTTTTTTTGAAAAAAGCATTTATCTCTCTACTATTTATTTGTTTTGATTCACCTCCTTATATCAATATTTCTTCACACCAAAATTGATTACCCAATATCTCTTCCCACCAAAAAATTAATAACAATTGGATTTTCATTTGTTTTAAGCTTAAGTCCCTCTCTCTGTAAGTTTTTCCAAAAAATAATTTCTGTTGGAACCAAAGTGGTTTTGGATTTAACAATCTATAAGTTTTGATGCTAACAAAATGATTAAATTTGCTTGGCAAAGTGTTAGTTGAGAACTAACATGTGCTTTCAGTTATGCAGGAATACTTTCATATAAGTAAAATAAACATGGAATAAGTTTTCATTGAAAGAATACGCGTCCACCCTTGTAGACGGGCTGCTCAAATACTTTGGTAAAGTTTCTTGTTTATTTAATTTAGTAGACTGGTTTTCTTAAGTGAACGAGGCTCTAAATGTTTGCTAGACGAATACCAAAATAACTTGTTAGATACAACAAGTCCAAAGACTTGATAATAAGTGCGTCCATCTTGCCACGTAAGCAGACGAAAGTAATTAGTAGAAGTAAATGAACTGAAAAATAAAGTAATCAAGTAGACGAGCTCTAATCGCCACGTCACCAGACGGAGATCTTTATAACTCACTTAGGAATAGTAAGTCCAAAGACTTGATAGACAAGAGGATATGCCACGTCATCAGACGAGCAAAATAAAATTAGTCTCACATATAACTAAGTAGACGAAGTTTCTTAAAGTAGACGAGCTCCATCTTAGAATAAATAAATGCTATCTGAATCTCTTGAATTTATTTCAAATGATTGATTTTTATTTTAATAGAATATTTGTTCTTCACTTTTGTCCTATTTGCTTTAATGTTTTACCTTGTTGTAAAAGATACATAGTACCATCAAGAAATGTAAAAAGCAGAATCGTACAATAAGATACTGCAAAACGATCTGTACGGTGACAACTTTATGGCTGAATAAGCTGGATTGTTCACAACGGAGGAACAACAAGTTCTCAAGCTTCAATACTCAGAGGAGTGAACCTCCAATTTCATGCTACCTCGATAACCAAGAGTACTATTCAGCATTGCCACAATCAAGCTACCAGTCACAACGGATATCATGCATTAAATGCTATCTCTAAACGGGATTATTCAAAGTAACTGTTGAAGAAATACAAGTGAAGAAGAAGGTCACTATAAATAGAAGACCCGAGATACTAAAGAAAGAACTCTTGATTTGCACAACCTTACGAGCTCAACTTTTGTAAAACTACTATCACTCATACTCATATTTCTTTAGAGAGCAAGAGTCAGTATTTCTTAGTCTGAATATTATGAAAATATTCATTTGATCTTAACTGTCATATACTCACACACTAGTGAGTTAAGAAGATCAAACATTAAATCTCTTTGTTAGAGTTAGAGCCTGAAGAGGCTTGGTAAGAAAGAAATACTTGCAGCCTGGAGAGGTGTTGAATACTTGGCTGTAATCTATTTTGATAATAGTGGAGAAAATCCTTCAAGTAGAAGGGACTGGACGTAGCTCTTGGTTGGAAGAGAGTGAACCAGGATAAAACATCCAGTGTGATTCTTCTATCTCTTATCTCTTACAGCTTTATTTGTTTCTAACTAACCGAGGGGTTTTGATATTGCTTTTGTTAAAATCTTTAAAAAAAAGGATCTTTTTCTTTGTGCTTGCTTATGTTTCTAATCTCCTTGAGTGAAAAAATTATTTTAAAGGTTGTTTTCGAAAATTATTAACAAACACAATTCAACCCCCTTCTTGTGTTTGCCTGTGTCAACTTCAGTTGGTATTAGAGCTCAGCCTCGAAAGGGTTGAGCATCTAACAAGTGTTGAGGGAGTACGATCCAATAACCATGGATGCAGAAGGACAAGCTATCAACAGACCTCCTCTCTTTGATGGAACGGATTATGACTACTGGAAGAAGAGAATGATGGCCTTCTTAGATGCACAGTATGTAGATATCTGGGAGCTGATTGAAACCGGCTACACTGAACCAAGAGATGAAGCTGGAGCTGCTGTTCCTAGAGCCCAATGGACTCAAGAGCAGAAAACCAACATCAGTTGAATTTGAAGGCTAAGCATTATCTCATGTGTGCTATAACTAGATCTGAACACGACAAAGTTCATAGCTGCAATACTGTGAAAGAAATATAGGATACTCTTGTCCTAGCTCATGAGGGTTCCTCACAAGTTAAGGAATCAAAGATCAGCATGCTGGTTCATCAGTATGAGCTGTTCAAGATGGGCGAACATGAAACAATAGACCAAATGTTTGGAAGATTCCAAACCATCACCAACAATCTCAGATCTCTTGGAAAAGTTTATGAAAATAGAGATCATGTCAAAAATCCTTAGAAGTCTATCCAAGCAATGGAGACCCAATGTAACTGCTAATCAGGAAGCCAAAAACCTGAATACACTATCTCTGGAAGAGCTTCTTGGATCTCTCAAGGTTCATGAACTTGAACTTAATGAAGAAGAAAATTCCAGAAAAGAAAAATCTATTGCCCTAAAGGCAAAGAAAGCAAGTTCATCAAAAGTTCTCAAATCTGCTGAGTCATCAGATGAGTCTGAATCTTCTGATAATGATAAAGGATCAGATGATGATGAATTGTCCTTTATCTCTGGGAAGATTCAGTATATGTGGAGAAAGAAAGGTGGTTTCAGAAGGAAGCAACTCAACAAAAAGTTTTCCAAGGAGAAGTCAGACTCCAAGGAAAAAGGTCCACCCTTGTGCTTTGAATGCAAGAAACCTGGTCATTTCAAAGCTGACTGCCCTGAGCTAAAGGATAGAAAGAAATTCTTCAAAAAGAAGAAAGGCTTAATGGCTACATGGGAGGATCTTGATATGTCTTCTTCAGATGAAGAAAATGAAGCATAGGAAGAGGCAAATATATGTCTCATGGCAGACATTGCTTCAGAAAGTGAATACACTGATGCTGAGGTAATGGATTCTGACCCGTCCACTCTTCAAAATGCTTTTGATGAACTGTTGCATGAGTCGTCTATACTATCGCGAGAATATAAGAGTCTCAAAAAGAAGTTTTCTAAACTGACTAGAGAATATGATAGGGTCTGCACTGAAAAACAAAACCTCAAAAATGAAAACGACATACTAAAATCAGTGAATGTCAGTCTAGCTGACAAAATGGTGTGTGAACCTGATGTTTCTTGTGAAGTTGCAAAACTGAAGCAAGATGTACCATATCTAACTGATTCCCTGTCAAAGCTTGTAGGTGGCTCAGATAAGCTTAGTCTCATTTTAAGGTACTCTAGGTCACCTTATGATAAATCTGGTCTTGGTTATGACAAAGAGAAGCAAGACGCGTCTCACAAAAAGTCAAAACCACTTAAACAACATAGAGCTTCAAAAGTTCCAAATAAATATACCAAAGCTAAGTCTAGCTCGTCCAACACCTTTTGCAAAGTGTGTGGAAAAAATGGGCATATTACATCTAGATGCATACACAATAAACATGCTAAGCATAATCGTCCTGTGACAACTAACAAGAAAGGACCCAAGTCAATTTGGGTACCTAAAGATAAGATAATACCTGTTGCAGATTTGCTTAACAACAGGAAGAAAACAGATGTCTTGGTACTTGGACAGTGGCTGCTCACGACACATGACAGGCGAAAGGTCTATGTTCAAAAACCTTAAGCCCAAAGATGGTGACTGGGTCACATTTGGAGGAAATCAGAAAGGGAAAATCATTGGTATAGGTAAAATTGGTAAACATCATTTTCCATCCACTGATAATGTACTTTTAGTAAATGGCTTGAAGCACAATCTACTGAGCATAAGTCAATTATGTGACAGTGGATATGCAGTGTCTTTTGATAAGAACATGTGTACTGTCAAGAGAGATAATGGATGACTTTTATTCACTGCTAAAAGGTAAAACAATCTCTATAAGATTGACTTGGAGGACCTCTCAAATCAAAGTGTCTCATGTCTAGTGCCCATTGAAGATGAGCGATGGATTTGTCACAAAAGGCAAGGTCATGCAAGCTTGAAATTAATTTCGAAGCTAAACAAGCATAACCTCGTGAGAGGATTACCAAACCTTAATTTCAAATCTTATGCTCTCTGTGATGCATGTCAAAAGGGAAAACAAGTCAAAGGTTCTTTTTTTGAATCTAATAATATCGTTAGTACCAATAGACCACTAGAGTTGCTACATCTTGATCTTTTTGGTCCAACAAGGACTGCCTCTGTCAGTGGTAAGAAATATGGTCTTGTCATAGTAGACGATTACATTAGATGGACATGGGTTATGTTCCTAACTCACAAGGATGAGTCTTTTAAGGTCTTTTCTGTATTCTACAAACGTGTACAGAATGAAAAAGGCATGTGTATCACTTCAATCAGAAGTGACCATGGGGGAGAGTTTGAAAATGAGCTATTTCATAAGTTCTGTGAAGAAAGTGGTATTCTTCACAACTTCTCAATACCTAGAACACCATAGTAAAATGGTGTGGTAGAGAGAAAGAACAGATCTTTTCAAGAGATGGCTAGGACTATGCTCAATGACAACTCTGTCCCTGACAGACACTGGGTCAAGTCAGCATTAATACTACTGTTGCATTGTAACAGAATATACATTAGGCCTATCCTGAATAAGACTCCTTATGAACTGTGGAAAGGACGAAAACCCAACATATCTTATTTTCACCCTTTTGGTTGTAAATGCTTTATACTGAATACTAAAGATCAACTTGGTAAGTTTGATGCTAAAACAGATAATGGAATACTATTAGGATATTCTGAAACATCTAAAGGCTTTAGAGCTTATAATTTTAGGACTCTGATAGTAGAGGAAAGTATTCATGTCAAGTTTGATGACAAACAACCTGATAAAAAATTATCAAAGCTAGATGAAACCTTTGCAAATCTTGATCTAAACATTCCAGGAGACTCACCTGAGATAAAAGTTGATGATTAAGAAGATGACCCCACTCAACAACCAGAAACTTCCACTTCTTAACATGGTACAGTTCAAAAATCTTGGTACTTCAAGAATTATCATCCACAAGATCAAATCATTGGAAACCCTAATGACAAGCTAAGAACCAGATCAACCTTTAGAGAACAAGACAATTCTGCACTAGCCTCTAAGTTGGAACCAAAAACAGTAGACGTGACTCTGCTAGATGATGGTTGGATTCTAGCTATGCAAGAAGAAATCAATCAGTTTGAAAGAAATGGTGTTTGCATTTTGGTTCCACTGCCCAAAGACAAATCAATGATTGGAATAAAGTGGGTTTACAGAAACAAACTTGATGAAAATGGTATGGTAATTAGAAACAAGGCAAGACTTGTTGCTCAAGGCTTCTCTCAAGAAGAAGTTATAGATTATACTGAAACTTTTGCACCTGTTGCTAGATTAGAAGCTATTAGAATTCTACTTTCATTCGCTGCACAACATAGTATTATGCTTTTTCAGATGGATGTTAAAAGTGTTTTTCTAAATGGTTTTATTAATGAAGAAGTCTATGTTATGCAACCTCCGGGTTTTGAGTGTGAAACTCATCCCGAACATGTATGTAAGCTTAAGAAAGCTTTGTACGGTCTTAAGCAAGCTCCTAGAGCTTGGTATGACAGACTAAGTTCCTTTCTTATGGAAAATGGATTCAATAGAGGAAAGGTTGACACAACCTTATTTAGAAAATCAATTAAGTCTAATTTCATAGTTGCACAGATATATGTTGATGATATTCTTTTTGGTGGTACTAATGAGTCTCTATGCAAAGAATTCTCTAAGTTAATGCAGAAAGAGTTTGAAATGAGCATGATGGGAGAACTTAAATTCTTCCTTGGACTTCAAGTAAAACAAACCATGGACGAGGTGCTCATCCACCAAACCAAGTATACAAAAGAGCTTCTAAAGAAGTTTAAGATGGATTATTATAAGCCAATGAATACTCCTATGCACCCCACTTCCATACTGAATAAAGATGATAAAGAGAAAAAGGTAGACTAAAAGGTATACACAGGTATGATATGATCTCTCTTATATCTTATCACGTCTAGGCTTGATATTATGTTCAGTGTATGTTTATGTTTTCGATTTCAATTTGATCCTAGAGAATCTCACTTATCAGCAGTTAAGAGAATTTTAAGATATTTAAAAGGTACTACTAATCTTGGTTTGTGCTTTTCCTTGGACTTCAAGTAAAACAAACCATGGACGAGGTGTTCATCCACCAAACCAAGTATACAAAAGAGCCTCTAAAGAAGTTTAAGATGGATGATTGTAAGCCAATAAATACTCTTATGCACCCCACTTCCATACTGAACAAAGATGATAAAGAGAAAAAGGTAGACCAAAAGGTATACAAAGGTATGATAGGATCTCTCTTATATCTTATCGCGTCTAGGCCTGATATTATGTTCAGTGTATGTTTATGTTTTCGATTTCAATCTGATCCTAGAGAATCTCACTTATCAGCAGTTAAGAGAATTTTTAGATATTTAAAAGGTACTACTAATCTTGGTTTGTGCTTTAAGAAAAATGAAGATTACAGATTAGTTGGTTTTTCGTGATCTTGACTATCTTTGGAGATAGAATTGAAAGAAAAAGCACTAGTGGAGGATGTCACTTCATTAATTGGAGCTAATCTTGTCTCATGGTCAAGCAAAAGACAAAGTACCATTGCTTTATCAACTGCTGAAGCTGAGTATATATCAGCTGCAAGTTGCTGCTCACAACTTCTCTGGATCAAACATCAATTGGAGGACTACAATGTGTTTGTAAGTAATATTCCACTTATGTGTGATAATACTGCTGCAATAAATCTGTCTAAGAATCCAATTTTACATTCTAGAGCTTAGTATATAGAGATTAAACATCATTTTATTAGGGATTATGTGCAAAAAGGTGTGTTTGATATTCAATTTATAGATACTGACCATCAAAGGACATATATTTTTACTAAACCTCTTGCAGAGGACAGATTTATCTTTATTAGAAAGCATCTTAATATGATATGTGTGTATTAATTTAGGCGTCCAGCCTCGAGAAAAAAATGTTTTGTTAATCCTGCGTCTATTACCCATGCTCGTCTAATACCTATTAAAAGTTGTGCGTCTATTGCATATTGTATTGCATGTCCATATGACGCGTCCACTGATTCTAGTTATCGTGTCCTTTGTATAGTTTCAGACGAGTTCACATCTACCTGTGTTTAAGCATATTTATTTTGTCTCAAGACAAATTTATCCTTTATTCTCTTTGCTGAGTCAGTACTTCCATCAATTCCATCAAGACCTTTTTATCATAATAACATGTCATGTCAAAAGTTTTTTTTAACCTTCGAGATTTAAAATTCCTTTATAAGTAATATTTTTCCCTCTGAGAAAACTTTACGCTTCTCTAACCTCCCGAGCTATCCCTCTCTCTCTGCTTTCAAACCCTAAGCTCTCTGATCACCTAAAATGGCTTCTTCTTCAACCTTCAACGTGGACAAACTCACCCTGGCAATAGAGCATCATTTCAACCTTGGAGTACCGCAAGACTACAACTTAGACATAAGCAAATATGTTAATGCAGCCGGGTAGGGAGGACTCTTCACAGAGAAAGTCTCTGTCTCTCCCAACCTGACCAGGGATTTCTGGAGGAATGTTCAAGTGACCAATACTGACTTCTTCTCTACGGTGTTAAGAAAGAAGATTGTAGTCTTGGAGAAAACTATTGCTGATGCCATCTTCTGTGCTCAGGAAGGTTTGATTTTTACTGAGTCATGGGAAGAGGACTTGGGTGGCTCTGAGACCATTGAAGTCTGTCTCATGAAAGAAGATACAGTCAGAACTCACACCTGGAAAGTTGTTGAAATGAAGGACATTGTTCGCATCCTTCATCAGCTTCTAAATAAGATGGTTCTTCATAAGGTTGGATCCAAAGACAACCTCTCCTCTCTGCACAAATTCTGCCTCTACCATCTTCTCACTGAAACGAAGATCAATCTTCCAAGAATTATGTACGGTAGATTTAGAGACGATGTGATGAACAAGAAAAGACTCTCAGCATTTCCTTTCTGCCATCTTCTTTCCAAGATTTTCAAGGCTCAAGGAATTCGTGAGATTCTTGCTGCAAGGACTCCTGAGGAGAAAGCTAGGATCTTAATCGAAAAACCAATGTCGGCTGTAGACTTTGGTAAAATGAACATAGCGAATATGAACCTCAGTACCTATGCTGTTGCTGCAATGGCCAAGACTGAGGAGTTGATGAAAACTAAAGAAGAAATGGTGGATCAAAACAATGCCGAAGTCCTAGGAGTAATAAGAATAACTAGGCAAAAGACCACTGCAACAAGGAAGCCTGCCCCCAAGAGACCAGCAGGTGGCATTGTTAGCAGGGAACCTTCTGATGCTCCTGCTGCACAGAAGCAAAGAAGAGTTATCTTCTCACATAATGAAGATGAGGAAGATGACGAGGACAACATTCCTATCAGTACAATTCTGAAGAAGCAGAAGACCTCTATTGCTGCTGCTGAGGCCGTTGTGCCTGTTCCAACAAAACCTAGAAGGCAACCGGCAAGAAAATCCATATCAACTAAGACTTCTAAGGTAACCATCTCTGCTAGTGATCCTATTCAAATAGCAATAGATGCCTTAGTATCTAGTTTAGAAATTAGAATTGGTGATGTCATGCTGATAATAACATTGATGTCTCCACTCCAGATGATGTGTACATCCCCACACCCCTTTCACCCCAGCCAACACAAATAGCCACTCCACAATTTCAATCTATTATCCCTGCCGATGATCCCTGGTTCAATCAACCAGATGATGACATTTCCCCTGGTGCTCATTTCCCCAAACCCTTGAGAACCTTATTTCCATTTACCCCAACTTCTATTCTTTTTGATGGCAAATCTGAGGATTGGGCCAAGATAAAAAGAGAATGGAAAGTTCTGTTTCACTCTCACCAACCTGAACCCGAACACATGATAGTGTGATTTTACATCATATTTTCTGCACACTTTTGCATGCATTTTTCATATAGATCAGGCATTCTTTATTTGATTTTAGTTAGTTTTTCCCTTGGAACGGGTGAAGCGGTTTCTTGGTGCTGTTTTGCAGGAATTTAAGGAAAAATGCGCAGAATTAGCCTTGATGGAGCTTGGATGAAATAGAGCTTGAAAAGTGAAGAAAATGAGCCAAGCAGAGCCCATCAGGGCCTGGCCGTGATGACCATCACGGCCATGATCAAGAAAACTGAGAAGATTGGAGGCAGAAGTCAGAAGCTGTCACGGCCTAGCCGTGATACCCATCACGGCCGTGACAGGCCAAGCAGAACCGATCACGGCCTAGCTGTGATGAGGCTCACGACCGTGATGCTCCAAATTTGAAAGCGCGCCCACTCCAGAACACGTCACGACCTGTCCGTGATGGCCATCACGGCCGTGACGCGTGGCCTCCCTATAAATATGAGCGCAGAAGACAGAAAAAGGGATTCTGGATTGAGGATTCTGATGGCATTCAGATTCTGGGGTCTTTGACATAGACTTTCCAGACCAAAAAAATAGAGACCTTGGAGTCTGTGGCTAACGAAGGATTGGAACGCTAGAACGGAGCTGCTGAGAGGGGTCGCTGTGACGATGGTGGAAAGCTCCCATGGAGTTTCTTCTCTCCTCTTCTCTTATTTCTTTGGTTTTTGCTTTCTCTTTTATATGAGTTGATAAATCCCGTTTGTTGGGATTAGATGTAACCAAACTGATTATTATGTACTTGTCTTGACTGATTATTCTGTGTTCATGCCTTCGTATTAGTGATTGATTTTCTATGCTTAATGCTTGTTGTGGCTAACACCCCCATGACTCGATTAGTGTTTTGGTATGCAATTGAGAAATTCGTATTAGAACCGGAACTGAAATTAATCGCCTAGTAACCCTTGCTTCTAGAAATGGAGTTTGGTTTACTAGTAATCGCGTAATCCCTAACCCTAATGCAAATTCATTAATCTAGGCAACCTAAGGAATTAGGGTCTATTAGTGGATTTAGGCTCTTGCCATCCGAGAGATCGGAGCTTGAGTAATTTAGTGGATTGATTTTAATATCTGAAGCATGAATGGGAGGTATCTAGTCCTGATAGTACATAAGCTAGAGGTTTAGTGAAGTCTAGTCCCAACATATCCTTTTCGTATTCCAAGTACTCGACAAAAATACAAAAAGATTTTATTCCTTTGTTTTGTTTGTTTTGAATTCTCTTTTCATAGTCTAGATAGTTGCTGAGTTTGTGAACTGATAGTTGACATCCAATCCTCGTGGGAACGATAAAACGGTCTCACCACCGTATTACTTGCACGACTGTGTATACTTGCCCAGATCCGTCCAACAAGTTTTTGGCGCCGTTGTCGGGGATTGGTTTTGCCAATATCATTAGTAACAAAGGAGGCAACTAATTTAGACATTCTTACTTATTTTCATTTTTCTGTATATATTTGATCTCTTTTTTCTGTATATATTTGAGTTCAGTTTTTGCAAGGTGGACGAAATTCATGGAAAATTATTATTATCCACTTGATAAGGAAGCTTCTAGTCATATTTTGGAGGATAACTTGTGTTGGGAAGACGATATAAATTTGGGAGAATTCTTCGAGGAGTTTTCTTTGTCTCATAATATTCCACCACGAGTCGATCCTATGACTGGCGAGCTTGTATATATATACACCAAGGAGGATTGGGAAACCTTTTGGTCATATTTACCACCTCCACCACCGTGTATTGTGATTCCCATAGAGCCACATGAAGCAGAAGTTGAGCAGAATCTGGTTGTGGGAATGGATCAAATTGAAGATGAAGTGGTGATGGTGGGCGAGTCACAAGAAGAGGAAGTACCTTTCACAAGTCCTTGGGATATTGAGGAATGGGAATGGAAGGAGCAAACACCGTTGAAAACTGCTCTAGAACAGTATTCCCAAGAGCTATCCATCTCTGAGACCAAAATCAGAACCAAGCGTGATGATCAAAGCGTGATGCAGAATTTCAAAACGCAAGTTGAGGACATTTGCAAACAGCTAGTACAAGAGTCACGTACAGCACAATTTGAGCAGAATCTGGTTTTGGGGATAGTTCAATATGAAGACGAAGTGGTAGTGGATTCCACCATGCTTGCTAAGGAATCTGAATTTTCTGCATTGGACAAATATGTTGGTTTGCATACATGTGTGGACGCTGCAAAACTAACCCCTTCCACTTGTCTGTCAAATTTCCTCCTGAAGATACCATTTGACCCGAGGGAAAGTGAATCCATTACTGCAGTTACAGAGGTCAATGGTGCTTTCACACACTGGCTGGGTGGAATTGCGGATAAAGTCATATTACTACTGCAATCGCCACTCCATAAACCATGGGATCCGGGTGGAGGATCTCACATCTTGAGCACCCCTTGGTCTTTATACCACAGGTTATGGGATCCAGGTGGATGCTTCTAATGAGTCAAGCTAGTGACGTTAAAGAAGCGCTTATTGGGAGGCAACCGAAGTTTTCTTAACCCTTCTCTTTAGTTAGCTTTTGTTTTTGATTTTTAACTCTTGAATAATTTGAGAAGATCAAGATATTTGTTAATAGTTTTGTTAAGTGTTTTCAGGGCAAAGAGAAGGAGAAGCAAAAGGGCAGAGAGAAGCTAAGTCAGCAACCATCACGCCCAGGCCGTGACACTGGTCACAGCCGTGATGAGCCAGAATTGAAGATCAGAAAGGATCACGGCCCAGCCGTGATCCACATCACGGGTGTGATGGGAAGGACCCTGAAGTCAGAGAGCATCACGACCTAACCGTGATGGAGGTCACGGCCATGACAGGCCAACACCCATGGATCAGAATTGATCACGGCCTAGCCGTGATGAGGCTCACGGCCGTGATGAGGCTCACGGCCGTGATGCATCTCCCAACAAGTTTCTGACTGGAATGAGAGCCAGCACCCGCTACCGCCTCGGTAAGCCGTTCCATATTTCTCCTCTCTCCAACTTGATTGTTTACATTGGGGACAATGTAAATTCTTAAGCTTGGGGTAGGGGTATTTTGCATTTGTATTTTGCATGTTGCATTCATATAGTTTTGCATGATCACATGATTAGATTGCTCCTTGCTTAGATTATGCATCCGATTGTGAGAACTGAGTGCCAATTAAATTGAGATAGTGAATTCTTGAACCCAATTTTTTTATTCTTGTGATAGGCTACCAATAAAAAATGCTTGAGAAGATCTGTGATAGTTGATAATTAGTATATGGTTTTGTAGATTTGTGATTATCATTGATTTTTTGAACTACTAAAATGTGATATTTTGAGCCATAAAGGGGTATTCACTATATCTACCCCATTTCTTGTGTTAGAGTGTTATTCCTCTTGGATTGATTTCTCTAGAACTTGACTTGAAACCGTTTTGAAGCTTAAAAATTTTTGAAAACATTTTTGAAAATGATTGAGGCACTAGGTATTTTTTCGGCCTTCTGAGCTTTGAATAACTAAATGCTACCCCTTAGTTGCCCAATTTTGAGCTTACATAAAAATAAAATACTTTTCTTGGTACCTTGAAATACTTTGATAAATATGCTTGGTAGGATACCTTCTAAAGTATTACAAAAGGGTAAAAAGGTAGTTGAAAAAGTATGGGATGAAAGAATCAGAAAAATATTTCTCTTGAGTTGAAAAATCTCCCCTTCTCCAAGCAAAAGAAAAACAAAATAAAAAGAAAAAAAATAATAAACAGAGAAGGGGATGACAAAAAGAAATGAGAAATAAAACAAAAAGAAAGGAAGAAAGGTGGAAAAATGAATCAAAACTCACAAAGGTATTTTAGAAGGTGTCATGTGTTGAAATGCTTGATACTTGGTTTAGCCCTTTTGAAATGTCCTTTTCTTGATTTCCCCACCTAACGATTAATCCCATGGCCACGTTACAACCAAAGCAAAAGACCTCTTGATTCTTAATTGTTTTCATTAATAAAGTAGAGATTTGGTTGATAGTCAAGCCTATGGTAGGATTCATTCCTTGAGGAAAATTGAGCGAAATGTTATATACCCCTAAACACTTGAGTGAGGTTAAAAAGAGAGCCAAGCAAATGAACAAGCTTGGGGTGATCTCCAAAAGAGAAAGAGTGCCCGAATCAGTGAGAATATGAGTCTAAGATAATTGGACTTGAACTGATTGTCTCTTGCTGAATTGTTTGAAATGCCTATTACTTGGATTAGTATTTACTCGGGTTCTTGGTTCACTATCCATGCTTTGATTATTTTTATCTTGTGGCCTTAGTGATTGCTTGAGGACAAACAATTGAATAATCTTGGGGTGATTTGATAGTGTGATTTTACATCATGTTTTCTGCACACTTTTGCATGCATTTTTCATATAGATTAGACATTCTTTATTTGATTTTAGTTAGTTTTTCCCTTGGAACGGGTGAAGCGGTTTCTTGGTGCTGTTTTGCAGGAATTTAAGGAAAAATGCTCAGAATTAGCCTTGATGGAGCTTGGATGAAATAGAGCTTGAAAAGTGAAGAAAATGAGCCAAGCAGAGCCCATCACGGCCTGGCCGTGATGACCATCACGACCATGATCTAGAAAACTGAGAAGATTGAAGGCAGAAGTCAGAAGCTGTCACGGCCTAGCCGTGATACCCATCACGGCCGTGACAGGCCAAGCAGAACCGATCACGACCTAGCAGTGATGAGGCTCACGACCGTGATGCTCCAAATTTGAAAGCGCGCCCACTCCAGAACACGTCACGACCTGGCCGTGATGGCCATCACGGTCGTGACGCGTGGTCTCCCTATAAATATGAGTGCAGAAGACAGAAAAAGGGATTCTGGATTGAGGATTCTGATGGCATTCAGATTCTGCGGTCTCTGACACAGACTTTCCAGACCAAAAAAATAGAGACCTTGGAGTCTGCGGCTAAGGAAGGATTGGAACCCTAGAACGGAGCTGCTGAGAGGGGCCGCTGTGACGATGGTGGAAAGCTCCCATGGAGTTTCTTCTCTCCTCTTCTCTTATTTCTCTGGTTTTTGCTTTCTCTTTTATATAAGTAGCTAAATCTCGTTTGTTGGGATTAGATGTAACCAAACTGATTATTATGTATTTGTCTTGACTGATTATTCTGTGTTCATGCCTTCGTATTAGTGATTAATTTTCTATGCTTAATGCTTGTTGTGGCTAGCACCCCCATGACTCGATTAGTGTTTTGGTATGCAATTGAGAAATTCGAATTAGAACCGGAACTGAAATTAATCGCCTAGTAACCCTTTCGTCTAGAAATGGAGTTTGGTTTACTAGTAATCGCGTAATCCCTAACCCTAATGCAAATTCATTAATCTAGGCCACCTAAGGAATTAGGGTCTATTAGTGGATTTAGGCTCTTGCCATCCGAGAGATCGGGGCTTGAGTAATTTAGTGGATTGATTTTAATATCTGAAGCATGATTGGGAGGTATCTAGTCCTGATAGTACATAAGCTAGAGGTTTAGTGAAGTCTAGTCCCAACATATCCTTTTCGCATTCCAAGTGCTCGACAAAAATACAAAAAGATTTTATTCCTTTGTTTTGTTTGTTTTGAATTCTCTTTTCATAGTCTAGATAGTTGCTGAGTTTGTGAACTGATAGGTGACATCCAATCCTCGTGGGAACGATAAAACGGTCTCACCACCGTATTACTTGCACGACTGGGTATACTTGCCCAGATCCGTCCAACAACACATTCCCAACAGATGGTATCCACTGCCTACGTATAAGGAAGAAGCCAGTTCACCTGTTGAACCCCTTTACCTACCTCATCCTGACTGTAAATTAATCAAAAATGTAACTTCACAAATGCACAACAACTTAGGACCATTAGTCACTCACCTACCCCTAAACAATTTTCCCCCGAGAAAAATTTACCCTAACCTTATCAAAACTGCTCCTTTTCTATCCCTCATTGATGGAGTTGAGAGACATATCATACCTGTTTGGGAGACTGGCCCCAATAGGAAAAATCTTCCTACCATCCCTGAGCGTAGAGCAAGATCCTTAAAGCATGTTCCCATGATCATGCCAAGGGACACAAAATGGGTGTCTTTTGGGCATCCTAGAGTTTATGGGATGGCCTCTGATTTCTTCCTGGATCAGCTCATCTATGAAATGTTGAAGTGGGAATTCAGTCATTTCAGAGTTGATAGAGCCGCGCATTTTGTCCCCCTATCCTGGATGAGACATAATGAAGCAACCAGAGTTGGAATCATGCCATACAAGATCTGTCCAAGACTGCCAATGGTAGATCTGAATAAGGACAAAGATAAGAAAAACAGAAGATTCAAGGGAGTCATGCCTGAAGCTGAATCAACAATGCTTAATATGAACCAAGAAACTTTTGACTACTCAATACTGGATTTCTTCTTGCATACTGAATCCATTGAGTTGATCAATGAACATCGAGCTGCTAATTTCTGGAAATCTCATATTATTCACTGCACAAGAGAGGCATCTTCCTTTGGACTGACTGAAGAAGAGAAGAAGGAAATTCCTAAGGTCAGAGGGAAGTGTGGTTTTTCAAATTTTAGATATATGATCTATAAAGACCTCTGGGGACTTCCTGTAAACAGTAAAAATATGGAATTCATCTACCCCATCAGATGGGCAAAAGAAGTCTCAGTGATCCCTCCACCTACTTCAGAGCCTATTGCAGATGAAACTATTGTTGAAGAACCTGATCAAATTGCCATTGTTGTTGGTTTAGAAGATACAACTGAATCCATTCACAATCAGAGCTCATCAGAAAATCAATCTTCTCAACCATTAGCTCTAGTTGTGATGCACCCTTCAGATCATTCAAGAACACTAAGCACATTTCAAGAGTCTGCTAAAAGCTCAAGGCAACAGGCTCTGCTATCTAATCTTGAAGAGGTTCTTGGAAAAATAGTTGATGACAGAGTTGGCAAGATAGTTGATGAGAAGGTTGCTAAGATGACTGAGAAAATAAAGGAGGATGTCCAACAGCAAGTTCAAACTTCAATGGCTCCAACCTTAGAGGTTGTGAATAAAATGTTGGAATTCCTCATAGACTTCCAGAAAAGTCAGACTCAGAACCCTCCACCTCCACCACCTCCTCCTGCTTAACCTTTACCTTTTATCTTTTTTCTCTTATACTAACAATGATGGTCCTCTCCTTTTACCTTTTTGGCTGATGACAAAAAGGGGGAGAAAGGTAAGGAAAGATATTTGTTTATATTTATATATAAAAAGTCAGTTTTGAAAAGCTCATATTGGTCTGCATTTGCATATTCTCTTCTACTTGCTAACTGCTCTGATACTTATGTTTGCTTATTTGCTTTGATATCTGCTGACTATGCTTATTTATTCCTTTATATATATTCTAAGTATGATAAGCTGTTGCACCTATCTGTTAGCTTATATGCAGTTGTTTTTCATATGCTTTTTCTGCTTGGTTATTTGAATGCTTTGTCTTAGGGGGACCTCTGCAAGCTCTCTTAGACTTTGCTTTTCAAATTTAATTAGTTTTTGTCATCATCAAAAAGAGGGAGATTGTTGGAACCAAAGTGGTTTTGGATTTAATAATCTCTAAGTTTTGATGCTAACAAAAGGATTAAATTTACTTGGCAAAGTGTTAGTTGAGATCTAACATGTGCTTTCAGTTATGCAGAAATACTTTAATATAAGTAAAATAAGCATGGAATAAGTTTTCATTGAAAGAATACGCGTCCACCCTTGTAGACGGGCTGCTCAAATACTTTGGTAAAGTTACTTGTTTATTTAATTTAGTAGACTGGTTTTCTTAAGTGAACGAGGCTCTAAATGTTTGCTAGACGAATACCAAAATAACTTGTTAGATACAGTAAGTCCAAAGACTTGATAATAAGCGCGTCCATCTTGCCACGTAAGCAGACGAAAGTAATTAGTAGAAGTAAATGAACTGAAAAATAAAGTAATCAAGCAGACGAGCTCTAACCGTCACGTCACTAGACGAAGATCTTTATAACTCATTGAGGAATAGCAAGTCCAAAGACTTGATAGACAAGAGGACATGCCACGTCATCAGACGAGCAAAATAAACTTAGTCTTATATATAACTAACTAGACGGAGTTTCTTAAAGTAGACGAGCTCCATCTTAGAATAAATAAATTCTATCCGAATCTGTTGAATTTATTTCAAATGATTGATATTTATTTCAATAGAATATTTGTTCTTCAATTTTGTCCTATCTACTTTAATGTTTTACCTTGTTGTAAAAGATGCATAGTACCATCAAGAAATGCAAAAAGTAGAATCGTACAATAAGATACTGCAAAACGATCTGTATGACAACTTTATGACTGAAAAAGCTGGATTGTTCACAAAGGAGTAATAACAAGTTCTCAAGCTGTAATACTCAGAGGAGTGAACCTCCAATTTTATGCTACCTCGATAACCAAGAGTACTATTCAGCATTGCCATAATCAAGCTACCAGTCACAATGGATATTATGCATTAAATGCTATCTCTAAACGGGATTATTCAAAGTAACTGTTGAAGAAATACAAGTGAAGAAGAAGGTCACTATAAATAGAAGACCCGAGATACTAAAGAAAGAACTCTTGATTTGCACAACCTTACGAGCTCAACTTTTGTAAAACTACAATCACTCATACTCGTATTTCTTTAGAGAGCAAGAGTCAGTATTTCTTAGTCTGAATATTGTGAAAATATTCATCTGATCTTAACTGTCATATCCTCACACACAAGTCAGTTAAGAAGATCAAACATTAAATCTTTTTGTTAGAGTTAGAGCCTGAAGAGGCTTGGTAAGAAAGAAATACTTGTAGCCTGGAGAGGTGTTGAATACTTGGTTGTAATCTATTTTGATAATAGTGGGGAAAATCCTTCAAGTAGAAGGGACTGGACGTAGCTTTTGGTTGGAAGAGAGTGAACCAGGATAAAACATCTTGTGTGATTCTTCTATCTCTTATCTCTTACAGCTTTATTTGTTTCTTACTAACTGAAGGGTTTTGATATAGCTTTTGTTAAAGTCTTTTAAAAAAATGATCTTTTTCTTTGTGCTTGCTTCTGTTTCTAATCTCCTTGAGTTCAAAAATTGTTTTAAAGGTTGTTTTCGAAAATGATTAACAAACACAATTCAACCCCCCTTCTTGTGTTTACCTGTGTTAACTTCAATTTCATGTATTCTCATTTACACATGAACACATGTAGTGGATTAGGATCACTAACTTCCAGCCATAACTTTGTTTTACCACTCTAGGAAAGAGCTTTACGAACAAATTGTTGCGGCTCCTAGCAGCTCTCCAATATACCTAGATCTATGACACCATGTTAGTTTAGCAGCTCCTCCTCAGTATTGCGTTTCTGATATTGCAGCAAGCACAAAGTACTTCCAGTCTATAAACACTATCCCAAATGATGGAAACGGGCATTGAATATTGTTGGCTGTGTTTAAACTAGGGACTCTATGCTGTTATTTATAGAGATCAGATTTTGTCCATCAAGAAAACTGATCCCCTTTTTCAGGAAACAAATATCCCACTATCCCACTATCACCTTAACAACCATTATCTCTTAAAAACTGAAAAAGAGTAACGTAACTTGACTTGTCAGTTAGTGGTGGAATGTGTAAGAGATATTAGGGGCACTTTATCTTTATTTTTAAAAATTAAAAATAAAATCCAAAACTTTCTTCCAAAGACTCCCCTTAACATAAATTAGATTTTTTTTTTGCAGCAACAAAGAAAACTAGAAAAGGGACGTTGGCACTAATAAAGAAAAAGTTACTATTGCCTAATGGCTAAACTTACCCATCCACTTAATTTTGTTCCCTGATTTTATTAGAAATCCTTCAAGTTCACAAACAAAAGGACGTCCCAGGACAAAACGATCAAAAGGTGGAAATGAATTGATGAAGAAAGCTAGAAGTTGTACCTTCTGCAAAAGAAGTGGCCACAATGTTACAACTTGTCCGGATAAAGAAAATCATGTTCTACCAACAATAACAAAGAAGAGGAAGAAGAAGGCCCAAACGCACAAAATTTAAATCTTGTTTCTTGTTTAAAGTTTTAGATTAAAATTTTGAGAATGTGTTTTATTGAAGTATGTTTGTGAGAGATAGCGATTTCTGGATAGAAAATGTGTAGGTTTATCAAGCTAATTAATGTAGTTACAATAGATGGTCAAAATGTGTAGGTTTATCAAAAAATAAAAAAACTGTAGTTATAAAATCAATAAAAATTATTTTTCAATCAAAATCCAAAATTGATTATTAATTTTTGTGGAAAGAGATAATGGATAATCAATTTTTGGTGGGAAGAGATATTGATATAAGAATGTGAATTAAAACAAATAAATAGGAAAGAGATAAATGATTTTAAAAAAATCATAATTAATGAGCTTGACATAATTAATTAACAATGAGTTAATCGGGGGATAATTAATAAGTTTTATCCTTTGCAATATTGCATAGGTTAGAAAAACCGTTCTAAATATACTTTTAATAAATTAAATTAAATTATTATTTGATAGTATATTACTCCCTCCGTCCACAATATAAGAAACAAAACCATAAAACACAAAGACTAAGAAAATATATTGGAATGGATTAATTGTAATTAATGCTTATATAAATTTCCAAAAACACCCGTTGTAATTTTAATTAATATTCTGATGACCTATTATTAACGATAGTAATTAATAAGGGTGATATTGGAAATTAGCATTTAATATGTGTGAAAATTGATGCATGTTTCTTATATTTTGGACAAAAAAAAGACTCATTTGTTTCTTATATTGTGGATCGAAGGGAGTATATGTTTTTTTTCCTTTCAAAATTGACATGAAATCTCAAATTTATTAATGATGTGTAAATACATTATTAAATTAAATTACAATTGTAATTGTAACAACGTTAATATAATTGTATAATTATTTGAGTGAATGTCCAAATTGGTTGCTGAAAAATTTCGGGGACCCATTTTTAGTTCCTGAAAAAAATAAATTACCAATTTAGTCCCTCAAATTTTCAAGTACGAGACACATTGATCCTTAGATTTAGTTTTGACGTCCATTTACTTGCCTATGTGTCCCGATAACCATACTACATGACCCGTTAGACGTTAGTGGTTCAGCATGGCTTATGACGAATTCTCTACGTGGAAATCAAATAAAAAGTAAAAATGTGCATAATTTTAAAATTCAAATACTTGAAAATTATGCATTTTTTTTCACGGCAAAAATTCGTTATAGGCCACACAAATACTAACGGGCTAAGTAGGATGGTTAACGAGATATGTATGCAAGTAAATTGATCTCAGAACTAAATCTTGGGCCAAGATGTCGCACGCGCTTAAAAATTTGAAGGACTATTTTTTTTTTTTTCAGGACTAAAAATAGATCCCCAAATTTTTCAGAACAATTTGGGCCTTCACAACAATAGTAAGAAAGCCTTATACAATTTCATACGAATTCCTACCCCAAAAAAAATACAATTTCATACGAAATTTCTTAGTTTTGTGTTTTTCCCTTTGTCCAATTTGATTTCTTGAGGCTGTTGCCGGCGACCCACATAGATCTTTCTTCTCTTACTTTTGTGTTCGTGTCTCCCTCTCACAAAGAATCACACACTTCCTTTATTTGCAATTCCCTCTCCGTCCATCCCCAATCCTTCATTGACCCTTTCATCAGTCAGCATCGAAAGGTTTGATCTTTTTTCTCATTTTGATCTTATCACCATGCTTCTGCCTCATTCACAATGATTCAGATTTTGGGTGCCCCTGTATCTTTTTCCTTTCATCCCTTCTCAGCTTTTGTAACTTTTCCATTTGAGGGAATAATTTTTAATTAATTTCTTCAAGGCTGAAATCACATACCCCATGATTGAATTTTCCAATTTAAAGCTTCCAGCATTAGGTTGGCATAGAATAGATATAATTATTAGCTCATTTTCAAAAAAAAAAAAAAAACTCTAGAAGTAGCTGTAAGTTTTTGGTGTTTAATGTTGAACTGAAATACTGAAATTTATATAATAACCTAATGTGTATTGGGAACACATCATAGTCCTCTTTTTGGCTCATGCATTCACTTATACGTTTATGGTTTTAATGAATTTGCAATATCCAATGAATTTTTTTTTTTTGGGGGTTACATTTGCAGGCTTATGAATTAGTTGTTTGCCACTTTGATCAATATAATTTTGTAGATAAATGAGATAAAGAGATACCAGTTAAGGTTCAGATGGTTGCTTTCTTTCTATTATGGCACTCGGCAAACTGTAAACTTGCATACATTTTATCCCTATTATTGCATGCTTGCATTGTGGAGGGTGAGCCTTAGCACAACGATAAGGTTGCTGTCTTGTGACCTAGAGGTCATAGGTTCAAATCCTGAAAATAGCCTCTCTTCTTGAGGGGATAAGGCTGCGTACATATACCCTCCCCATACCCCACTTGGTGGGAGCCTCATGGACTAGGCTGCCCATTACATGCTTTCATTGTGTGTTAAATGCTCTAGTAATAAGCAAATACTGCAAATAAATGTATGTGCAAATTGATTATTATGTCCCTAAAAAGTTTTGTAAAATGGTTATGATTATGACATCATTTTTTTGCACTTCTATTTTCAGCTTCGACTGATTGTAATGTTCAGGGAAGCAAAGCATGTCGTTTGCCTTTCGGTTTGGGAGAGCTAATTTGTGGTTTTTGAATGGAAAAGAAAAGAGTGGATGACTATGAGCCAGGTCCAATTCCATCACCAAGATCATTGGATAGATTTGGTTTTGTAAAACAAGATATTAATACTAATGATGGTATATTAAAGAGTAGATCAGCAAATGAGTCTGCGAGGTATTTTTTCCCCCATAAGCCTTTGATTTATGTGCTATTGTTTTTTAAGCATGAATGAGCATCAAAATATTGCCAGTTATTTTATCTTTACTATCATCTTTCTTTAATCAGAATTAGGGAGGAGAGAAGGGTTAGAAAATGGAGGAAGATGATTGGGGTCGGTGGGAGTGATTGGAAGCATTATCTAAGGAGAAAACCTCATGTCGTTAAAAGGCGTATAAGGAAAGGAATTCCTGATTGTTTGAGGGGCCTTGTTTGGCAGTTGATATCTGGAAGTCGAGACCTATTACTGATGAATCCTGGAGTTTATGAGGTAAGCAAGTTAATTTGCTCAGATGAAAAATTGAGATATGTTTTGTAGAATATGCTATAAGCTATGAATTATGATCAATGCTTGCCAGTGTTGTTTTGTTGCAGTTCTCTAATTAATATGATTTGAAGAATGTTCTCAATTTTCATTTTCCCATCTTTGCTGTCACAGTGTGACCACAACCCTAGATAATGCTGGTTTTTCTAAGTCGAACATTATCTTTCATAGTAAGACATAGCTTAAAAGCCATCTTGACTATGGCCTTGTACACTATTCAAAATATTTTGATCAATTGTTGACCGACTACTCCACTGAAATCCTACTTTGGGGGTGCCTTCTAAAAGAATTAGTTTTATGGTTTTTTTATCAATTCTTATATACTTATAAATAAATGGTGCTAGTATAATTTGGTTTGTGATGGCTACTAGTTAAACTAAGAAATGAAGGAATTAAAACAGGAGAGATTTGCCCTTTATATAATGAGGTAGGTTTCCTCGTTTTACTTTTTGAAATAATCTTGAATTTTATTGCACATATGTGCCATTCTCGGGAGTTGGCGTTGACGAGACATTATGCCTACTGCAGCAACTAGTCATATATGAGACATCAGCCTCAGAACTGGATATTATTCGAGACATTTCTCGGACCTTCCCCTCACATGTATTCTTCCAACAGAGACATGGACCTGGCCAGCGGTCACTCTACAATGTTCTAAAAGCTTACTCTGTCTTTGACAGAGATGTAGGATATGTTCAGGTTTTATTCATGAATCCATCATGTTTTTCTGCTTGTCTCAAAGTAATTCATAATATTGATCGTTTTAAAATTCCAGGGGATGGGATTTTTAGCAGGTCTTTTGCTTCTTTATATGAGCGAGGAGGATGCATTTTGGTTGTTGGTGGCATTGCTGAAAGGAGCTGTTCATGCCCCAATGGAAGGCTTGTATCTGGTAACTATTTTGTTCCATGAATTCATTTGTGCTGATTATTGATAGTGTCAATGTATTATCCCTGTCTTTTATGATTTATGCATTGTAGGAGGAAAGTACTGATGTGTATTAAATTGCATGCTTGCTGTTACTATTGTATACTCATTGATGGAAAGAACACTCTTGTCAGCACAATTACTGTCATTTTGAATGTAGACAGGACTGCCTCTGGTACAGCAATACCTCTTTCAGTTTGAAAAATTGGTTAGGGAGCATCTTCCAAAGGTGGGAGGTCATTTTTCTGAAGAAATGATAAATCCTAGCATGTATGCAAGCCAGTGGTTCATAACTGTATTTTCATATTCCTTTCCATTCCATTTAGCTCTTCGAATTTGGGATGTCTTTCTCTATGAGGTTAGCAATGCTTTCCGTCGGAAGAACTATTTGTTAGTTAGAAACATGATCTATCATTGACGATATTATTGTCCTTCCAGGGTGTTAAAATTGTCTTTAAAGTTGGCTTGGCCCTATTAAAGTACTGCCATGATGACTTGGTTAGTATCATGTGACCTTGTGACTTGTGTTTGTTATGAATTAAAGCAAATTTCTGCTCATAGTTTGTGTTTTGTTTGTTTATCAGATTAAACTACCTTTTGAGAAACTGATACATGCCTTGAAAAACTTCCCTGAGGATGCTATGAATCCAGATACGTTATTACCACTGGCTTATTCCATCAAGGTTCTCAGCTTTTCTCTGTATTTTGATTTATTTACTCGTGCAGACCAAAAATACATGTTTTCCTCCTTATCTTGGACTTCAGAATAAATTATAGCACCATACAAATTCCTTCACTTCTCAACTCAAACATTTTTTTTGTAGAAGTTACTTTCGAAAAATTGCATGTTATATTATCTGTTACTGCTTAATCTATTATTTATTGATTTGGATGCTCAGATGATGGTAATCATAATATTAATTGAAGCGCAAAAGTCGGTCTTGTTCCAAAATATCAAACTATGTTGAATCTGTATCTTGAAGATTCTCTGTCTCCATGTCATTTTCGACACACTGCCACTAAATAAGTTTTACCAGGTCAAACTTATATATTTTCTTGATCGGAATTTTTACCCAGTGTCAAGTAGTTTGGAATTGGGATTAAATATTTTTAATCGTGGTCATGCAGCACGAAGATAGAGCATGGTTTAAATGCCTCTATCTTTGATTTTTTGGCAGTTCCTATGTCAACATACTTGTATACTGAGAAATTACTGCTTCTTGGCTGACACCATGCTGCATATTTTTTCAGTTTTTAAGCATTTTTACTTGTATTGATAGACAGCTGAAAATGATCGAGCCTTTTCAATGATAGAAGTATAAGCGAGGAAAATGGACATGAAGGATTTGCAAGGATTGCACAGTCATACGACGAGAGCTAACCACCTAGTATGGGTTTTGGTTCTTGATGTGCATCCTAGTAGGAAAAGGAGAAATTAGACAAGCTATGAAACCAAGGATTAAAAGAAGGAACCCAATTGGTCTTTAGGAAAAATCTATTTGGAGGAATTTAGGAAACACAAGGGAGTGATAACCTTATGTGAGAAGCATCGGCTAAGAGGTTTGGTGGGTAACAAAAGTAGTTTTTACAACAACAACCAAGCCTTATCCCACTAGGTGGGGTCGGCTACATGGATCATACGACGTCATAATGTTCTATCATGAATCATGTTAATAGTTAAATCATTGGCCTCTAAATCTTTCTTAATAGTTTCTCCTATAGTTTTTCTTGGCCTACCTCTGCCTCTAGCAATTGGATTGCCCTCCACCTGGTCCATTCTCCTTACTACAGAATCTAAAGGTCTCCTCCATACATGCCCAAACCACCTAAGTCGAGATTCAACCATCTTTTCTACAATAGGTGCTACCCCAACTCTCTCTCTAATGCTATCATTCCTAATCCTTTGTCGTCTAGTTTTTCCACTCATCCGACGCAACATTCTCATCTCTGTTACATTGATTTTACTCTCATGTTGATTTTTTACAGCCCAACACGCCGTCCCATACAACATCGCCGGTCTGATAGCTGTATGGTAAAATTTTCCCTTTAACTTAAGAGGTATCTTTTTATCACGCAAAACACCCGAAGCCTTCCTCCATTTCGACCACCCTGATTGAATCCGATGGTTTACATCTCCCTCAATTTCTCCGTCATTTTGTATAATAGACCCAAGATATTTAAACCGTGTGACTTGTGGTATGTTATGGTCTACAACTTTCACCTCTAAGCTAGAGGTGTTTCGCCTTTTGCTAAACTTACATTCCATATACTCCGTCTTGCTTCTACTCAAACAGAAGCCATGTGTTTCTAAAGCTTGTCTCCATGTCTCCAACCTTCCATTTATATCCTCTCTCGACTCCAACTAGGACTATATCATCTGCGAAAAGCATGCATCGCGGTGCTGCCTCTTGAATGTGCTCCGTAAGTACATCCAGGACCAAGGTAAAAAGATAGGGGCTTAAAGCTGACCCTTGGTGCAGACCTATGGTTATTGGGAAATCTTCTGTGGCTCCACCCTGCGTTCTCACACTAGTCATGGCCCCCTCGTACATATCCTTGATAGCTCGAATGTAGGCAATCCGAACACCTTTCTTTTCTAGGGCTTTCCACAAAACCTCTCTTGGCACTCTATCATACGCTTTCTCCAAATCATTGAAGGCCATGTATAAATCTTTTTGATCCCTTCGATATTGTTTCATCACTCGTCGTAGCAAGTAAATTGCTTCCATGGTCGACCTCCCGGGCATAAAACCAAATTAGTTGTCGATGATTTTGGTTTCTTTTCTTAGTCTCCGTTCAAGCACCCTTTCCCATAGCTTCATAGTATGTCTCATAAGCTTAATCCCCCTATAATTTGCACAATTTTGTATATCCCCCTTGTTCTTGTAAATCGGAACTAAAGTGCTTCTCCTCCATTTGTTCGACATTTTCTTTGACCTCATAATCTCGTTAAAAAACTTCGTGAGCCAACGAATGCCTCTATTTCCTAGACTCTTCCATACCTCCACATGTATATTGTCTGGTCCAACTGCCTTGCCATTATCCATCATTCTTAAAGCTTCTTTTACCTTATGCTCTTAGATTCTACGATAAAAAGTGTAATTTTGGTCCTTCTCTCTGATGTCAAGCACCCGTGAGCACGATAAAACTTCAAATCCTTCATTAAATAACTTGTGGAAATAATTCTTCCATTCATCTTTAATATCTTGTTCCTTAACCAAAACTCTACCTTCTTCATACTTAATACACTTCACTTGGTCCAAGTCTCTTGTCTTTCTTTCCCTATTTTTAGCAAGCCTATAAATAGTTTTTTCCCCATCTTTGGTGCCTAAGGATTGGTATAACCCGTCAAAAGCTTTAGTTCTCGCTTCGCTCACTGTCTTCTTGGTCTTTTTTGGCCACCTTATAATTTTCCCAAATTTTCAGCATTTTTACATAAAGACCAAGCTTTAAAACATTCCCTTTTAACCCGAACCTTAGCTTACACACTTTCATCCCACCACCAGGATTCTTTACCCCTAGGTCCGAATCCTCTTGATTCGCCAAGCGTCTCTATAGCTACCTTCCTGATCCCCCTGGCCATCTTGTCCCACATATCATTTGCACTCGTTTGCCTCCCAAAACCCTTCCTCCAAAACCTTGTGTTGGAAGATCCTTTGTTTTCACCCTTCAGTTGCTACCACTTGATCCTTGAAACCTTTTCATGGCCCTTTCTCTTCACACTCCTCTTAACTCTTACATCCATAACCAAGACTCTATGTTGGGTAGTCAAGCTCTCTTCAGGTATGACTTTACAGTCCAAGCAAATCTTTCTATCCGATCTCCTAATAAGAAAGAAATATATTTGAGAGCTAGTCACCCCACTTTTGTACGTGATAAAATGCTTCTCACGTTTCCTAAAACATGTATTGGCTATAGTAAGATCGAAAGTAGATGAAAAGTCCATGATAGACTTACCCTCACCATTTACCTCCCCTAGGCCATATCCCCCATGCAAACCCTCATAACCTCTAGTTGCCCTCCCTACATGCCCATTTAGATCTCCTTCTAATCTCTTCACCTAGCGGTATTTCCTGAATTAGGCCTTCTAAATCCTCCCAAAATTTTACCTTGAAGTGTTCTTCTAACCCTATCTGAGGTGTGTAAGCACTAATCACATTAAAGGTGTCTTGTCCCACTACAAATTTTAGGACAATGATCCCATCTTCAACCCTTTTTACATCCACAATATCATTCTTACAATATTTATCCACAATTATGCCCACCCCATTTCTCGATTTTACTTTGCCAGTATACCAAAGCTTAAAATCCGAAGAGTCTAATTCCTTTGCCTTTTCTCCCACCCACTTAGTTTCTTGTAGGCACATGAAATTGATCCTCCTCCTAATCATAGTGTCAACTATTTTCATTGATTTACCTGTAAGTGTGCCTATATTCCAAGTTCCAAAGCGAATCCTACTCTCGTGAACTAGCTTCTTTACCCACACTCGTTCACAAAAATGTGGGAACCCTTGCTTATTTTTCACTACATCCAGGCGGCGATGCACCGGTCCTTGCTCATTTGACACTGTACTCGAGCTATACAGCACGTTGCTTTTGGGTAACGACCTAGCATAAACATTATTACGTCGTTGATCCATGTCATAGAGATTCGACTAAGTTTTACGTTGGCTGTCGATGGCCTAACACAACCCTCTCCTTTTATCCGGGCTTGGGACCGGCTATGTTTACCAACACAGGCAGGATTAAAGTAGTTTTTAATGAACGAAAAGGGTTAATAGAGTCATGGTGGTGGAAGACAATGCTGATGAGAATGTTAAAATTAAAAGATAATGCTTTAAAGTATTCCATTAAAAGTGAGAAAGGTTAAGTAGTTACGAAAGATACTAGGAAAGCGGTTAGTGTGGTGAAAACCAAATCTTTTGAGGGGTTATGTCAATCTTTAGACACCGAAAATGAGGAAAGACATATATGATTCATAAGATTTGTAAGCGTTTGGATAGTTATACTCCTTGGGTGGTTGGGTTACTCTTATCCAAACCTGTTTATTGGTATTCCCTACTAATCTCTTGCTTTTTGGATCCCATTGGTAATGTTCCAGAGGGTAGAGAAAATCCGAGGGACTTTCTTTGATTTGGTCTGTGTAAATATAAAGACAGTCTTGTTAGTTCGGAAGTTATATTTATTGTCCTAAGGATGCCGGGTTAGGTGCAGGGGTTTTGGTGTTTGAAAACAGCCCTTTACTCAATGTTTGGGAGTTTTGGAAGAGTGGTTAGTAAGTGACTAGATGGTTATTACACTTTTCTTTAAGGACTAATTCATCATGGCACCAAGTAAATCAGAATAGGTATACATGAAATCAGATTTGTGGGTTGTCAATTTTTTTGTTTTTTCACAGAGATATATTCTCTTAGGGATTTTATTTTGATATTGTTAGTTTAAAATTCTATTACACTATCATCAAATCATAGGTTGACACCTGACTTAATGAGTTTGGACTAGAGATGTTTTCCTCACTCTCTACTTTGAAGAACTATCATTATTTTTATTTTTTTGATAAGCAAAAAGTGTATTGATTAAAGAGTACGAGGGGTATCCTAACCCGTATACAAAACAATTACAAGAACGAATGGGAAGAACCCATGTAACCAAAATACTGGACCAACAAGAGGAAACCAGTATTGATATTACACAAGACCAACCCATAGCACCAGAATCCTAATATAACTGAAGTTGAACCTATGAAACCCCAACCTGAAAGTACACATCATAAAGCCAAGAGAGGAAGACCTTAAGCATCCCCAGGGTAGTTAATAGCGCGAGGGGCGGGGCTGAGCGACCGGTGGCCGCTACTTGGACGGCGTGGTGGAGCGTTTTTCAGTCGCGATGGTCGCAGCCGCTTTCGCGGCGAAAAAAGCATCGAAAAGCTGTGGAGTGGGCACTTTTGGGCTGCTCCTATATCACGGGTCTAATTTCCGTCCACATAAGCCTTCGGCAAGCTTCTTCCAGCCGCACCCAGTCGTCAGTGCCATTGTCGGAGGTGTCACTGATGCTCTCCTGCGGCGGCTGCATCAGATCTAGGGTTTTCATGAGTTAGGTCTCACTTTTTATCCTCTCTCTCTATTTTACCCTGCCCTTTAGCACCTAATTTTCTATTTTACCCTCACTTATACTTTTTAAATCTCTATTTTGTCCTCACTTGTACACAGTAAATCTCTATTTTACCCTTATTTTGTTCTATTTCTTCCTCCCACTCTCTCCCCCCTCTAACGTTCTTTTCTGTTTTATAAGATTTGGTTCGATCCTCTCTTCTCCCTCTGCTTCTCCCCCTCTTAACCTACTGCATCTCCTCCCTCCTTCCTTGTTACTTCTCCCCACTTGCCTAAAATAGCGGCCGTCCCGCTATGCACTATCTCGCTATAGAGTTTTCGGGGTCGGCCGCTCCGCTCCGCTATCCGGGATTGATAACTCTGAGCATCCCATACTAAAACCGGTCAGCATTTAACAACCAAATACTGCGACAACATATAATAGTGAGAAGAGACAATCCAACTTGAGACAATCATCATGATATGAGCCCAGCCAAAACAATGTCAACCATTCTACATATAGAACCCATTGAGAGCTTATATGAAAACTGCAGAGAAGATTTTGTTTTTCCAATTTCCACACCGCCCAGAAAAGATAAAATGCACCTGATAAATAATAAGGATAGTCCAGAGAACCAGAGCAACCAACTGTATGATCATATAGATAGTAACCGTATGCAAAAGGGTAGAGATACTAATGAGCTACGGTCTCTTTTGTATTGATTTTATTTGTTTCTTAGCTTAATTCAGATAGGAGAATTTGGACCTTGAATAATTCACACACACCTTCAAAGATTCCTTTTTAACAAACCCATTTGGAAGTCCAAAGCAACATCAAGTCATTTGTTTGGGCAGTATTTAACCAATGACTTGTAATTGTATAGACATTATAACATCATCATTTTATGTGTAGATCTAGGTCAGAAATATTTTAACTGTTAGGCTAATAGCTTTCAGTCTTTCTCTGTACCCAAAATGGAAAAATATTTTACTATTCTTACAGTAATGCATGATGTGATGTGATCAGATTATATAATATCTTATTTGCACAAATCATCTAATATTTGTTTAAGTCAGTAATTCTATGATTACGCAGCGATTTTTTGGTTATTATCAGATATCAAAGCGTTTAGAGGAACTGCAACAAGAGTATGAGAAGAAAAATGGAAAGATCTCTTTATCTGGAAAACTACTCCAGAGTAACGAAGCAGGAGTAAAACCAGAAAGGATACGATAGTACAGTTATATTATATTGTAAAGCAGACTCAGATTGCCCAATGAAGGTTTTTTTGCCTACTGGGAGCTACGCCATTGTGAAAATCATACCCTCAAATTCTATAGACCTCATGTTGCATACTATGTACAGTTATATTATTAGATGCTGTCTCTTAAAAGTTCAGAGTTACGAAGCTTTAATGAATATGAAAGTCTATTTTCTTTCGGACTGATATGAAATTGTTTATGAAATTGTGATTATTGTTATTGTAAAAGCAGAAAGACATAGTGATAATGTGGTCTTTGTATTTATTATTGAGTAAATTACGTTCCATTATGATGAGGTTTGTCAAAATGGAATTTGGCTCCTCTTAAGTCATAAAGTGAGAAAGTAATGGTGTATATACTTTGGATCATTTTTAATGGGTTAAAATCTCTATGCATTTATCAAATTAAGGATGGATACACCTTTATTTTTTCATTTTAGAGACTTTCTCACTTTAGAGAAGTCAAATCAGTCAAAATGACCTGTTCCGAGCTTTGTCATAAAATATTGTTTTTTTTTTTTGAATAAAAATTGTAAAGAGATAAGGTTGCTCCATTTTAATATTAGGTATGTTCCAAGCCGTTGTGAGGGCTTATTGTGGCTTTTGCCATTAATAAGAATTGAACTCAAGTCTTTAATTAATTGATAACAAAAAACATAAATGTTTTTTCGTAGAACGGAAAATAACTAAAATATCAAAGATCAATGAGTGAACTGTTACAAAATTAGCCGGAGATAAGTTTGGAGGAGACATGTTTTAAAATCTGGAATGAATTTCAGGGGATACATTGAGAGTTTGATAAGATGGTCAATTTTTTAGACAAAAAATTGAGTCCGGTGGAATTCAAACAAGACTTTTTCTAGTGTGTTTCTTCTTCACAAAAAATGGATTATGGTGCCTCCAGAACTTGTGCAAATAAAAACAACTTCGAACCGAGATCTCAATTCCATTTTATGTTTGTTAACATCGGTACGACCTTCTTCACAAGGTTTACCCAAAGATTAAATATCTTTTCCATGTTATACGTAATAAAACTTATACCATTCTTAACAATTTTAGTTACTCCAATATCCTACAAACGTTTTTTTTTTCCATGTTATGCATGCAAGTTTTTAATTGTGGTATGCAACTACAAGTGAGGATGCAATGTTGCGGTTTTGATGTTTAACCATATCATGGCTACAATACAACCATATTTTTTTCGTAATTATTCACAACAACAATAAACTCAACTTAATACTACTTGCATTCATAAAATCATCTTGGTTATGGAAGTTCAATGAATGGTTAATGAGTTATGTACTTTATGTGTATGTATTAATCAAATTCAACATATCATTAATTATGATTGTGGATTTTATTAATAAAGTTATAAAAAATGGTCGAATTTAATATATACAAATAACATTACTTTAATAATACACGCAACTTAATTGCACATGCATTGAAAACCACATTTTTAAACCGTGTGGCTAACAAGCAAACATGCCTTTAATACCATGCTCAACAAATTTGTTTACAATATCACTATAATTAATGATTTGGAGAGAAAGCGTGTTATTTGTTTTGTTGTATTTGTGGTTGCAAGTAGAAATTGTTGGCGAAATGGTAGTAGCAAAACAAGGAAGCCGTTGTAAATAAAAGCCATAAGGGCATTAAGGTAATTCATTAATTCCATCTCCAATTCTCCACATGCGCCATTCTCTCTCTCTTCCAAGTTCCTATATAAACGCATCCCCGGTTTCACATATTCTCTGCTTCTTGTTCCCCTTCAAGTTTCAACTTTCAATTTCTTTATTCTAAGCTTTTCTTTAATTCTCGTTCGAATCACTGTAACTACATTGTGTTTCTTTCCATTAATTTTGATCCATTTTGCTCCTTTTTTATTCAATTATATTTTGTAATGTAAGTTTTCTCTATTTTGATGTAGGTTGTTTTGGATTCAGGAGTAAATAGATACCTGAAAAGCTTAAATTGATTTGCGATTGTTTATAATTGTAAGGGATTTTCTAATACAATTTTTTTTTTAATGTTTGAAGACATACGATGCAATCTTGAATGAAACTGATCAATTCAATTGAATCTAGTTTTCTAATTTCTAATTCTTTGGTTATTTTGCATTGTTGTTTTCTCCTTTGATAAAATGAGTCTCCAGTTTCTAACTTTTTGCAATGAAATGTCAACTTTTTATCTTATTAAGCCAAGGAATAAAGTGTTTTCCATTTTGTATGTTTGAATCATGGTTTTAAATTGTGGTATACAATATTGTGATTGTAATTTTGTTATTTTTTGCAATTAAAATCACAATTGCAATTGTTTTTGCATGTATCTTATTTTTTTTCCCTTACAACTGTATCCATGATTTTTGGAGTACACCTTTAAGATTTCTGGGAGGAGAGATTGATGGAAAAGTGGTGCATGGATACCCTTTAAAAAAAACTTTTATCTCTCTTGTTCTTCATTGTGCTTTGGGGATGTGGGTTTGAATTCTCTGCATTTGGAGGAGTAAAACTTTGATTATTTGTCTCAAATTTTTTAATGCCATTGGTTCTCCACAAATTGCCTATCCACAAAACTGGAATGAATTATTTAGGGTCATATAAATTATGATGTATGCTTTGTTTGAAGCTTCAGTATATTACTTTTTTGCCACATTCTAACATACAGGGAATTTGTTACAAATTGCATTTCTTGTTCTTTACAATTATCCTTTCCATCCTCCCCTCTCAAGGGGGATATAATGGTGTGCTGCATTTAAATTACTTGCTATGTAGCCTGTGTTGAAATAAATGCATGAAACATACATACTACAGACATTGATTTTGTGCTTTACTATTTTGCCAGGAAGGTGCGAATGAGCTGATGGAGTCCAAAGGTGGGAAGAAGAAGTCTAGTAGTAGTAGTAGTAGTAAATTCTTATTGTACGAAGCTCCTCTCGATTATATCATTGAAGACATTCGACCACACGGTGGAATCAAGAAGTTCAGATCTGCTGCATACTCCAATGTAAGTTTCTACTTCATTTCCTTTGATGATTGGAGACAATTAGTTGTTAAGAGTAATTTTATTTGTACAATCATTGAGTAATGTTATTTGTTCAACCATTTCGCACGACAATTTTTGTGACAACTATATTATTTATAACACATAGTATAGTGTATGTTTGTTTCCCATTGGGAAGGTCCCAAAAGTGTTTAGGCAAAAAGCTATGCGAATTGCAGACCTTCCCAACAGAGAACCATACACACTAAGTATTTTGTGTTATAAAAATGAAAATTGTAGCTGAATTGTGCAAAATGGTTGTTCACTTTCTTGCTTAGAATCATTGCCTTTGATTTTTAACTCTGTCTCTTTCCTTTTGCAGTGTGCACGGAAACCATCCTGAGATTTTCTTGTTTGTGACTTGTAGCATAGCCCCTACCTAGTTTTTTGCATACTGCAATATTATTCTACTCTCCTCCTTGGATTTTATTGTTCTCTTGTTCTCTATCTGGTGACGCGACATCTTTTCTTCTTGGAGTCAAAATGGCCTTGTCTTGCTCAGCTATTGGTTTTGAAGGCTATGAAAAGAGGCTTGAGATATCATTCTTTGAGCCTAGCATTTTTGCAGGATCAGGCTTTCAATCATTGTCTAAAGACCAATTGGATGAGATTCTGAAACCAGCTGAATGCACCATTGTCTCCTCACTGTCAAATGATTATGTTGATTCCTATGTTCTTTCGGAATCAAGCTTATTTGTTTATCCTTATAAAGTTATCATCAAAACTTGTGGGACTACAAAGTTGCTTCTGTCAATCCCTGCTATTCTTAAGTTGGCTAATGCACTTAACATTGCTGTGAAATCTGTGAGGTACACTCGAGGAAGCTTCATTTTTCCTGGGGCGCAGCCATTCCCACATCGCAGCTTTTCTGAGGAAGTAGCTCTTCTTGATAGCTATTTTGGCAACCTTGGTTCTGGCAGCAGAGCTTATGTGATGGGTGACCCTGACAACAAGTCACAGATGTGGCACATATACTCTTCTGGTGCATGGTTCCAAACCCGGTCGGAAGCAGTCTATGGCCTTGAGATTTGCATGACTGGCTTAGATAAGGAAAGAGCATCTGTGTTTTTCAAAAAGAATACTAGTTCTGCAGCTTTGATGACCAAAGAATCTGGAATCAGGAAGATTCTTCCACAATCTGACATATGTGATTTTGAATTTGATCCTTGTGGGTATTCAATGAATGGAATTGAAGGGAGTGCAATATCCACTATCCATGTAACCCCAGAAGATGGTTTCAGTTATGCGAGTTTTGAAGCGGTTGGTTATGCCCTTAAAGACATAAGACAGCTTGTGGAAAGGGTTCTGGCATGCTTTGAGCCAGTTGAGTTTTCTGTTGCCTTGCACACTGATGTGTATGATGAAAAACTTGTTGATAGATTTCCACTGGACATAAAGGGATACTGTTGCAGTGATAGGAGCTATGAAGTGCTTGGAGAAGGTGGTGCTGTCATGTACCATAGCTTTGTTCAAGGCGATTGCCGTGCATCTCCCAGGTCTATTGTGGGATGCTGCTGGAGTGAGGAAGAGAATGAAGAAGGGGAAGAGATTTAGTTTTGGACATTATCTTTTTGTGTGGTTTTCCTTTACTGTTATATACTTAAATTTTGGGGGTTATGATATGAGTGTGAGGCAATGAAACATAATATGTACAGTTTCTATTTTTATTAAGGTATGCTTCAGAATGTAATTGAAGTTAGCTCTCAAATAAAGGTGTTGGACCTGTTTTTATCATTGACTAAATAAATGCATACTATAATTGTTATAAACCTTAATATATTTTGAAACTTCTAGATTGTATGTCAGTGATTGCTTTGAGTTTTTGAGGAGACCCAAGGAGTAAAGGTTATTTGTTTGTTTGAGTTTTTAGAAATTGTTTGAGTTCTTCAAAGGAGGGGCCTCGTCAACCATGCAATCTTGATGCTTCCATTGCTGCAAAGCCATTAAGAAACAACAATCATATTTAAACCAATATTGTTAAAGCCGGACCGACAACAAATCGAAAAATGTTTTGGTTCCGATTCAATCAGATAATGTATAACATAAAATTTTCTCAATAGTTATCGAAAATATTATAATAATTAAAAGTTAAAACAAGAAATTAAAAACTGAACTTACCATCTTTATAATATAATAATATTATTATAAAGTTTATAATTTTATAGGTTTTAATTTTTAAATTTGCGAGGATTGGAAAGTCAGTTTTCATTTTATTGTAGTTTTTAAATTTTATTTTTTCTCTCTAGAAAATCGGTCAGATCCGGTTTAACCTAGTTTAACCGGGTTTTTGATCGATTTTGATTGGCTTAAAGTGGTTTGAACGAAGAAACGGTTTTGACCCCTGACCAGGATCGGACAAGAGCCCGGTTCACGGTTCAACCGGTTCCACCGATCGATTCGGTCCAGTTTTAATAACCTTGATTTAAACACGTTGACGCTATTAATTTCTATGAAGTATGCAAAATATATAAACTATACTACAAAGTTCCAAACTTGCAGATCTGGCAACTTGCAGATCATATTTGTCATTCCAATATCTGGTTATATGGAAAGATATTTTGTTAGCAGAAAATCATAAGATCTTCTAAAATATACCAACCAAGTTTTAAAGAGAAAAGCTTCATATAATTATTTCACATCAAGAGTCTACGTACATGAAACAAAAATGTTCTTGTTGAATGCTCTGTGCATAACGACCTCAGTTGCCATGTTTAGTAATTTTTAAGTTTTTATATCAACTCGTAGTTAACCAAGCCCCACAAGCTACTGAAAACCATCCCTCACAACCTGTTGCAGGGTTTGACCAGTCCTCGCAATCTATTTCAGAGGTTATCTAGCCCTCACAACCTGTTTCAGATGTTGTTCAAACTAAACCACAGGTAAAATGCTAAGGGACTAGAAGTCAAAAATGATGAGAGAGAGAGAGAAAAACAGAGAGAGGCTTAGAGATCCTAACAAAAGTCATTTTAGGAATGATCAAAGGGAACATTACAACTACTACAAAGGGTCAACTTCCTTCTTCTTTACAAACTTCCCCGATAGTCATGGCCAAGAAGAAATGTGGAAGGTGTTCCTCAGGTGGGGTAGGGTTATTGATGTCTTCATCCCATCTAAAAAAGACAAATTCGGGAAAAGGTTCGGGTTCGTGAGGTTCCTTGATGTCCAACAACCAAAAGTTCTGGAAGATAAATTAGATTCACTGTGGATTGGGTCCTACAAGCTAAGGGTCAATATCCCAGCTTTTGTCAGAGGAGATGCCCAGAACAAGGTACACACCATTCAGAAAGCCAATGGAGGTAGAAGGGGGGTGGTACAAAGGTAGTCAGGTGGAGTTACGCCCGATGCGACGGCGAGGGGGAGGAAAACAGAGCCCTTTAAGAGGAAACACAAGAGCAACCACGAATCGGTTCATTAAGAGGGCTACAAAGCAGAACAAATAGATGGAGCGGTGCAGGAATTCAAGTGTGTCGAAGAAGAAATGGCTTGGCTAAAGGACTGCTATGTGGGAAAGCTCTCAGACCCAGAAGGGATCCAAACTTTGAAACAGAGATTTGAGCTTGAAGAACTCCTTTCGGTTTCCCTAATTCCAATGGGGGGGAATCTGGTTTTGATTAAAGCCCTCCAAGGGGAGATGTTAGAAGAGAAGGTGATGCAGAATGATAAACAGTTCTCACGCTGGTTCTTGGAGGTCAGACCCTGGGACCCAGAAATGGTTGCAAGAGAGAGATCTGTGTGGGTCAAAATCTCAGGGGTGCCTGTTCACTGCTGGAACGAGAATTTCTTCAGTCAAACGGCTCTTCTCGTGGGATCATTCATTACGATAGATGATTCAACGAGAGATAAAGTTAGGCTTGATTATGGGAGGGCTCTCGTTAAAACTGCTAGCCCGGACCCAATAGACAAAATTGTTGAAGTAAAGATCAACGATGTTCTGTTCTCTATACGTATTAGGGAGGAGGTTTTTTGTGACAACACTTCAAGATATCTCACGGACTGGAAATACCAGAATCCGGATCTTCTTTCTTCTGATGAAGAGGACTCCATGGCCAACAGTATTTTGGCCGTTCCTTAATCTAATCTGAATGTCGAAGTTGGGATGGAGGATGTTCAACGAGTTCTTTGTCGAATTTTCAAATTCTAACTTTGGCAGAAACGCCACTTTCGAGGATGGAGGTAGGGGCACTAGGTGTAAGGGAGCAGGGAGTAGGGTGGCTGAGGAGTACGATCAACCTGCAAAAACCCTTCCCAACGTTTGTACGGCAAGGTTGTGTGGGGAAGATTACATAAGCAACTCACTTTCGGTGGACCAAAGGGCAGGTGTTATAAGTGTTAGCCCAACACAAGAAATGGAGGACTTGGGCCATGGTAGCATCAGGCCCAATCTGCCAGGGAAAACACCAGTGGGTTGCGCAGGGCCTCAACATGAAACTGAAATGTTTAATCAGGGCAGGGGAGAATACTCGAAGGGGGTAGCTACTGTTTCACAAGAGAAGGAGGGGCCAATCGGGCCTGAGTTTGGGATTCTGGTTAATGGGGTGGAGGAAATACACCTCTCCATGGGGTCGGCCGGGGGATCTCGCGGGTGTTAAGGAGGGTTTAGTGGAGGAAGGAATTGGGACCGAAGTGGGGAAACCGGAAGATTTCAACCGAGTAGGAAAAAGTCTGTTCGTAAAGTCCATGGCCGGCGTCAGGAAGGAAACCGAAGCTATGTCAACTTCCAAGGTGTACTGTCGAAGACATAAAAACTTGCTCAACATTCCCTCGAGCATCAGGAATTCGGAGACTGTGGGTGAGAAACTCGATTTTGATACAAACACTAATTTGGAAACAATAAGAAGGAGGGTTATTGCGGCTGGAAAAAAACCAATGTATCAGGAAAATAAACAGAGACAATCACAGGAGAGCGCCCCAATGTCAGCTTCACATATTCGGTCCTCAAACTGCGCGGCGATTAGAGCAGAGGCCTACAAGGATGCTAATGATGTTTGGGAAATGGCTAAAAGATTGGGGCTGCAAGCAAACAGAAATGAGGAGGCTATAATTGATCAACTGGTAGAGATGGAAATCAGAGATAGGGCAAAAAGTAGGGAAGGAAGGGGAAGTAGGATTATTGAAGGGGTTCTCAACGTGTCGTAATGCGGATTGCCTCATACAATATAAGAGGTTTGGGGGGGAGAGTCAAGAAGAAGGAAATAAGAAATCTGATCATCAAGGAGAAAGTTGATTTCATCTGCATACAAGAAACCAAATTAGAGGCTATTGACAATTACTTGTGTCAATCTTTGTGGGGCGGTTCGGATATGAATTGGTGCTACAAGAGTTCCTCTGGAAACTCAGGAGGTATGTTATGTTTATGGAATTCAGGAGTGTTTGCGCTAGAAGAAACGTATGTTGGTGATGGTTTCTTGGGGGTAAAAGGATGCTGGGGAGACAACACTGATCACTGCTTCATCTTTAATATTTATTCTCCATGTTCAATATCTGGAAAGAGAGCCTTGTGGGAGGGGTTACGCGAATTGAGGTCCGACAACTTGGGGTCACCTTGGTGTCTAGCTGGGGATTTTAATGCGGTCAGAAGTGTATCTGAAAGAAGAGGCTCATTTGTCCATATTGCTACTCTTTGTGATGGCTGAATTCGATGATTTCATAGAAGATTTGGGATTAAATGACTTACCTCTAGTCGGCAGGAAATTTACTTGGCAAAGGATGGATGGAAGCTCAATGAGCAGAATTGACAGATTTTTGTTATCGGATGAATGGCTAGGTAGGTGGTCGGATCTATCACAATGGGGGCTAGCGAGGTCGGTGTCTGACCATTGCCCAATTATTTTGAAGTCCACTGTAAAAAATTGGGGACCAAAACCGTTTAGGGTGCTGAATTGCTGGGCGGATAACAAGGATTTTGATTTGTTGGTAAAAGGAAAATGGGGAGAATTAACCTTGACTGGTTGGGGCTCCTACGTGCTTAAAGAAAAACTGAAAAAATTGAAGCTGGCTTTGAAGGATTGGAATAAAGGAACGTTTGGGAATGTGGAGGACAGAATCAAGGGAGTGGTGGAGGAAATTAAAGTATTAGACGATAAAGGAGAGGCAGGTCTTTTATCCGATAGTGAAGTACTGGTAAGAAGGGGTTTGTTTGAAAATTTTTGGAATTTATCCAGAATGAGAGACTCTATTATGTTTCAGAAATCAAGAATGAAATGGTTACAATTAGGCGACTCAAACTCAGCATTTTTTCATGCTTGTGTAAACAAAAGAAGAAAACAAAATGAAATTCTTGGGATTTGGCAGCAGGGAGTATGGGTTGATGAACCTTTGGAGCTGAAAGAAGCCATTTCCAATCATTTTGAATGCCTCTTCAAACAAGACAACATAGCAAGGCCGAATTTGGATGGCATTGGCTTCAAGCAAATTTCCTCCACCCAAAGCAAGATGTTAACAGAGAAGTTCACAAGGTTTGAGATTAAGAATGCAGTGTGGGAATGCGATGGGAACAAGTGCCCGGGGCCGGACGGGTACAATTTTTCATTCATAAAGAGATTTTGGGATATTATTGGTGATGACATATACAACATGATCGAGGATTTCCACTTAAATGAGAGGCTAGCTAGAGGGTGTAATGCCTCGTTCTTGGCTCTAATTCCTAAGAAGGATAATCCAGTGGGGTTGAATGAATATAGGCCAATTTCACTAGTTGGTTGCATTTATAAGATTGTGGCCAAGCTACTTGCGATTTGACTAATAAGGGTCATGGACTCGATAATATCAGAAAACCAGACGGCGTTTTTGAAAGGGAGAAACATCCTAGATGGAGTGGTGGCAGTAAACGAATTAATAGACTATGCCAAGAAAAAGAAGAAGCCGTGTTTGCTATTTAAAGTGGATTTCGAGAAAGCGTACGATTGATCAATCGGGAGTTTCTGGATTACATGCTAACTAGAATGGGGTTTCCAAACAAGTGGAGATCATGGATTCGGGTGTGCTTACAGTCGGCTTCAGTTTCGGTTTTGGTGAATGGAAGCCCAACAAAGGAATTCCCTATGACAAAGGGGATTCGTCAAGGAGACCCAATGGCTCCTTTTTTGTTCCTTATAATTGCAGAAGGACTTGCAGGGCTAATTCGAAGCGCGGTGGAGAAACGCGTACTTTCTCAATTTGTCATTGAAGGGAGGGAGCATAGAATCGGTGTCTCACATATACAATACGCTGATGACACAATTTTGGTGGCAGATCTGACAATTTCCAATGTGCGAGCTATTAAAGGAATTCTAAGAGCTTTTGAATTAGCAGCTGGGCTGAGGGTTAATTTCCATAAGAGTGGACTGATAGGAATCTTGGCAAATGGAGGCATCATTGATCAGGCAACACAAATCCTTAACTGCAAAGTAGGTGAGCTTCCTTTTAAATTCCTTGGAATCTTGGTGGGAGCTAACCAAGGGAGACTCTCAACATGGGAGCCTCTCATTAATTCAATTCAAAAGCGACTACTAGGTTGGAGGAACAAATTCCTATCCTTTGGTGGTAGAGTGATCTTGTTAAACGCCGTCCTCTCCGCCCTCCCAGTCTACTATCTATCAATGTATAAAGCACCCAAGAAGGTCCTGAACAAAATCATTCAGTTGCAGAGAAGATTCCTGTGGGGTGGGAGTGAGGAATGTAGGAAAATATGTTGGGTAAAATGGGAGGTGGTGTGTAGGTCTAGAGAGGATGGGGGTTTAGGAATTAGGAACATCAAAGCTTTCAATTTGTCATTACTTGGGAAGTGGAGATGGAGGTATTTCAAAGAAAGAGAGTCCATATGGTCAAGCATCCTTAGAGTGAGGTATGGGGATCCGTCCAGTTGGAGAAGTCAGTGGTGTGAAAAAACAATTGAGGGGGGTGAGGCTTCTTTGTGGTGGAGTGACTTGGGTAAGTTAGAAGGAGTAGATTCACAAAATGAGGGTTGGTTAACTAATGGCATTTCGAGGGTGGTAGGGTGTGGGAAGAGCATCTCCTTTTGGAACGAAAAATGGGTAGGTATGGATGCTTTGTCTAACACTTTTCGCAGGTTATATAACATCTCAACGATGAAGGAGGCAAAGATAGATCAAATGGGCACATGGTGGAATGGAACGTGGTGCTGGAAGCTCCTTTGGAGGAGACAGTTATTTGTTTGGGAGGAAGAAATGTTGGGTGACATGATGGGAATGCTAAATGCTTCAAGCTTAAAGGAAAATGTGGAAGATAGCTGGTGCTGGCTGGGAAATTCTACTCTCCCGTTTGCAGTTAAATCAGCATACAAGCTTATAACTTCAGGTGAGGGAGGAACCGAAGGTGATTTATACAAGTTCTTATGGGAGAAGGGCGTTCCACTTAAAATTGGAGCTTTTTGTTGGAGAGCAATCCAAGAAAGAATTCCTACTGGGGACAATCTTCTCAAAAGAGGTGTTTCAATAGGTCCTAATTCCTCTTTGTGCAGTTTTTCTTTGTTCGAGAAAGCAAAACAGCGCTCATCTCTTTCTGTTTTGCAAATTCTCATACTTGGTTTGGATGTTAGTGTATAAGCTGGTTGGGCATTGACACGGTTTTGATAGGGGATTTAAAGAATTTGCTTCTACAGCACAGTGGACTATCCTATGCAAGAGGAAACACAAAAGTGTGGAGAATGATTTGGTTTGCTACAATTTGGTCGCTTTGGCTACATCGAAACGAAATCATTTACAAACAGTCTGTTTTGAATTTGGATAAGGTACTAGATCTCATAAAAGTGAGGGTATGGAGCTGGTATAAAGCATCGACAAAGAGGGGTGGTTTTTCTTTCGACCGGGTGTCTTAACCCGGTGTCTTGCATCGATTCTCAGCAGGTATTTGTGCAGCTAAGGGGGCGTTCATCATCTTGGCTAAGGCTTAGTTTTTCTACCTGGCTATGGTTCTTTTATCATATCCTCTAAAAACTGGGCTTCTTTGTCTCTATTTTAGTTGTGGGGTTTGGAGTGGCCAGGCATTTTGGCATGTAACTAAACTTTAGATCTATGTATTTGGGTTTAGAGTACCCCTTGTACTCTCTTTAATATATTTTGGCTTATCAAAAAAAAAATAAAAATATATCAACTCGTAGTTATGTATGCACCCGACAAATTATAGTTTGAAAATCTGTAGATGAAAGGGTGTGCTGTGGAATTAGTTTCCAAAGTTCCATATTGGAAAACAGGGATAGAGCAAGATTTGGATGATTGAGGGCCAATGATAATTAAAGTTGATCCAATAAATATGTATACATCACATTTTATATAAAATATTCATAATTATATATTCCAGAATGTTAATTATATTAGTAATCATCTTCAATCTTGTTGTAAAGTAAAGTATAGTCTTGACTAGATTCATACCTAAAAAAGATTACTCTATGATAGCGACAAAAATCAAGAAATGTGAGAATAAGATTTACCACTCTATACTCAAGATGATAGACTTTTGCTTTTGTATTTTTTATGTGTTGGGGGGGAGCAGGCCCCCAAGCACACATATAGTTCTGTCCCTATTGGAAAACTAAGGAATTGTGAGCAATATTAAAATATAGAAAATACTAAGTAATGTCCTTAAAACATTGATTAAGGAATCAAAATAGATAAGTTTGTATGGAAAACTAGTGTGTTTTTATTACATTGAAAATTGTTAAATTTAGGGTCTATTTGATTTATTTCCTATTTTCTGTTTTCATTTGTAATAAGATGAGCGAGTGTCTGTATCATTCCTTGTAACTCTTGAGTGGGGTACTCGGGTTTGTAGGATGATACACAAAATGAGGTAGGTTACAATCTTGTCTTATTTGAGAGAGTGAATACATCGTGCCGAACATGTTAATTCTTTGTGTATTCTCTATTTCTTTCTTAGTGGTGTATTTTATCGAAGATCCTTGAGCGTGTGGTAAATCAATTGGCATGTGTGATTTTACGCAACAGACTATTTTTTTTTTTTAAATCAATTTTTGGTGTTAGCTAGCTTTTTTCACTAAGTGCCGGAGTCACATATGTGCAGAGTGCAGACAACTGCATACGTGTTTCATTTCACAAGCATACGTGCACAACCGATTGTATCAATTAGAATACCAACTTTAGGAGCAATTGCAACAATTTTATGAGTAGCATCAGTAATAGAACCTTGCCATAAAAGAAAAGGTAATAGCGCCATTCAAATTTAAAACATTCTATTCATAATAACATTGGTTTCACTAGACTTATGATAAAAAAAAGAAAGATTACATTTAAAATAAAATGGAATCATGTTTCTGAAAAATAAAATAATCAGCAGAGCAGGGTTTATTATGTCAAGGGAAACCAAGTCCAGCATAATGATCCATTCAGCTTCATTGGTTCATCCCTGTTGCATTCTTCACACAATCAGCAGCTCCTTGTGCTTTATTTTTCACTTGCTGCCCAGTCTGTAAACAACAATTTTTAATTTATGAATGTAAATATAGATCCAACATGTTATCATTGTATCTTTCAAATCACATGATCACTATTAATCTATTTACAATCTCAAATTAATGTTCACAAATAAAACTATGAACCTCTTGCATGGATTCTTTAGCAGACTGAGCAGCATTGCCAGCCTTGTTCATCACATTGCTAGCCTTTTCCTGTAATACACACAAAAGCACATATAAATATATTTATTTTATAATATATATTGAGAAAAGAGTTTAATTTGTATGCATTGTCAAGTGTAAAGATTTTTACACCGACAACTAATCAGAATTCATAGAATTGATGACTTATATATATATATATATATATATATATATATATATATATATATATATATATATATATGAGAGAGGAGTAGGGAAACCTGAGCTTGGCCCTTGGCCTGTCCAGCATTGTAGCTCATGTTATTGGAATCCATAGTCTCTGAATATGTTAAATGAACTGATTGAATGAATTGAAGAACAAGAACTATTTAAGTTTGAGATGAAGATTATTGTCCCCAGCATTTGATATTTATACTCAATGAATTGTAGCTCAAGCTTTAGCTCTTCAACTTTTAGTGGGCCACTTGGCATGCATCCTGACATTTTCTTCAAGGGACTCTTGTGTGATGCTATTTTTGAGGAGAGATAGAGGGATCTAGATTGGTTGAGCAAGGAGAGATTTGAAGAGTTCTTTACTAGTATTTTTCAGGCCACAATTTCCAAGCCATACACAAAATTATAAATCAATAATGTCAATATATATGTGTTTTTTTTTTTTTTTTACTATTATGCTTATATTATACATATCTTCAATAAATTAACCAATACTAGTTATGCATCATTTTTATTACCTTACTTACAACTTGTTATGCATATTAAGACTTTCCTACCCAAGATTCCAGCCATAACATTAAATTAAGATTTTCCTATTATTAGCCAATAATCCTTAAGAGAATTGGAAGAACTCATCCAACCACAAGCTAAGCAATAGGAATTTGGAGTTAAGAATGAATCTCCTCCACATATTTGTAGATTTACAAGTGCTGACTGAATCCACTATCCAAGAATGGCATAACCCCTTTGAAAACGTGTAAAATGTGAATCACAATTTGTGTAGCAAAACGTGAGAACAACACCTGTCAAATATTGCAATGCTTTCAAGTACTATATATATAAGTTAGAACAGATAGTAAGAAGTGTGCATTATCCGAAAAACTCAAAACAACACTTGAATTTCACTTCATTCAGTTTATAACAATTTCATAGAAGATGGATTCCTCCCAAAACATGAGCTACAATGCTGGACAAGCCAAGGGCCAAGCTCAGGTTCTGCCTTAACTTTCTTTTTGCTCTATTCTTTATATATGTGCTCAATTTTGATAACTTATGGACACATTTTTGTGCTATTGTAGGAAAAGGCTAGCAACATGATGGACAAGGCTAGCAATGCTGCTCAATCTGCTAAAGAATCCGTGCAACAGGTTCCAATTTTTAATTTGTCAACATTTGTGGTTTGAAATGGATTGATGGCCATGTGTAAAAATTGTTTGCAAAATTGATGCGACTCTAGTACACATTTTTGGGCCTAAATTTAACCTAGGTACAATACCAAATATATAGTTGTGTTAGAATAATTGGGCCTAACTCCACTCTAAAAGCCCCAGCTCATAGAGGGAGGGATGTTCAAATTATTATAAATGGTTTTTGGCTCATATACTCAACCAATGTGGGACTTAGACACTTAATAAGTTGGTACTGTTCTAGACACAAGAATGTAGTTATTTTCATTAAATAGGTGCAACTTTTGAGATAGATTATAATAATTGTGTTATATTTTGAGTGAGGAAAAGTAGGAACATGATACAAAGAACTCTTTCTAAGTTTTTTTCAATTTAAATACCCATCTAACATTTTTGCGACTCTATTGTGTGCAGACTGGTCAGCAGGTGATGGAAAAGGCTCAAGGAGCTGCTGATTCGATGAAGAATGCAACTGGGATGAACAAATGATCAACTAAGCTGGTTGCTTCATGATTCCTCAACATTCAATCAAACATTTTACTCTTGTTTCTTTTTTCTTGTTTACAAGGGCATTATATATGTTAGATGCTCTTTTTGTTTTTTTGGGTTTCTCAATTTTGTGTGGTACTCCTTAATTAGGAGTCTTGTGAATAAATTTTGTCTCTTCCTATTTCAACAAGAGAACTTTCTGATGTAGTTCTCACTTAATTCATTCTTCAATGCATTATGTCTTGAATTTATTTTTTATAATTTTTAATCTTTATTGAAATTTTATATTCATAATATTGACATTGTAAAAATAAATTAACTACTAAAATAAAATGCTTTAATTTGAATCAGTCAAACACTTTGAGTGCATTTGAGTAAACAACTATTAAATGCTTATTAGATATGCTTTTTTTTTAAATAAGTTAAAAAAAAAACTATTTGGATAAGCTTTCTTTTATAAGGTATTATCATAAGCTCAATTAAATTTTCTATAAGCTCTTCTAAATACATCCTTTATGGTATCACACTACAAAAATAGTATGTATTACCGACGGATATTATCTGTGGACAAAAAGCTATCGGTAAATGTCACATTTCTGACGACCATGCCCCCTCAGTAAGGGTGCCAGGCTGATTTTGACATTAATTAGTATGGAAAGGGGAGTTTTGACATTTCATTTTCATTTTTTTTTAAAATCCTAGTGTTTATTTTTATTACAATTAAAACCATATCATTTCAAGTTAATAACAAATGTTCAATTTGACCCACTTGTTTAACAAAATAAATATATTACTAAATTGTATTTTAAAAATTTGAATTTAAAAAGAGAAATTTTTTTCTTATATAATTAAATTAATCTTTTTCAATATTATATTCTATCTTATTATCGGATGTTTGAAGCTTTAGACTCTTTGACTATTCAGACGCTTGAAACTTGTTCTAATATTTTGAGATGCTTCAGTGTTGGTCTTTGGATGCTTCAAAAGGTCTGATGTCTTTGGATGCCGCCAGATTCAACGTTTAATAGCGTTTTTTTTTTTTAATATATACATTTGATAAGGTTATCTATCTCGACAGGTGATATTAAAGGAGTCAACCAAATATAGCAAAGGAGTCAACCAAATATAGCGCTTTAGAAGTGCTATCATAAGTAAACCTATTATATAACTTATGTACGAAATCGTTGTCTTTAAGTTGAAGATAATTTAGCATCTCATGTGGAAAACATTAACGTTTATCTCTAACATAGAGCTTTTCCATAAAAGGGCTAACAATTACCTTACTTTTTTATTAAAAAAAGAAACATTTAATTCAATTATCATTGCTTTCTCCACATATTTGACATTCTTGCCTTCATCATTCAAAACAACATTAAACATTCACATTTCACTATCAAACAACAATAAAGCACCAATCAATATACTCAAGCATGATATATATGATGATACAACAAAAACAGAAATAGAATTGACATGAATGAATTCATATATATATATATATATAAATAATTAATTGAAGTATAAGAATTGAATTTTTCTTATACCATAATTTTTGTAACATAATTATGGGTTTTTGAGCATTATCCGTCATTTAACAACAACATAATGAGAACACAATGTGAATAAACGTCAATGGACAATAAGATATGTAATTTTATCCAAACTCAATATCTCCATTAGCTTAATTGAACCTAAAACATGCATGAATACTTTAAAACTTACTGTCACAATTGTCTTCAAAATTTTATGAAATTGTCTCTGCAACTGGAATTGCTCATATCAACTCCCTGTAACAGGAATACTTTAAATAAATACTTTAAAACACATAAATATATACAAAATAAAAAAATTATTTTACGTAGTATAAAATAAAAAATTACAGACATACCAAAATGAAAACGCGGGCATAAAAAAAGTTACAAACTTAGGCGAGCATCTTTGCTTGTGGTGACTTTCAAATGTTAGCAAACCAATGTGAAAAATAGAGAAAAATTGAAACAAAGAGAATCCTAGCTTTCAAATGGGTGAGAGACTTACCTTTGGTTGTGATGACCGTGACCGAGAGTGGGTTTGAGTCATTGAGAATTTGAAGAGCTGAGTGAGTTTGAGTATTTGAGAGTTTGAAGAGATTCAGAGATTTTGAACTATAGCTCGCATGAGAGTGAAAGAGTGAGAGAGAGCTTTGGATTTTGATTTTAATAATTGAGAAACATTAGTGTTTACCCAAAGAAGAGCTATAAAAGGTAGAACTGTAAAGAACATTTGTCCAATTACGCGTTGTTAAAGGTGTGGTGTTTAATAGCATTTCCTCGATGAAACACTGTTAAATGGAAACGTTTAACGACGTTTCCTCGATTGGTGAAGCGTTGTTGCACACCTTCGTTTTCTCCAATAACATTGTAATATAATAACTCCATTAGTCGGGATAGTTACGCATTTATGCAACCATTATATATACATGTAAATGTGCTTAGAGATTATGTCATTAACGAAACTATAAATATCATAAACGAAGATGACACATTTTAAAGAACTTTCTCATGAAGTGATTTTTCACATAATTACTATGGTTTCCCTTGGGGGCAACTTTAGGGACATCATGATCATTGGTCTTGTGCTGCACATGGGACCAATACAATTTTCAACATTTTTATGATGCATGTGTAAGGAGTGGGAACCTTGAGGCACAATTTATAAGAGTGACGGAAAAATAGTTTGTGGCATAGAGTTTGATGGTTATGGCCTGCTGGATATGGCTTCTTCCTACGGTCACTTCGGAGCATGTTACATGTATGACATTTTGCTTATTTAGAGACCATCGTCAGAGTCCACATTGACTCGTGGTTTGGTTCTGTTGCGGTCTATCAGAAAACCAAGAATCATAGCAGCTTTCCGAGCATTAGTGACTCGACTAATAATTGATCTTAGAAAGTTTGGTTTAAGAGCAAGACGATGTCATATTTTTAGCCAACATGAACAACGTCATTGTAAATTTAATAGGACTCGTAAAGGATGGCAAATATAAGCGTATGATATGTTGAGTTTCTGATATAGTGATATTATTGTATATATTAGGTCCCTTACTCTATCCCTTTTTTATTATTATTAGTTAATCAATTAAATCTATTTGAAGTGTATATATTTTTAGTATCATTAATATATGTCACAACTAAATTTAATAAACTTTTTTTTTGCTAACCCACCGCAATTAGGGTCTTTGACTCCCCAGTGAATACCCCAAGGTATACCTACAAGCTTAGACCCTTTGGGCCCGCTATGGGACTAATCCCCGAGTCGGCAGAGGGACGTCCGATTTTTCACACACGGGATTGGGCTGCCTCCCAAATGGTCAACTCCAAGAATCAAACCCAGGTTCTTTTCCTGGGGGTTAGCCAAGTTACCAACACTTCCAACACTATGTTGGTAAATTTAATAAATTCTACTAAGTTAATTTATTTTATAGTCAATGTTGATGGAGTGAAAAAAATTAACTTTTGATTAAAAAATAATTTGAGATCAAATATTTGCAACATCAGTTTATTTTACTTCACTTACCCCTTTTGTTTGAGATTAAAAGGGAAAAAACTGGGTGAAGAAGGTAACTTTTTAATAACGTTTTCTTGAAGGAAGGCATTAAATGTTACCCTTTTTACCTTTAATTGCGCTTCCTTAAGGAACGCTGTGATAGTTACAACTTCAATAACGTTTATCTGAATAAATGCTATTAAAGGTGTAAGTTAAGATAGCGTTTTTCCAGTAAAGCACTAATAATATTTGACCGTATTTTTTCAAAATAAGGTATGAGGTAAATATATATTTTTCTTGGGGAAACGCTTTTAAAGGTGTAACTTTTAATAGCGCTTCTTTGGGAAAGTAATATTTAAAACCTCTACGCATTTATTTAAAGTGGTGCCTCCAGAAATGCTATTAAGTGTGCGCCGTTAAAGATCGAATCTGACATACTGTTTGCTTCACTATCTTAGAGATTATTATGGAGTAAGTTAGTTCTTCAAAGGAATCTGCACACTCAAGTAGATCATCGGCATTACTCATATATACGGTTCATTAAAATCATTCAACAAATGTTTGAATTCATCAAAACAATATGGTTAAACGCATAGCACAACTAGCAAATGCTTAGAGAGCTAACAAGTCACATCCAACAAGTTCCCTACCCCAGCATGTGGCTAAGTAGCTACTAATGAAAATTGAATTGCAAACTAAAGAAGAGATGGATGATTCCATGATGATGTTGTGCACATGTTTAGATGAGGTCGTCTTTTCTTAATTTGGGTAGAAAAACTGTTCCTTGTGTCACGACTCTCTCTCTCTCTCTCTCAAGTACAAAAAATTGAGAATTTAATTATACCCTATTAGGTCACCAAGAGCCAACGCCCACACTGACTTGGCAGAGCCATGCATATATTTGTGGAAACTTTAGCGCCCAATGTTAAGTAGACTGCACTTTACACCCGTGACACCAGAAGGTGTTTTTATTTTACATATCCTATGCTGGGCGCTGGTGAACATGCACCCAACATAAGCCATCTAGAGATGGTAAACTCACTAGTGCAAAATATACATTTAACATCAGTTTTTTAATATCGATTTTAACAAAACCGATGTGAAATAAGAGGCGGTGACATTTTTGAAATTAAACTGAATTATTTTAACATCGGTTATTGTATAAACCGATGTGATAAAAATATTTAACATCAATTTTATAAAAATCGATGTGGAAAAGTGAAACCAAAAAAAAAAAAAGTTTATTAGACATAAGATGGTTTTGAATAACCGATGTGGAAAAGGGAAACAAATTATAATTTTTTTTAATCAGTCGTAAGATTACATATCGGTTTTCAATAACCGATGTAGTAAATTAAAAAAAATGAAATTTTAAAATAAATTGTAAGTTTCTACATAGGTTATACGTAAACCGATGTGAAATATCACTAACCACATCGGTTTTTTTAAACCGATGTGTAATAACCTAAGTTTCTATTTTCATTCCCTCATACTCTTCGCGCCGTCTTCCATTCCATTTGTTTTTCATTCCTTTGTCACTGCTTCTCCATCTCTAAGTCACATTGCAAAGGGAACCACCTCTTTCGGCTACCACCGGAGGATCATCGAGGGAGCTCTCTTCGACCTCTCTCTCTCTCTCGGGTAAGCTCTCCCTCTCACAGCTATAACGATTTCCCTTTCCCCCCAACTCTCTGCAAATCCCTAATCGTAGACAAAGAAGAAGACCACTGCGAGCCTTCATTTTCTGCTTCGGAAGAGAACCACTAAGAACCACTGAGAACGGCCATCCGCGAGCTACCCTTGTTTGCGTGAAGAGTGCCATTTTTGCTCGTCCCTCCTCCTCCCTCAGGTATCTCTCTCTCTCTCTCTTCCTTTAGGGTTACTACTTTTCGAGCATTACGTGAAAGGAGGGTTATGGAAATTTCACAGCGGAGGAGTTGCATTGCCTGAAAATGGCACATGAAACCACTCCTCATTTTCCCTGTTACTGGTTTTCAGGCTCATCACAGGTGCACAAAGAAACCTTCAAGATCTTCATTCTTCCAAAAAAAAAGGTGCGTTTTCCCTGTTATAAACAGTCCCATTTGCAAGATTAGTCATTTATTCGTTTCTTGTTTAGAAAAGTTATGAACTTTGACTCCAAATGATTGGATAATATACTTGCATGTGTTGTTCTGTTGCTCTAAGACTGGATTTTTCCAGTGGTGGTATCACGTGTCACGCCGTGCTGCTTGTCACGGCTAGGCCGTGACGGATTCTGCCTTGGAGGTTGCTTCACTGGTTGTTCTGTCACGGCCGTGACCACCATCACGGCTAGGCAGTGAACAATTCCGCTGTGAGGGTCTGGTTCGATTGGAATGTCACGGCGGCGTGATGGCCCTCACGGCCAGGCCGTGACAGGTTCTGCCTTGGAGGTTGCTTCACTGGTTGGTCTGTCATGGCTGTGACCACCATCACGGCTAGGCCGTGATCAGTTCTGCCTGTGAGGGTCTGGTTCAGTTGGAATGTCACAGCCGTGATGGCCATCACGGCCAGGTCGTGACAGGTTCTGCCTTGGAGGTTGCTTCACTGGTTTGGTCTGTCACGCCGTGACCACCATCACGGCTAGGCCGTGGTCAGTTCTCACTGTGAGGTGTGGTTCGGTGACATGTCATGGCCGTGATGGGCATCACGGGCTGGTCGTGACCAGTTATGACTTTTCCATTCTTTCTTTTAAGCTCTACTCGATCACGGCCGTGATGGCTTTCAAGTCTAGGCCGTGATGAGATCTGTTTGGCTAATTTTCTTCACTTTTCAAGCCCCATCTTCATGCAAGCTACATAATTAGTAAAGCCTTAGTTTCCCGTTTGAGATGCAATACTAATGAGCACACGTGTATGTGCTTAATGTACCGCTCATTGTGTTGGATCTTGAATTGTCCAAAGTTGGACAGTTTGGGAAAAAACTTTTTCTTAATTCAGTTAAAGTAGTTATTCATTGATTCTAATGTTATATACTTGATGAAAGTTCGGATTGATACATTTCCTTTCGTTCTCCGGGTGCATACTTTATCGTGGTGGATGTCATCGCGTTCAAGTAGTGTATATCGGAGACCGAAGGGAAATCTTCCGAAAATTTTGTCCAGTATGAGCATGAGAGTTAAGGACTAATGTTAACCGAATGTTGAAAAAGTTTCTTCTCGAATGGGATAGGGCCATACCCTGTCATAAGAAGTGATTGATGAATATGTTGGACTGAGTACGAAGTTATTGGTTTAGTCATGGATCGCGGTTGGATGAATACTAGATGGACAAGTGATGAGTATGAGAATGGAGTAGAAGATTTTCTACGAGTTTACAAAAACAAATGCTCCCGATAGTGGTAACGGAAGGTTTTATTGTCCTTGTGTTAACTGTTTGAATGAGAGACGACTAGAAGCCGAGGAGATTGATAAGCCTCTCGGCTCATCTAGTTTTATGGCTAGTATGACCAGGGTTTTGTGCTAATTATATCTCATTTTCACCCAAATTAGATTAGATTAGATTGTCCTCAAGCAAGGTTTTGAGTCTCTAAAGTAGTTTTAGGTTAATTTAGCCAGTTTTGAGTCAAATAAAGCACTTATGGCTATTTTATTGTTTTCAGGTTAACTTAGAAGATAAGGGAATAAAGAAGCAGGGGAAATTTCAATCTTGGAGGTGTTCACCTCGCGAGAGTCTTCTCGCCACGCGAACCTGAAAGCCAGCTGAACAGCAAAATGTCATCCTCTCTGGCTCGCCCCGCGAATCCTCTTCTCGCCTCGCGAACCTGAAGGCTGACTGTTCCAGAAAATGCAACCCTTTCTGTGTCACCTCGCGGATCCATGTCTCGCCTCGCGAGACTGAAGACCAGAAGCCATGACTCTTCAATTCCTCGCCACACGAGTAGTACTTCGCCCCGCGAGAAGACCAAACGTTGAAGACTCTTCATAATATTCGCCTCGCGAGTAGGCGCAGTTCCTGAAAGATATAAATGGCTGTTCTGGGTAGATTAGAGAAGACTTTTGATTCTCCACTGTTTTTTTATATAGAATTTCTGGTTGTGTTTCGTTTTGATGGAGAACTAAATTTCTTGGATTAGTCTACTGTAATCGATTTCCACCACACTTGAGGTTTTGTGATTCCTGTTTTGTATGCTTTTCCCTTTTCAATACTATGCTATATATTTCTGTTTGTTTAATTCAGGAGTGTATAATGTTGTGTTGATTTATTTCGGTGATGTTATGTTCCTATATTGAATCGCGTTTGTTTAATTCGTGTGTGTTCGTTCATGTTCGTTTAGTTCATGAGGGCTTAACCCCGTTTGTTTAATTCGGGAATAGGAACATATATCTCGTAATAGCGATTTCGTTTGTTAATTGTTGCTACAACCGAAAGGGGATTAGAATCTGCTTAGGGCTTGGAATTTACATGAACCGATGATAGTTGGGAAATCGAGAACAGTAGATTAATCGTCTTTAGCTTATTTGACAATCCTTTAAACTGCCTTGTTTTTATTGCTCCGTGTTTCCTTAATTGTTTTCTTATTTGCATTCAAATCCAACCCCCCCCCCCCCCCCCAAAAAAAACTGATTTTTGTGGTAAATAACAAGTCAAGAGTCCTTGTGAGACGATATCCGAGTTGTCGCTTCCTAAACTACAGTTTTATAAACCAGCTCGTTTTTTGGCGCGTGCGCGACAGTGCGATCAACAATTGGCGCCGTTGCCGGGGACTCTTGTTTGTTTATTTTGCAATTTTTTGTTTCTTTTACTTTCATTTTTGTTTTGAATTGGTCTGGCTACTAGGTCTACTTGCCCTGACTTGTGTGATTTTGATCCTGAAATTGAAAGAACACTGCGCACATGCCGTAGAGCAATTCGGGCTAGTACTAGTGGTGATTATAATTCTGAAACTGTTTTTGATAACATGGGTGACCAAAGGACATTAAGACTGCTCTTTCGCCCGATGTTAATTATAATGGCTTGTGTATTGAATATTCTGGTGCTGTTACTCCCTTTGAATTAAAATCTGGTCCAATCCATTTGTTGCCAAGGTTTAGTGGTCTTGCAGGTGAGGATCCACATAAGCATCTCAAGGAATATTCCAGGTTGTCTGTTCTACACCCTTGAGACCAGAGGGAATAACTGAGGATCACATCAATTTGAGAGCTTTTCCGTTTTCACTACAGGACGCTGCAAAGGATTGGCTGTTATATCTTGAGCGAAACTCTGTCACCACCTGGAACGATTTGAAGAAGGTTTTCTTAGAGAAATATTTTCCTGCCTCCAGAGCTGCATCAATCAGGAAGGAAATATGTGGCATCAGACAAGGAAATGAGTCATTGGCTGAATATTGGGAGAGATTCAAGCAGTTGGTATCCAGTTGCCCTCAGCATCAGATTTCCGAGCAGCTCCTTATCCAGTATTTTTATGAGGGGTTACTACCGATGGATAGAAATATTTTGGATGCTGCTAGTGGAGGATCACTTGTTGATAAGACTCCAGCTGCTGCCAAGCAATTAATTGAAAATATGTCACTGAACTCCTAACAGTTTACAACAAGGAGAAATTCTGTTAAGACAAGAGGTGTGAATGAGGTCCATAGCTCTTCTTCCAACCAGGCCCTTGAGAATAGACTTGATGAGCTCACTTCTTTGGTAAAGCAAATGGCAATGGATAGGGTTCAACCGGCAAGGTTGTGTGGCATGTGCAGTTCTCTTGAGCACCCGTATGAAGCATGCCCCATTCTGAAGGAAGGGTCAGTTACTGATTTGCCTCAAGCTTATGCAGTCCATCCGTACAATCAAGGCCTTGATCGAGAACCCAGACAACACTCTAGACCTCTCCACAAATAGGTACCATCCCAACTGGAGGAATCATCCTAATCTTCGGTATGGGAACTCATCCCAACAACAACCGATGGCAGCACCACAGAATCCTCCTCAAGTGACTACTTCTGCACCCTCCGAACCTTCCCTAGAGGACATGATCAAGCAATTGGCTGCAAACAATCTCCAGTTTCAGCAGCAAGCAAATACTAATATTCAGACTTTGAACACACAGATTGGACAGATTGGACAGTTTCAACAGCGAACGGATGCTACCATTCAAGCCTTACAGACACAGATTGGACAGCTTGCCACATCCATAAATAACATACAGCAAGCTCAAGGATCAAACCAACTACCTGCACAAACAGTGATGAATCCCAATGTCTCCAATCCTAATGTGAGTGCCATTTATGAGATCTGGAAAAGTTGTAGAGACAGCCTCTGAAAAAAATGAAGAAACTGTTGAGGTAGCTCCTGAGCCTACTGTTGATGTTGAAGCTAAGAGAGTATATGTGCCACCAATCCCCTTCCCACACAGAGTGCAGAAAAATAAGAAGATTGGTGGTGAAGACAAGGAGAGGGAAATTCTAGATGTGTTCAGAAGGGTGGCGGTGAACATTCCCCTTCTGGATGTGATCAAGCAGGTTCCCAAGTATGCTAAATTTTTGAAGGATCTATGCACCCACAAGAGGAGGTTGAAGGGTAATGAGAGAGTTAATTTGGGAAGAAATGTTTCAGCTCTTATCCAGTCTAAGCCTGCACTTGAAAGAGTTACTGTTTCAGCCCCCACTCAGGCACTACCACATAAGTGCAAGGATCCGGGCACTTTTACTATTCCATGCACTATTGGGGACAGAAAATTTGAAAATTGCATGTTGGATTTGGGAGCCTCCATAAATGTCATGCCTACCTCTGTTTTCAATAACCTTGATCTTGGTCCCTTGCAGTATACAGGTCTCACTATCCAGTTGGCCAATAGGACCAGTGCCCGCCCCATGGGAATGGTAGAAGATGTGCTGGTACAAGTTGATGAGTTGATTTTCCTTGTTGACTTCTACATCCTGGACATGGCAGGGGAAACAAATTCAAGTCGATCACCAATAATCCTGGGCAGACCGTTCATGAAGACGGCAAAGACTAAGATTGATGTTGATGATGGGACCATGTCCATGGAGTTTGGTGACATTGTGGCAAAGTTTAACATCTTTGATGCTATGAAGCATCCATTGGAAGAGCACTCTGTTTTCCAATTAGAGTTACTTTCCAAAATTATTGATGACACCCAGGAGGACTTGATTTCTGATTTTCCATTTGTTTCTGGCTTTGATGATATATATTCATGTACTGACTATACTGACACTAACCCGTGTGCTGTTTGTACTGAGTTTCTTGATTCTACTTTGCAGGGTGATAGTGCGAGTGAAGCTGTCTGTTCAGCCGAAGTTCTTGACATCATGGCTACTCCAAATGTACCATCCATTGAGCAGCCACCCTCCTTAGAGCTCAAGCCACTTCCTGGGAACCTGAAGTATGCTTACTTGGAGACGAATGAAAAACTTCCAGTCATTATTTCCTCCAGCCTTGACTCTGACCAGGAAGCTAAGCTCTTGGAAGTTCTGAAGAAGCACAAGAAGGCGATTGGGTGGACCTTGGTCGACATCCCGAGAATTAGCCCCTCCAGATGTATGCATAGAATTCTGTTGGAGGATGGGGCTAAACCAGTTAGGCAGCCCCAAAGGCGGCTCAATCCATTGATTCTGGATGTTGTGAAGAAGGAGGTGACTAAACTTCTGCAGGCAGGTATCATATACCCCATCTCTGATAGTACTTGGGTAAGTCCAGTGCAAGTTGTACCCAAGAAGTCCGGCCTCACAGTGGTAAGAAATGATAATAATGAGCTTGTACCCACTAGAGTCCAGAATAGCTGGTGAGTCTGTATAGATTATAGGAAGTTGAACCAGGCCACCAGAAAGGATCACTTTCCTTTGCCATTCATCGATCAGATGCTCGAATGGCTGGATGGTAAATCTCATTACTGTTTTCTTGATGGCTTTTCCGGTTACTTTCAGATCCATATTGCCCCAGAGGATCAGGAAAAGACCACTTTCACGTGCCCCTTCGGCACGTTTGCTTATAGGAGGATGCCATTTGGCCTTTGTAATGCTCCTGGCACTTTCCAAAGATGCATGCTTAGCATTTTTACTGAATTTATTGAAAACTGCATGGAAGTGTTCATGGATGATTTCACTGTATATGGCTCCTCATTTGATGCATGCTTGCATAGTCTGAGTTTGGTTCTAGAAAGATGCATTGAGACTGATCTGGTTTTGAACTATGAAAAATGTCACTTTATGGTAGAACAGGGGATTGTTTTGGGTCATGTTATTTCTAAAGAGGGTATTTCAGTAGATCCTGCAAAAATTGATGTAATTTCTACATTGCCTTATCCATCTTGCGTTCGCGAGATTCGTTCTTTTCTTGGTCATGCAGGTTTCTACAGGCGCTTCATTAAGGACTTCAGCAAGATAGATTTGCCTTTGTCAAACTTGTTGAAGAATGATGCCATGTTCCACTTTGATGACAACTGCAAGAAGGCATTTGACTACCTGAAAAGGGCATTGACCTCTACCCCCATCATTCAGCCCCCTGACTGGACCCTCCCTTTTGAGCTCATGTGTGATGCTTCTAATTATGCCGTGGGAGCGGTCCTGGCACAAAGGGTGGGCAAGGCTGCCCATGTCATTCATTATGCTTCTAGGACATTAGATGCTGCACAATCTAATTACACCACCACTGAAAAGGAACTTCTAGCTGTTGTTTTTGCACTTGATAAATTTAGGTCATATTTACTAGGTTCCAAGGTTATTGTTTTCACTGACCATGCAGCTCTGAAGTACCTGTTGAAGAAACCAGAGGCGAAGCCGAGATTGATTCGGTGGATGCTCTTGCTCCAAGAGTTCAATGTGGAGATAAAAGACAAGAGTGGAGTTGAAAATTTAGTAGCTGATCACTTGAGTAGAATAGCAAGGGATGAGGATCCTTCTCCCATCCAGGATGATTTTCCTGATGAACAGCTCCTACATCTGCATGGGGTAACCCCTTGGTTTGCTGACATTGTTAACTTTCTTGTTCTTTGATGTTTTTCCCTGCAGGTGCAAGTAGATCCATGATCCACAAACTTAAGAGTGATTGCAAGTACTATGTTTGGGATGATCCGTACCTCTGGAAGTTTTGCAGTGATCAGGTAATTCGGAGGTGTGTCCCCGATTATGAGACAGAGTCCATCTTGAACTTTTCTCATGCCTCTCAAGTAGGGGGACACTTTGGACCACAGAGGACGGCAAGAAAAGTCCTAGATTCTTGGTTCTACTGGCCCACCATTTTTAGAGATGCCTATGAGGTCTACCGGAATTGTAAGGAGTGTCAAACAACAGGCCCTGCCATCACTCGTAGGAGTGAAATGCCTCAGCAGCCCATGCTTTTCTGTGAGGTTTTTGATGTGTGGGGAATCGACTTTATGGGTCATTTCCCTGCATCTTTTGGTTTTCTATACATTCTTTTGGCTGTTGACTATGTTTCAAAGAGGGTGGAAGCTATCCCCACTAGGACTAACGATGCTAAAGTTGTTTCAAAATTTGCTAGGTCCAATATTTTTTTGCAGGTTTGGCATACCTCGGGCTATTATCAGTGACCAGGGCACTCACTTCTGCAACCGCACCATGGAAGCTCTACTCCGGAAGTATGGAGTTGTGCATAGAGTCTCAACTGCTTACCATCCCCAGACCAATGGCCAGGCTGAGATATCAAACAGGGAGATCAAGCAGATCTTAGAGAAAATGGTGCAGCCGAATAGGAAGGACTGGAGCCTCCATCTAGAAGACGCATTGTGGGCTCAGAGGACCGCTTTCAAGACGCCAATAGGGATGTCCCCCTTTAGGCTTGTATTTGGTAAGGCATGTCATCTCCCTGTGGAAGTTGAGCACCGTGCATATTGGGAAGTCAAGTGCTGTAACTTGGAAATGAAAAAAGCTGGTATTGAAAGAAAACTCCAGTTACAACAGCTTGAGGAGCTTAGGCTAGAAGCCTATGAAAGCTCCCGGATTTATAAAGAGAAAACAAAACATTTTCATGATAGGATGATTGCTAGAAAATAATTTTCTGTGGGCCAGCAGGTCTTACTGTTTAACTCCCGCCTGAAAATGATGGCTGGGAAACTTAGGTCCAAGTGGATTGGCCCATTTGTTGTTACTAATGTTTTTCCTTATGGTGTAGTAGAGATTAAAGATGCAGGTAGCAACAAGTCCTTCAAGGTTAACGCGCAGGTGAAGCCATTCCATGGTGTGGTCTTTGGTGTTCCTGACGATGCTACTGTTGAGGAGCTCTCCTTGGAAGCTCCCACCTACGCTGCCACTTGATCAGGGAGCACTTTTCCTTTCCCTCACTCTGATTTTATAGTTATTTTGTTTCATTGGGGACAATGTATGTTTTAAGTGTGGGGGAGGGAACCAATTGTAGTTTTGTTTTATATTTTGTCTTGTTTCTCTTAGCTCTTGAATAAATTGTGTGAGTCTTTGGTCGGTGAGCTTGATTGGTTTTGATTGATTTGGCACAAATTGATTGTATGATTTATGTGATGATTCCCCCTAGGTTGAAAGAATTTTTTTTTTTGAAAAGTTATCCCCATGTAATTGAAAACTGAACTTTGAGATCTTTTGTTGTGATGGCATGATTTATGATAAGTTTGGGGTGATAGGAAGCACACACTAGGGATAGAATCTCTGTCAAACAATTTGAAAAAATGTCCAGGTGAGGATTTGAGCCTCCAACATGTTTTTAACCGTGTGAATCACTTTTGAGTTGCACTTTCCTGAATTTGCTTGAATCTCTTTATGGTTTGCATGTCTATGTGTTTGCTTCAAATGATTTAGGCAGATTTTTCTTTGTAAATAACCACTTGGCCTAAAAATAACTATCCCTAATGCATGTTCCCTAGTTAGCCCCATTGAGCCTAATTAGCTTATTGTTCTTGACAACCTGATGTTATGAGCCTAAAATCTGGAAAAACCATGTTAACCCGATCTTAGGATTAGGAGAGCATGGATCCTTAGCAAGAGAATGGTTGCAAGAAACTAAGTTTGGGGTGGCTACAAGGATGTGACATGTCATTCTGGATTGAGAAAAAAAATAATAATAAAAAGGTTGGAGCCAAAGGCAAAAAGAAAGAAAAAAAAAAGAAAAAGAAAAACATAAAAAAAAAGAACAAAAATGTCAAAGAAAAAAAAGGGGATTATCTAAAGAAGGAAAAGGCTGTAGTCACCCAAGGCAAAAAGAAAAAAATGGAAAAAGGAACTTGAGTGGAAATTCAATGTATCAAGATGTTCATGCTCTTAGTTCCTAGGGACTTAAGCCTAGTTCCTTTGTATATCCAACCCTTAGCCAGGCCCCATTACAACCGTTAAAAGACCTTTTGATGTTGCATGCATGTTTTCTGTGGGAATCATTTGGAGATGAAAATCAAATTTATGGGAAGTGCTTCTGAAAGGTGAATTGAGTGAATTGTTGATTGCCTGACAAAAACTGAGCGTTTGAGTGAAACACTAAACCCCTTGTGAGGAAGGAGATTGTTTGAATTTGGTGATCTCCCTCTTGTGTGTAACTTGGATCCCCTTCTTAGATTAATGATTGTTTGAATGATGAAATTCTCAAATGTTTATAGTGAATGCATGTGGGGATTACTTTGTTTGAAAGGGGGGAACATTGAAGGAAAAATTATTTTGATGAATTGCTTGAAATTTGTGCAAAGTTGATTGAATCCTTTAAGCTTGCCATGTCTTGAGTCTCTTTGTTTTTTGAGTTATAGTTTACTTGGGGACAAGCAAAGTTTAAGTTTGGGGTATTTTGATAAGCCTCTGGCTCATCTAGTTTTATGGCTAGTATGACCGGGGTTTTGTGCTAATTATATCTCATTTTCACCCAAATTAGATTAGATTGTCCTCAAGCAAGGTTTTGAGTCTCTAAAGTAGTTTTAGATTAATTTAGCCAGTTTTGAGTCAAATAAAGCACTTATGGCTATTTTATTGTTTTCAGGTTAACTTAGAAGTTAAGGGAATAAAGAAGCAGGGGAAATTTCAATCCTGGAGGTGTTCGCCTCGCGAGAGTCTTCTCGCCACGCGAACCTGAAAGCCAGCTGAACAGCAAAATGTCATCCTCTCTGGCTCGCCCCGCGAATCCTCTTCTCGCCTCGCGAACCTGAAGGCTGACTGTTCCAGAAAATGCAACCCTTTCTGTGTCGCCTCGCGGATCCATGTCTCGCCTCGCGAGACTGAAGACCAGAAGCCATGACTCTTCAATTCCTCGCCACGCGAGAAGTACTTCGCCCCGCGAGAAGACCAAACGTTGCAGACTCTTCATAATATTCGCCTCGCGAGTGAGGGTTCGCCTCGCGAGTAGGCGCAGTTCCTGAAAGATATAAATGGCTGTTCTGGGCAGATTAGAGAAGACTTTTGATTCTCCACTGTTTTTTTATATAGAATTTCTGGTTGTGTTTCGTTTTGATGGAGAACTAAATTTCTTGGATTAGTCTACTGTAATCGATTTCCACCACACTTGAGGTTTTGTGATTCCTGTTTTGTATGCTTTTCCCTTTTCAATACTATGCTATATATTTCTGTTTGTTTAATTCAGGAGTGTATATTGTTGTGTTGATTTATTTCGGTGATTTTATGTTCCTATATTGAATCGCGTTTGTTTAATTCGCGTGTGTTCGTTCATGTTCGTTTAGTTCATGAGGGCTTAACCCCGTTTCTTTAATTCGGGAATAGGAACATATATCTCGTAGTAGCGATTTCGTTTGTTAATTGTTGCTACAACCGAAAGGGGATTAGAATCTGCTTAGGGCTTGGAATTTACATGAACCGATGATAGTTGGGAAATCGAGAACAGTAGATTAATCGTCTTTAGCTTATTTGACAATCCTTTAAACTGCCTTGTTTTTATTGCTCCGTGTTTCCTTAATTGTTTTCTTATTTGCATTCAAATGCAAACCAACCCCCCCCCCCCCCCCCCCCCCAAAAAAAAAAAACTGATTTTTGTGTTAAATAACAAGTCAAGAGTTCTTGTGAGACGACATACGAGTTGTCGCTTCCTAAACTACAGTTTTATAAACCCGCTCGCTTTTTGGCGCGTGCGCGACAGCGCGACCAGAGATACGTGATCATCTTATTTGTGAGGGAATTTGCAAGAGTTATACAACATGGATATGTCATGGTGAATCGTTAGACAGGCCGAGGGTGTCAGATAGAGAGGAAGTTGATGACGTGGAAATGGACGATGGACTAGAGGACATGATCCGTGATGTTAGGCAAGAGTATTTTCGGCGCGCACATGTGTATGATACTTTGTGCAGTGATGCGGAAGTGGCTTTGTATCCAGGGTGCACTAATTTCACACGATTGTCAGCGGTGTTAAGATTGTTCAATGTGAAGCGAGAAATGGGTGGAGCGATAAAAGCTTTACCGAATTGCTTGAGTTGTTGAAAGACATGCTTCCAGAAGGCAACACATTGCCATCTCGAAACTATGAGGCGAAGAAGATATTGTGTCCGATGGGTATGGAGTATAAGAAAATACACGCTTGCCCCAATGATTGCATATAGTACAGGAAAAAGTTTGAAGAGAGGCATGAGTGCCCCAAGTGTGGGGTATCGCGCTACAAAGTGAAGGATGGTGATTCTAGTTGTGATGTGGTCACCAAAGGTCCTCCTGCGAAGGTGTTATGGTATCTTCCCGTGATTCCGCGGTTCAAGCGATTGTTTGCTAATGTAAATGACGCAAAGAACATTAGATGGCATGCAAATGAGAGGAAGTGTGATGGACAGCTTCGGCATCCGGCCGATTCTTTGCAATGGAAGAGAATTGATAGTTTGTTTCCGCATTTCGGCAATGAGCCCAGAAACCTCAGGCTTGGACTTGCTACCGATGGAATGAGTCCATATGGAAACTTAAGTAGTATTCATAGTTCATGGCCCGTTCTGCTGGTAATTTACAACCTGTCTTGTGGGATGAAGGCGTTGATGTGATCGACGGGTATTGCCATGAGACATTCAGATTGTGTGTCATGTTATTTTGCACCATCAATGACTTTCCAGTATACGGGAACCTGTGTGGGTATAGTGTTAAGGGGCATAAATCATGTTCAATATGTGAAGAAGGCACATGTTACCATCAACTGCAACATGGAAGTAAGACGGTTTACCTTGGGCATCGGAGATTTCTCCGACGTAATCATCCTTATCGTAGATTGAGAAAAACTTTCAATGGACTTCCGGAGAATGAAATTGCTCCGATGGCCTTGACTGGAGAGCAAGTTTATGAAAAGGTGAACAACACTAATGTTATCTATGGGAAGACACAGAAGAAGGCTACCGAGAAGAAAATATGGAAGAAGAGGTCAATCTTCTTTGATCTTCCATACTGGTGCAAGCTTGATGTAAGACATTGTATTGATATGATGCATGTGGAGAAAAATGTGTGTGACAGTTTAATCGGAACGCTTCTCAACATTCAAGGCAAGACAAAGGATGGTGTGAATGCTCGTATGGATCTAGTTGCGATGGGTATACGAGAGCAATTTGCTCCACTTAAAGTGGGGGATAAGAAGACTTATTTGCCCCCATCATGTCATACTTTATCAAAAAAAGAGAAAAGAAGTTTCTGTGAATGTCTACGGGAGTCAAAGTGCCACAGGGTTACTCTTCAAATATCAAAAGACTTGTCTCAATGAAAGATCTCAAATTAGTTGGCTTAAAGTCTCATGATTGTCATGTCTTGATCCAACAACTACTACCGGTGGCCATTCGTGACATATTGCCTAAAAAAGTCAGACATGCCATTACTAGGTTATGCTTATTCTTCAATGCTATATGTAGCAAGGTCATTGACACTAAAAAATTGGATGACTTGGAAAATGAGGCAACCATTATATTGTGCCAATTGGAGATGTATTTTCCACCTTCATTTTTTGACATCATGGTTCATTTGATTGTTCATCTAGTGAGGGAGATTAGATTGTGCGGCCCCGCTTATTTAAGGTGGATGTACCCGGTTGAGCGATACATGAAGATCTTGAAAGGATATATGAAAAATCCACACCGTCCCGAAGCATCTATTGTTGAAAGGTATGTTACAGAAGAAGCTATTGAGTTTTGTACAGACTACATGTCAGAAGCGGAACCTGTAGGGATTCCGAAGTCTCGTCATGAAGGAAGATATGATGGTAAGGGTACACGAGGTATCACTGTTGAGTTTGAGTTTGAGTTATGTTTAAAGGCATATTATATGTTTACGTTGATATTTATAAGTTATGTTTACGTACATTGATCGATATTTATAAGTTATGTTTGATACTTATCCTGACATACTAACAAGTTTTGTTTTTGTTTAAACAGGTATACATGGCTGATCGTGAGGATATCCCTCCTTCATGCAGCGGGTCGGAGACCCCGTCTACTGGTAGAAAGGGTAGACGTGCCACACGAATGAGGAATTTGATTGCCAACCATGGTTCAAATCAAAGGATAATAATAGACTTTGATAATAACCGCAATCCTATTGGGTCAATGGCAGAGCAGTTTAACAGTTTTGTGGCGAGCCTTGCTAGGAGCAGGCCTAGTATACTCATTGATATTTGGAAAGATGTACCGGCGGACGTGAAGGATCAGATATGGGAGAGTATTCTGGTATCTATACTTTTACGTCCTGTGTTTGTCTGTATCTACTTTATTTTTATCTTAATAATATCATACAGTAATTCGTTGATTCTTTTGGTCTTAATGTAGCTGACCTTTGACATACCGGATACGTACGTTATGAAGAAGCGTTTGCTAAAGTATGCTGGTGAGCGTTGGAGGGGTTTTAAGGCCGACCTGGGCAGATACTATGTATTCAATCCAAAAAGTAAAAAGAACCCACTTGAGGTGTACCCGTTTCTTGACCAGGCGACGTGGGATCGCTTTGTTCAGAGCCGACATGATCCCAGCTTTCAGGTTAACTTATTTGATTTGTCTCTAAATTTATGTAATTTCATTAATTTTATTTACTTATGTAATTTAATTGTCTTCTATATATAACAGGAGAAGAGGAAAAAGGGGCAGAAAAACCAAAGCAAGAATGTCTACCCCCATGTCATGTCTCGTGGGGGATATAAAAAGCTTGGTCAGATAATGGTTGAAGAGGAAAAGAAAGCACGTCGTAGAAGCAGCATCTCAGGCGGATCCTAATGCTGAAAATCGTCCAGAGGTTGTTGATCCACCTCCACCCCCACGCCATCGTAAATGGAAGAGGGTCTGACAAAGAAAAATGGGACAATATACATCTGAGGAGGCCCGCCAAGTAGCTGAGAAGATTGTAAGTATAGTTTGAATTGTAATTGTCATTTTAAGATTGTTACCGAATTGTAATGTGACCTGATATTTTATGTGATAGGATGCCTTGGACGAGCAGGTAACCCAAGGAACCTTTGTTCCTAGAGGACGCGATGATATCTTAGCTGCTGCCATCCAGAAACTGCAGACCACCCGGGCCGTGTCATTGGTGTTGGATGGGGCGTCGACATTCGCCAATACCATGGTTCATCTTCACACCAATGCCACAGGGATGTTGATGCAGATAGAGCACGACTAAAACAGGAGATTGCAGCTGAGCTTCGACAGGAGATGGCCTAGCAGTTTGCCCAGGAGATGGCAATATTGACTTCTATGTCCCAGCAGATGACAGCCGGTGTCCAACCCTCTGTCCAACCCTCTGTCCATGTGAGCACTAAGGGCTCATGTGATCCTCCTCATCAGCCTGAAAATGATGATGATGGTGATGATGATGATGATGATGATGATGATGATGATGATGACGACCTTGATAGGTGTGAGCTGTATGTTGATGATCATCATGATCGCCGCTTAGTGGCATTGGGGAGGGCACATAATAGCTTAGGTAATACCATACACCATCGTTTAATATCGGATGATCAGCCGAGGGTTGTTGTTGAGATTATTCGAGATGCTGATGCTCGAGTCCCTGTGCCCACTGAGGAGGTTCAAACAGTGGGTCAGGCCCCCGGTAACTTCATCCACTGGCCAAGAAGACTGGTCAGCTTTCTTGTTGCATCTGAGGTATTCAGTTAGTTGTGTTTTTCTATATTCATAGTTGAAATAATTTATTATTGTTTAAAGATAATGCTTTATTTTTATTCGTTATAGGATGTTGGAAATGATATTGTGCTTAAAAGGTCGGATCCAGGAAGACCAGAGATGTCTGCTCCTGCCAAGGTATTCATTTGACCATTTAGTTAATTACGAATTAAATAACTTAATTATCCGTGATTACTAATATATATCTATGTTGTTTAGGGGATCGAGCAAGGGGCACCTGGCCATGGTGATGTTTTTAAAGTTCTGGCTATATAGGTTGTCACCATGGAGAATGACGCAGCCTTGGTAAGGTTGGAACATGATGTCAGTCCAGGTGATGAACTGTATATCCCAAAGAAGGAACTTATGGAGATGGTACTCAATAAAGAAATGGATAGTTCTGCACACATATCGTTATGGTGCACGTAAGTACATTTTATTTATACGTTAAGTAATTAATTTTTAAATACTATGATAATTAACATGTTTTTTCAATATATTAGGTATCTGCATCGTATGTTAGTTGATCAGGGTAACCTCGCCCTTTATGGGTTCATTGACCCCATGTTCATTCAGAGTGATGTTCTCCTAGCATCAGAAGACCCGGTCACCACCATACGTGATATACTTGCCCGAGACGATCATCAATTCTACCTTGCGCCTTATCTCAATAAGTAAGTACTGGTTATTTAAGTATAACTATATATGACTTATTCACTAACTGTTCCGCAAATACAGCCAGCATTGGCAACTGTTGATCTTGTACCCTAGGATGAACGTCGTGGTCTTCTTCTGCTCATTGGGAAATAAGCCAGTGAATGACCTGAAGACGATCATCGAAACGTAAGCATTAAAATACTTTATAATCAGTAATGCAGTTGTTTTAATTATCTGAAATCTATTAGATATACTTTAATTAATGTTTTTGTCATGATAGGTCTATTAATGCAAACCACATGTTGCGTGGTGAAAGGCGTACTCGGGCTATCATATGGATTATTCCTAGCGTAAGATATTTATTAGTTCAAATGCATCAAATGCAGTGGGTATAATTATTGATTTATATTTAATTCCTCATATTCTAATTGGGTTTCATTTGTACTTAGTCACGTATACAACGTGGATCATGGGAATGTGGCTACTATGTGATGCAGTGGATGTTGGAAATTATCTCCTCCAGGATCACTGAAAGATGGCACGAGGTAAATGTTAATTGACACAATTAGAAGTAATAGTTATAGATTCGTTATACGTTTTATGTTAGCTAGTTTATTACTTAAAAGATATAATCTTTTGTCCAATTAAACTTGCAGATATTCAACAATCCAACTCCATTATCTGATTCCGATATCATCAACATAAAGAGGCGTTGGGCAACTTTCTTTCTTGAAGTGTACCAACTATAGTTTGTATATATGTAGTTAGTTTAAAAACTTATCATGTACTAGCTATAGTTTACTTTTGACTGATCATATGTATTTTGATATGAAATCTATAATATATCATGTAGCGTTTTGGTTTCTAATTATCTTTGTTGTCTGAATGTAATTGAACGTACATATGTATTGTTCGTAATAAATTCAGTATATATTTGTTGTGTTTTTGTCGTACAAAAGTGATTGTGTTGAGAATATTTACAGTATGTTATTCTGGTATTGATCTGCATTACTGAAACAGGGGAAAGGAATGATAGAAATGTAAATAACAGAATAAAAAAAAAAGAGACTTTACACATCGGTTTTTCCAAAATCGATGTGAAAATTTCATTTTCCACATCGGTTTTTATAAAAACCGATGTGGAAAATTCACTTTACACATCGGTTCTACTTAAAACCGATGTGGAAAGTGAAATTTCCAATAGGTTACCAATTGACAAATTAATTTTCCACATCGGTTAGAACAAAACCGCTGTTAAAAATATACTATTAACATCGGTTTTAAAACCGGTGTGAAAAGTGGCAATAAACCACATCGGTCATTTCAACATCAGTTTGAAAACCGATGTGAAAAGCCAAAAATAATCGATGTGGAATCCCTTTTCTGCACTAGTGACTCGACATGTGTACTAGGTCATTGTAACTAACAAAATCGGTGAACAACCGAGTATCCTATTCAATGATTGAAAGCCAATTATCAATTCGTAAACTCAACCACTCAATCTCATTACCAGCCAACTCAAGAGCTACAAACTTTTTATTCATAGTGGATCTAACAATTATAGTTTGTTAGGCTGATCTCCAAGTAACTGCAACACCACCAAGTATAAACATGTAACCACTAGTGGATTTTGCCTCTTCTGAATCTGAGATCTAGTTAGCATCATTGTATCCTTCTAATACAACGGGAAATCCACTATACATAATACCATAGTTAATGGTACCTTTTAAATATTTCTCGAGTCTTACAAGTGCGCCTAGTAAAGGAATTTGGACTATGTGTATATCTGCTCAATCTGCCCACAATATATGCTATGTCAGGCCGAGAGACGTTCAGTAAGTGTAGTAATAAACTCTCAATAATTTGGGCATACTAAAATTGGGCAACAGGATCACCATCATTTTATATTTAAATTAGCGTTAGAATCAAAAGGGGTTGGCTTTGAGTCAAAATGACAAAACTTCCTAAGAAGTTTCTCAAAATAATGTTCTTGGGGTAGTATTATATTATCACCCTTCCTAATCATTTTAATGCCCACAATCACACTTGCTTCACCCTTGTCTTTCATATCAAATTGGGATGCAAGAAAATATTGCCTTGTCCACTATATCATTACAAGTACAAAAAATGAGCATGTCTTCTACATATAAGCAGATAATAACATATTTTCCATTTAATAATTTGGTATACACACATTTATCAACATTAATAGGAGAAAAACTATCATCAATCAATGTTAACTATCATCAATCAATGTTTGATTGAATTTCTCGTCCCATTATTTTGGTGCTTGTTTTAAATTACATGGGGATTTGGGAAGCTTGTAGAATTTATTTTCTTGACTAGGAGATACACATCCTTCTGGTTATGTCATATTAAGAAAGCAGTTTTCCAATTTTTGAAACGTTCGATTATAAACTAATGAAATGCTGCTCTGCTAGGGTTTGCATGACTCTCTAGGTTTTCACGTTGCACCATGGCAAACACGATCTGCCCCTTCTCTATCCTCTTTCCTGAATTGATCCATCCTCCTTCTTCTTCCTCCATCCCTCCTCCATCTTCTAAGCGACTTCCTCATGATTCAAACCCCTCATCCCAGGCTCTTGGTAAGGCTGTCGATGCACCTCATAAGACTTTTGCTCAGGCTTTGTCCAATGCATGCGGCATCCTTCTAAGTCAGCTGCCTATTCCATGTGTTAAGGGTGATGCCATTGTGGTTAGAATCCCGGAAGAGGAATATGTAGCTGGTGTAGAGAGTTGCAAGAATAACCTCCATGGTAGATTATTGTTGATGAAAGGCGATAAACCCTATAAGTTTGATGACTTACGATGTAAGTTATTGAACCTATGGAAGCCTTTGAATAACTGGAAGATGATTCCAATTGGAAGAGGTTATTTTGAATTCTCCTTTGCCTCGATTGAAGATTCACGCAGGATTCTGGCTGTTGGATCATGGACCCTTTCTCCTAGCAGCCTAAGGATGTTTTGATGTTTTCTTGGACCCCGGATTTTCATCCAAATCGTGTGAAGCAAACCAACACTCAATGTTAGATTCGCATTGGTGGTCTGCCTCAAGAATACTGGAGGTGTAAGATATTATTTGCAATTGCTAGAGGGATTGGAGTTCCTTTATCATTGGATGATGCAACTATCAACAAGACTCATGGACACTTTGCAAGAGTCTTAGTTGATTTGGACTTGACAAAGCAATTTCAAGATAAGATCATGGTTGAAAGGGAAAAGTTGGCTTTCTTGGTCATTGAGTATGAAAAACTACCTTTGTTTTGTAATCATTGCAAGATTATTGGGCATTCTGTGGCGAACTGCATTAAACTCAGGAAAGATTCAGCTGATGGTAATCCAGATCCCAAGCTAGTGCCTAAATATGTTCCGAATAACAATGAAAGAAAAGTCTATGCCCCAAAAAAGCCTGAAAAGGTAGTCAATGAGGCAGACTTAAATACAAGTTTTCCAGTTGGAGGCAAGGATGTGTCCAATAAGGGAAAACAAGTTATGATTGATGATGCTTATCAGGGTCCAGATAGAGTAATTGATGCTGAGTTGAGAAGATCAAATCAGATTGATCAAAATGTTCCTCACAGTGCTCAAGTGGTTTTATCTAGTCCAGATCAGGTTCTTGCCAATCCAAGACTTGATCTGGTTGAAGGTAATCTAGTTTCTAAGACTTATGTTTTACAGCAATTAGATGCAGACAATTCTCATGCTTCAGGGAGTCTTCAGGACAAGAATGTTGAGACTGATTTAGGCAATGATGAAGAATCAGTGGAAAGTGTATTTGATGAATCACAAGATCTTTCTTCTCCTTTAGGGTCAGAGATAATGGATCTTCAGCTGATAACATTGTGATTCTTGATTCTCAAGGCAGTTTCAATAGTAATGACATGTCTGTTCAATCAGTCCATTCTGATAAAAATGTTCCTGATTCTCAGGACAGAGGTTTGAGTGATAAGCAATCTTCTCAATATAAGAATACTGATTTTTCTAATCCAAAGGTAACTGACCCAGCAGCTGGTTGCAGTAAAGTTATTGTGCATAATTCTGATATTCCTCCAGCTATCAACCAGGATACTATGCTTTTGAATCAAAACTGGACTGATTTAGTTGATCAGGAAACTAATGCGGAGTTGTCAAAGGATGATGGCAATGACTTTGAAGTTGTCCTATCAAAGTCTCAATTGAAGAAGTTAAAACAAAAGAAGAAAGCTGCTAATGCTGTTATCCGCAACACCCGATCAAGGGCTAGCTCACTTCAGTTTTAATGGTGAAGTCTATATTTTGGAATATAAGAGGAATTGATAACCCTTCCTCTAGGTTAGCTTTGAAAAAGTTTTGTGAAGACCACTGATGAGTGTGATTACACCTCATATTTATTTATCATATTGCATGCATTTTCATGTAGTTTAGGCATTTTTAATTTGATTTTTGTTAGTTTTTACCTTGGAATAGGTAAGGCGGTTTTGTGGTGTTTGTGTGCAGGAATTGAGGATTAAAATGTTCAAGATCAACCATGATGGAGCTTGCATGAAGATGGAGCTTGAAAAGTAAGAAAAATGAGCCAAACAGAGCCCATCATGGCCTAGCCGTGACAGCCATCACGGCTATGATCGAGCAAGGCTGAAAAGAAAAGTACACAAAAGTCAGAACCTGTCATGGCCAGGCCGTGATGGCCATCACGGCCGTGACAGGCCATCAGTGCCAAGTTTTTCAAGTTAGAATCCGTCACGGCCTGGTCGTGACAGCCATCACGGCTGTGACACGCAATATCTGGAATTTTAAAAGCTAATTTGATCTGATTTTGTAATTGCTTGGGATGAAAGTTACCCTACCTTATAAATAGGACCTAGAGGCTCGAAAATAGGAATTTCTACATTTTGAGCTTGGATGAAAGTTGCTACCTTATAAATAGGCAAAATTAGGATCACATTGTCTTCTTCTTCTTCTTCTTCTTCTTCTTCTTCTTCTTCTTCTTCTTCTTCTTCTTCTTCTTCTTCTTCTTCTTCTGTTCTCTTAGGTTTTCTTTTATGCTTTTGTTAATGAAGCTTGCTATGAACATGGCAATGCTTGAGTAATAGTCTTATTTCTAGGGATTAGGGCTATTCCCAAGATTTGTTTATGGTGAAAAATTGACGTTTGGTCTCTTGTTAATTTCGATTTTGCTTTCGATTTGATTTCTATTGATTTAATTACTCGTAAATTCGGTGGCCACTTATTTGCTTGTCCAGTTTAATTGATTTAATAATTAATTGTTGTTTGAGATCACGGTATCTGTGGGATCGATCTTTTTATTACTTGACAACGAAGCCGTGCACTTACGGATTCGAGCATCCCATCAAGTTTTTGGTGCCATTGCCGGGGATGCTCCCATCAACCACAGGCCAGATTTTGTCTTTGTAGTTGAGCCTTGGCTGCTTCTTGATAATTTCCCCAAGTCTTTTTGGAGAAGGCTTAATATGAAAGTTTTATTTGTTAATGATAGGAATCAGCTTAAGCCAAATCTTTGGTGTGCTTGTCTGCATTCTTTAGATCTTGTTATTCTTGCTAAATATGATCAGCATGTATCCTTTTCTGGTTTGGTTGATGGTCAATCTGTTGGCTATTCAGTTATTTATGCCTCGACATCTTATCTGACTAGGAGGTCTCTTTGGAATGATCTGAATGTTCTCCAGCAAAATCATCAAATTCCTTGGTGTTTTATTGGTGATTGGAATGTGGTTCTTGGAGCTCATGAGTATAGGGGCAGTGGTTCTCCTATGAAAACGCCTTGTGTGGAATTCCAAAACTGGACAGACTGCAACAATCTCATTCACCCGATGACTAGAGGATCACAATTCACTTGGAACAATGGTCGAAGAGGTAAGGCTATGACTGAAAAGAGACTAGATAGATCAATTTTCAATGATGGTTGGTTAAATTTTTGGTCTTCTATCTCATGTTGTACTTTAGATAAACATTGTTTAGATTATTACCCTCTTTTATTAGATGTTAAAAAGGACAATCAAATGTTTTATTCCTCTTTCAAATTTATGAGAATGTGTTCCAAAAATCCTGATTGTTTGAAGATTGTTACGGAAACTTGGCAAGAAGCAATTGTTGGCTGTCCTATGTTGGTCTTATCATAAAAGTTGAAAAGACTGAAGGTGAAATTTAAAGATTGGAACAGAAACTCCTTTGGTGATGTAAATCTGAATGTCAAGACAGCAACTCATAGTCTTCAGCAGGTTCAGAATCAAATAGACTTTCTGGGTTACTCTGATGACTTGTTTGATAAGGAAAAGGTCGCACATGTTAATTTAGAAAAAACATTGGCTATTCAAGAAGACTTTTGGCAAGAGAAATCAAGAGTCAGTTGGGAGATTAACGATGGTAGAAATACTAGCTTTTTTCACAAAATGGCTCGAGTGAGGAATGTTGCTAAATAGATCAGTATCCTTAAAAGTGGTGATGTTTTATTAAGTGACAAGGTAGATATTGAAAAGAATGTGGTTAGTTATTATGAAAACACATTCAGTTCTCCTAACTCTTGCATTGATAATGGTCTAATTGAAGATGTCATCGCTAGTGCTGTCACAAAATCTGAAAATACTGCTCTAACAATCTCTCCTTCTGCCGAAGAGATTAAGCAGATTATTTTTTCTCTTAACTCTGATGGGGCACCAGTTCTTGATGGGTTTGGAGCTTTCTTTTTCCAAACTTATTGGGACATTATTCATCATGATGTTGTTGAAGCCGTGTTGCAATTCTTTTCGGGTGGATGGATACTTCCTAATTATAATGCTAATATGGTGGTTCTTATTCCTAAAGTGCATGATGTTGAAAGAATAGAGTAGTATAGGCCCATTGCATTGGCCAATTTCAAGTTCAAAATCATTACCAAAGTTTTGGCGGATAGGCTTGCTAAAATTGCTTCTTGGATTGTGTCTCCTCATCAAATGGGGTTTATCCAAGGGAGGAAAATTGGTGATTGTATCTATTTGACTTCAAAAGCTATTAATCTCCCCAGTAAGAGATATTTTGGTGGAAATATAGCCTTGAAAATTGATATAAGGAAGGCCTTTGATACACTTGATTGGAGGTTTATGCTCAATGTCTTAAACATGTTTGGTTTCAATGAGAAGTTTTGCAATTGGATTAATGTGATCCTCCATTCAGCTAAGTTATCCATCTCCATCAATGGGAAAGCTTCTGGTTATTTCAGTTTTTTGAGGGGTGTTAGGCAAGGAGATCCTCTTTCCCCTCTGCTTTGTCTTGCAGAAGAAGTTTTGAGTAGGGGCATTACAAATTTGCTGAATGATGGTTCCTTGAAATTGATGTCAAGCCCTCGAGGTGTTCATGTTCCATCTCATGTTCTTTATGCTGATGATGTGATGATGTTTTTTAGAGGATCCAGAAAATGCTTGACGGCCTTGCAATCCTTATTTATCAAGTATGCTGCTATTTCGGGTCAGTTAATCAATGTAACACCCCGACTTTTCGCTGTTTTCTAATATCTAAAATTTATATAAATACGTTTATATTTTTATCCGAGAATTAGAAAATGTTTTTAATTAAATCGAAACCTTATTTACACTCTACTTTACCGTAGAGAGTTACGATAAAAATTTAGGTTTGAAAGTCAGGCAAATTCCGACCCGCGAATTACATTGACGGTATAATTATATTGCTCAAAAGACCTAATTTTTACTCGTGAACGAAAAACTTAAGGTTTTTATTTAATTTCCTACGATTTGGTTATTTTGAAATATTTCACTAAAAAGTGAAATATTATATTTTATCCGGGCGTCATATTGAATCGAGGAAGCAACAGAGAAGATTACGGGATTTCCGGGAGCCGCTAAAGGATAATACCAATGAGTCACATATGGTGAGTCACCCATGTGAAAACATTAATGGTGCACATGGCCTCATGATGACAATTTCTTTGGAAATTGCATTTTGGTCCTTAAACTTATTCTTAATTGCACTTTGGTCCCTAAAATAGTTTCTATGATACACTAAGTGAAGTGGATCAATTTTTCACTCATCCAAATCATGTTGGGATGAAGTTTTGCGGCCCAAATTTCGTGGCCAATAGTTATTCCATGAAAATCAATTTCCTACTCTTAATTTCCTAGGTTTTTGATTAAAGTCTAAAGCATTTTTTATGTTGCAAAATTTGGTAATGGACTTGGGCTTTTGCCAAGCCCAATTTCGCATGGCCCAAGCCTCCTTGTGGCTGCCATAAGCTCTTGAAGAAGCTAGGAGCTTCTCCATTCTTCCACATTCTTCTTCATCCTCTCCAAACTCTCTAAAACTCCATTTTCTTACAAGTGAAAAAGTTTGAGTTTTCAAAGGAAGTTAGTGATTCTTGCTCTTTTCTTGAACTTTAAGAGGTGATTCTTACTCCTTATCATTATTCAATGCTATGTTCTTCACAAAGTTTTCTATTTCCATGTCTTGATCATTAGTTTCAATCTATGTTCATCTTTATGTTCATAAATTTGAAAAATCACCATAAATCATAGAAAAATCCTAAAAATGTGAAACCACTTTCTTTGTTCTTATTATCATCTCTAATATATTGATCTAAGAGATTGTTGCAAACAAATTCTTCCTCCTCATTTTTTTGAGCATGGCCGAAACCTATAGTGAGAAGTGGAGGAACTTTGTTGTTTTTCTACTTGAAAATGATCAGGATCTCATGCTTCTAGGGTATATACTTGCTAAATCCAAGTTCCTGTATCAAGTTGAAATTTCTAACAATGACTTTCATGTCTTGGCCGAAATTCATTAGTGAGGAACTTGAATGGTTTTGTTAAGCTTTATCAAGGTGATCATGTAATCATCTAGTTAATAAATGTTTATGTTAAATCTAAGTCAAAAATGAAAATCCTAACCCTATGTCCTTGTGTTGGCCGAATCTACCATTTAGAGGGTTAGGATGGTTTTGATTCTTAACTTTGTTGTTTAGCCTTAATCCATTTCCTTAAGTATATTAGGATCATTAATCCATGACTTAAGCAAGTTTGGAGATTTTGAGCCACAAAACCCAGAGGAGGCCGTGACCTATTAGAGAGGATTAGGTGTTTGTTTTGCTTGTTTTGATTGGTTGTTTGGATGTGTTGTTGAAGGTTAATTGTTTTACGGCGTACGAGGGTTTCCAACAATCGACAGAGTTCTTTTAATTTCACTGAGGAGCTTCGAGAGGTAAGGGGAGCTTACCTGAGGGATTTTTCTCAATAACCATTTGCTTTTAGTGTAGTTTGTATAATTTATATGTGGTTGTGGTTATTTATTTATGTTGTTTACATTGTGTTGTTTATCTGTGTATCGATGATTGATCTGCTTTTAATTTATTTAATTATCTGCATTTGTATATTATATTGCTATGATGCATGATCTGCCTGATGATATAATTCTGATGATGTTATTGAATGTTGTTTGAGAAGTCTGACAGTGGTCAGTGCACAACCGATTAATCAGATAAAAGCTTTAATAAGCTGTATAAATTATATTCAATATTTTATGGGAAATGTTGGAATATAATGTTTATGAAAAATATTATTTGGGAAAAATAACAAGTATTTGAGAAATATTATTATTTTAATGATTTATATTTGAAAAAGTGAACTATGTGTCACAGAGAGTGCGCAACCGTGAAAATATTTTACTACTGCTAATTTTTACTTAAGAAATTCCGTAATAATATAAAAAGTTATTTTGTGAAATTAATTTTCGAAAATAACTTATTTATTATATAAGAAAATTATTTTAGAAGAAAGGTCAAAGTTTGACTTAAAAACGTTGTATTTGAAAATGCTAAACGACGACAAGTTTCAAAATTATTTACGTGGGAGTTTAAAAACAACAGTACTTATTTTGAGAAGAAATTTAATCTCAATTGATTTATTTTTTTTAGAGTTGAAGCTTCAGTAAAAGAGTTCTTGATGATTTGACGTTATTTCGAGAAAAATGAGTTTCCAAAGGAATTTTTTTTATGATTTGACGTTTTACAAACGAATTTCAAGTAGAAATGATTTTTTGTAAATGAGTTTTACTCAATGACGTATTTCCGATAACTTGGATAAGTTGCGAGATCTTATTTTGGATTTGTTTTTCACAGAACGAAAAATGACGTAAACGATGATATGAAACTTAGTAATCGAGATGTCGGGGTGCTAGTGTTCTTATGACGTTATAGACTTGGTGTTCAGTAGACGGTGTGTCTACTTCATGACGTAGTAAATGACGGCAAAAGATAAATGGTGTTTCTATTACCACGAACCTAAGACTGGTGCATCGGTCTAGGGGTTTCGTGATTGAGCACTCGGACTTTGAAGTCCTGTGTTATTAATGAAAGTTTTAAAATGTTAAAACTATGTTGGTCGCAAGCTGTGAGCTTCGGCAAAGGAAAGATTGAACACAAAGAAAAATGACGAGAACAATGTGTTTTACATGCATATTCGGTAGACATGTCTACCGAGTTAATCATGGTATCTTAATGATATTCATGTCTTGACGCACTGTTAATCATGATATCTTGATGATATTCATGTCTCGACGTATTTGTTAATCATGATATCTTTATGATATTCATGTAATTGACGTATTCATTGTGCCTTTGGGTAATCGACGTACAATGAAAAACCATAAATCGACGTTCTCACTATGCCGGACAGTGGGCTATGGTAAAAAAAATGACATGCCTCTTTTGGTAATCGAGCTTGATCAGCTCATTTTAAATGACGTTGGGGATCTCTGGAGATTAAGTGTGAATGTTTAGATGATGCATTGAAGTGTTCATGCATAGTTTTCCAACGTTGATGTTTGGGGTGTGGAACCCATTGATAAACTATATGCTATAATATGAATGCTTATGTTGTTATAAACATGTATATGTGTATGTGCCTTCTTTTGTGTCGCGTATTTAGTTATTGTGTTAAATCCATATATTGGTGTCTTACCCTTACAAACATATCAGAGCCGCACAAGGGGTATGATCTCTACAAGAAGAAGAAGGCTGTCTAGTTCGGGGCATGCTGTTGCTGCTTCTATCGGTTGTAGCGTCTGTTAGTTACGACCAGCTTAGATCCTATTGTGTTATATTATGTTTTGAGAATAAACTAAACTGGTAATGATCTAGGTGTGAAAACATATGAGGCAGTATAGTTGTATGACTTATATACATTATGTATTTAAGTGTGATTTGATTACGTTGTTGTTGTTATGAGGTTAAAAAAAGAGAAAATTTTTTATCACCATATTTTGAAAAGATAAACGTCGAGAAAACATTATTTTCCGAAAGCAACCGGAAAATTAAGTTTTATTTTCATAAATGGGTAACCATGTGATGACCCGAGTTAGGGTGTCACAATCAATGCCTCTAAATCTACCTTCTATGTTGGATCAGTGTCAGCTAGCAGGAAATTGCAGATTGTTGAGCTTCTTGGTTTCTCAATTGGTCAGTTGCCATTTCTTTACTTAAGGGTCCCATTTTTTATCGGTAAGCCTAGGAAAAAGTACTTTCTGCCTATTGCTCATAGAATTAGAAGCAAGATGTCAGCTTGGAAAGCATCTCTTCTGTCTATTGCAGGAAGAGCTCAACTGATCAAATCAGTTGTTCAAAGCATGATGGTTTACAGCTTTATGGTGTATGCTTGTCCTATAAGTCTTCTGAAAATGGTAGATGGTTGGATGAGGAATTTTGTCTGGTCTGGTGATGTTTATTGCAGGAAAGTTGTGACAGTTTCCTGGCAGAAAGTTTGCAGGCCTCTTGGTGAAGGTGGTCTTGGTATTAGGTTCCTTAGAGCTATAAACAATGTTGCCCTTCTTAAGTTGTGTTGGGAATTGATAGCTTCTAATGACCATTGGGCAGTCATTCTAAGATCTAGAGTGTTCAGGAACAACAAGCCAATATCCTATCACATTAGCTCTTCTATCTGGTCTGGTCTAGAGGACAAGGTTGCTGCTATCCTTGGGAATATGGTCTGGCAGATAGGCAAAGGGGACAAAATCAGCTTCTGGACAGATTTGTGGCATAATGATGCCATGATTGATATCTTCCAAATTCCTTCTCTAATTCATTCAAGCTTGAAGGCAACAGTTCAGAACTTTATCCATGATGGTTGCTAGTTGTAACACCCTGTATTTCACTGTTTTAAATAACAGTAATACATATAAATATGTTTATAAATTTATTAGAATTTTATAAAATTTTAACAGAGGATAGTATTCAATCCTACTTGACCGTAGGAAACTACGATTAAAATTTAGGTTGGAAATTCAAGCGAAACCCGGCCTGCGAATTCCATTGACAGTATGATAATACTGCTCAAAAGACCTAATATTAATTCGTGAACGAAAGACTTAAGTTTAGTATTTTATTTTCTACAAATTTGTATTTTTAGAATTTTTTCAGAAAAAAATAAAATAATTTACGTATTATGGGCGGAAAGCGTAATCGGGTAGACGACGGAAGGGAAATTAGAGTTTCTAAGAGTAGTAAGAGGATTTATCTTAGGATTTTGAGATGATTCAAGGGGATGAATCATATTTTTAAGTCTATAAGGTTTTTCAGGATTAAATAGAAAATTTCGAAATTTACGGTTAAGTCACTGAACTTTCTGTAAATTACCCTTTTGTCCCTAAATTAGTTTTTTTTTCGTTTTTTCAAGTGGATTGGGCTAGAATCCTTGTTTCTAACCTTAAATAGTCGTGGCTTATAAGCCCAAATTTTTCTAATTCATAGTTGAGTCCATAAAGCCCATTTAAGTTTCTTATCTTAGGTTTAAAGGCTTAAATCTTCAAGTGGGTCCCACAACCAATAAGAAAATGAAATCAAGCCCAAATGTTTCAAGCCCATGTGTAAGCCCATGTGAATTGTGGCTGCCCATTGTTGTTGGATTTGTCAAGTTGATTCTAGAATTTTCCATAAGTTTCTACTTATTTTAGATTTTTCTACAAGCTTCTTGATTCTTCCTAAATACATTGAATTATCTTACTTGTCTTTCACTCATAAAAATCAGCCAAGCAAGTCAAAGATAAGATGGCATTTAATGTGATTAAAATCATCATCATGACATTTTATTGTCTATTTGCAAACTAGTCCTTCAACTATTGGAATCTTTGCAATTTGGTCCTTAGAACTTAATTGCACTTTGATCCTTTAACATGACAACTCATCTTCATCTAGAATTTTCTTGAGATGTCGCCACTCACACTATAAATACCCTCCTCTCACTTTTCATTTAGTTCTTTGGTCATTTGCTTTCTAAAAACTTTAAAGTTTCCAAGTTTCTTAGTTCTAAGTTGCAAAGCAAGTTCTTGGATTTCCTTCATCATTGATTCTCAAGAGGTAAATCCTAATCTTTATTCTTAATCATGCCTATGTTCTTTAGTAAGTTTCTTGATTCAAGACTTATATCATGGTTGTTTATCATTTTCAAGTTTCTAACCCTAGAACTTTGAAAAATCATAAAAAAATCCTAGGAAAATCTAATGATGATGAAACTACTTTCTATCTTTTAGATATCATGTCTACTATCTAAATCCAAGAGCATGAAGTAATCAAAAATCTCTTTCTTGAAAAACTAGCCTTGGCCGAATCTATCACCTTAGGGTTGGTAGAGTTTTGTTCATGTGTTTTCATGTATGATCATGTATTCTATATGGCATGTATGACTACACACTCTAATCCATGTTAGTCTCTTAAAATGACTATTTTACTCAAAAATATTCATCTTGGCCGAACCCTAAGTGGGTGAGTTTTGTTAAGTTTTGTTCATGATTTTCATAGATGATCTTAGAAATCAAGTTTTTAGTAAGTATGCTTTATAAATCCAAGATGATTTGTTAAACTAAGAACCCTAGCTTTATGAACCTATTGAGGCCGAATCTATGTATAAAAGAGTTAGGAAGTTTTGAGTATTGAAACTTAGTTGTTTAGTTGATAATCTATGATTTAGGTTAATTAAGGATCATTAATCCATAACTTAATCATGATTAGAAGTTTTAGTTATTCAAAAACCCTAGAGGCCGTGACTATGTATTAGGGTTTAGAATGTTTTAGTTTCTTGATTTGTAACTCTTTGGTTATAATAATTGAAGGTTAGTTGAGTACAAGTTTACAAGGTAACGGAAATTCTGAAGGAGTTTGTAAGTTGAACAAGGAGTCTTCAAGAGGTAAGGGGGGAACACCGAGAAGGATTCTATTCAATGGCTATATGCTATCCAATGGTTGTTTGTAATTAATTGTTTGTTAGTATTTATTTATGTTGTTTATTGTTGTGTTAATTGTATCTGTGTGGTTTACTTTGCGTTAATTGTTTATTTACAATTATATTATGAACTGTGATGCATGATCTGCCTGGGAAATATCTGTGATATAATTGTTGTTTGATGTGTGAGAAGCCTGACAGTGGTCAGTGCACAATTAAGAAAGTCGGATAAAAGCTTTAAGAAACTTCGTCGAATTATATTCAAGGTTTTAGTGGCAAATTATTGGTATATGATATCAAAGGGAATTTCTTTTGAGAAGAATAAAGAGTGTTGAAAAATATTATTATTGTAATCAATTATTTTTGGAAAAGTGAATTATGAGTCACAATGAGTACGACACGGTGAAAATATTTTAGTACTGTTAAATTTTACTTAAGAAAACCCAGAATATTACAGAATATTCTTTTATTAAATTAATTGGTGAAAACAAGTTAAGTGTGATTTTATAAAATTAATTAAGTGGAAAAAGTTAAGTTTTTGGCTTAAAAGTCTTAAAAATAAAATTTGACGGCAAATCTGGAAAATCTAAACGGCAAGTATTTTTGAAACGGCAGTGCCTATTTTGAGAAAGTTAAACCTCAAGTGACTCATTGGTTTGTGAAAACTAAGTTTTATTTGTTAAGAATTTTTATAATGAATTTCTACCATTAGAAAAGAATTTCTAAAAATCGAAAGTTGATTTAACAATGTTGAAAATACAGTTGGACTTAGTAACCGAGACGTCGGGGTACTAATGTTCTGTGTTGTGATGGACTCAGTCATTTGGACTTGGAGTGCCTATATTGTATACATGAGGTATACTGTGATAAAACATTGAAGATGTTTTCTAGAAGCACGAACTTAGGACTGGTGCACCGGTCGAGAGGTGTCGTGATTAAGCACTCGGACAGTAAGGTCCTGTGTTGTAATGAAAGTTTTAAAAAGTGTTTTAAGACTATGTGAGTCGTAAGCCATTTTGAGCTTCGGCAAGAGAAAGATTGAGCACAAAGAAAAGAACAAAACAAAAGTGTTTTGCATGCATGTGGCAGACGTGCCTGCGATTTGTGGTTCAATGCATTAATTACCGGCGGCTGAGGTAATTACGATATGCATTTATCTCATGTGCCTAGGGAGGACATTGAGACCCCATCTTACTTGCTAATGGTATGATGCCACTGGTTGTGGACGTTAGCAATGTGTTTGGCCTTGTGAGTGCCTGGCTGTGTATGCCTTATTTTTTTAAGATGGGAAGAGGTTGCGCACCTGTTGGCAGTTAGCCAAGTTAGCCAGTGTGGCTATGGAGTCTGATCAACTCATATGATGTTGGGATATCTCATGAGATTAGGATGAAAAATTAGATGATGAATAGAAGTGTCATGCATAATTTTATGGATGATGTTTGGGGTGTTGAACCCACTGATAAACTGTTAGTTTATAACTAATTGTATGTGATAAATGTTGATGTGGTATTTGATGGCTAGAGTGTGGTTATTGAGTAAGATCCAAGTATTGGTTTCTCACTCTTACAACATATTCAGATGAATCCGGACGTACCACTGGTGCAGTCGAGGGTTCGTACACTCACGTTTGATCGGGCACAGTATGGTGGTGCCTGGGAGATAAATATTGGGGCACTTAGCGCCACCTACCATGGCCCTAGTACTGAAGTTATTGGAACGTTAGAAGAAGGACCCAATCAGAGGACTCATGTAGTAGAAACAATCGAGGTATCGTTACCACCGGTTTGGCTGTATCTTCAATATCTGGAAGAGCATGGAATGATGGATCCTTTACCTCAACCTCAACCTCTTCAGATATTAGGAAATGGAGAACCTCCAATTGAAGGAGAGCTAGTTGAAGGTGAGGAAGATCCAGAGGAATACCTAGAGGACGATCCGGAGTTTCAACCTCCTGCAGTGGATGATGAAGATTCTTCAGATGAAGCAGTGGAAGCGGAGGCATCATCAGACTCATCAGCTGGGATTGATCCTTATGGTCTTCCCAATGGGTTTCACTAGCTTGACCAGCTTAGGTATAGTTTCCGGGGGTAGTGAGTCTTGATAGTTTTATTTTGGCTTCTTAGAGCCATTAGTTTTGAGATGGTTCTGAACCAGTTGTTGTTGGTATGTATATATCTTTATCTTCCTTGTTTAGTTTGATGGAGGATAGTCTATGCTTCTAAAGGCCTTTTTGATATCTCCTAGTATAGGAGTTGTGTATGTAAACGATGAAGTATATGTATATATATGGATGTACATATATGTTGTTTATGTTTATAATAGTTGTATGTTGTATGTTAAAGAAAAAAAAAATTTAAGCACTATTTTTATATAAGGTTAGTCACCCTAAATTATATTTTCCGAAAGTAACCAGCATTATATAATTATATATTTATATTTGGGTATTAATGGGATGACCCTAGAGTAGGGTGTCGCACTAGTTACTGCGACACCCCTTCTTAGGACATCACATGGTAACCGTTGCGAAAAATAAAACTTTAAATTGCTGGTTACTTTCGGAAAATAATACCTTTTAAGTAATTATCTTATCTCGAAAATAGTGAGAATTTTTTTTTCTTTTCCTTTCCATACAAACAACATAGTCAAATATCTATAGATATATACATATGCATCAGAGGTCTTATACATACTACGTCATTACCCATTTTTGCACAAGACCTTTATCAAGACAGGCCATTCTCAAAGCAACAAAGTAAAGAAAATAAAAACATAACTAACATGTAGCGAATCATCTGGAACCACATCTCAAAAATCATGGTTCTCAGTAGCCAAAAACAGACTGACGAAAAACACTACCACAAAAATAAACTCATCCTACAACTGATCAGAGCTAATGGTAACCATTGGGGAGACCGTGATGATCATCCCCACCCTCAGAAGGAGTGTTTGGTGAAGGAACTATTGCCCCCGCTCCCTCATCGAGAGAATCCTCATCATCATCAAACGGATGATACTCAGGCTCCTCCTCTATGAACTCCTCAGGGTCCTCCTCGACCTTGGGAATCAAAACAATCGGCGCAGGAGGTGATGCGGGTGCTGCCGCATGCAAAGGCTGTACTAACGGAGGATGAATCTCCAGCTCTCCCTGGTCCACTAGATGCTGTAAAATAAGCCACGTCGGAGGTAATGATACCTCGATAGTCTCCACCGTGTGGGTCTCTCGCTGAGGTCCCGTCACCAGCGTGCCTTCGATCGTGCGTACGGGGTCAGTATAGGTGGTGCTATGTGCCCCTGGGTTTATCACCCATGCACCACCATTTGCAGCATGCTCAAACGTCAGGGAGCGTATCCTCGCATGAGCCAATGATACCCCCGGCTCCATCTGTACGTAGATATAAATATATGCCACACAGAAGAGAAACCAACAAGAAACGCGTAAGGGTGAGATACCAATATATGGATTTAAACACGATAATTACATGCGCGACATACAAAACAACATATAGGAATATATAGTTATAACAACGTAAAATGCTCAGAAATAAACAAGTAGTTTATCAATGGGTTTCATACCCGACAGTCATCGTCATTTATAGAAATGCATGACACTTCAACGTTCAACGTCTAACTTTTTTACTTAATCTCCGGAGATCTCAACGTCGTGTAAATGAGTTGATCAAGCTCGATTGCCAAATAAGTCACACCGTATTTACCATAGCACACTGTCCAATACAAGGCACAGTGATCACCGTATATGGTTTTCATTGTCCATCAAGGCACAATGATACACCGTAACATGAATACCTTGTCCACCAAGATACCATGATTAACACTGTAGGAATGTCTGTCAAATAATGCATGTAAAACATTTTATTTATCGTCACTTTTTTTTTATTCTTTCCTTATCGAAGCTCAAAGGCTCACGACCATTCATGATTTTCAACGTTTTAAGATTTTCACTGTCAACAAAGGACACGAAGTCTGAGTGCTCAATCATGAAGCCCTAGACTGATGCATCAGTCTTAGGTTCATGGTGATAGAAAACAGCATTCACATTTAACAACGTTCATTACAAAGAACACTAATATTATAGAACACTAGTATCACGACGTCTCGGTAACTAGTTCAGGTTTCCATGTTTTCATCGTTTTCATTCTGTGAAACACAAATCCAAAACAAAATCTCCGCAACTTATCCAAGTTGTCAGAAATAACACCGTTGAGTAAAATTCATTTACTAAAAAAATCCTTTCCGTTTGAAATTCATTTATAAAACCGTCAAATTACCAAGAAATTCATTTTCCTCTGAAAATCTTTTTCCGAAACTTTAGTTCTTAAAAAAAATCATTTGAGACTAAATCTCTGCTCAAATAAATACTTCTGTTTTTAAGAATGCTTTCCTTAAATATTTTCGGAATTAACCGCCATTTATCATTTTAAAAACGTTTTAAGTCAAAATTTGACCTTTTCTTTTAAGATGATTTTCTCAACATAATAATTAAGTTATTTTTGAAAATTAACTTTTTATAATAACCTTTCATATTATTTTGTAATTTCTTACGTAAAAATTAGCATCACTAAATTTTTTTCACGGTTACGCCCTCACTGTGACTCATAGATCACTCTTACACCCATAAATCATTAAAATAATGGTATTTTCAACTATTTCTCATTTAAATATTTGATGTTCCTTATGAAGCTTGGTAAAACTTTTATCTTGTTAATTAATTGAGCACTGATCACTGTCAGGCTTCTCAATTAACAGTCAACATCAATAAAATTCTACATCAACGTTATAGCAGATAATGCAACTTATATCATGCATAAAACTATTATATCACATAACAGCAGATAATCAATTAAAAGCAGATAATTAATAACAGATAAAATAGCAGCTCAAAATAAATTAAATAACCACAACGAAGCTCAAGCAAATTTTACAGACCACTCACTAATAGCATATAGTTATCGGGAAAATCCCTCAGGTAAACTCCCCTTACCTCAGTATGGATTTTCTGTCTGAAAATGAACTTCTGAAACTTAGCTTACTCCACAAAACACCAAACCACAATTACTCAACAAATCCTTCACAAAGCAACATAATACAAGTTAAACTTTGAAGAAAAACCTACTAACTCCTAATGGTGTAGGTTCGGCCATGACTAGCAAAAATGGCTAGAGATCACAAAATTTCACATACTCTTAAATCAATGATCCTAGAGTATTATTGAGTTAAGGAAAATTATCATAAGTTGAAAAATGAAACAAAACATCCAATTTCTCAATAACATGAATTCGGCCATCAATAAATAAATAGGCTAGGGATTTAATTTTGTTTCAATCTCTTGGATTCATTGCATATAGGTAATAGAAAGATGAAATCCATCTCACTTTCTAAAAAAATTGAACAAAATTCCTCCAACCTCAAAGGCTAGGGTTTCGGCCTTATGAAGAAGAATAGGAAATTTTTTTTTGTTTGATTCATGCTCTTGAATGCTAAGCATAGAGATGATGACTAGTTCATAGAAATTGATTTCATGATCATATGATTTTTCTATGATTTTCTAGAGATTTTTAAACATAGAAACCCCAGAATGAAACATGATGATCATGACCTTGAGTCAAGAAAATGAATAAAGAACATAGAGTTTATTGATTGAGATGAGCAAGGTATACCTCTTAGAAGTTGAAAAATGGCAAGAAATCAAGTAGTTGCTTCACAAATTTGCTTATAGGTCACTTGGAGAAAATAAGAGAAAGCTTGGTGAAGAAGATGAAGTTAAAGAAAAATGAATGAAATGGCCTATCTGTGGTGTTAGGGCCGTGGAATTTAGGGACATGGAGGGAAAAAATTGTTCATTTAGGGACAAAAGAGTAATTGTGCTTAGGGACCAAATTGGCATTAAAGAAAAGACTAAGGACATAAAGGTCTTTTTACCTCTAAAGTCATGATGACAATGGTGAGACACCTACATGACTCACCTAGATGAGTCATCTTGAATGACTTGCTATTTATCCATTAGCGGGTCTCGACAATCCCGTATTCAGCTCCGTCGTTCACCCGATTTAATATTTCACCCGAATAATATATATTTTTTCACTTTTTAGTGAAAAATTTCAAAATAACCAAAGTTGTTGGAAATTCGATATAAAACCTAACCATTTCGTTCACTAGTCAAAATTTGGTTTTCTGATCAGTAAAACTCTACTGTCAGTGAGTGAAGTCACAGACCGAGTTTCGTCTGAATTTTCAACCTAAAATTTAACCGTAACTCTCTATAATAAAGTAGAGTATGGATATGATCTTGGTTTATCCAAAATCATTTTCTAAGTCTAGGATAAAAATATAAACAATTATGTATTTATATTCCGTTATTAAAAAGTAGTGAAAATCGGGGTGTTACAGTTACTTCCTGAAAGCTTAGCTTTGAAATTTCTTGCTCTGGTTTCTATTCTTAAGCATACCATTATTCCTTTATCTGACTGTGATGATAAACTGGTTTGGAAAGGCACCAACTCAGGTGAATTAACATTCAAAGATGCTTACTTGTTTTGCTGTCCTCTTGGTCAACAGCTTCCTTGGTGTAAACTCATTTGGAGAAGTGTCATTCCTACCTCAAAATCTCTTTTATTTCGGAGAGCTATGCAAGATAGGTTGCCACCAGATTTCAGCTTGTGGATTAGAAGTTGTGGAAATGTTTCAATATGTAGTTTATGTGAAGCTGCAGTGGAATCAACAAGCCATATTTCATGCCATTGCAGGTTTGTCAAAAACATTTGGGGCTGGTTAAGTGCTCTCCTGAACTTAAACATCGATCATTCTTCCATTAGCAGTGTGCTTGCTGTTGTGGATAGAAATTGGTCTTCTTAAGTGCAGGATGTGGTGGCAGCTAGCATAGTTAATGTTTTTTGGGATGTCTGACATTGTAGAAACAAGATCAGGTTTGAGAACAAGAAGATACAGCTAAAATCAGCTACAAACCTCATCATTGCTAATGTTTCTCTAGCCGGAAATTGAAGCTCTGGTTATATGACAAATACAATCTAGGAATTTGCCATTCTAAAAGCTTTTTCTGTTGTTTGCAAGCCAGGTCCAGCTCCTTCAATCAAAGAGGTGATTTGGCTTTCTCCTCCATGTTATTGGGTGAAATGTAATACAGATGGAGCTTCCAGGGGTGCTCCAGGTCCGGCCTCTTGTGGTGGTATTTTTAGAGGTTACAATGTTGCAACTCTTGGTTGTTTTGTAGCTCCTTTGGGATTTTCTTATGCAATTCAAGCTGAATTAATTGGTACTATGATGGCTATTGAAATTGCGAACAAGAAAGGATGGATGCAACTTTGGCTTGAGTGTGACTCTCAGCTTGTTGTCTTGGCTTTTGATTCTTTATCAATTGTTCCTTGGCAATTAAGAAACAGGTGGATTAATTGTATAGATATTAGTAAGAGGGTGAACTTTCGAGTCTCTCATATTTTTAGGGAAGGCAATAGTTGTGCTGACAAAATTGCCTCTCTTGGTTTTTCTGTTGATAGTTTTCATTGGTGGGATACAATTCCTAGGATTATTAGTGAAGACTTTTTTAGAAATAGGATTGGTCTTCCTAATTATAGATTTAAATAATGCTTCTCAAGGGTTTTGGTCTTATGTCCCCCCTTGGTTTATTTGTATTCTTTTTTTTTTCTTCTTATTAATTTTATTAAGATGTACTGCAGATGATTGGTAGTCTTAGGGGTACCAACCTAGTTGTGATGTCTGTTTCTATTGTGATGCCTTTGCATGTCTTTTTGTTTTTAAAAAAGAAAAAGAAAGCAGTTTTCATTTTTCACATCCATTTTGTGAATAACAAGTTTGTAAATGGAAGTCAATGCTATTAAAATCTGAATTGAAGAAATTCTTGTCACTGGAGTAAAAGTATTAAAATAATCAACATTTTGTTTTTATGTAAAACCTTTTGCTACTAATATAACCTTATTTTTCTTTAATTGAACTATCAGGAAAACATTTCCTTTTAAAAATTCATTTGCAACCAATAGGCTTTGTTATTGGGGGTCGATCAACTAAAGTGCGAGTGTTTCATTTCAAAATAGAATCAATTTCATTTTTAATAGCTTCTTTCCAGAAGGGAGCATCAGAAAAAGAAATAACTTCAATAAAATTCAAAGGATCATTTCCAATGAGATAAGCATAAAAAATATTTCCAAATGATATCTCATTTCTCTGTCTTTTACTCCTTCTCAAATCCTCATATGAGTTTTCATCGTTGTTCTCTAAGGAATTATTTCTATAGAGTTATTTTCTATAGAAATATTTCCATATTTCAAAGGAAATATATGTTCCAAAACTTCAGCATTTTTTGTCTCCATAATTGTATTACAATCAAGCATGTCGCTCCTCAAAACAAGGAACCATAACCTTGGCTAGACACCCCCACCTTTTTAAATAATTTAAGTTATGCTTATAGCCTTTTCATAACTCATAGGGTGTTCTACTGGTTTTCTTACGAGGCATTCTACTTTATAAAAAACATGTAGACAATAAAGCTTCTCTCCAAAGCTTATCCGATGCTGAAGAAGTAACTAGCATAACATTCAACCTTTTCTTCCAAAGTTATAGTTTTCCTTTTAGCTACTCAGTTAGATTCAGGTGAATAAGGGGGATTTACCTCATGTATATAATGCCTTTTTTTTTGAAAAATTGATTAAATAGAAATATTCGCCACCTCTATCGGATCTAACTCTTTTAATTTTCTTATTCAATTGATTTTCTACTTGACTTCTACTTCGTATAAAAGGAAAATATCAAAAGCTTCATCTTTATTTCGAATCAAATAAACCTTAGTGTTTCTAGAAGATTATTCTATAATGGTAACATAATATTTTTTACCGCCTCTAGTCATAGTATTTCTCAAATCTCCTAAATCGGTAAGAATTAAACTAAGTTAGATTCATGTTTAGCTATTGATTTACAAGACTTTTTGGTTAATATGGATTCGAGACAAATATGACAATTATTTAAGCATACATCACTAGTCGCAGAAATTAAACCAAGAAGCCGCATTCTTTTAACATAAGAAACATTAACATGTCCTAATCTACATGCCACATATCAATAGAGTCAATCAAGTAAGCAGAAGATGATGCATTCTTATTAATAATTTCAGAAATATTGAATACAAAAAGTCCTTGATCACAATATCTTTTTCCAACAAAAACATTATTTTTTGTCATTAGATTCTTGTCATATTAGAATGACACTCATAACCCAAAATTTTCCCAATAGTAAAACAAAAATTAATTTAGCCATAATAATAGACTCATGGAGAACACCATTCAAAGCCGAAGTTTTTTCCCTTTTCCCAAAATTACTGCAGTTATAGAATCTCCAAGATACACATGTCTTCTCCATTCCACAAAAGTGTAGGAGGTAAAATCATATTTATGCAAGCCTGGTAGCACCGGAGTCAACCACCCATTTTTTCACATCAGTTGACAGTTACAATATTAATTTCAGAAACGTATGGAAAAATAACATCATCTCCTCCGGCATATCTGTTTTTGGCTTAGGAGGATTGTCGTCCCTTTTCCTATGCCTGCATGATGACCTGACTTTTCATAAATAAAGCAAGTACCTCTCTTTTTGAAGTTAGGATTAGTAACCTTAGGAAAGTGATCAGAAGACTTTTGTTATCAAGTGTCTAAGTCCCACATTGGTTGAGTATATGAGCCAAGAACCATTTATAATAACTTGGGCATCCCTCCCTCTATGAGCTAGCTTTTAGAGTGGAGTTAGGCCCGATTATTCTAACATGGTATCAGAGCCTCCCACGATGTTGGGCCACCCGCAGATGTCCAGTGCTGCAAACTTCACACTCCAGATGTCCAGTCCTGGGCGTGAGGGGGTGTATTAAGTGTCTATCGATTATTCTAACATTTGTTATTATCGTAACTTTCACTTGGTGTTTTGTTTTGAACCAAGTTTTCTCTTGCTGTTTGTATCCTTTCTATGATTCCGACAACTTTTCGATGAGTAGGCCGACTATGAATTCATATTGTAGTAATTTGTGATAACCAATTTTTGCTTGCTAGCATCCTCAGTGATGTACTTAATGGTTATTGACTCTCAAATATCCTTGGCGAATAGTAGACATCAAAGAGGTCGTTAAAAAATGTACTAATAATAGTGTGTCTGCATACCTTGTTTGCATAACTCCACTCTTTCAATTGCTTTGGATCTGAAGAGGATGATTTGGTAGTTGTCAGAAACCCATATGACGTTTGTGCATTTCAAGAACAAAATGAACATGCTCCTACCACCTTCGATAGTTCTAGCCCCAGAAGACCTCGATCTTTGAGATATCCGAGAGCTGCTTGGAAAATGTGACGGGTTGAGGAGCAGGAGTTGGGACTGTGATTGCAAGAGGTTGTTTTCCTCATTGATCGGAGGAGTTTGGTCGGTTGCAGGTTCGTTTCCCATGAGCTAAGACCGTTGTTGCCAAATATTGACACGCTACACTGCACAAATGTTGAACTCGATCGTCAAACACGAGCCACGAACCAGGAACCGCAAATAGATGTGTACAATGACCCGAGGCGTGTGGAATCACACCGTTGTTAAGGTTTTATTTGCTGATAGCGTAACCCCCAGGATTCGATAGGTCCCTCCCAACCGTACTTGAGGTATGAGAACAACCAAGATTTTTTTATGAAATAGTGTAACCTAGGAAGAGTTGTTTTTTAGAAGAAAAAAAGTGTGACCTTGGCTAGCATATTAAGGTATTGTTTTTTAGAAGAAGAAAAGTGTGACCTTGTTCAGCATGTTAGGGTATTGTTTAAAATGGAAATCAACAATTTAAAGTTTGAAAATTTTGTTGTTAAACGTGTTTAAGGTTGGGAAGGATAAAAACAACTAAGTTTAACTAACCAATTTAAACGTTAGCAACAATAGTTGAGTCAGTCCAAATGTGGTCAACAAAAAAAAAATTTGCACATTCAGCAATTAGCAAATCAATTTAAATCCGTTTTTAGCAGATAAGTTGTAATTTGTGAATGCAACACTTCCGAAAATCAATGCAAGAACAAGTCAAAAAATTGTTGTTGCAAATATAGCTCCTTCCAAATAAGCTCTCTCTAAATATTAAATTAATTTAATTTCTCAAAAATTAAAGTAAATGTTGTTGGACCAAAAAGTTGTGAGGCCTCATTATCGTGTGGGGGCAAATCGAATGCATGATTGCACTACCTTAGCCCAATTCTAATGCACGCGAGCCCAATCCTCTCACAGGCCATTTTGAAAGTCAATGACCAAGACACAAGTTAGCTTATAAACTCTTAAAACCATCTCCAAGCAATGGAGGGAGATCATGTATCCTATTTTCCTGTCGTATTTTATATCCACAATTTATCACTTAATAAAATAAAATCATAACTCATTAATATTTATATATATTCCTAACATTTGATTGATAGTGGACATCGAGATACCATTTTTTGGGACAACAGAATCTTGTTTCCAAGCAATACGGGACTTTGAACCAAATACTACAAAAACATAATCACAAAATTAAGATAGTTATTCTCTATCTCTTGCGTTATCAATCTACACTAGTGGAAAATATACATTAGACGGTAAAGGTTTACGTCAATTAACCAAAAGCTAGACGTTAAAAAGGAGGCGGTGGCAGTTTTTTAAATATCAGGCTTCATTAATTCAATTTTTAACGTCAGTTGTTTTAATGACTGACGTTAAAAGTGAAGTGACTCACTTTTAACGTCAGTTCAATAAAGAACTGACGTTAAAAGTGAACATTTTAACGTCAGTTCTATAAAGAACTGACGTTATAAGTAAGTCTCTTCACTTTTAACGTCAGTCCCTACATCAACAGACATTAAAAGTTATTTTAATAATTTTTTTATCTAGTATACGATTCCTTCCGCATTGCCTTCCTCAAAGTTTCAGTTTCACATGAATTGCTTTGATGTTTTGTGTTTCTGTTTTGAAAACTAAAATATATGTGCGAAGTATAAGTTGAATCAATAACCCAAACCGGATCTCATTCATGAAGTGTAATACTGATCGATCGATCTGGAAGATTGAAAGGGTTTAAAATCCTATAAAAAGTTACATTGAAAGGGTTTAAAATCCAAAAAAAAGTTACATTGAAAGGGTTTAAAATCCTAAAAATTAAAGCTACATCCCATCGTGAGAGTTTTATGAAATATGCCAAAGGGAAAACTATATATACTCCGAAGACCTCTTAAAACCGGGGGCATGAGAGAGCTCAAGAGAGAGGCAAAAACAGGTGCACCAGATCCGTTTCAAGCAAAGGCAGTGGTTCCAGAGACTTCCAAGACGGTCACTTGCTGCCAAAGCTGAGGTTTTGGAACTGTGACCCCCGAGCACCTGATGGGCCCTCCAGCAGCTGATTCTCCGGAAGGTGATAAGGTGAGCAACTCACACAATGTAATTTACTCAGACTTATCACCCATGTAATGTAATTTACTCAAACTCAGAAGTTGTTTGACCATTAAGACAAAGACCTTTGAGTCTAGGAATAGGAAGAAAGAGTGATGAAGTTAATCTCCACGGCAGAGCCATATTGTGAAGAAGATAATTAAAAGGATGGAAGGAAGCTATTTATAGGAGCAGGGGATGAAGTTACTAAGCTATTCTGATTTTGTTGAAAACTTACCTATAAACTTAATGCTCATTAAGAGGATTGGGTTACAAGGTGCATGGGTAAGTAGCACAAGATACATCAAAGGAATGAATGTTTTTGCAGATATCTATACACTTTTAACGCCGCTTTTTAAAAAACTGACGTTAAAAGTGTTTTTCAAATAAAAATATTAATTGTTAACGTCGCTTTTTATACAACCGACGTTAAAAGTTTGATTTTTACTTCAGTTAAATAAATAGCTGACGTAAATAATCCTATATATTATAAACGTGCAGAACGAATATTGGAAATAATGTAATTAATATACGGGAACTTGGCAGTCATCAATTAAGTTGACGTTAAAAATGAGGTGGTGGGTAAACTATTTGCGTCTGTTCTATAAATAACTGACGTAAATAATTATGAAACTCATTTCATTGGTTGTCATGTCCCTGTTGTCCCTCTTAACGCAGATCACTCCATATAGTACTGCAGTTTATTTCTAAACCTTTTTTTTTATACAAGTTTATTTTTAATTTTTATTAATTAGCTTGAATTAGTAAACAAATTATTGTGCAAATTAAAATAAATAAACACTTAACATAAAACAAGTTATATGTATAATCAAATCGTATGACATTGAAGCGATTCATAAGTTAAAATTACATGATTAAAAGATAAAAAATTCTGCAACATAGCCCTAAAATATAAAAAAGTTTATGCATCAACATCATTTTCTTCTCAGTCCTGTCATCAGAAACTCCAATGGATGCATCACCTCCCTCACTTGAATTCCAAGATGCAAAGTAAATCCTCAGTCACTAGCAGCGAAAGCAAAGTGAAATGGATCTTTGCATCTTTCTTCTTCAGTGGAGTTCCTTGATGCATCATCTTGAATCCACAATCACTTGCTTCCAAAGCAAAGTGAAAGGGATGATGGGGATGAAATAAAGTGAGAGAATCACATTACGTGATTCACCCAACCTTAATATCCATGCAATGTAATTTACTCAAACTCAGAAGTTGTTTGACCATTAAGACAAAGACCTTTGAGTCTAGGAATAGGAAGAAAGGGTGATGAAGTTAATCTCCACGGCAGAGCCATATTGTGAAGCAGAAAATTAAATAATAGGATGGAAGGAAGCTATTTATAAGAGCAGTGGATGAAGTTACTAAGTTATTCTGATTATCTTGAAAACTTATCTATAAACTTAATGCTCATTAAGAGGATTAGGTACAAAGGTGAATGGGTAAGTAGCACAGTAGTCAAGGGAATGAATGTTTTTGCAGAAACTAATAAACCTTTAACGTCCGTTGTGTAATACAACTGACGTAAGAAGTTATGAGTATTTTTAACGTCAGTTTCTTAATACAACTTACGTTAAATATATGACCTTTAACGTCAGTTATTACTAACAACTGACGTAATAAGTGTGAGAGATTTTAACGTCTGTTTATTAAGACAACTGACGTTAAATATATGATCTTCAACGTCAGGTTTTACCAAAAACTGACGTAAAATGTTGTTTTATTTTAATTATTACGTTTACCCCCGCGCGCCTTCTCCACTTCTCTGTACGTCTTTTCTCTTTTCATCACGCTCAACCCTCACTCTCGCTCTCACTCTGCCCTAATCGTGAGCTCATCTCCACCGCAACCACCGCGAGGGCTTCTTCGCCACCACCGTGAGGTACACTCTTAACCCCTAACTCTGTCTTTCCCGCTCATTCTTTTCAATAACTTGACATCTCTCTTTCCCCTGGCCCTCCCGCGCACTAACTCTTCTTGTCCCTCTGCTTTAGTAACCACATCGAACGTTGGCCACCACTCGAGCTTCCCCCCCACCACCACGCGAGCGCCTATTTCTGGTGAGTCTTTAATTAGGGCACATTTTTTTATTCACGGTTTTGAGTGCATGCATGTTGCTCTGCTGGTTTGAAACCGTAGTCTCGGTGAGTTGAAACTTGAAACTGTGAGTTTGAGTTGTTTGGAATGTCTCTATTTTTGGTTTTGAGTGTATGTTGAAACTGTAGTCTCAGTAGTTGTAACTTTAAACCGTGAGTTTGAGTTGTTTGGAATGTCTCTATTTTTGGTTTTGAGTGCATGTTGCTCTCTTGATTGATCTGTCACGACCGTGATGCTCATCACGGCAAGGCCGGGAGCAGTTCTGCCGATGAGGGTCTGAATCAGTTGGCACGTTCCGGCCGTGATGGACATCACGGCCAGGCCGTGACCAGTGCTTGGCAATCTTCAAAAACTATAGTTTTCAATCTCCCGTATTGTCCTTATATTGGATATATAGATGTTTTGTATATCTACAGGACCTATCTAGTTATTTTTATTTATACTTCTGTATTTATTTTGAGTTATAACCTATGTTAATACATATATATTGTTTCTGACCAGGCCTTCATATGGATCAGTCGGATAGCCCACATGCACGGGAGGACACTTGTGGGGTTTCGCAGACCCGATCACGTCTACGCCCGATTCTAGTGTAAGTTTACATGTTATATACTATCTTTAGTCCTTCTTGTTAATGTAAGTTTATAATGTTACAACCCTCTATTTTATCATTTTTTTTGTCCATACAGACATCACATGCTCATAGGAAATGGGGTAGAGGAGCCACCTCGTTGAAGAAACTAGAGAAGGACAGCAGAGCGGACGAAGCTTGAGGTGTCCTTCGATGCTAATCTAAATGCCCGGGACCCCGTGCTAAAGAATTTAATAAGTGGGTGTTTCTACAAGCGAAGCAAAGACGTAAGCATCAACTACAACCATCGGAATGACGCTTCCACGTAACGTTAAGGATCGATTTGGGAGGCTATCACGGTATTTTACCTTTACATTCGTTTGATTTACATTATTAGATAATTATCCGAGTTATAATCCATCCAATTGTCATATATGTATCTAATGTGTAGGTAGCTTGATCTGTGCCAAATGACGAGGATCATCGCCATAAATGTATGAAAATGGCATCAAAGCGTTGGAATGGGTTCAAGCATGATCTTACCAGGTACTATCTATCCGGGAAGAAGCGGCTTGATAAAATGTTCTCGGATTATCCCCTGGATTGATCGGGATACTTGGGATATGTTTGCCAGGAGTCATGCAGGATGAAGAATTTCAGGTTGGTTGATTAAGTTAATTTTGTATGCTTATTATAGATCATTTAACTGTATTTAATTATGTGTTTTTGTTTGAATAGGCTAAGGCAAATAAGGGTCGGCAGAATTAGGCGAAGAACGCCCACCGCCACACCATGTCTCGGGGTGGGTACCATACTCGGATCCAGCGAGATGATGGCGGATAGGGCGAGGCGAAGCGGGAAGAGCACTCTGCTAGGATTGAAAGAGGAGAGGTGCCCGAGGGCACACCATCAAGTCCTCCATCGGACATCGACCGCGAGGATGTCCGGTTAGCCTACCGCATGACAAAGGCGGGATCTTTTTAAAGTTGATGCCACTCGCGAAGTGGCGGATAAGATTGTAAGTAAATAATTAACTTGATTTCAATTGATATTTGTATAGATATTTGCAACACTTTTCACTTGCACGTTTTTTTCATTTTTTTTCATTGTAGATGGATCTTAAAGCAAAATCCTCCCGGGCGCATTCATCCCTTCTCGACGGCGGGACGTCTTGATGACCGCTCTAGGCAAGAAAGACCATCCTGGTCGGGTTCTCGATGTTCCCGGGAACGTGACCATCAAACAATATTATGGCAAGTCTGCTTCCACGAAAACGGGTGGTCAATGAAGCATCAATTTTGGCTGACATTACTCAAGACCTCATGACCAACCCAGATATTACAACACATCGATGCAAGGCTTAATAGCCAACCCGGAATTCAAGCGGGCGCTTTCAGAGAGCTTTCCTCCCGTCGGTACATCCCAGGACACCGCAAGGCTTGCCAACGCTTCACATGTGAGCACAAAAGAGAGTTTTATTATGGCACATGTGGAGGACGATGAGTTGGCAGCTAGGGAGCGGGAGTTGGAAGTCCAGCGCCATGAGCATGAGTTGGAAATGAAAAGGCGTGAGCTTGAGTTGGACTCCAAACGACGTGAGCTCGAAATGTTAGCAAAGGTATTTATTCATTATTAATGTCCAAATTAGTCAAATAATTACTTGTGTTTTTTTAATTATCAAAAACTTATATATTTTATTTTTCCTAAACTGAAGGCCATGTCGACGTCGGTGTCGCTGTCACCTATCACTCGTTTGTTCTCACTTGGTGAGGATTATGCGTTTGAGATTTTTGAATGTCCATTGGATCACGATGGATGGGTGGCACGCCCAGATCAACAGAGGATATTTTCCTTCGTTGGTGACGATCTCTGAACGCTCTGCAGAAATAACGCCTGGATGAACAAAGAATGTCATCGGTCTCGTGCACGTAAGTTAATTTTAATTTTATAACTTATTTATTTTTGGTATTTTTCCATTTAATAATTTATTTTAATTTCAATATATATATTATGTAATTAACATCCACACCCTTTTCATATCTTAGGTATCTCCATCGTCTTGACTTGATAAGGGCGTTGCATCGCTTACGGTTTCTTAGATCCGTCAATCCTTCCGCCCGAGTTCTTTTTTGGCGATGCATTGAGTAAATACTTAGGGAACTTGTTGGGAGACAATCCGAAAGAATTATATCTGGCTCCCTACTGTATGGATCGCCATTGGCAGTTGTTCGTACTTCACCCGTCTAGGCATACTTGTCATATTCTTCGCTCTCTCCACCATGATCCGCCACCGAAGGTGGTGGAAGTCTGTAAATATGTAAGTAACTAATCTTAAATTTAATTTAAGTTTTAATATCAGTTGTTTTTAGTTTATTACACACATGATATATGAGTTTGTTAATTGATCGACATGATTATTTGTTTATGATAGCGCTATGAAGGCGAGTAGCATAAGTTGCGCCAACGGGAGAAGTAGGACTTCTAAGGCTAAAGCAAATCCTGTATGGAACATCCTCAAGGTTTGGTAGTTTATTTATCAAATAATTAATATTATAATTACTAATTTATGTGTATATTCAACTGACGTTGAAATTAATTTTGTTGGTAGTCTCGATTTCAAACTGACAGTTGGTCGTGCGGCTATTATGTGATGCTTCATATGCTGAACATAGTCTCCGCATCTATTACGGATGGATGGAAGAAGGTAATATTTAAACAACTTGTTAAATTATATATTATAGTTTTGAAGATGACTTGCATTGATGTTATTGTTATTATTTGAACGTGTCTAGGCATTTATCGACCAATCGCCTATTGAAAAAGATGAGTTAAGAGACTTGAGGATGCGCTTCGCCGAATTCTTCTTCAAGTATGCGGCTGAAAAAGGAATTGCCAACATACCTCCGCACTACTTAGATAAATAGTTTTTTTGTTAGACTTTAGAATCTAATTAATAACATGTATATATATATCCTTAGATAGTTTTGTTTTTTAGACATTGGAACTAAAATTTATTTATATATATACATGGGTTTTGGGTTTAAGTCCCCCATTGTTCAATTTTCCTTTGCAATTCAGAATGTGTGTGATATTCCCGTGTTATTGGGACCGAATGCGGGGATAGTGAGGGGAGTGATATTTTAAAACTGAATTTTAAAAAAAAACCTATTAACGCCGGGTTGTATCAAACAACCGACGTTAATAGTATTTTATAAAATATACAAGACACTATTAACGCGGTTGTTTGATACAATCGACGTTAAAATTAAACCTTTAACGTCAGTTCTTTATAACAACTGACGTTAGTTTTAACAAAATCAACGTCCATTGTATTAAAGAACTGACGTTAATAGTTTTAGTTTAACGTCAGTTGTTTAAAAAACCGACGTTAATTTTTACAAAATTAACGTCGGTTTTGTTAAGGAACTGACGTTAATAGTGTTATATTTAACGTCAGTTTTCAACTGACGTTAAAATATTAACTATTAACGTCAGCTGTATTTACGTCAGTCAGTATTATGACGTAAAAAATCAATTTTAACTGACGTAAAAAGCACTTATTGCACTAGTGCTATCACAATAAAATGCACAAACAAACTTTAGAAACCTCGTTTCTTGATGGACATAGATGCAGAATTGGATTGGGCAAAAGGAGAGGATATTAAAAAGCAAAAACTGAAATAGCTATAAAATCATGGCTACGCGTAGAATAATCTTGTTAATGCTACATACTAGAAGGAATACCATATTTACCTGGGGGAAAATGAAAATGTTGAAGGAATGCCATGCAAATGCTTCAATTTCCATCTTAAATACTAGACAAACAAATATGAATGTGAATCTCACTTTATATATAAGAGAAGATGTTAGACACAAGGGAATAACACTTTCAATAAAGGGTTTGCTCTCTTCCTTAATGGAATATATGCCGTATATTGTATAACTTGTATAATAGAATGTGCGAAGGAAAAAGATTACTAGAGTTTTTCGTCTTCGTGGACGTGAATATTTGGCTAAAAGAAATATAAAAGTAAAAGATTTTAATGAGTCTATGGGAACCCAACTACGTGCACATTAATTGCTTTATACCCGTCGTGTGAGAAGGGTGGTAATATGAAATCTGAAAGTGCTTGAAAAGAGAAGTTTGCTTGCACTTTTTCACTTTAAATTTATAAGGTTGTCATGTTTTAAGAATATTAGAATAATCTATATTTGCAATACTATTTGTTAAATGTTGCTATTGGCAGTCATCTTTCTTCCCCACAGAGAGGAAGATTCGCATTTGATGGTTGCAAAGTAATGACACTACAATTATACGATCCACAGCCAAGTGTTGAGTGGTTAATTAGAATATTCTTAGTTGATCAACTCCGTATCCTTGAAGTAGCATAAACACTCCCATATGAAGTGATGTTGTAACTAATATTCCCATATAAAAAAATAAAATAAATGAAAAACATTACACACTCGACATCTTATGAATTAGGATAAATCTATAAATCATTTTTTGTTTTTGAAAATTTAAGGGACCATTTATTTTGTTTTCGATTTCACCTTTGCTAGACCGGAACATTTTTTTTTGACTAAAAAAGATATTAATTCATTCAAATTGGTAAAATACATCGAAAGCAACATAAATTCAACATTGCTAAAAACCGAAAAGGATGAATCTACGAATAAACTCACAGCACCCAGGTTAATAGCATAACACAGCAAAATGCCTACAAATGTGACAAAATCAAAGTGACCGGAGTACCCATGCCTCCGGATCTGTAACGTTGATGCCCAAGTCTTGATTGAATCTGTAATGGATCGAAACTGATCCGTCAATCTGAACCAAACGAACACCGCAACAAGACGGGAAACCAAACGCCGCCGCAAGAAGACGACGAACAAAACATCGTCGCACGCAGATGACGAAAACACGGAAAAGCATGAAAAAAAACCCAGATCTATGTGGAAAAATCACTTATTTAGATAAAAGGATGGAAAAAACGATGTAGATGGGTGATTCCAAGTCAAAAAATGGCCCAAAACCATTCCCTTCCGGTGGATGAGGAAGAAGAAAAAGAGGAGTAGATGGAAGGTTGTGAGAGAGAGGCGCAAGACCGGAACCTTATTTTTATTGTTTTTGTACCATTTTTTATAAAAAACAAAACAAAACAAACAACATTTTTATAATTATTAGTGAAAATAAGAAATGAAAATCAGCCTAACAAACTTTTTGGTAGATTCTAGCATGAAGTTGGTCATTTATCCCAATTTTTTTTCATCATACATGGTTTTGAACCATTTGATATATTAATTAAATAATCAACAATCCAGATTTATTGATTAAAAAAATTTGAAAACAGAAAAAAAGATTAAAAATACCATCTTACCCTCCACCCTTCCCACCCCTATCGTCCAACCAGCTGCCCCCCACCCCCCCCCCCCCAGTTACCTCCAACAACAATAGCGATGGTACAACATGAAATGTTTATAAAAAAAATGGTGCAGCATGAAACAATATCGTTGAAACATCAAACAACATCCACCGAATGTACATGATGATAAATCATTGAAACAATAAAGATACTGAAATCAAAACTTAGAAAACCCAGAAAATCTAGAAAATCGCCAGCTTCACCGCCCCTTGTTCATCCTCTCATCATTGAAACCTAGAAAGTAAAAAAAATAAGATGATAAATCAACCACAGATAGAGGCGGAGGAGGGCAGAGCATCCACCGTCGTCGTCGCTTGCCTCCGCTTCGCAACCCCATCCGTGTACAAGTCAGATCTGGTTCCTGGCAGTGACGGAGCACCACGGGGAGTGAGGAGAGGGTGTCGAGGATGGGTCCGGCGAGAAGGTTTTGGGAGAGATCGAGGTGGCGGAGGCGAGTGAAGCCGACGATGAAGACGGTGGAAGGAAGGTAGGAGTTGAAGTTGTTGAAGGAAAGAGAGGGAGGCGGGGAAGGGGTTGGAGAGGTTGAGAGCGGTGACGCCGGCGACAATGGGGTGGTGTCACAGGGATCGGTAAGGGAGTTAGAGGTTGGATGGAAGGAGGAAGATAAGGGTATAATTGGGTTTTCCACTAATTTTTTTTAAAGAAAAAATTTAATTTAGTAGTATATTGGTATACCCATAAATGACCAACTTCATTCTTTATATATATATATATATATATATATATATATATATATATATATATATATATATATATTCATACGATACTTCAGTCTATACTTTCTTTGTAAAGTTCCTGGTGGCATCTACCGTGAAGCTAGTGTTTTTTGGGCATACCGGTATACCCAGATGGAAACTTTGAGTGAAAAGTTTGGGACCGTTGGATATATTAATTAAATAATTGACAGTCCAGATTTAAAAATCAAAAATTGAAAAAGAGTACACCGCCTTTCCCTCTTCCACCATACCACCAAACCCAAAATCTCTTTACAACAGTAGCCGCCGCCGCCACCACCACCACCACCACCTTCATCCCTACCTCCACTTCTCCGCCCCCCACCTTCATCCCTTACTCTCTTCATGGTCTACAACTTGAGTGTCATCACCGACCTGCCTCTTCCTCCACCACCAATCGCCCTTTCCCTTGTCTCCCAGATCCAGTGGCGGCGGGTCGCACCATCGATTCGTGTTGGACAAAATCGTTTGCAACGGGTCACACCACCATCAACAGATCCGTTTAGTCGCCGTCATCACCGTTACGAAGACCACCGTGCGAGATCTTTACAGATCCGCGACGCCGCTCCATCGGAACCACCGCGTCACACAATGTCTCTGCCTCTCGAACCACCGCACTGCTCACTCCAGAGGGGATAGGTAGTCCTAGACCAGACGAAGACGCGGCCGGAGGGTCTTGTCTCGAGGGGGAAGCATAGGAGCCATTGGAATGGGGTTTTCAAGCGATGCCAGAACCACCGCGTGTCGCGGATCTCGATGGCAGCCAAGAGGAATATTCTGGCGAAGATGGTGGCTGGGATGAGGGACATGGAGAGGCTGTGGAAGTCGGGGATGGGGCAGCGGCGGATGAGGAAGAGGGAGGTGTGGAAGGAGGGGATGAGGTAGGTGGTGATAGGAAAGATTTAGGGTAAAAGGGGTTTTTTACAATACAAGAAATGTCTATACCGATATACCTAGAAAACACTGGCTTCACCGTAGAAGCCACCAAAGTTCCTATTTCAAACACAATTGAAGGAAAGTGCACCGAGTCACACTGTGGTCCTCAAAAGTGGCTGCACTTTTTTGACTTTTTAAAGGCAAGAGGTACATTTGGAACCAAGTTTTATAAAAAGAAATTAGAAGAACTTGTGGATGTTATATAGTTTCATATCTATATAAGCTAGATTATACCTTCTTTGCCCTGGATAACGATACCACTCAATGTTCAAATGCTTCGGACAGTTACTTGCACTCCCTGAAATTGATTCTAAAGAAGAAAAAAAAAAGGTACTCGGAATTCCCTATAGATTAATTTGTATTTTTTAATATTTTTATAAATAAAATTTCATTTAGTAAAAATTCTAGTGGCATTCCTACTTCATCTTTAAAACTTCAGATCTAATATTACAAAGAAAACTTCTGCATCAACCGGCTGAATTAGTATGTTCATCATAAAGGTTCTACTCCTCACCCTAAAGCTGTTAAGAGTAGGAGATTTTTATTTTATTTTTTTAACAGATAAACATTAGTTGTTAGTTCGTTATGTTAATAGGGGTGAGATTTGAATCTTGCACTTTATATCTTCCAACACCTGTTATCCCACACCTTAAACCACATTGATCATCTTATGACTCCCTTGATAGGAGGTTTTGAATATTAAAATTGCAGTTTAACTATAAAGACACGATGGGGTAGATCAAGTGGTGAGTTGAGGGATGTTAAAGAGTATGAGACTAGGAGGTCAGGGTTTGATCCCTACTCCCCACTAACAAGAAGTAACTACTAATTTACTAATATTTGCTGGAAAAAAAAAACTATAAATTTGACACAATAGACTAGTTGGAAAAGCCAGAATAAGAGATAGATAGAGGAAAGACAAGGTAAACAAAAGAGATTATGAGTAAGTTTTGAGAACTTGTGCTGAGTGCTAGTGATCGATTGCACGCATTCAAAGCATGACCAGAATGGAGCTCAAGACTCACAAAGATGTTAGAGAAATCCCAAAATGTGTCTTGAAATAAATTAAAAACCAAATGATTACTTTTAAAAAAGTTTTGAAGTGACATATTGTTTTTTAAACTTAGTTGTACATGTAAAATTTAATGGTTAAAATCAAGTCTCTTAATTAAGTTTAAAGAAAAATAATTGTTAAAAGATTTCAAACTGTTGTATATTCAGCACTTAGAGTTATTTAAAAGGGAGGAAAGTAAGTGCAGCATGACAGGTGTTGTGGCATTCAGTTATTTGGTCTATTTGGATAGCTAGAAATAATATTGTCTTCAATAATGATTCCATTAACATAGATAGTTTGATGGGTTTGATTAAGTTTAGGTCGTGGTCATAGGTGACAACTAAGGTTAAAGGTTATGTCTTTTCATTTTGGGATTGGTCCCAATCTTCTTTGAATTGTATAAAGTCCATGTCTTACTTGAAGTTAGATTAAACTTGATTTATGTAGCTTATCAAAAAAAAAAAAAAGATTTATGTATATGGGTTTAGTACCCCTTGTACCTCTCTTAATATACTTTGCTTATGAAAACAAAACATCAAAATTGGGGTAGCTTTCAAATATCTTAAATGACATATGACAGTATAACTTCATCAAAAGGGGTTAGGCTCACTATCAGAGGTGTTCACGGATTGGATTAGATCGATTTTATATCAAAAAGTTATCCGATCCAATGATGAAAACACGCGGTTTGGATTGGATTGGACTGTTTCCTTCGGAAAATCCAATCCAATCCAATCAAATGTGGTTTGGATTGGATTGGATAATTCGGTTTTTATCATACTTTATTTTTTTTCTTATGTCAAGTGTCATTTCTACTGATTTAATAGTGGACAAAATATAATATTCATTTAAGGGGGCTAGTTTAGAGTATACAATGCCTATTTTAACCCTTCTCTCTGTACTAGAACAATAGATCATTTATGAAAGACAACAACTATTTGTTCTTGTACTAGAACAATAGAACATTTATGAAAGACAACAACTATTTGTTTTTACTAACCATTATTTGATTTGATCACGAGTGAGGAAAATTCTTGACCAATTTTAGGAGTTTGAGAAAAATAATTAATGATATTTTTTATCACGTTCTTTTATATTAAATATTCTTTTATACTAATTCATTGTATCTACTCTCACTCATCCAAATTTTCCCCTTGAATTAGCTATAAATTATACCTAATTATTTTTCTAATTTTCTTAATTGATCTCCTATTTTTCACGTTTTCTCAATCAAGTATATACATGATATACATCAAATTTTTTAGCAAAATATAATTTCAAGACATTAACATTTACTCTAAATATTCTCATATATGTCATTCTAACAAAAATATTAAAGAGAATGAATGTGTTAATTCATATATAAAAGTATGAAAAAAATGCTTAAGTATAAATAATATTATAATTTTGAAAATAATAGTATATGTATATAGTAGTTCGGTTTGGATTGGATTGGATTGGTTTTCCCAATGGATCTAAAATCCAATCCAATCCAATGAAAGTTAAGCGGTTTTTTCGGTTTTCGATTTTTCGGTTCGATTTTTGTGGTTTGAATTGATTTGGATCGGTTGATGAACACGCACTTTTTTTTTTTTTTACAAAAAATGGTGGCGAGTGAGCTACCACTCCGGATAGGGACGGATCTAAGTGTGGAATAGGTGACAAACCGACTTTTCTTCATCCATTATTCTTTTTACATACAAGAGTAGGAAGTTTTTTCTTTTATTAGGCAAGACAAATGGGTTATAAGGTTGGTTTGGTGATTAGGGTGACATAGTTACGAAATGGAGTGATAAGAAGGAAGAAAGTTCAAATACCACGTACTAACAAAATATTAATATTAATACTAACATTTGCCTATAAGAAATACAAATAAATAAATGATAAGACAAAAAATGAGACAAAGAAATGGAAAAGAAGATCTCTATCCTTGATTTCTTGCCAAATCAGCCTAATTCCTCTACTAAATTTTAAAAGAGTTTAATTTCTTTGTATTGTCAGCATAAATAATTTTTATACTAACATCCAATAATATTTTAACAAATTAGCATTTTGGATATTTATCTCTTAGTTATTGAAATAAAAGTACACATGTCAAAATTTTAGTAGATGTCAATATAAAACTTTTTATACTCACAGTATATATTTATCTCTTTGTTTGAGTATGTTTGCTGAAAAACGATTTTAACATAATCTATTTTATTTGGGTGGTGCAAAAATAATAACTTTTACATAATAAATTACGAAAAAGGGTGTAAAGTTATTTGTTTATATTAATTGTAGTTGATCCTTTTTAAATTTTTTTAAAAGGAAAACTGGTTAAAATGTTTACTTTTTTATGTTGATTAAATATTTTTTTTAATATAATTGATAAAGAATAAAAATATAATATTTAGGTGATTAGCATACTTGACTCGTTTCATTCTGGGCCTTTGGCATCTTTGACATTAAAAATTTTAATGTCAAATTTTAATGTAATGGATAAAAAATTAAAATATAAAGGCACTATGAGCAAATGGAAAAGGCAACACCTCTTTGGCCTCATTTCATTCTTCTTATATATGCAGCACCGTGACTCCGTGAGCGAACAGGGAAATGGGGGCTATACAGGAAAATGGGTCACAATTTAGAAAATAATCTCTTTTTAATGATCCAAGAGTCCTTGCAAAGAAATGTTTGTAAAACAGTTTTTTTTCACAAAAAAAAACTTTTTAACAATATAATCTAAAGACCCAAACATAATAATTATTTACCAAAACAGCTTTTACACCACAAAATAGCTGAAACACAAATAATTAATCAGTCCCAAACATACACTTAGAGTGTGTTTGGGAAAGCTGGAAAAAAGATTATGCTGATAATCGATTTTTGTATAATCGATTATATATTGTGATAATTGATTATAATCAGAATCTATTTTTGTTTGGGTCTTTTTGTTGAAAAGTGATTTTAAGATAATCAATTTCGTTTGGGTGATGCAAAAAAATCATTTTTTTTTATAGTAAATTACGAAAATTGGTATGAAGATATTTATTTATAATATTTGGTGGAAAAGTTAATAATATTTCATGTTTTTTAACATTAGATTTTTTTTTTGACATCTTGTCATCAATTTTTTTAATAAAAAAATTGAATAAAATTTCTAACATTTTTTCATAATTATGGAAAACATGTAAAAATATATTATTATTTTAAAATAATTAAATAAAAACAATATATATTTCAGTTAAATAAAAATAATATATTATTTCAATATATGCTTTTCTTACTTGCAGGAAGCATTATTATCATGAAATGTAAAAAAAAAAACTAATATCACAATGCAAGGTGCGACAAGTTCAGCAGACCCACATGTAAATTATGTAATGAACGGATCTCACAATATAAGGTGCATATATTTATTTAAATCCCCGCCACACAGACCCACATGTGGGGTTATACGGGAAAGCACTTTTCTCCCAAAAGCATCACCGGAAATAATCCATTTAACAGTCCAATCTCTTTGATTGTTCAAAACAACAGTTTTCACAAAATAAAAGCTTTATGTAAAATTAAGCAAGTGACCCAAACGTAATAGATTTCTTATAAAACAGTTTTTTTCTAAAAAAAAACAGTTGAAAGTTTAAAAAATAATCATTCTCAAACATGCTTTTAGTTGAATTATATACATTTATATTTTAATTTGATGATTCAAGTTAGCGTCTTCCTAACAAATTAAAACGTTGATTAAGAAATCAATAAAAAAATGTTTAATTAAAAAACTAAGGGTTAATTTACTTTGTTTTTTGTTTTCATTTTCTCTTTTTAGAAATAATTATAAAACTGTCATCTTGTTTTTATCATATTTCATGTTTTCAAAACTTTGTACAAGAAACACTAAAAACAATTTTTTTCTATTTTTAATTTTTTTTTTACAAATTTTTAAAATCAAGAAAATAAAGTGATATTTTTTAATATTTTAAAAACATAAAATAAAAATAATAATCTGAAAACAAAACAAATAAACCAAATGTTATACTTTTTATTATATTATAGATTATAGATACAACAACTTCCAATACTCTCACATATCTCATGTAATTAATTATCACTACTCGTCCTGTGTGTGTTTGGAGGGAGGCATCGAATTTAGGGGTGTGGACCAAAAGTGACACATGGCTGCAAGTAGTGTCTTCAAAATAATGAAAAAGGCCTCAACATCTCTTTATTGATTCCAAAAGGGAGAGGAGCATACGCTTTGGTAGGTCCTGGCAGACCATCTTATAACCAATCCCTAAGACACATGGCAACCACAAAATATACAAGAACATTTGCAGATCTGTAAACTTCATTCCACGTGGCTACCCCTGATTCTTCCCCCTACACTACTACTCCCTCGACTACTACTCCCTTCGGGTTCATTTACAAATATATATATATATATATATATATATATATATATATATATATATATATATATTTTCTAGACTTAAATATAAACAAAAATTAATTAATTCAATTTTATTTAATGTCAATATTTTAAAAGTTAAGACAATCAGTCAATCCAATCATTTTCTTTTCACTTTTACAAATGCATTACATACTCCCGAGACAATTAAAGGGTAGTTTAGTAAATATAACTCATTTTTTTTACATTAATCAAGACAATAAAATTAAATCAATTAACTTTCTTAATAAGTGTGAAATTAGTTATTTTTACATATAATTGAGTCCGGAGATAGTATGTCAGTATTTCTTAGGAAATGGATTTGTAGTAGTCAAAATTTCATTCATTCAGTGCATTCAATAAATCAGAATCGTCCAATCTACTTGTTCCGTCCAAATATCTCAGGTGGGAGATACTCGTCCGGAGAGGGTCTTGTGGGAGTGTTTTGAAATTAGCTTGACAGAATTGGAATTCTGCTCCTACGTATCCAAATGGGAATCAAAGCAAACGTCGTTCTAAGTGAGGGGGTTGGACCCCTATTTATAGAGATGTTTTGGAGAAATAGTTTGGGTAGGACTGTTATTGAGATCCTATTTGTTAGGATCGGATTGTTATTGCAGTTAGATAATGATAAGGATAAGGCTCCGAGTTATACGGAGAGATATTTGGACCAGCGAGATATTCGGCCCAGTCAGTTGTGATTGGATAGCTCGGGGCCGAGATATCTTCATCCGTGGCCTGCTGTGGAATAGGCCCGAGTAGTTATCCTCGGGTGTCAAGTGTATTAATAGGTCTTCGGCTTTATGGGAGTTCGGGTCACGGCCCACTTACAAGAATGAGCTCGGTCGTATTAACAATCCTCGGCCTTATATCTTCAGCCAGTACACAAGCCCCCCGAGCTCCGAGCTTAAATAAGCGAAAGAGATGACAAGTATTAAACCGAGCTTATTCTTCGGCCACATAGACTTCCGTATCCCCAGCTGTCATTTCAACCGAACCTTCCCTCCTGTCAGAGAAGGCAATCATTTCCCCTAATCCTTCTGCGGCACGCTACAGGTGAGTAACCCTAGAGTTCCGCACCCATTTAATGAGGGGAAAATCAAAATTCGTTCCTTTGGGCTTCATGAAACGTGGGTCGTTGATCGTATCATCAACTACAGTAGCTATAAATATCCCCTCTAACTCTAACTCCCCTCCACCTTGCCTATCTTTCTTCGCCCTTCGTCTCCGTTTTTCAAGTTTCTGCCATCACTCTCCTGTCTGTCCTTCTTCAGGTACGCCCAGTCTTCTTCCCTCCTTCGTGCTTCTAAGTTTAATTTCTGCTCCCAGATATGAGTTCGTCCGAGTCTTCTGAGTCAAACACCTCGCCTCTGATTGAGCACGAGGTTTCCCCCATTGGGGGTTCTCCTTCCACTTCCTCTGTTCCTTCACAGGAACCGAACATCAGACAGGTGGAACCGTCCTCCTCCAGGTCATCTTCCACTGAGTCTGATTCCTCTGGGTCCGATTCTTCTGGGTCTGGCTCTCCCTCCCCCCAAGTTTCCAAACCCGCCGCTCGCAAACAACGCCTAAGGGTTCCAAAAGACCCTGTTCCCGATATTACCCTTCCTGGGTATACCTGGGTTAAAGGCGAGGTTGGGACTTATTTCTCTGACTTTCAGACTTCAGATTCAATTGCTCATCTTCGGTCCCAGATTAATATCTCGGCATCCGGAGACGAATCCGAGTTTATTTGTTCCCCATGCTCGGGTACCGAGTATGTCTTTCTCAGGGCTCATCCTTTTGAGCCCCCTTTCACATATATGTATAAAACACTATTTGCCCAGCTGCGCGTGTCTCTTCCTTTCACTGAGTTTGAGTGTGACGTTCTGAGAACCATGAATGTCGCACCTACTCAGCTTCATCCCAACAGTTGGGCTTTTATGAAAGCCTTTCAAATTCTGTGTAAATACATCGGGATGGAGCCCACTACTCCCAAATTTTTATACTTTTACCAAACAAGGTTTGGTGAGAAAACGGTATGGATTTCCCTTAATGGGCTGAACCGAAGAGGACTGATTAGTTTATACACATCATCGTATAAAGACTTCAAAGTTGGCTTCTTCCGAGTTCGCCCCTCGGGCTCTCACTCTTCCCACTTCTTTGATGAAAATAGATGCGCCAGATTTCCTTTATACTGGCAATCATCTCCTACCAAATTCGTCGGTTTTGAATACCAATCCCTTCCTGCCGAGGATAGACGGGATATAGACATATTAGAAAAACTTCCTCGGCCTCTCCATTGTGGACGTCTTCTGAAACTCCCCTTCTCATCCACTCCGAGAGCCGACCTTAAAAGTAAGTGTTCGGCCTTTTAGTTTTTAACTCTTTTCTGTATGTGTTCCTGTACTAACAAATTTTCTTTTTGGCAGTCATTATGGGGAAATTCGACTTCTCCAAGCTTTTGAAATCTGCTGCGAAAGAGGGTCAGGGTCCCTCCACGACCGAGAAGAAAAAGAAAAGACTTCCTCCGGCCACTGCTAAGGCCTCTGCCAAGGGGGCTTCATCATCCGCCCCTCACAAAAGAAACAGGGTAGAGGTAGTGGTTGACGCCGAAGATTCTTCCCCTCCTCGCTCAAGTCCTCCACACCCTACCACTCACGAGACTGGAACTACGGGGCGAGAATGACAACTTCCTCCTTCTACCTAGGTGAAGTGGTATAACACTTCTCTAAAAGCAGGGACCTCATCTCTCTGGGGCGAAGACTTCAACCCCTTCCCTTCTTTTGATTCGAACTTCCTAAAGCCCGCTGATCTCCGATTAATCAGGCAACAAGGGGCTCAGTCTAGCATGGAGGCCCTCTTGGTCTACTGCATCCGAGCTGCTGCTCTAGCCCGCTTTTGCAGTCGAGATTTGGTGGAGACCGAGAGGAAATCCCGGCATCTGGAAGCTGAACTTTCTTCTGTTGAGAAGCTGAAGGGGGATTTTGCCCGAACCTCCCCGGAGCGTGATGAGCTGGCCAAAGCCAACAATCTTCTGAGTACTACCATTACCGAGCTGAACGGCCAGAACTCCGAGCTTAACTCCCAAGCAAAATTTGCTGAGGAGAATAAAGCTCGGGCTGAAGAGGGCAGAGCTCGCGCTAAAGAAGAGCTCAAGAAGGCCCAAACTGAAATCGAGCAACTTAAAGCTGCCCTGGAGGCCGAGACTAAGGCCAGGATGGAGATCCAGGAAGATCTAAAAGAGGCCACTGACTGCATTCTTGTCGAGCATCGGAAAGGGTTTGAAAAAGCCATTGCTCAAGTTGAAATTCTCGCTCCGGGGGTTGATATTTCGGGTGTCGATGTGACCAAAGAGGTGCTGAACGGGGAAATTGTTCCCATTATTCCCGAAGAGGAAGAGGAGGTGGAAGGGGCGGAAGATTCTCCCGAGGATCACATAGAGGCCGAAGAGAGTCATAGGGACGATTAACTGTATTCTCTGTTTTTTGTTTTCTTCATCCCTTGTAATGGGCTTTTACCCTTATAACCTCGGTTGATTTAATGAGAATTCTTCCACCATTTTGATGACTACTTGTTCCTCTTGTAGCTTTTGTTTGGCCGAGATATTCTTCGAAATATTTTTATATTCCGATGTTGTGTTCGGCTTGTTTAAACAAGTCCTTGGCTAAGGCCGAGGTATTCTACCGTCCGTATCAAAAACGGATAGTAGTTGTCACACGTGAAACACATGATTCATGCTTTACATATGTGGTCACACATTATGTGCTTTGGAAACCGCAGTGGGTTCATGCAATTACTGCTTTTTGCTGAGTTTCGAGATTTGTTTTTTCAACAAACATTTTCCCAGCGCATATTTTTTCCTTTCCAACGCCTCTCCCCCATTATAAATAGGGTTGTTTCACTGCTTCACTTATTAATTCTTCATTCTTTTCCACCAGCCAAATTCATCCTCCTTCAATACGAGTAGTTCTAAATAGTGTTAGGGGTTTACACTCCTCTCTCCCAGTTAACATCCTTTTTCACGCTTTCAAGATGTCAAAAAGGATGTAAGTGGGAGATGGGATCCAAAATTCCTTTTATGATTTAATCCTTCAAAAAGGATGTTAATTGGGAGAATAGCAGTCTTCGGGCGTGGAGAAAGGGGTAGAGGCCGTCTACTCCCGGAGCAGGCCGAGTACCTCATCTTTTCTCAGGGGGAAGTGATTACTTTACTCCTCGACTAATTGGGGAAACTACTGGCCAGCCGGGCGGGCCTTATTTTCAATTTCAGCTCTGTATCTAAGTCGTAGTACTTTCTAGTACTCGACTCGTACCTTGTTTTTATTTTCGGCATTGTACTCGGCTTCATTAAAAATTTTAATGGCTCGAACTCGGCCTTTAGATCAAAATTTTGTTCTTCTTACTGCTCGTATTCTATTTCACTTAAATAATTTCGAAAGCTGGAACTCGGCCTTAAACAATTTAATTGGCTCGAACTCGGCCTTTAGGCTCAAACTTGGCCTTAAGAATTTAATGGCTCGTACTCGGCCTTTAGGCTCAAACTTGGCCTTAAACAATTTAATTGACTCGAACTCGGCCTTTAGGCTCAAACTTGGCCTTAAGAATTTAATGGCTCGTACTCGGCCTTTAGGCTCAAACTTGGCCTTAAACAATTTAATTGGCTCGAACTCGGCCATCAGGCTCAAACTTGGCGTTTAACAATTTAATTGGCTCGAACTCGGCCATCAGGCTCAAACTTGGCCTTTAGGCTCAAACTTGGCCTTTAACAATTTAATTGGCCCGAACTCGGCCATCAGGCTCAAACTTGGCCTTTAACAATTTAATTGGCTCGAACTCGGCCATCAGGCTCAAACTTGGCCTTTAACAATTTACTTGGCTCGAACTTGGCCATCAGGCTCAAACTTGGCCTTTAACAATTTAATTTTCGCGGAATAAACACATCGGCAAATTAAGAGAATAGAACAATGTCCATAATAAATTCTTTTATTGGATAAAAAGGAAGTCTGCGGTGTGCCTCGTTAAAACCTTCTCGGTCAAAACCCTTTTTCGGACAAAATACCGAGGTAGGAAAAAGAGTGCATCACCTGACTATATACATCAACTATAATAAAATTTTAAATGCGAAGCATTCCAAGTTCTCGGGATAGGCTTCCCTGACAATTCTTCTAACCTATATGCTCCGTTTCCCAAATTTTCTATCACTCGGAATGGCCCACCCCAGTTTGCTGTTAGCTTGCCTTCCGTATGATCCCTCCTTGCTTCTCCTTTCATCCTTAGCACCAAGTCTCCACGCAGAAAACTCCTCGATTTTAGTTTTGAATTATTCCTCCGAGTAGTTCTTTGCTTGCAGGCTTCCTCCCTGATTTTAGCCTCCTCTCTGATTTCGTCCACCAAGTCAAGTTCGACCCTTAAGTTGTTTTCATTCTCATTCTGCTCATGTTGCATACGCCGGAAAGACGGCTCACCAACCTCAACTGGGATCATGGCGTCTGTTCCATATGTCAGCCTGAAGGGTGTTTCTTGAGTAGTGGATTGAGGCGTGCAGTGGTAGGCCCAGAGGATACTCGGCCACTCTTCTGCCCAAGCTCCTTTGGATTTTCCCACTCTCTTCTTCAGCTCTCCGAGAATGACCTTGTTGGCCGCCTCGGCTTGCCCATTGGTCTGGGGATGTTCTACCGATGTGACATGGTGTTTAACACCGAGATTGACATAGAATTCTCGCAATGTCTTATCTACAAACTGCCTTCCGTTATCAGTGACGATTGCAAAGGGAATTCCGTGCCTACAGATGAGGCTTTTCCACACAAACTTTTGTACCTTCTCGGCGGTAATTTTCGCCAAAGGCTCTGCTTCAATCCATTTTGTGAAGTAGTCCACTGCTACCAAGAGAAACTTGACTTGTCCTTTGGCTACAGGGAACGGCCCAAGTATATCCATCCCCCACATAGCAAAGGGCCAAGGCGAGTTTAATGTGTGAAGTCCTTCGGGTGGGGTACGACTTACGTTGGAAAATCTTTGGCACTCATCACATTGTTTCGTCCACTCGATGCAATCTGCTCGGATGGTAGGCCAATAGTACCCTGCTCGGACTACCTTGGAGGCCATTGATCTGCCCCCGCAGTGAAAACCACAGATTCCTCTTTGAACCTCTTCCATGACATATTTTGACTGTGCCTTTGTCAGACATTTTAACAACGGTACCGAGAATCCCCGTTTATACAACTCTCCTGAAATGATAGCAAAGTGACTTGCTCTGAGCCTGATCTTCCTGGCCTCAGCGTGATCTGGGGGCAGAGTTTGAGGATAAATACTCCCATATAGGTGTCATCCACTCTCGGTCAACCGGCTCGTTGGCCATCACCTCTCCAAACATGATACTCGGTTCATTGAGGGTTTCTTGAATAACTGTTCTATGCTGGCCTGGTTTCTTGGTACTGGCCAATTTGGACAGCAGATCGGCCCGAGTATTTTCCTCTCTGGGAATGTGTTCAATAGCGAATTTCTCAAAGCTGGAAATTAAGTGATTGACTTTACATAAATACCTGGTAAGTTGAGGCTCTTTCGTTTGGTACCCCCCAGAGATTTGTCCTGTGACTAGCTGTGAATCACTTCGGCATCTAACAGCCTTTGCCCCCATTTCCTTAGCCAGCATTAACCCTGCTATCACGGCTTCATATTCGGCTTGGTTGTTTGAGGTTTTGAACTCAAACTTTAATGACTGCTCCAGGATCAGCTCTCCTGGGCCTTCTAGTATTACCCCAGCTCCACTGCCTCTGACATTCGAGGATCCATCCACATACAAATTCCACCATATGTCCTCGGTTATCGACAGCGGATTGAGCTCGGCTACGAAGTCGGATATACATTGAGCTTTCAAAGGACCTCTCAACTCGTATTTCAGGCCGAACTCGGATAACTCCACCGACCAAGCAATCATACGGCCCGCCAACTCGGGCTTTTTGAGAATCTGCCTAATCGGGTGATCGGTTTTGACGATCACCTGGTGACTCTGGAAATACGGACGCAATCGCTGAGCTGCAGTTACCAGGGCCAAAACCAGTTTTTCTATGACTTGATACCGGGTTTCGGCATCATGAAGGACCCTGCTGATGAAGTACACCGGCATTTGAACTTTCTCTACTTCTTGTACAATGACCGCACTGATGGCGTACTCGGTGGCTGACAGGTATAAATATAACTCTTTCCCTGGGATAGGTCGAGTTAATATCGGTGGTGAAGACAAAAAGGCCTTGAAGTCGACGAAGGCCTTCTCGCATTCCTCGGTCCATGCGAAGGTTTGAGGCCTCTTCAATAATCTAAAGAAAGGCCGAGCTTTCTCTGCAGATCTGGGGAGAAACCGAGATAATGATGCCAGCCGCCCTGCAAGTCGTTGCACCTCTTTAATATTTTGTGGGCTTCGCATCTCAATCACAGCTCGGCATTTATCAGGATTGGCCTCAATTCCTCGGTGTGTCAACATAAAACCGAGGAATTTTCCACCCTGTACATCGAAAACACACTTTTCCGGATTCAACCTCATATTATACTTTCTCAGCTGCTGAAAAATTTCCTCTAAATCTTTCGGGTGGTTGTTGTGGCCATCGGATTTTACGACCATATCATCCACATAAACCTCCATAGTCCTTCCGATCTGTTTTTCGAACACCCTGTCCATGAGCCTTTGGTAGGTAGCCCCAGCATTTTTCAATCCGAATGGCATTACCCGGTAACAATAATTCGAGCCTTCAGTTATGAAAGCTGTTTTCTCCTCATCTGGGGGATACATTCGGATCTGGTTGTACCCCGAGTATGCATCCAAGAAGCTCAAAATTCTGTACCCGGAGGCACCATCCACCAACCTATCAATACTCGGTAAAGGATAAGAATCCTTTGGACAAGCTTTATTTAAGTCTGTGTAATCAGTGCATATGCACCACTTGCCATTTGCTTTTTTGACCAGAACTACGTTGGCCAGCCAAGTAGTGTATTCTACTTCTCGAATAAAGTTGGCTTTAACCAACTTCGCTGTTTCTTCTTCCACCACTTTTCTCCTTTCCTCACCCAGTCTCCTTTTCCTTTGAGCTACCGGATTTGCCTCAGGACAGATAGCCAGTTTGTGGCATAAAAAATCGGGGTCAATCCCCGGCATGTCTGATGTGGTCCAGGCGAACAAATCAGCGTTGCTGCGGAGTATTTCCTTTATTTTCTTTTTTAAATTCAGCTCAAGTTGACCGCCGAGCTTGGTGCACTGATCGGGCTGTGAACCGAGCTGGAACTTTTCTAACTCCTCAATGGGTTGTGGCCGTTGTTCCTGCATGTCCATTCTCGGGTCTAGTTCAACAGAGTTAACAGAATTCACAGACTTGTCTTTTCCCATGTCTAGTGTCTCTGCAGGTGTAGGTTTGAGTTTGCTTACACACAAACTATCAGCATAGCATTGTCTGGCCATTTTCTGATCAGCCCGGACAGCAACTATGTCTCCCGAGTTGGAAGGGAACTTCATTGTGAGGTGGGGAGTAGAGACCACAGCTCCTAACTCGTTCAAAGATGGTCTTCCGATCAGGATATTGTACGATGTTACTGCATTAACCAACACGTACCTGACCATGATAGTCTTGGATGCTTTGCCATCCCCGAAAGTAGTTAGGAGGTCAATGTATCCTCGGGTATCCGCCTGTTCCCCAGCAAAGCCGACAAGCTTACTGTCGTATGGCTGAATAGATTTTTCTGGGATCCCGAGCTTCTGAAATGTTGAATAATATAAAATATCAGCCGAGCTCCCCTGGTCGACGAGAGTTCTCTTGACCGAGAAGTTGGCCAATTGTATTGTGATTACCATAGGGTCGTCCTGATTAGGATCCACCCCCAAGAAGTCTTCGTCTGAAAAGATAATCGGTGGGGAAACCCTCGGGGGTTTGCCAGATACCGAGTTGACAGCTCGAATAGCCCGCATGTGTTTTCTCCGAGCTGAACTTGTCGTGCCTCCCCCTGCAAATCCACCTGAAATAGTGTTTATCACACCTCGGACAACATTATCCTCCTCTCGCCTTTCATTCTGGTCCTCCCTGGCTTCTGTTCTTTCATTATTTTGTCGACCGTCGCCCCTTCTCGGGTTTTGGCCACCTCATCTTCTTCTATTTCTGCCACGCCCCTCACCATTGTTGTGATTTCTCCGAACAAAATTATTGAGATGGCCAGCTTGCACCAACTCTTCAATCTTATCCCGCAGGATCCAGCACTCCTCGGTGGTATGCCCGTAGTTACGATGGTACCGACAATGTTTCTGTCGATCAGCATTCTGGGGCATGTGGCCACGGTTGGGGAGCTGCAAAAGTTCTGCGTTGTAGGCTTCCTCAAACACCCGAGCTCGGTTGGTGTTGAGGGGGGGTATAGTGCTCATACTTCGGTCCCCTATGTAAATGCTCGGATGTGCTTTTGAATTTATGTTTATCTCCTCCAGCCCTCCTCTTCTCTCTCCCTTCTCGTCTATCGGAATCATCGGTTCTGTCTCTTTTCTTAGACTCCTCAATCTCCTCCATATTAATGAATCCAGTAGCTTTTCTCCTCAACTCATCCATACTGGTTGGGGGCTTCCGAGCTGAGTGTCTGGCGAAGGGGCCAGGCCGTAACCCGGTCAAGATAGTATGTAGTGCGACATCGGCACTAAGATTCCGGATGAGGATAGTCTCCTTGCTGAATCTGGCCATAAAATCACGCAGAGACTCGTTCTTTTCCTGCTTAAAGTTTACCAACGAGGCCGAGGTTTTTTGATGAGCTCGGCTCGTAGCAAACTGATCATTGAACTTAGTCATGAATGTGTCAAAGGAGTCAACTGATGCTGGTGGTAGCTGGGTATACCAGCTTAGTGTGGCATCTTTCAGAGTGGTAGGAAAGACTTTACATATGACAGCATCATCGTCGGTGAAGAGGTACATTTGAGTAGTGAAAGCATCCAAGTGACGCTCCGGGTCTGAGGTGCCATCATACCTGTCCATGTTTATTGGTTTGTAGTTGGCTAGAAGAGGAACCTCCATGATGGCGTCGGTGAAGGGATGTCTCGGCCTCCGCACGCCGGTCCTTTCATTAGGCCTATTTGCCTGAAGTGAAAGCTCAGGAGTCTGCCTAGGAAATTCCTCCTCGCCTGCTCGGTCAACATGATGAGAAACATGGGGTTGTGGGCCTCCTTCTCTGTGCGTGTTTTTGGACCCTTCATTCTCGGCTATCCGGCGCTCTCTCTCATGGGGAGAAGAGGCGGACCTTTCTCTGCTTTGTTCTCGTTCCCGACGACTGTTCTGCCGTCGAAACTCCTCATTCTCCCTTCCCAGCATTGCCACTTGTGCGAGGAGTTCTTGAATAATTGGATTGTCGGTTGTCATAGCTGGGTTTATGGATCGTTCCCCATTGTCCCCTTTGTTGGCATTCTCTGGCTCCTCTCTCCTGCAGTTCCCGCTCCTTGTTCTCACCATCGTTTGTGGTATGGGAAAATTTTGCTTCGATTCCCACAGATGGCGCCAAATGTTCCGTATCTCAGGTGGGAGATACTCGTCCGGAGAGGGTCTTGTGGGAGTGTTTTGGAATTAGCTTGACAGAATTGGAATTCTGCTCCTACGTATCCAAATGGGAATCAAAGCAAACGTCGTTCTAAGTGAGGGGGTTGGACCCCTATTTATAGAGATGTTTTGGAGTAACAGTTTGGGTAGGACTGTTATTTAGATCCTATTTGTTAGGATCGGATTGTTATTGCAGTTAGATAATGATAAGGATAAGGCTCCGAGTTATACGGAGAGATATTTGGACCAGCGAGATATTCGACCCAGTCAGTTGTGACTGGATAGCTCGGGGCCGAGATATCTTCATCCGTGGCCTGCTGTGGAATAGGCCCGAGTAGTTATCCTCGGGTGTCAAGTGTATTAATAGGTCTTCGGCTTTATGGGAGTTCGGGTCACGGCCCACTTACAAGAATGAGCTCGGTCGTATTAACAATCCTTGACCTTATATCTTCGGCCAGTACACTACTCACATTTCGAGTTTTTCTATATTTTATAAATTAAAGTTTTGTTGAGTTAGGTACCGGGGGCTCATAGGGTCAAGGTAGGCCTCACGGCTCAAAGAGTGTTTACAAAGGTACTTACATATTACCCACCAACGAAGTCCTCACATCAGTAGTGGGATTCGAACTCACGATACCTTGTGGGTTATGAGTCGTATCCTTACCAACTGGACCAACTTTCGTTGGCTTACATTATAAGAAAACTGTTTCTTACCAACGGACAACATGACCGTCGGTAATTAAGACATTACCGACGGAAAAATCCGTCGGAAATGATGAAGATGAATAGTTTCCAAAGTTACCGATGGGATGGCCGTCGGTAACATTATCGAGGGATATTATGTCGCTAAATCCTTCTGTATTGGTGGTGGGAAGGGGGAATTTATGGCGCAAGAGTTTATCGAGGGAACATCCGTCGGAAACGTTGACGATGTTACCGAGGGAAATTCCGTCGGAAAGTTTATGTCACATTACTGACGGTAATTACCGATGGAAAAGTCGTCGGAAATTTTTAATGTCCACCATAAAATCTGAAATATAGCAGCACCAAAACCTTGTCCCCCCCACTTTCCTTTTCTCTTATTTCTCTCACTCTCAAAGCTCTCTCTTCTCCCAGTCCTCCACCGCGCGACCGTGACCACTCTCAAGTTTTAAGGAAAGTAAGAAAAGTAATAAAGGCAAACATAATCAAGAGAATAAAATATGGAAGCTTTGTATTACTTAAAATGCTCAATGATACAGTGATGAAGCTACTGTGTTATTTATACAAAGGGAAAGAGAACATAGTAAGCTATCCTAGGTGCCAATTCACTGAATCATCCTCAGCCTACTTTATGTTAGGATTTGTTAAAGGAGAGAATAAAGGTGCTTCTGGAAGGAAATGTGAGTGGAGTGATTGGTGACTAGGCACCCCTGATTTCATCACTCCAACCATGTGGGACTTGGTGAGGCGCTTGAAATCTTCAACTGCATCATTTCCTGATTTCCTTGATTCCTCTATATTATTTGCATTGTCATTGGCATTACAGTTTAACAACCACCGCCCCTCCACCCTCTTATCTCCTCTCTCCCTGCTCCCCCACTCCTGTCACACCCTCCTCCGCGCTGCCACACCCTTAGCCGCACTGCCACACCCTCTGTCGGGCCTGCCACCACTTGAGCAGCTCCCCACTGCCACTCCCACAGGTTTGTCATGCCTCCACCTGATTTTATTTATTTATTGTTTCCCTGTTTTTTTGTTGCATTTGATGATACCCATTTGATGATACCCTATCCCTGTTTTTTGTTGCAGGAACTACCGCCACCGCCACCACCGCTGCAGAGGAGCCACCACTGTCAGCAGGGACTTGCACTATCAGGTTTATATTTATTTTTTTATTTATTTAATTTGTTTTAAATTGTTTTTATTGTTAATTAGTATGTAATTATGTAGTTTGTTTGTGAAATAAATTAATTAAAGTTTGTTAGTATAAAATGTTCATTATGATTTACGTAGTTTGTTTCTGTTTTTTGTATTATTAAAGTTTATTCTGATTTTGTTATGAAGTTTGTTATAAATTGAAGTTTGTTTGCAATATATTATATCTAGTTTAATTTCAATTAACAAAATTAAGTAATGAAGTTTGTTTGTGAAATAATTAATTAACTAAGGAATATATTAATATAGCTCTCATCTAATAAAGTAATGCTATGAGTGAAATAGATTAATGATCGAAGAAGGGTTTCCCTCTGAAGTATTACAACGGCATACAATTGATGCGACACAACCTCATGGCGCATCGGGAAGATTAATAACAAATAATGTAAAACTATTTTATGAAAAAATAATAAAATTAAATATCTAAATAAATAAATAATTACATAACAATAAAATTAGATTGAATAAATAAATAAATAAATGATTGACTAATTTAAATAATTTTTAAAAGTGATTGACGCGCATCGGGAAGCGTCGACGAAATTGACGTTGATTGAAACGGATAGTTATGGCAAAATTGAATACGAAAATAGTTAAATATCTAAGTAAAATTAGTTTTACCGACAATTATACAATTATATATGTAAATAACTAAATAATTACTTAACCCTAAAATTAGATTAAATAATTTAAATAAAAAATGATTGAATAATAAAAATTAATATGAAAATAAATGATTTAATCAAAAGTTAGACGAATAATTTAATAAATTTTGATTATAGTATGCGATTGTTTTTTGGCTAATGCTTTGTTTATGATGGTTGCTTAATTATATACTTATGTGTTTGCTAATAATGTCAAACTTTATGCAAATTATCCCTATTACTTGAAGTTTTATTTTCTTTTAGAGTATAATTAATACATTCTTTTGAGAAAAACCTTAGTTTCCCGTTCAATGTTCAATATTATTACGCATGTGTACTCGTGGTCATGGTATCACTTATTTTATTGAATCTTGAATTGTCCAATTGGGACAGTTTGCGAAGATACTTTTTCTCCACTAATATACTAATTACTTGTTGATTCTCATATGTTAAATAGTTGATAAAATTTCGGTTCGATACATTTCCTTTTGTTCTCCGGGTCCATACATTTCCGTTTCACACTCCATCATGCAGGACTATTGCGATCATGTGGGAAGATACCACAGGACAATAAAGATCGTATCTTTAGACTATTCGGGGTAAGATGTTTATTTTTTATTGTAATTTTATAATTGTTTTCAGGCATTTTATATATTTTATTGTATAATTTTATTTATTATTATTTTCCTTGTTAACAGGACCTTGTGCACTGGCGTCTGGAGCATGTTGTAGAGATACGTGAAATCTTTGAGCAGAGAGCATGTCCTAGACTCGTGGACAAGCTCCGGGAGCATAGGAAGAGCCGCGTATGCCCAGATTGGATCGGCCCCAACATCTGGGCCCAACTATGTCAGTACTGAGACTTTCCAGCTTAAAAGTTGAAGTGTGACAGACGAAGAAGAATCGAACTTCTGAGAAGAGCGGGAGCCTACACACGGGTGGTTCGATTAACCACGTCCAGAATGCCATTAACATGGTATGCATATGTGGATAATTAAATTTATAAACTTTATAATTTCTTTAATAATTTATTTTACAATTAATTGATTTTCATTTGTGTGTCGTTTGCAGGTAGGAGCACTTGGCCGGTCGATTGATGTCCCTACGGTCTTTACACAAACCCATATACGTGGATCGACCGGCAAGTTTGTCGCTGAGAGGACCAGGAGGACTGTGGTGAGCTTTAGTGTTTTTTTTTTTACTTTTAATTTACTTGTTATTATTATAGTAATATAATTTTTTTTATTTGTTGATCACAGGAGGAGTTCACTGTCAGGTTTTGTCAGGTGGCGTCTGAGGCTGCCTCCTGCTCCGGTGCCTCGGATCCTTCCAACCTCAACCCCGTCGAGGCAGAGAGACTACAGACCCAGGTGTGGGTTGATGTGGAAGGCGGGAAGAAAGGGCCAATTTAAGGTACTGGAAGCCTAATTCGTACCTTCCATCTGGGGGTCTGAACTTAACACATCGAGGGACTGCATCTTCTAGCTCACAAGACACGGAGGAGGTGCAACAACTAAGACAGGAAGTGCATCAGTAGAGGTAGGTGAACGAGCGCATGATGCAGCAGATCGGGCCCTCTCACAGGTGTCGGAGCTGTGCTTGAGGTGCTCCCACCTAAGAGGCGCACCACTCTATAGGGGGTCCTCCAGACCAGCTAGCTTTCTCCTGCTACCGATGCACCTGAGCAGCAGCAAGATGTCAGTGTGAAGTCTTAGCCGCAGCCTGATGGTCATCTGACACTGGATCCTGATCTCTCTGTAAGACTAAGCCCTCATTCATGTTTTGATGTATGACAAACAAATTGTATTTTGCATAAGATTTTTGATTTTGACTATGTACTTATTATGTGTTAAGTTGTATGCAAGATCACTCATGAAAAAGATAAATCAAGGATTAAAGGATGGAAGACCAATGACACAAAGCAATGGACAAGGACTAAAGCATCAAGCAATGGAGATCTCATACTTTAGATGCTATTGTAAAAATAGCACATTTGATTTCTTAGGTGAAGCACTTAAATTTAAGAAGATCAAGGAATCATCAAGACAAAAGCTTAATGATGGAATTAGTTTTTAAGTCTTAGATGATCTATAAGAAATGAAATCTCTTACTCACAAAAAGCTCACTTGAAAAGATGCATGAAGAAAATCATTTTTCATAACCTGCATTAAAAGGAATAAGTCTTCGTAAATGAAAATGATTTTAGAAAAAGGATAATATAAGCGCTCGTTCAATAGTGGAATAATATAAGCGCTCGTCCAATAAAGTGAAACAAGCAGACGTCCAATGAAGTGGAACAAGCAGACGTCCAGTGAAGTAAAACAAGCAGACGTCCACTGAAGTGAAACAAGCAGACATCCAATGAAGTAAAACAAGCAAACGTCCAATAAAGTGACAAAAGTGCTCGTCTACTAAAGTGACAGAAGCACTCGTCTACTAAAGTAACAGAAGCGTGTGTCTACTAAAGTAACAAGAAGCGCTTGTCTGCTAGAGTGGCATATGGAGCTCGTCTACCATATGGAGCTCATCTACCATATGGAGCTCGTCTACTAAATGGAGCTCGTCTACTAGTCCATCCGAATGAAAAATCTTAATGGCTAGATGGAAACGGTTATTTTCAAGATGGACGCGAATTCTACAAGAACAATCAGAATCTTATTTCAAGAACGAGAATCAAGAAAACAAATTTTGTTAAATCAGATCCAAATCTGTTTTAATTGATCCCAATGATTATAACTTGTTTTCTATATAAAGAGGGATCAAAGAAACACTTTTCATTACCTTACACATTCTGAAAGTGAAAATACGAAAGATTCAGAAGCTTCCAAAAGTGCTTCATCTTTGAGAGAAAAGTGTGATATTTCTTAGAACTTCAATTTGTATAATCAGACTTTTAGAGTCTTTCTTCTACTCAATTCTTTCTGTGAATTAGTGTGATTAAGAGAGGGTATCTCTTAGGATTGAACAAGGATAGAAGGGATCCTTGGGTATAGAAAAGCAAGTGTGCTTTTTTGGCGTGTTCTTGAGCAAGGAGGTTATCCTTGTGAATGCTGTAATTGGATATTGTAATTTCTGGTTATAGTGGAGAAAACCACAGGTGTGGGACTAGATGTAGGCTTACCAGAGGAGGAAGCTGAACCAGGATAAATCGGTTTGCATGTTCTTCTCATCTCTAAACTCCATATACATGTTATATGCACTTGTGTGTTGTGAATGAGTTTTAAGAATGCTTGTTAACTTGAATCTTTGATCTACAATCTGTGTTTAACTTGTCGTTACTTCTTATAATTCTTCTTAACATCATTACTTGTTACATAACCTGATTCTTGGGAATTAAAATTGAGTGATAACCAATTTTCTTTAAGAAAACTCTGTTTTGCTTTAAATTGTTGAAAAAGTTTTCAATATCTCAATTCACCCCCCCCCCCCCCCCCTCTCGAGATTGTAGCCATTTCCAACAAGTGGCATCAGGGCTAAAACTCTTGTTACAAAGCTTAATAGCTTCAAGAAATGGCTACAAATGATATCCTGGGTGATGGGGCTTCACTCACTAGACCCCCTGCCTTTAATGGCTCCCAATACATGTATTGGAATGAGAGAATGCTTATCTTTCTTGAGACTGCAAGTTTAGATGTATTAGATGCTGTTGAAAATGGTCCCTATGTTCCATTTACACTTGATGAGAAGGGAAATAAAGTTGCTAAACCAAAATATGATTGGAATGATGATGATAAAAGAAGAGTTGGTTATAATGCTAAGGCAAAAAAATATTATAACAGCTTCTTTGAATTATAATGAGTTTTTCAGGGTCTCCAATTGCAAAACGGCAAAGCAAATGTGGGATACTCTTCAACTCACTCATGAAGGAACCAACGATGTGAAAAGAGCAAGAATGAATGCACTAGTCCATGAATATGAACTCTTTCATATGAAGAATGCTGAGGAGATAGATGAACTACAAAAGAGGTTTCCACACATTGTGAACTAGCTAGAAGGACTCGGACATACAATCACAGATGAGAAAAAGATTAACAAGATAATGAGATGTTTGAGTCGTGAATGGCAACAAAAAATTACTGCAATTGCTGAAGCAAAGGATCTAGACACCATGCAAATTGCTACTTTATTTGGCAAGTTGAAAGAACACGAATTGGAACTCAATAGATTGAAAAGTCATGAAGATAAGGGGAAAAGGAAGAAGAATGACAACAAAGAGAATAAAGGAAGAAATCCTAGAAGAGCAAACATAGCTTGGGAAGAAAATGATATGGATTCCACTAGTAGTGAATCTGAAAATGAAGAAGCCAACCTATGTCTCATGGCAAATCAACAAAGTGATAGTGAAACCGAGGTAAATGATTCTTCTCCTACGTATGATGAGTTACAAGATACTTTTGATGAATTGCATGAAGAATATGTTAAAATTGGTAAACAACTTATATCTTCTAGGAAGATCATCGCAAAACAATGTAGTGACTATGCATCTTTACAAATAAAGCTTAAAGAACTAAAAGCTAAAAGTTCACAATTACTCGGATCTAGTTCAATTTGCACCAAATGCACTGCACTAGAAAAGGAAGTTGAAAAACTGAATACAACTCTATCTAAGTTTAGTTTGGGTAGAGATAACTTGAATGCCATATTAGGACAGCAAAAGGGTGTTTATGATAAAGCTGGAATTGGATATAAGCCAATGGTATATGAAAAATCTTTCAAGAAGCTTTTTTTTGCACCTAGTTCTTCAACTAGTCCTTTTGTGAAATGTTATTATTGTTTAAAGAAAGGTCATACAGCTGCTACTTGTAGACTTAGAAAGAACATACATGTTGGCATTAAACAAATTTAGGTTCCAAAAGGAACTTATGTTGCTACTAACACCAAAGGACACAACCAGATTGGGGTACCTAAAGGAAAAGTATAAACAAAATGTTTTGTAGGTGTGTTTGAAGGTCAAAAGCTCAAGCTGGTTTTTAGATAGTGGCTGCTCCAAACACATGACCGGAGACATCACAAAATTTATATCTTTCACTACCAAAGAAGGTGGAAATGTCACCTATGGAGACAACAACAAAGGAAGAATTCTTGGTGTTGGAACAATAGGAAAAAGTCCAACAATCAAGATTGAGGATATTCTCTATGTGGAAGGGCTCAAACACAATCTACTAAGTATAAGCCAATTATGTGATAAAGGCTACAAGGTAAACTTTAACTCAAATTTGTGTATGATTGAATCTATTCATGATAATAACATAAAATTGATTGGAAAAAGAATCAATAACATCTATATACTAGACTTAGACAATTTAACTTCCAATGATGCATGTTACCTAATTTCCAAAGAAGATGAAAATTGGCTTTGGCATATGAGAATAGCTCACATTCATATGGATCACTTGAATAAATTGATTTCCTAAGAACTTGTAATTGGTTTACCAAATAAGAAGTTTGTTAAATAGGGCTTATGTGATGCATGCCAAAAGGGTAAACAAGTGAAAACCCCATTTAAGGCTAAAAACATTGTTTCAACTAGTAGACCCTTACAATTGTTGCACATGGACCTTTTTGGACCTTCTAGGACAAAAAGCTTTGGTGGAAATCTTTATGCTCTTGTAATTGTTAATGACTTATCTAGATTTACTTGGGCGTATTTTTTAGCACAAAAGAATGAAGCTTTTAAAGCTTTTAAGAAAATGGCTAAGGTTGTTCAAAATGAGAAAGACGTGAAAATTGTTTCAATTAGGAGTGACCATGGAGGAGAGTTCCAAAATGAGGAGTTTGATAACTTTTGTGATGAACATGGTATAAAACACAATTTTTCTGCACCTAGAACTCCACAACAAAATGGAGTAGTTGAGAGGAAAAATAGGTCACTTGAAGAAATTGCTAGAACCATGTTAAGTGACTCTAATTTACCAAAGTATTTTTGGGCTGATGCTGTGAGCACTGCATGTTATGTTTTAAATAGAGTTCTAATAAGGCCAATTTTGAAGAAAACTCCATATGAACTTTACAAGGGAAGAAAACCTAACATTTCTCATTTTCATGTCTTTGGTTGTAAGTGTTTTGTGCTAAATAATGGCATGGATAATCTTGGGAAATTTGATCCCAAAGCTGATGAGGGTATTTTCCTAGGTTATTCATTACCTAGCAAAGCATATAGAGTGTTTAATAAGCGTACTTTATCAATGGAAGAATCTGTTCGCATAACATTTGATGAGTCTATCCCCAAAAGGTTGGGAAATGACATTTTTGATGATACAGAAGCTCATGAAGATGAAGTGAAATATGATGAAGGAAAAGACAGCAATAAGGAAAAGGAAGATGAAGGGAGCAATAAAGAACCTCAAGCAGAAATCCAACAAGAAAATCTTCCTAAGGAGTGGCAAGTTTCAAAGAATCATCCCCTAGACAATATCATTGGTGAGATCACCAAAGGGGTAACCACTAGAAACTCTTTAAGGAATATTTGCAATACCATGGCGTTTGTATCTCAAATAGAACCAAAATGTGTTGATGATGCTATTAATGATGAACATTGGATGATTGCAATGCAAGAGGAGTTAAATCAATTTAAAAGGAACAAAGTTTGGGATTTAGTTCCAAAACCTAAAAGTAACCAAATAATTGGAACTAAATGGGTGTTTAGAAACAAAATGGATGAGAATGGAATAATAGTAAGAAACAAGGCTAGACTAGTAGCTAAGGGATATAATCAAGAAGAAGGAATTGATTATGATGAAACATATGCTCCCGTAGCTAGATTAGAAGCCATAAGAATGCTATTAGCCTATGTATGTATAATGAACTTTAATTGTACCAAATGGATGTGAAAAGTGCCTTTTTAAATGGAATAATACAAGAGGAAGTGTATGTAAGCCAACCCCCTAGCTTTGTTGATAGTGAGTTCCCAAATCATGTCTATAAACTCACTAAAGCCCTCTATGGACTCAAGTAAGCTCCTAGAGCTTGGTATGAGAGGTTAAGCAATTTTCTCCTAGAGAAAGGCTTTAAAAGATGAAAAGTTGATAAACACTTTTTACTAAAACAAAAGCACACAATATCTTACTTGTTCAAATATATGTTGATAACATTATTTTTGGTGCTACTAATGAGTCTTTATGTAAGGAATTTGGTAAACTGATTCAAAATGAATTTGAAATGTCCATGATGGGAGAGCTTACCTTCTTTCTTGGACTTCAAATTAAACAATGCCAAGATGAAACCTTCATAAGCCAAACAAAGTATTGCAAGGAACTACTAAAGAAGTTTGGAATGGAAAGTGCAAAGGAAACGGCAACACCAATGAGTACAGTCTGCTACTTGGACAAAGATGAACATGGTAAATCTATAGATGTATCCAAGTATAGAGGTATTATCGGATCCTTACTTTATCTCACTGCAAGTAGGCCAGATATAATGTTTAGTGTGTGTATGTGTGCAAGGTATCAATCTAATCCTAAAGAATCACATCTTACTGCAGTTAAAAGAATCACGAAGTATCTTTTAGGAACAAAAGAAATGGGGCTGTGGTATCCCAAGGGATCCACTTGCACATTAATAGGATATTCCGACTCTGACTTTGCTGGATACAAATTAGATAGGAAGAGCACAAGTGGAACATACCATTTATTAGGAAATTCCCTAGTATCTTGGTTTAGTAAAAAGCAAACTAGTGTGACCTTATCCACAGCTGAAGCTGAATATGTTGCAGTTGGGAGTTGTTGTGCTCAAATCCTATGGATGAAACAACAATTAATTGACTATGATGTTCATCTAGATCATGTACCAATAAAGTGTGATAACACTAGTACAATTAATCTAACAAAGAACCCCATCATGCATTCAAGAACCAAGCATATTGAAATTAGGCATCATTTTATCAGGGATCATATTCAAAGTGGTGATGTTGTGATTGACCATATAGATACAACCAAGCAATTAGCTGATATATTCACCATATCACTAAATAAGGAGAGTTTCTTCTTTATAAGAAGGGAACTTGGCATAATTAACCCTCAAAATGATTGATATCTGATGTTATTTTTGATAATATAGTCAAAATGGCAAGCGAGGCATCACAAGATGTTGAAAACTATGAAGGATATGGGCAAGATGCTTTTATCTAGTCTCAGTTTAGACTAAATGTCCTTAGGTGTCTGTAATTCCTGTTTTTTTTTATTTTAGTGTTTTGGTTGTTTTGATGTATTGCATCTGCTCTGTAATGATTTATTATCAATGAATGCAAGACTATTTTTCAGTTTGATTTCAATATTCTCCATAGTTTCTTTTTGATAATGACAAAAGGGGAGAAAGATGAACCATACAACCATTAATTCTGTCTTGCATTTGCTGTAAATTTTTTCTCTGATACTGATAAGCCTCTGGCTTATCTAGTTTTATAACTAGTAAGACCATGGCTTTTGTGCTAATTATTCGAGTTCAATCTCGTTTTTGCCCAAATTGGCCTTGTTTTGTTCCTGAGTTAGACTTTGACTCGGTTTATGTATTTTTAGTAGTTTTTAGTATATTTGGAGTAGAATTACGCTTTGTTTCTTTTTATGTTTCAGGTTAGAAGTGAAGCTCCTAGAGTCAAGGAAAATGAAGAAAATAGTGGAAATTGCTATTCTGGAGATACTCGCCCCGCGAGAGGGATCTCGCCTCGTGAGCCTGAAGATCAGCTAAGCAGCAACAGTCATCCTTTCTGTCTCGCTTCGCGAATCATGAAGACCCTGGAGGACAGAGACCATCACGGCTGTGAAAGACTAGGATTTGAAGCCTCGCCACGCGAAACATACTCTCGCCTTGCGAGAGTCCAATTTGAAAGTGCGCCAGTTTTAATATTCGCCTCACGAGAGCATGCTCGCCTCGCGAGCGCGCGCAGATCCTGAATCCTATATATTGCTGTTTTAGGGCAGAAGTTAAGGAGCTTTTGGTTCTCCACTGGTTTTGTAGCATTTTGGACGAATCCTTGTTCTCTGGAGCTGCGTCTCCTTCTTTTCTTTTTCTATTTTATTTTTATGATGAATTCCAAGTGTTTGTTTGTCGTTATGAACATGAGGAACTAATCCCCTTGTCTAAGGGATCAATGAAGCCACCCATGGCGGTATAGTGTTCGATGTGATGTATGTTTCTCTCCCTTTTCTCAATTAATGTTTTCCAATTCTAAATTTTTTGTGTTGATCATATGCATGCGTGATTGACTAGTTAAACGTGTTGAGGCTTAGGAGGCAATTCGCGTTTTAGAACTTGAATTGGGAACATTAATCGAATATTGCACGAGAGTGAGTAGGAGATTAGTGCAACCTTATAGGGAACAAGAATTAATAGAGTTTAATGATTGGGTTATGAGACCTAGTAAGTAATTAATTCAATCGTTGAATACGTCCTATTGAGCACGACAGTGGATTTAGGAGAATTTGGGGGTCCCGGTTGACATTAAAATTGAACTTAGGGAAGAATCATCATCACTTGGGTACTATGCATGATTGGGTAGTGGATTTGTGACCTTAGATGTTTTAATTTCAGATTTAAATACCATATCTTTATTTGATTTGTTATTTGAATTGTGATCCTATTTTCTCTCTCCCCTCAACCACTTTCTGTTACTTGGCCAAACATATCTAATTTTTGCAAATTAGTCGAATTGGTAGCCCAATCCTTGTGTTCGACCTCGGTAATTACTTACCGTGTTATTTTATTACTTGCGACGACCCGGTACACTTGCCGGTGACTCAACAAGTTTTTGGCGCCGTTGCCGGGGATTGGCACAACCAATTTTCCTAATTTTTTGGGAAGTTTGATTATTTGGTTAAGTTATTTTTTTTATTAATTTTTGTTATTTATTTATTATTATTTCCATGTGCTTCTTTGATTCCACTTGGTCTTGGCCCTGTTTTGTATGCGAGGTACCCTTTCAAGGTGGATTGCAAATCATGGAGACTTATTATTTTCCAGCCTTGGACGGTGTTACAAAATATCACTTTGGGCCTAATGTAACCCTGGGAGATCACTGGCGCTGGGGACGTAATTGCCCTCATGCACAAGCTTATAGTGTAATCATGAAGCATGAGGAGGAATGGGAATGGAATGAGCAAACACCTTTGAAAGTTGCTCTAGAACAATATTCCCAAGAACTATCCACCTCTGAGGCCAAGGCAAGAGCCAATTATGACAGTATCGAAACTGTGAAGCAGAACTTCAAAACGCAAGTGGAGGAGATTTGCAAACAGTTAGTACAAGAGTCAGATGAAGCACAATTCGAGCAAAATCTGGTTTGGGGGATAGTTCAAAATGAAGATAAAGTGGTAGGGGACTCCACGATGCTTGCTGAGCAATCTGATTTTGCTGGGTTAAATAAATATGTTGGCTTGCATGCATATGTAGACACTGGGAAGTTAGTCCCTCCCACTTGTCTGGCACACTTCCTCGAGAAAACACCATTTGACCCGAGAGGGAGTGAGTTCATAATTGCAGAGGTCAATGGAGTTTTCACACACGTGCAAGGTGGAATTGTGGAAAGAGTCGTATTGCTTCTACAATTGCCACTTCACAAACCATGGGATCCAGGTGGAGGTTCTCACATGATGAGCATCTCTTGGCCCTTATGCCACAGGCTATGGGATCCAGGTGAATGCTTCTTAATAAGTCAAGCTAGTGACGTTAAAGAAGCGCTTATTGGGAGGCAACCCAAGCTAGATATTCTTTTTTAGTTTCTGTCATTTATATATATATATATATATAAAGCTTGATTCGCCACGCGAATCCACAGTGGCCACGCGAGACAGAAGCCCTGAATCTCAGAGGCTTGCTCACGCTTCTGTCTCGCGCCGCGAGGTCTACTTTCGCCTCGCGATTCTGGGCATCATCATCTGTTGGAATTCCAGATTCGCCTCGCGAGATACTACTCGCCCCGCGATTCTGGAAAGTGTGAAGAACAATTTTCCAGATTCGCCTCGCGAGTGATCTCTAGCCTCGTAAATCTGCAATTAAGTTTTTGATTTGCAGGATTTCTTCCAGGAGAGACCTTTGGCCCAGCAGAGGGGTGCCCGAGAGACCAATTGGATGAGGATGCAACCATAGAAGAGCTTTGCGTGGAAGCGGCCACTACAACTTGATCAGGGAGCACCCTCTCCTTTCTTCACTCTTATTTTATATCTGTGTTCTTTCATTGAGGACAATGTATGCTTTAAGTGTGGGGGAGGGAACCAATTGCCTTGTTTTTTGTTTTTGTTCGTGTTTTTGTTTTTGTTTGTCGCTCTTGAATAATTTGAGAAGATCAAGAGTATGTGTATGAATGTGTGTCGGCAAGCTTGTTGGATTTTAATAAAATTTAGCATAGATTGATTGCATGAATTATTTTTCCCATTGATGATTTCCCCCTAGCTTCTGAAAATAGAAAAGTTGATCCCCATGGGAAAAATTGAAAATTGAACTTTGAGAAACTTTATTGTGATTGCTTGATTTATGACAAGTTTGGGGTGAACGGGTGCACACACTAGGAATTGTATCTCGGTCAAACAATTTGCAAAAATGTCCAGGTGAGGATTTGAGCCTCCAGCTTTGTTTTTGATTGTGTGGACCACTTTCAAGTTGCACTTTCCCGGATTTGCTTGAATCTCTTCATGGTTTGCATGTTTATGTGTTGCATCAAATGATTTAGGAAATTTTCTTTGAAATAGCTACTTGGCCTAAAAAGAACCATCCCTAATGCATGTTCCCTAGTTAGCCACGTTGAGCCTAATTGGCCTATTGTTCTTGATGACCCTATATTATAAGCCAAAATCTGAAAAAACCATGTTAACCCAATCTTAGGATTAGGAGAACATGGAAACTTAGCAACAGAAGGGTTGTAAGAAACTAAGTTTGGGGTGGCTACAAGGTGATATGTCATTTTGGGTTGAGAAAAAGAAAAATAAAGGTTGAAACCCAAGGCAAAAAGAAAAAAAAAAGAAAAAAAAATGCCAAAAGAAAAGGGGCAAAACAAAAAGATTAGCAAGGGAAAGGTTGTAGTCACCCGAGGCAAAAAGAAAAAAATGGAAAAAGGAATTTGAGTGGAAGATGTGTCAAATGCTCATGCTCTCTTAGTTCCTAGGGACTTAAGCCTAGTATCCTTGAATATCCTACCCTTAGCCAGGCCCCATTTCAACCTTTAAAAGACCTTCTGATGTTGTATACATGTTTTCGTGGGAAATATTTTTGAGATGAAAATCAAATTCATGGGAAGTGCTCTTGAATGAAGTTGAGTGAAAAGTTGATAGCCTAGACGCAATTGAGCGAATGAGTGAAATACTAAATGCCCTTGTGAGGAAGGCAATTGTTTGAAATTGGTGATCTCCCTTTTGTGTGTAACTTTGATCTTCAACTTAGATTAATACTTGCATGAATGATAAGTTCTCAACTGTTTAAAGTAAATGAATGTGGGGATTACATCGATGCAAGGGGGGAAATCATTGAAGAAGAAAAAAAACTGCTTTGTTAAGATCGCATGAAATTTGTGCGAAATTGATTAGATCCTTTAGGATTGCCAAGTCTTGAGTCCTTTTTGAGTTTTAGATTGATTGGGGACAAGCAAGGTTTAAGTTTGGGGTGTTTTGATAAGCCTCTGGCTTATCTAGTTTTATAACTAGTAAGACCATGGCTTTTGTGCTAATTATTCGAGTTCAATCTTGTTTTCGCCCAAATTCACCTTGTTTTGTTCCTGAGTTAGACTTTGACTCGGTTTATGTATTTTTAGTAGTTTTTAGTATATTTGGAGTAGAATTACGCTTTTTGTTTCTTTTTATGTTTCAGGTTAGAAGTGAAGCTCCTAGAGTCAAGGAAAATGAAGAAAACAGTGGAAATTGCCATTCTGGAGATACTCGCCCCGCGAAAGGGATCTCGCCTCGCAAGCCTGAAGATCAGCTAAGCAGCAACAATCATCCTTCCTGTCTCGCCTCGCGAATCATGAAGACCCTGGAGGACAGAGACCATCACGGCCTAGCCGTGATGAAGGTCACGGCTGTGAAAGACTAGGATTTGAAGCCTCGCCACGCGAAACATACTCTCGCCTCGCGAGAGTCCAATTTGAAAGCACGCCAGTTTTAATATTCGCCTCGCGAGAGCATGCTCGCCTCGCGAGCGCGCGCAGATCCTGAATCCTATATATTGCTGTTTTAGGGCAGAAGTTAAGGAGCTTTTGGTTCTCCACTGGTTTTGTAGCGTTTTGGACGAATCCTTGTTCTCTGGAGCTGCGTCTCCTTCTTTTCTTTTTCTATTTTATTTTTATGATGAATTTCAAGTGTTTGTTTGTCGTTACGAACATGAGGAACTAATCCCCTTGTCTAAGGGATCAATGAAGCCACCCATGGCGGTATAGTGTTCGATGTGATGTATGTTTCTCTCCCTTTTCTCAATTAATGTTTTCCAATTCTAAATTTGTTGTGTTGATCATATGCATGCGTGATTGACTAGTTAAACGTGTTGAGGCTTAGGAGGCAATTCGCGTTTTAGAACTTGAATTGGGAACATTAATCGAATATTGCACGAGAGTGAGTAGGAGATTAGTGCAACCTTATAGGGAATAAGAATTAATAGAGTTTAATGATTGGGTTATGAGACCTAGTAAGTAATTAATTCAATCGTTGAATACGTCCTATTGAGCACAACAGTGGATTTAGGAGAATTTGGGGGTCCCGATTGACATTAAAATTGAACTTAGAGAAGAATCATCATCACTTGGGTACTATGCATGATTGGGTAGTGGATTTGTGACCTTAGATGTTTTAATTTCAGATTTAAATACCATATCTTTATTTGATTTGTTATTTGAATTGTGATCCTATTTTCTCTCCCCCCCTCAACCACTTTCTGTTACTTGGCCAAACATATCTAATTTTTGCGAATTAGTCGAATTGGTAGCCCAATCCTTGTGTTCGACCTCGGTAATTACTTACCGTGTTTATTTTATTACTTGCGACGACCCGGTACACTTGCCGGTGACTCAACAGATACCTAAGTATGAACTGCATTGAAAAGACATACTTAGACTAATAATAAATGCAAGATGACTTTTTCATGATAATGATATGATAACACTTGATTTTTGAAAGATATCAATGAGACAGGGGGAGGATGAAAATGACTCAAGAACCATGCTTACTGAACAGCTGCACTCTGATTTTTAATAACTAAGGCTAAGTATGGTAAGGTTTGTCATAATCAAAAAGGGGGAGTTTGTAAGACTAAGCCCTCATTCATGTTTTGATGCACTCTGGAGCATGTTGCAGAGATACGTGAAATCTTTGAGCAGAGGGCATTGTTGTGATTCGTCGGCAAGTGTACCGGGTCGTCGCAAGTAATCAAATAAACACGGTAAGTAATTACCGAGGTCGAACTCAGGGATTGGGCTACCAATTCGACTAATCCGCGGGAAATCCGATACGTTTGGTCAAGTTACAGAAGGTGGTTGAGAGAGAGAGAAGAGAAAATAGGATCGAAATTCAATTAACAATCTATTAAACTAATTAACTAAAAATATGAAATTAAAATGTCCAAGGTCACAAATCCACATACCCAATCATGCAAACCCAAGTGACGATGAATTCCTCCCTCAGTTCAATTACAATGTCAACCGGGACCCCTAAATTCTCCTAAATCCACGGTCGTGCTCATTAGGACGTATTCGAAGATTGGATTAATTACTTGTTCGGTCTCATAATCCTAATCTCGAATTCTGTTAATTCTTGTTCCCTAAATGGTTGCACTAATCTCCTAATTCCACGGTCGTGCTCATTATTCGATTAGTGATTCCAATTCAAGTTCTAAAACGTGAATCGCCGTTTGGCCTTAACACGTTTAACTAGTTAATCACGCAATACATATGATCAATGCATTCAAATCAGAATTGGAAAACATAAATTGAGATAAGGGAGAAAGACATACATCACATCGAATCTACACTGCCATGGGCGGCTTCATCGCTCCCTCGGACGAGGGGATTAGTTCCTCATGCTCATAGACAAACAATCGGACATAATCACCATCGTAAAATAAGAAAAAGAAGAAAAGTGGAGACGCAGCTCCAAAGAGAAAACAAGGATTCGTAACAACTACTCTGAACAAATGGAAAAACCTCTCCTAATTCTGATCTGAAACAGCCTTTAAATAAGGATTCTGTTTCTCGCCCGCTCGCGGGGCGAGCTTACTCTCGCGACGCGAATTTTAGTTTTGGCGCGCATTCAAGTTTGGAATTTCGCGAGGCGAGAGTGTGTTCGCGGGGCGAGTCTTCCAACTTCAATCTGTCACAGCCTTGACATGAATCACGGCTAGGTCGTGATGGTCTCTGTATTCCAGGGTCTTCAGGCTCTCGCGAGGCGAGATGTCTATTGCGGGGCGAGACTTCAAACCTAAATCTGTCACAGCCGTGACCTTCATCACGGCTATGCCGTGATGGTCTCTGTCTAGCAGGTCTTCAGACTCTCGCGGGGCGAGAAGAGTCTCGCGTGGCGAACTGCAGTGATGATTTGTTCTTTGCTTGATTGATGTTCAGGCTCGCGAGGCGAGTATAAACTCGCGAGGCGAGTATCTCCAGAAGTGCTTTTTCCATTGCTTCTTGACTTTCCTTGACTCCCGAAGCTTCACTTATTGACCTGAAAACACCAAAAGCAACCAAAAGCATAATTCTATCCAAAATAAGCTAAAAACTACACAAAAGACGCAAAACGAGTCAAAGTCCAACTTAGGAACAAAACAAGGCAAATTTGGGCGAAAACGAGAGTGAACTCGACTAATTGGCACATAAACCCTAGTTCATCTAGTCATAAAACTAGATAAGCCAAAGGCTTATCAAGCATGTCCTAGACTCGTGGACAAGCTCCGAGAGCATAGGAAGAGCCGCGTATGCCCAGATTGGATGGGCCCCAACATCTGGGCCCAACTATGTCAGTACTGAGACTTTCCAGCTTACAAGTTGAAGTGTGAGCAGACGAAGAAGAATCGAGCTTTTGACAAGGACGGGAACCTACACACGGGTGGTTCGATTAACCACGTCCAGAATTCCATTAACATGGTATGTATATGTGGATAATAAAATTTATAAACTTTATAATTTCGTTAATAATTTATTTTACAATTAATTGATTTTCATTTGTGTGTCGTTTGCAGGCAGGAGCACTTGGCCGGTCGATTGATGTCCCTACGGTCTTTACACAAACCCATATACGTGGATCGACCGGCAAGTTTGTCACTGAGAGGATCAGGAGGACTGTGGTGAGCTTTAGTGTTTTTTTTATTACTTTTAATTTACTTGTTATTATTATAGTAATATAATTTTTTTTTATTTGTCGATCACAGGAGGAGTCCACTGCCAGGTTTTGTCAGGTGGCGTCTGAGGCTGCCTCCTGCTCCGGTGCCTCGGATCCTTCCCAGATCAACCCCGTCGAGGCAGAGAGACTACAGACCCAGGTGTGGGTTGATGTGGAAGGCGGGAAGAAGGGGCCAATTTACGGTACTGGAAGCCTAACTCGTACCTTCCATCGGGGGGGTCTGAGCTTGACACATCGAGAGGTTGCATCTGCTAGCTCACAAGACACGGAGGAGGTGCAACAGCTGAGACATGAAGTGCATCAGTAGAGGGAGGTGAACGAGCGCATGATACAGCAAATCGGGCCCTCTCACAGGTGGTCGGAGCTGTGCTTGAGGTGCTCACACCTAAGAGGCGCACCACTCTGTAGGGGGTCCTCTAGACCAGCTAGCTCTCTACTGCTACCGATGCACCTGTGCAGCAGCAAGATGTCGGTGTGAAGTCTTAGCCGCAACCTGATGGTCATCTGACACTGGATCCTGATCTCTCTGTAAGACTAAGCCCTCATTCATGTTTTGATGTATGACAAACAAAGTGTATTTTGCATAAGATTTTTGATTTTGACTATGTACTTATTATGTGTTAAGTTGTATGCAATATCACTCATGAAAAAGATTAATAAAGGATTAAAGGATGGAAGACCAAGGACACAAAGTAATGGACAAGGACTAAAGCATCAAGCAATGGAGATCTCATACTTTAGATGCTATTGTAAAAATAACACATTTGATTTCTTAGGTGAAGCACTTAAATTTAAGAAGATCAAGGAATCATCAAGAGAAGAGCTTAACGATGGAATTAGTTTTTAAGTCTTAGATGATCTATAAGAGATGAAATCTCTTACTCGCAAAAAGCTCACTTGAAAAGATGCATGAAGAAAATCATTTTTCATAACCTGCATTAAAAGGAATAAGTCTTCGTAAATGAAAATGATTTTGGAAAAAGGATAATATAAGCGCTCGTCCAACAGTGGAATAATATAAGCGCTCGTCCAATAAAGTGAAACAAACATACGTCCAATGAAGTGAAACAAGCAGACATCCAATGAAGTAAAACAAGCAGACGTACAATGAAGTGAAACAAGAAGACGTCCAATGAAGTAAAACAAGCAAATGTCCAATAAAGTGACAAAAGTGCTCGTCTACTAAAGTGATAGAAGCACTCGTCTACTAAAGTAACAGAAGCGCGTGTCTACTAAAGTAACAAGAAGCGCTCGTCTGGTAAAGTGGCATATGGAGCTCGTCTATCATATGGATCTCGTCTACCATATGGAGCTCATCTACCACACTACAAAAAAACAACTGTTTAGCGACCGTAATATTCGGTCGCTAAACAGTGTAAATCGGTCGCTATTTAATTTAGCGACCGAATTAGCGACCGATTAATGGTGGTGGCTGAATACCTGGTCGCTAAGGTTTTAGCGACCGAATTAATATTTCGGTCGCTAATTGGCGACCGAATTTATGGTCGCTAAATAATAATAAACGGTCGCTATTAGGTTGGTCACATTTTTTGGGTAACCATTTCTAGTGACCGATAATCGATTGCTAGTTCGATCGCTAATTTTGGTTACTGTTAACCTATATTAGCGACGGATTTTCGGTCGCTATACCTCATCTGTAAATGTTAAATAAAGTTTAGAGACCGAATTATTGGTTTCTAATTCGGTCGCTAAACTGGTTATTATTAAAAAAAATTAATTTTAATTTTTAAAATAATTTTTTTTTCTGATTTTCTTTAAACGTTAGCAAAATTACTAATAAAACACACCAAATTACTTATGAAATATACAATCATAAGAAATAATAAATATATATAAAAAGAATAATCCAAAATGTCGTACAAGAATCGTTTAAAGTCAAAAATATGAAAAAAAAAATCAGTCATGATGAGGGGGAGATGGAGGAATCCAATCATCCTCAGCGTCCGTACCACCGACGTCTGCTAGCTGATCATCCTCTGGAGTAGCAGCATCAGTAGCTGGCGGCGGAACTGGAGGAGCGGCAGCAGGCGGCACAACCGTCAGAGCATCATCCTGAGCAACTGGAGTCTGGATCCTCATCTGCTCCAACACCAGCCGCAGTGTCTGGCCCTGCTCGATGCTCGCCTGCATCAGTTGTTGGTGTGCTTGAGTCAACTGTGCAATCTGGTTCGCCATCTGCTTCTCTCTCTCGCTCTTCTCCCGAAGCTCCGCGTTCAGCTGCGTGATGGTGTCCTGCATTTGGTGGAACTGCTCCTGAGGGACGGTATCGGCGCAGGAAGGAGCAGGCGTGCCGGACGATGAAGCGATAAACTCGCCTCCCAGGTGTCTGAGGCCATACACGTGCCCCTCCTTGTTCCTGCCCCCGACGACCTCCAAATAAATGGCATTATCGTCGACGGAGACAGGAGAGCGGGGCCCATCACCAGTCAAAGCCTCATCTTGTGACTGTGAGGCACGTGATATGGCATCGTCCTTCTTCTCGTTGAAGCCCACCTACAAAGTATAGTTGAAGAGATTTAGTTAAAATTATATCTAATATTAACAAATCATTTATAATAAATTACAAGTAAACACTAAATTATTGTTTGGCTTACAGCATAGTTACGGGCCATGTCGTTGACCCATGTCCCCGACTTCAACTTCTTCGTCCTCTCCACCAACTCCATAGCAGTGGGGGCCCGCTGTTTCTGTGCTTTCTGCACAGAAAAATATCATCTTAAATTCATAAGAATAATTAAAAATGAAAGCTAATTAATTAAATAGTATATTAAGTCAAAAGTTTAATGTATTACCATCTCGTCGTAGTGGGCGGCGGCTGATTTAGACCCACCGGTCCAAGCACATGCGCCACCATCAGAAGCTCGATTACTCCGAGCTGTGGCCTGGATCTCCTGGAACTTCTCAAGAGCCCAAGATCTGGTCCAGCCTGCCTCCCCGATCTCAGGATCCACCTACCTCCCCTTATTCTGACCCTTCCTCAGCTTGTTCGTCAGATTCTTCATGACCAGTGAGCCTTTATGCTCAAATATGTCCCTGACGAGAGCCTCTAAAGCTAAGTCCCACCTATACTCTTTCTGCAACTTACATTTGTTAGGAAATTCGTGTGTACATATATATAATGTAAATTTAATTTAAATAACTTAATAAATTGTTACCTTAAACTCTAGAAATAACTGATCCCTATGGCCCTCTGGGATGGCCTTCCATGTAGGCCATGGACCATCAAACTTGCGTCGCAGGATCTTCGATATCGAATCAGAAGGGCCCTTCATGACGTAAAGTCATGCAAAGAAAATTAAAGCATTAATAAATGTTATAAATAAATTAAAAATACAAGTAAATAGAAATTAAAGATACTTTATATATATTAAAAAATTAAATTAGCATACTCGTTATCCCCCTGGGGATAAGAAGAATCCTCAAGTCAGATGGACCACGACTCTCCTGTCCCGATGATGATGATGGTCCTATCGTCGTAGGTGTGGATGATGAGGGTGCAGCCTGTGTCCCGACCACATGAGACTGGGTAGGGGGTGCATCTCCCTCACCCTGAGGTGTCCCGTCCACAGAGGTACTGGTAGGGTGGTCTCGATCTGAAGGTCGTGGGTCGACCGGCGAAGGGACTCTCCACGACGACCTCCACGACGACCCCTACCTCTAGAGGAATCTGCCATCTGTGAAAAAAATGAAAAGATGATTACACAACAGTGTAAATAATACAAAAATAAGTTACCTAAGTAGAATGACATTTACACAATGAATTATGACATCCGTCACTAAATTCACCCTCACTCTCATCAGTATCACTTGATCGGAATGTACCTTCGCTAGATGCGTCCAACTCAGGTTGATCCATTAACTCTCTTTCAACTTCTTCCCCATTTCCGGAAATGTCCGCCAGAGAATTAACAATAATGTCCGGCGTAATTTGCAACGGTACGTGGGGTCTTGAAAACTCATCATCTTGGTACGGAGCATCTTTTTCAGGCTGGTTGATTACATTATCAGTAATTATACTGCGAGCCTTTATCTTAATAACACCCAACCAGCCATGATGTCCTTCGGGATATGGCGAGTAATAAACCTGCTCTGTCTGTTGTGAAAAAATGAATGGGTCGTACGCCTTATTATACCTTCGAGACAGCCTAACTTGAACAATACCATATTTTTTATCTATTTTTGTCCCTACGTCAAGAGTAGGATCAAACCAATTACACTTGAAGATAACTAACTTCATCACGGGGAAACCGGTATAATCGAGTTCAAGGATGTCAGTTAGAACCCCATAGAAATCATCCTCTACATTGCCATCAGTGGCTCGCACACAAACACCATAGTTATACGTCTGCATTCCTTCATTCCATGTTTTTGTGTTAAATTTATATCCATTTACAATATAAGTATTCCATGATGTAACCCATCTGTTAGGCCCCCATGCCAAATTTGTCAACAATGGATTTTGAACATTGTTTTCTGGATCTAGTACCTAAAAAATCAAATATTATATTATTCTTATAGATGCTGTATATTTAAGGAGATAAAATGTATTTCAACAAATGAAGATGCTTAACCTACATATTTGCTGAACCACGTAGCAAAGTGAGAAGTAATTTCTCGATCAACCTGATCGTTTGAAATGTCAGGTTGGAGATCCCTTAGAAAATTGTCGTACATCCTACATATGGGAGATTAACAGCAGGACAATTAATAATCATAAATGTCAATTGAACTTATAAAAGACATTGTAGAAACTTACTGTAAATATGGCGCGACCTCTTCACAATTTTGAAGGATATACAGATGAGCAGCATTAATGTCACGCTGATCCAAGAAATATCCTTTTGATTTGCCACTAAATCTGCCCGGATAGTTGAATATTGATATAGGAGGACTAGTTGAACTTCCTTCACCCGAATCAACGTTTCTAGGCATCCTTGTCCTTCTCATGTTAACTTCGTCCGGATAGAAATAAGAGGCAAAAGTGGAAGTCTCCTCTACTAAGTATGCTTCACAAATGGAACCCTCCACTCGTGCCTTGTTCTTGACTTTGTGTTTAAGGGAGTGCAGGAACCTATTACAGAGGGATACATACAAATAATTACTAGTTTTAGGGAAAGCTAAAATACGCTCTCGTGTTTGTGAATTTCATATGTATTAAGTAAAATAGTTGATGTTGTTTACCTCTCAAATGGATACATCCAGCGGTATTGGGCTGGGCCACCAACTCTTGCTTCGTAAGGTAGATGAACTGGCAGGTTTTCCATGGAATCAAAGAAACTCGACGGGAAGATTTGCTCCAGCTTACATAACAAAACGGGTATCTTGACTTCCATATCCTTTAATTGATTCACATTTAGTGTTGTCGATGTAAGCTCCCTGAAAAAGTGGCTAAGCTCAACAAGTGGGTTCCAAATTTGCTTCGGTAATGCGTCGAACGCAATTGGAAGCAACCGTTGCATGAACACGTGGCAATCATGACTCTTCATTCCATGTAACTTTGCTTCCTTAATGTCAACACATCTACCCAGATTGGAAGCATACCCATCTGGTAACTTCAGTTCTTGAACCCACTTACAGACGGCCACTTTTCGTGCTTTGCTTAGTGTATAACTTGCCTTCGGTTTGATAAGTCTGCCACGACCACCGTCCTGCAACTCAAGCTCCTTCCAATTACAAATGTCAGCCAGATCCAATCGGGCTTTATTTGTATCCTTTGTCCTCCCCTTGATGTTCATCACAGTGTCAAACACATTCAAAAACACATTCCTCTCAGTATGCATGACATCAATGTTGTGACGGAGTAGCTGCGTCCTCCAATACGGCAACCTCCAAAATATACTTTGTTTTGTCCAATTATGGTTGACGCCATAATCAGGAATATGTTCTCCTTGGGTTTCATGGACGAGCGGTAAGTACTGTACTCTGCGCCATACATTAGGACCAGTCAAACGTGGTGGAGGCGATGTTGTCTCTGCACAACGCTTCTTGAATGCATTCTTGTTCCGCCTATAAGGATGATCTTCTGGAAGGAATTGACGATGACAATCAAAATATGAGATCTTTCGACTGTTTTTAAGCGTGAATGCCTTCGATCGCTCCATACATATTGGGCATCCAAGATTCCCCGCGGTCATCCAACCCGACATCATCCCATAAGTAGGAAAGTCGTTGATCGTCCACATTAAAGCTGCTTTCATGATGAAATTCTGCCTCAAAGATACGTCATATGTCAACACACCATCATTCCACAGCATTGTCAACTCATCTATCAGCGGCTGCAAGTACACATCAATCTTACCTTTTGGATTAGACGGACCCGGAATTATGACTGTTAGGAACATAAACTCCCGCTTCATGCACATCCCCGGGGGAAGATTGTACGGAGTCAGGATAACTGGCCAACAAGAGTATGCTTTTCCATACTGCCCAAAAGGATTAAATCCATCAGTAGATAACCCCAATCGGATATTGCGAGGGTCCTGCGAAAATGCCATATGAACCCTATCAAAATGCTTCCAAGCTTCTCCATCAGATGGATGACACAAGATATCTTGATCCCTCTCATGCTTACTATGCCACCTCATGTGAGCTGCAGTGGCCATCGAAGAGTACAATCTTGTAAGTCTTGGCACGAGCGGAAAGTACCACATCTTTTTTAGCGACCTCTTCTTCTCAATGCCCATACTAGTGGTTGTCTTATACCGATCCGCACCACAAAATCGACAACATGTTATGCTTTCTGCTGAATCATCCTTATAGTACAACATACATCCATTCGGGCAACAATCGATTTTCAAACACCCCAGACCCAAATTTTCCACAGACTTCTTAGCATGATAAAAACTAGTAGGCATCCGATTGTCTTCTGGCAACGCCTTGGACACTGACCTGGTGAGGCGATTAAAACAGCCTTCTTGCATATTGTAGTCAGATTTGATACTCAACCATTCCATTCACATCGACAACTCCGTGTACTCCCGACATCCTTCCCACAATGGAGATCGTGCAGCACTCAGCATATCATAGAATCTTTGAGCTTCGGGATTCGGATTCTCCTCTATGTATTGGGAACCCATTCCACCATCTTCTCCCCCATCTTCTTCTAGTACAACACCAACCGATGGTCCAGCATGATCCATTATCAACTGCTCGTATGGATTCAATTCTTCCCTCCGGTCACCAATTCCATAGTACGAACCTTCAACCACAATCGGGTTTAAGTCAGGTAACGTCTCACCATGGTTACTCCACCAATGGTAATCAGGCATGAAGCCTGATAAGCCTCTAGCTCATCTAGTTTTATAACTTGAAAAAGACCATGGTTTTGTGCTGTTTATATCTCATTTTCGCCCAAATTAGATTTAATTGTCCTCAAGCAACACTTTTAGTCTCTTAAGTAGTTTTTAGGATATTGTAGTTAATTTTGAGTCAAATAAAGTATTTAATGCTATCTTACATTTTCAGGTCAAAAGTGAAGTTCTTAGAGTGAAGGAAAATGGAGAAAATAGTGGAAAGGTAATCCTGGAAGTCTCGCCCCTCGAATAACCATCTCGCCTCGCAAGAATGAAGCCCTGACTGTTCCAGAGAAGTCACCATTTCTGTCTCGCCACGTGAACCATGTCTCACCTCGCGAGCCTGAGGACCAGAAGCCATCACGCCCAGGCCCTGATACTCATCACAGGAGTATTTGAGAAGACCCTTACTATCTCGCGTCGCGAAAGGCCATTCGCGTCGCGAGAGATCCAATCTCTGAAGACCATATTTTTAACATTCGCCTCGCGAGCTATGGCTCGCCCGCAAGCGCACGAAACTCAGAACCCCTATTTATAGGCTGTTCTGATGCAGAATTGGGAGCTTTTGGTTGGGCACTTGGAGTCACTTGGAGGCTGTGACTGGACTAGGGTTCCAACCCTAAAATGGGATGTTTTCCTTGCTCTGGGAATGGAATAAGATTGGAGGAATCCTCTATGAGTGTTCTTCATCTCTTCTCTCCTTCTTTTTTGTATTGTCATTTAGCATGAGTAGTTAAACCCCCTTGTTGTTGGGGCTAGATGTAGCTTTTCTGAACTTGATTGTTATTTGATTTGGTTTCAATACAAGTTTCTATTTCTTTATGAGTGTTTGATTCCATGCTTAATACTTTTCTTGGCTTAGCTACCCATGGAATGATTTGTTGCTTTGATAGACAATTGAAAGATTGATGTTAGGGCATGCTCATGAATCAAATGCCAAGTAGTTCATGAACCTAGACATAGGTCTTGGGTTGCTTGCAATCTTATAAGTCTTGACTCTTAATGCAAAACCTCAGGTTATTCCACCTAAGACATTAGGGCTTAATTTGGGATTTTAGGCTCGTTCCACCTTAGACATTAGGGTTTGAGTATTTAGAAAGGCTTGATTGTCTTAATTGAATTATGATTTGTGTTGCTAATCATTTCATTGCAATTAAGGGAGGATTAGTGTAGTCTAGCCCTGACAACTTCAACTGCATTTCTGTTTTCCTCCAAGTGTTCGATAAAAGTCCAAAAAGACCAAAAATATTTTATTGCTTTATTTTATTTTATGTTTTGATCTCTCATACCATAGTTTAGTCTAGTTAGTTGTTGAGTTTGTGAATTGGTAATTGGCAACCGATCCCTGAGGACGATATCCGGTCTTACCACCGTATTACTTGTTTGCGACAAGGTACACTTGCCTTTATTCTAAAAATCACGCAACAAGTTTTTGGTGCCATTGCCGGGGATTGGCTTTGACAATATCAGTAGTAACAAAGGAGATAACTAATTTAGACATTTTTATTTTATTTTTCTGTATATATTTGATCTCTTTCTTTTGTTAGTTTTGTATATATTTGAATTTGTGTTTCTTTGATCTTGGGCTTATTTGTCTGTGAGGTGGAAATTGATTTGACAGGATCATGGACTACAATTGTTACCATCCATCTGATGCAGAAATTGAGATGTCTGAGCTATAGCTGCGGGCAGATATGCTGCAACTGGCCATGGACATCCATCAAGTGAGCAATACGTTGTCAAGAGCCACAGTCTCTCCTCCACCATTGGTAGGCTTTTCTGAATGAGGAAATCAATTTCCCAACACTTCCACTCCATGGTGGGGGAATCCTCCAAACAATACTTGGATTGATCAAGAGGAACAATGGGAATCTTCCAAACCTTCATATCAACCACAACCATCTCAATGGTATGATGAGCCATCACCATTGGAAGTTGCTTGGGAAAACTTCAAATCCGAAATCACAGTCAATTTTGAGCAACCTATTCCGGACGGTCGGTCTCACTTAGAGGATATTTTGGAGAACTTCATGGTAACAACAATGGAAAGTTTAAAAATTCAAGAAGATACCATTCGAAGTCTCGGGGTACGTATTGAGGAACTCTCTACCCAACTATCCGAAATGCTAAATGGGAACTTGATGGATGATGATGAAGATGAAGATGATGCAATGATGGATGATGAGGAAGATGAAGAAGTGGGAGCAACCGGATTAAGAAATGAAGACCCTGTTTGTGAGAACATAGTTGCACCATCTCCCATTGAACTTTGGACTAAAGAGATTGAGATGAAGAGACATTTGGAGGACATCTATTTCACCATGCTTGGGGATGATGAAGAACTTTTGGAATTAGACGATTCTATTGGTTCCAATGCATGTGTTGAATGTGATGGGAGAAATACTTGTGTGGTTTGTGCTGAGATTTCTGCATATATGGAAGGTGATGGATTTGGTGATTCGGTGAATGAAGATTGTACAGAAGTCAAAACATAAGCAGTGATCCTCTCTACTTGTTTGCCACCTCACATTTTGAAGCAGTCAACAATGGAGTTCAAGCCTCTGCCTGAGAAATTGGATTCTGGATCTTTAACTATGAAGGCGCCATGGCCAGTCCAAGAGGTTGAACCCCATTTTTATTGGGAAGATTTTTTTGACAAAGAGGTCATCTTTGACCCGAGAGGGAGTGAGAAGTCCTTCCCACTTGAAGAAGTCACCATGATTTTCAAGCGCTCACTTCCACATTTATGCTGCAGGCCATGGGATCCGGAAGGATCATATTACACTTTGAGCATTCTGTGGCCGCTGTATCACAGGCAGTGGGACCCTGGTGGAACCGCCTTCATGGGTTTTTTCTAAACTTTTTTCTTTTTAATTATCTTTGCTTTGTTTTTCTTTGCTTCAAGTCTTATTTGTGTTGACTGTTGTGTCGGTGAGCTTGATGGATTCTAATTAAATCTAGTATAGATTGACTGCATGATATTTGTTGAATTTTGATGATTTCCCCTAGGATTTAAAAATTGAAAATTGACCCCCATGTGAAAAATTGAAAATTGAACCTTGAGAAATTCTATTGTGATTGCACAAACTATGATAAGTTTGGGGTGAAAGGATGCACACATTAGGGGTTGTATCTCGGTCAAACAATTTGCGAAAAAATGTCCAGGTGAGGAATTTGAGCCTCCAACTTTGTTTTTAACTGTGTGAATCACTTTTAAGTTGCACTTTCTCGGATTTGCTTGAATCTCTTCATGGTTTGCATGTTTATGTGGTTGCATCAAATGATTTAGGCAATTTTCTTTGAAATAGCTACTTGGCCTAAATTGAACCAATCCCTAATGCATGTTCCCTAGTTAGCCACATTGAGCCTGATGAGCCTATTGTTTCTTGATGACCTTATGCTTTAAGCCAAAAATCCGGAAAAACCATGTTAACCCAATCTTAGGATTAGGAGAGCATGGGTGCTTAGCAAGACAAAGGTTGAAGGAAACTAAGTTTGGGGTGGCTACAAGGATATGATATGTTGTTTTGGATTGAGAAAAAGAAAAATAGAGGTCGGAGCCAAATGCAAAAATAAAAAGAAGAAAAGAACAAAAATGTCAAAAAGGGGTGTTAAAAGAAAGAGGCTGTAGTCACCCAAAGCAAAAAGAAAAAAATAGAGAAAGGAATTTGAGTGGAAATTCAATGTGTCAAAATGTTCATGCTCTCTTAGTTCCTAGGGACTTCAGTGTAGTACCTTTGAATATCCTACCTTTAGCCAGGCCCCATTACAACCTTTAAAAGACCTTTTGATGTTGCATGCATGTTTTCGTGGGAACCATTGTTGAGATGAAAATCAAATTCACGGGAAGTGCTCTTGAAATTGAAATTGAGTGAAGGTTGATAACCTAGACACTTGAGTGAATGAGTGAAATACTAAATACCCTTGTGAGGAAGGCAGTTGTTTGAAATTGGTGATCTCCCTCTTGTGTGTAACTTGAACCCTTTGCTTAGATTGATTATTGCATAAATGATGGAATTCTCTTGGTTTAAAGTGTTGGTGTAAGCCCTAGAGGCCAATGTATTTCTTTAGACTTACATTTGTATCTTGCTATTTCATATATATATATATGGTATGAGGCATTCTAGTTTATTGTGTTACTTGTTTAAACATAATAAAGTCCTTATAACGGAAATTTCAGTTTAATAGAATATCAAGTATATGACTTGATCGTGAGACACTATTAAACAATGAAATCCTATTCTTAAATATCCATAGTCAAGTATTTTATTAATAAGGACAATAATAATACAATTGAGACTATTATGTGTGCATACTGATGACCATATCTCACGGGTCATGGATATGAGATATCGAGTCGCCACATAGGTACACATTAAGGTAATGATGTACTGGATTGACCCACCATGAGAACACTACATGGAGCGTTATGTGAGTGTCATAAGTAGTTCTCATAGTGACAATGGTGTATGCAATCCTTCGACATGAAATCACTACGATCCCTATATGAGGAGTCGTGTGCTTTAATATCGTCAAACGTCATCTGTAATAGGATGATTATAAAGACGGTCATTGGGCATACCACGAGCCATGCAGAGGGATGTGAGTGACCTAGATGGAATTTGTCCCTCCTACATAACAGGAGTAATATCTGTGGGCCCTTGATAGAGTGAGACTGTGAAATGCATGACCGTGCTGAAATGAGTCAATATGAGATATTGACCTCATTTGTTGTTAAGTCTACTCGGGTATCAGGGAACATGATATTGAACCATACAAGGGTGACACATTCTATGTCTTGTGTTCAATATAGATATATGGACAAAGGGATAGTAATGCACATGAATATTTGTCACAGAAAGGTTTCGTCAAATCACTGACTTTCTCACTACTTAGGTAGCAGTGATGTATTGTTAGATACCGCTCACTGTCTGTAATATTAAATGGGATTTAATATTACTACTAACGTTTTGGGAACCTATAGGGTCACACACATAAGAGCGGATTAAAAGAAGCATTAAAAGGAGAGTTGGACTTTCCTATTGGGCCTAGCGCATAGTACATGGGTTTAGGTCAAATGCTGCTCACTAACTCACTTAAGGAGGCGCTACTATAAGTAGACCACTTAAGTTGTTGTACCTAGACGGTTGATAACCTAGCCGCACATAGAGAATAAGAGTGAACAGTGGATCTCGGTTTTGAAGCTAGCACCGTGAGACAGAGACGCTTCGGGTTCGTGACGTTGGACGTTCACGGAATCTGCTCGTGTGGATACCTTAGAGACACCGTTCATGCGGTGTTCATGATAGACGAATTCTGATTAACAGCCATCGCTTCAAGAGGTAAACCTTCTAATCATGAATCATGACCATTCGCAAGGATCCTTCGATGGTAATTTTTCCGCTGCGTTTCCTTTTTGTTTTATACGCAAATTCCCAACATAAAGTAAATGAATGTGGGGGATTACATTGATGTAAAAAGGGGAAAACATTGAAGAAAAGCTGTATTGCTAAAATGGCATGAAATTTGTGCGAAATTGATTGAATCCTTTAAGCTTGCCAAGTCTTTACTCTTTTTGAGTTTTAGTTTGCTTGGGGACAAGCAAAGTTTAAGTTTGGGGTATTTTGATAAGCCTCTGGCTCATCTAGTTTTATAACTAGAAAAAGACCATGGTTTTGTGCTGTTTATATCTCATTTTCGCCCAAATTAGATTTAATTGTCCTCAAGCAACAATTTTAGTCTCTTAAGTAGTTTTTAGGATATTGTAGTTAATTTTGAGTCAAATAAAGCATTTAATGCTATCTTACATTTTCAGGTCAAAAGTGAAGTTCTTAGAGTGAAGGAAAATGAAGAAAATAGTGGAAAGGCAATCCTGGAAGTCTCGCCCCGCGAATAACCATCTCGCCTCGCGAGAATGAAGCCCTGACTGTTCCAGAGAAGTCACCATTTCTGTCTCGCCACGCGAACCATGTCTCGCCTCGCGAGCCTGAGGACCAAAAGCCATCACGCCCAGGCCCTGATACTCATCACGGGCGTATTTGAGAAGACCCTTACTGTCTCGCGTCGCGAGAGATCCAATCTCTAAAGACCAGATTTTTATCATTCGCCTCGCGAGCTATGGCTCGCCCCGCGAGCGCACGAAACTCAGAACCCCTATTTATAGGCTGTTCTGATGCAGAATTGGGAGCTTTTGGTTGGGCACTTGGAGGCACTTGGAGGCAGCGGCTGGACTAGGGTTCCAACCCTAAAAGGGGATGTTTTCCTTGCTCTGGGAATGGAAGAAGATTGGAGGATTCCTCTATGAGTGTTCTTCATCTCTTCTCTCCTTCTCTTTTGTATTGTCATTTAGCATGAGTAGTTAAACCCCCTTGTTGTTGGGGCTAGATGTAGCTTTTCTAAACTTGATTGTTATTTGATTTGGTTTCAATACAAGTTTCTATTTCTTTATGAGTGTTTGATTCTATGCTTAATGCTTTTCTTGACTTAGCTACCCATGGAATGATTTGTTGCTTGTAGACGAATCTGGGCAAGTATACCCAGTCGTGCAAGTAATACGGTGGTAAGACCGGTTATCGTATCCACGGGGATTGGATGTCAACTACCAATTCGCAAACTCAGCAACTATCTAGACTAAACAGAGAAATCAAAATAAACAAAAGAAAAGAAATAAAATCTTTTTGTCTTTTTGGGGACTTTTGACAAACACTTGGAGTGCAGAAAGGATATGTTGGGACTAGACTTCACCAAACCTCTAACTCATGCACTATCAGGACTAGATACCTCCCATTCATGCTTCAGATATTAAAATCAATCCACTAAATTACTCAAACCCCGATTCCTCGGATGGCAAGAGCCTAAATCCACTAATAGACCCTAATTCCTTAGGTGGCCTAGATTAATGAATTCGCATTAAGATTAGGGATTACGCGATTACTAATAAACCTAGTTCCATCCCTAGATACAAGGCTTACTAGGTGATTAAATTCAATTCCGGTTATGATACAAACGTCCCCATTGCATACCAAAACACAAATCGAGTCATGGGGCTGCTAGCCACAACAAGCATTAAGCACAGAAAAATAACCACTAATATGAAGACATGAACATAGATTAATCAGTCAAGATAAATACATAAACATAAGTTAGATTACATCTAATCCCAACACAGGGATTTAACTACTCATAAAACAAATAAAACCAAACCAGAGAAATAGGAAGGAAGAGGAGAGAAGAGGCTCCATGTGAGCTTTCCTTCTTCTTCAAAGCAATCCCTCTTGGCTCCCTTCTAGGGTTGAAACCCTAGCCCAACTGCAGCCTCTAAATGCCTTCCTCTGGACCCCAAAAACTCCTCTGTTCTGTCTGCTGCGTTCTTATTTATAGGTCTACTGCGCGTCACGGCCGTGATGGCCATCACGGGCAGGCCGTGACGCGTTCTGTCCAAGGCATGTTTTCAGGTTTTTGACTCTCGCGAGGCAAGAGAACTGTTCGCGACGCGAACCCTTAAAATTCTGGTTGGCTACGGCCGTGATGTCTATCACGGGCAGGCCGTGACAGCCTCTGACCTTTGCCTTCTGCTCTGCTTGATCACGGCCGTGATGGTCATCACGGCCAGGCCGTGATGGGCTCTGTTTGGCTCATATTCTTCACTTTTCAAGCTCTATTTCATCCAAGCTCCACCATGGCTGATTTTGATCATTTTTACATTGAATTCCTGCAAAACAACACCAAGACACCGCTTCACCCGTTCCAAGGGAAAATCTAATAAAAACCAAATAAAGAATGCCTAATCTATATGCAAAATGCATGCAAAAGTATATAGAAAATATCATGTAAAATCACACTATCATTGCTTTGATAGAGAATTGAAATATTGATGTTAGGGCATGCTCATGAATCAAATGCCAAATAGTTCATGAACCTAGACATAGGTCTTGGGTTGCTTGCAATCTTATAAGTCTTGATTCTTAATGCAAAATCTCAGGTTATTCCACCTAAGACATTAGGGCTTAATTTGGGATTTTAGGCTCATTCCACCTAAGACATTAGGGTTTGAGTATTTAAAAAGGCTTCATTGTCATAATTGGATTAGGACTTGTGTTGATAACCATTTCATTGCAATTAAGGAAGGATTAGTGTAGTCTAACCCTGACAGCTTTAACCGCATTTCTGTTGCCCTCCAAGTGTTCGATAAAAGTCCAAAAAGACCAAAAATATTGTATTGCTTTTATTTCTTTATTTTATGATCTCTTCATACCATAGTTTAGTCTAGATAGTTGTTGAGTTTGTGAATTGGTAATTGGCAACCGATCCCTGAGGACGATATCCGGTCTTACCACCGTATTACTTGTTTGCGACAAGGTGCACTTGCCTTTATTCTAAAAATCACGCAACAAAGCCCTTCTCATAAAGATCGGCTACAACTCCATCCACGCTTTTGAAAGATTGACACTTGCATCTTTTGAAAGGACACCTCAACTGATCACCGCCCAGCCGTATAAATCTCTCCTGGCTAACAACAAACTCTATAAACTCACCCACTCCAACTTTATACTCTTCCCTAAGACGTTTATTCCGATCCAACCTACGATACATCCATTTCCGATTCTCCGGAATATCCATTGCTGGCAATTAAATAGCCTGACCAATCCTACAATAACACTTATATATTACGGTGCATTCCAATAACTCCATCAATCTCGTTCTTATGACAAGGTATGAACCTATCCCATTCGAGAAGAAACCTTTGCCACACTCGGCTACTAATAGTTATTCCCATATTCAAATACCTTATACTTAAACTTTTGGCAGCATTTCCCATCGGTCTCCAAGTTACACGACTCGAGCACGGTCAGAATCACCGCGATCAAGTATGCACCAGGAGAACAAAAGGAAATGCATCAGACCGAGATTTCAACAAGTATATAAGGCATTTGAACATTGATATGACTATTGTACGAGTGTGAAAAAGGTTTTTCCCAAACTGTCCCACTTGGACAATTCAAGATTCAATACAATGAGCATGCATACCTTGATAAGTTACGCATGCTCATTAATATTGAATCTCAAATAGGAAACTAAGGCTTTAGTAAATTAATTAAAAACTCTAACAGAAAATAAAACCATTAACCTATAAATATTGCAACATTGTTGAACTTATATAAATTGCAGCGTAAATCAATACAAACTTAAATTAAATATTGTAGCAAACATCCTATTGAGCTCTGCTCTCCACTAACAAGTAGCAGTTAATTGTCAAACACATGCATAATTTCTAAATTATCAGCACACAACCAGCATCCCGCCTTTCGGACAGGATCACATCCTATTGAGCTCCGCTCTCCACTAACAAACAACACATATTGACAAACACATGCATAAACATTAAATTATCAGCATACAATCAGACAAGATCACATCCTATTGAGCTCCGCTCTCCACTAACAAACAACACATATTGACAAACACATGCATAAACATTAAATTATCAGCATACAATCAGACAAGACCACATCCTATTGAGCTCAGCTCTCTACTACCAAACAACACGATAATTCACATAATACATTACACTGAGTGTTCAGAGAACCTACCTGAGAGAGAAAACACAACCGAGCAAGGATAAGGGGAGGAGCCGGAGCCAACAGAGAGTAGAAGAATATGACAACAAGGACCTATCGTGCATAAATGAAATTAGTCATTTCAAATCTAATCACTATTCTATATATACAGAATCCAGTACAACTATTTATAAGACTAGAAACACATAAATTAATATAAAATAGAATCAACAATATATGGTTACAAATATAGAACAACTTGCAACTTCCCTTCTTCCTTATAATCTCCTCCCCATCTCCTTTATTTCAGAAGAAGAGGAAACAAAGGGAAAAAAGTACTAAGGAACCTTTTCTCTCCCAAAACCTAAGTCTTGGAAGATGAGGTAAGGGTTTAAATCTTAAATTACAAATTCCATTTGTTTGTGGTTTGTCATATTTGCATGTCTGAGAACTCAAAACAAAATTCAAAACACAAAATTTAAGCTTTAATTAGTGACAAAAACATAACTATAATAAACTAAACTAAAAAAAAAAGAATGTTTCAAATGCTTTTTGGATGGGCAAAGCAAGTGTCACGATTCATGAAATCATCCAGACCTGGACTCTACTCTGGTGTTTATACAAACACATAAAACTCACCCAGGATAATTGTTCTCTCTCACTTTTAACTCTCGAACTCACACATCACTTATAAAGGAAGAGAATAAAATTTATGTTCTCATATTCTTGATTCATTCCATCATCAAATTGCCAACGTACAACCATGGCCTTTTATAGGCAACATTTCATAATAAACTATTAAAATATAAACAAACTTAATTGATAAGAAAGGCTTAGGCGGTGGCACACAAAATATGACTATTCTACATGAATCATGATAACGATGCAAGTAGATAATGAGCTGTAAAAAGTTCCTTGTTTACTATGCATTGCGGCAGGTAGACTTCAATTTGGACTAATATGACTTGTGTTAATTGTTGGTGATTAAAAAAAGGCTTGATTTAATTATATCAGCTCTGTAATGTGACATCGGGATTGGGTTTTCTTTTATGTTATGTTTTGTTATGTTTTATTTCAAACTTATGTTATTTTCCGCATTGAGATGTTGTTACAATGTGATACTTTCTGTCCAGTTTTTATTTTATGAAATAAATGCATGTTTTTATTTTATACCTTTTATTTAAATGTTTTATAAATACATATGGGGTATAGAGTGTCACAATGGCGGGCGGTTGTGTATGGGTGTCAAATGAGATGAGGGAGATTCCAAAATACCTGCTATTTCATCTGGATCATTTTTCTTTTCTTTGTTCATCTTTTATTACAAAACAAGGATATATAGAGATGCATAGAAAAAAAATTAAACAAATTATATAACAAATGATTATTCTAATAAATGAGACTAGGCATCACAAATGCCAAATTATAAAAAAAAATTTAAAAAATGCTCAAAAGCATACTATTAATGGTTTATACAATTTTCAACTTTAGTTACAATTAATGAATTTATTTTGTAATTTTATTTCACTTGTGACATTTTTTTGTAACTTTTGAAAGCCATAAAAACACTCACGAGTGCAGGAATCTTGCCAAAGTTTAGTGGAGCAAGTATGAGGTTGGTTCCACCTAGACTTAGAGTTAAATTTTAGATATTGATAAATTTTTCCTAATCTAGTTGTCGCCCAATTAATAAATGAATTGTAAAGGTGAAACAACATACATTATTAAAATAAATAAAAATAAATAAATTTATATTTAATCAAATATAAATTACCTAAGCGACAAAATCTACCAAGATGAATTTTTTCATGTACTATGTTAAATTGTTATACCTAGATAATTTATCTCATGAATATCTAGTGGTAAAGCATGTGCTCACGAGAAAATAATCAATGAAGCATAAAAAATAATAAGAAAACGTATGATTATATTTCCCTGAATCAATAGTAAATTATCAAACATCAAATGTGTCCATGATAGGAAATCACAATTTATATCCAACTACTATCAGCAACCCTCGAATAAATTCTAAGCATGAGAAAAACAAGATTGAACACATGGAACGTCTAATTATATCAATCGAGAGAAACACAAATTCAGTAAGTGTTAAATTCTAATATTGAGTAACAACAAGCCAACATAGCATACAAAAATAATAAGGGTTTCATCATCCCCATTGTACAAGAAAATCTAAATAGAAAAACTCATAGGTAGCATCAGTCCTACCCTCCTCACGCTGTGTGGGCATCCCTTAGAGATTTTTTTGTTTGAAAAGAATAATTTAGGGTGATGATGCCCTAGTCTAAGGTAGGGAAAACCCTCAGGCTCTATGATACAAAGGGATTTATATTTACCTTCCTCAAGGAGACTAGTGGGGGACTCGAACTCACGACCTGTCAGATACGAGATTATGTCATGCTAGCTCTACCAGACCAACCACTTGGGGTTCCTAATAGATTAATTTTGTTCTAGGTCTCTTACTCATTGGTTATATGATAAGATCAATTTAGATTTAGCTCTAATGCTTTATGATTTCTGCAAACACAAACATGAAAACCTCCCAGTCACCACTGTGTTCACACCACTGTGTTCACACCATCACAGACCACATCAGACACAGCTTCTCCCATTCATTTATATAAACACAAACATGAAAACATTTGTGAATGATAAAGAAGTATTTAAAATCTGACATATGTAAAAACAAAAATTAAACATCAAAATCCAACCACAAACCACATAGCAAAAGCAAAACACACAGAGTTTTCAACAACAAATTTGTTACCTGTATTTTGTGAATCTGCCGACAGCTAACGTATCTCCCCAGTCCCCAAGCGAATGGATGAGAGAGACCTTAGAAACAGATAGAGAGAGAGAAGCAGAGTGAGACAGAGAGAGATGCGAGAGAAACAGAGACAGGGAGAGAGAGATGGAGTAGAGGAGAGCTTACCTGAGCAGAGGGGATGATGGTGATGACAGGAGGTGTCTTGTGGTGGCCGGAGCGCGTGGCTAGGAAGAGAGAAACGGTGAGAGAGAGATATGCGCCGAGTAAAATGAGGAAGAAAGAGGTTATGTCGAATTTAGGGATTTCAGTTTTAGCGACCGAATTAGTTCGGTCGCTAATATGGTTAGTTTGAATTTGAATTTATAATTTTAGCAACCGATTTAACTTTCGGTCGCTAACACGCGCTGTTTTAATTTTTTTATGCGCCGTTTAGCGACCGAATTAATATCGGTCGCAAATATAAATAAAGTTTGAAGTATGATTTCAGAAATTTAGCGATGGATTTTTAAATCGGTCGCTAATATAAATAAAGTTTGACCGTTGCATTTAAATCGGTCGCCATTTCGATCGCTAAAAATTCATAAATTCCTGACTTTTACTTTCCTTCGTTTAGCGACCGATATAGCGACCGATATTTCTGCTACGCTCTATTTCGGTCGCTATTTCGGTCGCAGAATCAACTCTCACCAGTGTTTCATGTAGATCCTACAATCGGCCGCTATTTCGGTCGCAAAAAGCAACCAACAAATTCGGTCACTATTTTCGGTCGCTAAATGACCTTTTTTTTGTAGTGCCATATGGAGCTCGTCTACTAAATGGAGCTCGTCTACTAGCCCATCCGAATGAAAAATCTTAATGGCTAGATGGAAACGGTTATTTTCAAGATGGACACGAATTATACAAGAACAATCAGAATCTTATTTCAAGAATGAGAATCAAGAAAATAGATTTTGTTAAATTAGATCTAAATCTGTTTTAATTGATCCCAACGACTATAACTTGTTTTCTATATAAAGAGGGATCAAATTAACACTTCTCATTACCTTACACATTCTGAAAGTGAAAATACAAAAGATTCAAAGGCTTCCAAAAGTGCTTCATCTTTGAGAGAAAAGTGTGATATTTCTTAGAACTTCAATTTGTATAATCAGACTTTTAGAGTCGTTCTTCTACTCAATTCTTTCTGTAAATTTGTGTGATTAAGAGAGGGTATCTCTTAGGATTGAACAAGGATAGAAGGGATCATTGGGTATAGAAAAGCAAGTGTGCTTTTTTTGTGTGCTCTTGACTAAGGAGGATATCCTTGTGAATGTTGTAATTGAATATTATAATTTCTGGTTATAGTGGAGAAAACCACAGAGGTGTTGGACTGGATGTAGGCTTACCAGAGGAGGTAGGTGAACCAGGATCAATCGGTTTGCATGTTCTTCTCATCTCTAAACTCCATATACATGTTATATGCACTTGTGTGTTGTGAATGAGTTTTAAGAATGCTTGTTAACTTGAATCTTTGATCTACAATCTGTGTTAAACTTGTTGTTACTTCTTATAATTCTTCTTAATATCATTACTTGTTACATAACCTGATTCTTGGGAATTAAAATTGAGTGAAAACTAATTTTCTTTAAGAAAACTCTGTTTTGATTTAAATTATTGAAAAAGTTTTCAATATCTCAATTCACCCCCCCTTCTTGAGATTGTAGCCATTACCAACACTGTTCCCCTCCAGGACGATGGTGACTATTATGATGATGATTATTAGGATAATTATAGTTGTAGGGTTTTTTAGCTGTATGGTTATTTTGTACAGATTTATGTATGGATATTGTATTTGTTTTATGTTTTTGTTTATTTAAATTTATTTTAATTAAATTTTAAATTTTATTTGTAGTTTAAATTTAAAATTAAATTAAATTAAATTTAATTTAATAATTAAAATAAAATAGAATAAATAATTAATAATTAAAATAAATTAAATTAAATTTTAATTTAAAAAAATAAAATGAGATTACCGTTGAAAATGTCCCTCTGTAATCATTAAAGGTTTACCGACTGACAATTCAGTCGGTAATATGGGTTCCCCGTTACCGACGGAAAAAGCCCTCAATAAGTCTATGAGGGATTTACTGACGGCATTTTCCGTCGGTAATGGGTCAGCCCTTCAACGGAGCTACCGACGGAAATTCCGTCGATAATTACCGATGGATTACCCAAATCCGTCGATAATTGTTTTCGACGAGCTTATTACCGATGGATTTGGGTCCGTCGAAAATACGCCATTACCGACGGGTTTTGAGCATTTACGATGGCTTTTGTCCGTCGGTAATCAGCCTTTTTTTTGTAGTGTTACATTTCGAGTTTATTTTTTAAATCCATTTTATTGAGTTTAAAATTAAACAAGATTTTAAATTGTGGTTGCGGTCGTAATTATGGTTGCATTACGTTTATTACAATTGTTGACAATTATGAGAAAATATTACGGTCCTAAATACAATAGTGGACCTTAATTTAAAACCCAGATATAAACTATCCGGTCTTTGTCTAACGGTTCGGATTTGTTGAATCCAATTAACGAATTATGAGATTTTGACAGCAGGAATCCGGGTCCCAACTTGCTCACCTCTCGGTGACCTCTCACACTTACATATACTCACCAACCAAACACACTCCACACGTACACAATATTAGTAGATGTCAATATAAATTTTTTTACACTCGTAATATATACAACTTTAGTCCATTTCAAAAATATATAACCAAGATGAAAGTATCATGAGACATTAAAAACAAAACCGAGATAAACATCAAAATATATTGAAAATTCGTTGGTGTCTTATAAAAAGGGGTCAAGCTACTAGCCACTTGGACTACATCTTGTGGTGAAGACAAAATACATGTATAACTTTGCATGAGAATAACAAATCCCGATCATACAAATATACAATGATGATCAAAATTATAAGTTACTTAAAAATTATGTCATCACTTAGTAGAATTATATACATTTATATTTTAATTTGATGATTCAATCTAGCATCTTGCCAACCAATTAAAGCATCGATTAAGAAATCAATAAAAAAATGTTTTATTAAAAAATTAAGTATTACACTATTTATTATATTAAAGAAAAATGATAACCAATGTTCTAAGAACATTGATTAAGGAATTGAAATGGTAAGTTTTTATGAAAAAATGGTAAAATTATTATCTTGAACACTTGAATTTTGAGTTTTCTAATAAATTATTTTTTTTTCTTGATTCCTTAACCAATAACAAGACCCTGAATTAAATTAGATATACCAACTTCCAATTCAATCTTTCCTTTCCTCTCACATTCCATCTCATGTAATTAATGATCACTAATCGTCCTGTGTGTGGACCAAAAGTGACACATGGCTCCAAGTAGTGTCTTCAAAATAATGAAAAAGGCCTTAACATCTCTTTATTGATTCCAAAAGGGAGAGGAGCATACGATTTGGTAGGTCCTAGCAGACCATCTTATAACCAATCCCTAAGACACATGCCAACCACAAAATATACAAGAACATTTGCAGATCTGTAAACTTCATTCCAGGTTGGCTACTCCTGATTCTCCCCCCTACGCTACTACTCTCTCATGACTCACTTATAAGTAAACAATATCTATATTTTCTGGATTCAAATATAAACAAAAGCTAACTAATTTAACTCTATTTAATGTCAGTATTCCAAAAGTTAAGACAATTACCCATTCCAACCAATTCTCTTTTCACTTTTCCAAGGGCATTGCATACTCCCGAGACAATTCAAGAGTAGTTTAGTAATTGTAACTCTTTTTTTTTACATAAATCAAGACAATTAAATTAAATCAACTAACTTTCTTAATAAATATGAAATTAATTATTTTTACTTATAATTGAGTCCGGAGATAGTATTTCAATATTTCTTAGAAAATAGATTTGTAGTAGTCAAAATTTCATTCATTCGGTGCATTCAATAAATCAGAACTGTCCAGTCTACTTACATTTCGAGTTTTTTTTTTATATAAACGAAGGTTTAGGTGAGTTGGGTCCCGGAGGCTCACCAGGGTCAGGATAGGCTTCACGGCTCAAAGACCACTTACAAAGGTACTTACAGATTACCCACCAACGAGATCCTCACATTGATAGTGCGATTTGAGCTCACGATACCTTGTACGTGGATTATGAGAGGTGAATAAGATTCTGCTGTCCCAAAAAATGATGTCTTGGTGTCCCATACCAATAAAACGTTAGAGATGTGCATAAGTATTTTATTTTACTAAGTGGTAAATTGTCATTGATGGGGGACAGATAATGTGCATAAGTATTAATGAATTATAATTTTATTTTATTAAGTGGTAAATTGTCATTGGTAGGAGATAGAATGTGACGGGAAAGTACGACAGAAGATCTCCATCCATGAGCCGTATTCTTAATAATTTCACCAACCTTCTTCGACTTACATTTCAAGTCTATCTTTTAAATATTCACTTTATTGAGTTTAAAAATATAAATTAAGATTTTAAATTACGGGTCGCGATGGTGATCACATGTGTTTAATATAATTGTTGGCAACCAAAACGTTATGATCCTAAATATGATAGAGAATCTAAATTTAAAACCCTGAAATAAACTTTCCGATCTTCATCTCACGGTTCCAACATATTGAATCGAGTTAACGAATTATGAGATTTTGACAGCAGGAATCCAGTTCCCTACCCTACTTGTTCACCTCTGACACCGTACCTCTCACACTTACTTATACTCATCAACCAAACACACTCCACACATACACACTACAGTAGTGGACACACAATTCACATAAAACATGTTGAAGGAAGGTACAAACAATGGTACTGTTAGCAGTTCCAACAACAACAGATCACGTGTCTGTGATGCATGTCGGTCGGCAGCATGCATAGTGTACTGCCTTGCTGACTCGGCGTACCTCTGCTCAGGCTGTGATGCTCGAGTCCATGGAGCTAACCGTGTGGCCTCACGTCACGAGCGTGTGTTGGTGTGTGAGGCTTGTGAACATGCTCCTGCAGCATTCCTATGCAAAGCTGATGCTGCTTCTCTTTGTTCTTCTTGTGATGCTGAAATCCACTCTGCTAACCCTATAGCTAGTAATCACCACCGTGTGCCTATTCTCCCTACCACTGAGCCTCTCCGTAGAGAAGAAGATCATGGCTTCATAGGTAATATTAATTACTCTGCATAAGCACAACTTGGTTAAGCTATATAGGACCAAATTATAAATTCTTGTCAAAAATAAGGATCAAACTAAAAATCATAATCATGATAAGAAAAAAAAATGTTAATTTGTTCCCTATTTGTTAATCGTTTTTTATTTGGTTCCTATACTTTTAGTTTTTGTTCAAGAGGGGCTTACAGGAGGCTGCACATGAGGGAGGGGCAAAGGGGTAGAGAATGAAAAAGGGTCGGAGTGCATTGCGATGATTTAAACCCATATACTCATTTATATCTTACCGTTTAATCGACTGAGTCGACTCAAGGGAATATTTAGTTCCTATAATTTAATTTCACTACATAGTAATAAAAATTGTAAGCATCAATTTAAAAGTAATACATATAGAAAATTGAATCTTTTTTTTTACATACAGGGATGAAGCTGAAAATGAGGAGTCATGCTTACCAATGACATATACTTTAATTTTACTACACAAGTTCATAGATATATTATCTCATGTCTATTTAATTTTAGTTTTTATCCATCTAATTATAACAAACTGAATTTGTTTTCTAACAGATGTGAGAGATATGTCTCTAAAACAGATGTGTAATGGATATGAGGTAGAGGAAGAGGATGAAGAGAAATTCGATGAAGCCGAAGATGAGGCGGAAGCAGCCTCGTGGTTGTTGCCGAACCCGGTGAATAATAGGGACGAGATAAATGACGAGAATGATAGATTCATGATGGATGGGGAGGTTGATGAGTATTTGGACCTTGTGGATTGTAACTCTTGTGGTGATCACAACCAATTCAGTTCTGTTCAATATGATGATCATAATGAAAATCAGCACCACCGGCATAGTTACAGTACTGTCCCTAAGAACAACAACAAAGATGCAAGGGACAGTGTGGTTCCAGTTCAACAACAGGCACAGCATTTTCAAAAGTGTTTTGACTTTGACTCCTCAAAAGTTGGACATAGTTACGATGGTTCTATTAGTCAAACTGTAAGCCTCCTTTTTTATGTTTCTTGTTTGATTTATGCCCGTTTGAGTAATATTATTAAGATTTTTCTAAGCGGTGGAACTTTACACATGTCAATGAATCATAAAATAGAAATGTTATATTAAAAATAGTAGCTTTTTAATTTTCAACAAATTGAATATATAACTTCCAACATAATATTTCTACTTTTGATTTCTTAACACGTGCGAAAGTTGCACAAGTGAGAAAAATTGATATTATTATTTGCACCTTATATCTCCAATTTTTTCTATTCATAATTAGATTAGTACATGTATGAGTTACATGGTAAAATTATGTTTGCTTTGAGAGCAATAATTTAATTGTTTTCGTATGAAACCTACTTTTGGATGTAAAGGTTGGTTCGCAACATTACCCAAAACAGATGTCAATAGAAGCTACTTGAATTTGTACTTAATCAGATTTTGCTTTGACCTGTTTTGACCCTGCTTTCGAAGCAGCAGTTTCTCTGCCTTTCTTGTTTGTATTCTAGTTTGCACAAGACAAACCTCAATTCTAGTTTGCAACCAATGTTGGATATCAGGAAAAGAGGAAATAGAGAGATGGAGTTTTAAGAAAAGAATAATATAGTCAGAATAAAAGTTTGATATATTAGAGGTAGATTCCACAATATTTGGTAGATTAGACGTAGATTCCATCATATTTACGTATTTATTATCTTATATTTACTTAAAGTCTTGCCAATCCATATCCTAATATCATTAATTAAGAATTTCAACGAAGGTAAGTTTTTTATTGAATATATCGCTTTCTAATAAATTTTTTTGAATTTTTAATCAATGCCCTAGCATTCTCTTTTATATATTTTTTGCTATTTGATTTTAATCCCACTTATTTTTTTACATATATACAATAATTCTATGATATGGACATATCCGAGTTATATGAGCTATAAAATGAATAAATGATGCGTGGTAAGTATTTTCCTGTCTCCGAAATCTGTATTTTTTGGTTTGGTACTCACCATAATTTGTCCTTGGAATCGAGTGAGCCTTCGAAGTATCCTCATGGCTCAGATCCTTTTAGGACCCGATATGGGACTAATCTTCGAGTCGGCGTGCGGTTAGTAAAGCCTGACCAAGGGTTGTTGCATACCCAAGGATCGAACTCGGGCAGAACCCGAACGATTCTTCCTTAAATAGTAATGTGTTAACCACTTACACTCTACCACTGTATTTAGATTAACTAATTTTATATCTAAAATAATTTAAAACTATAATTTACTAAGAAAACCTTTAAAAAAACAATTATATATTTTCCTCCAAATAATTAAATCTAAACATGCCGTAATTCTTTTATTACAACTTTTCAGATCTTTGCCTTTTTCCAATTTCATTTTATATATACCGTGCTTGCTCTGATTATAAGGGTTATATAAAAGCTTTCCTTTTGTTGTCTTTTCTTTTTTCTTTTTTTTTTTTAACAAGACATATGTTAGTAATTAATATATGAAGTTGAATCCATAACCTCCTTATCACTCCAAACCCTATGACTCGCTACCCAAACCAACTCATCCACCTTGTAACTCCCTTCCTTTGGTTGTCTCGTATTTTTGTTAGTTTTAGGTGTGACTTGAACTTGACTCCTTATAAGAATACTCATCTTTGGAAGGGTAATCTCTCACCAGTTTTCAACCAGACATAGGGTGCGTTTGGGTAAACAACTTAATTAAGAGTTTATCACATAAGACCTTTTCGCATGAGAGCTTATGACATAAGTGCTTAGAGAAAGAAAAAGAAAGAAAGGGGCATGAGATGATTCGAATAGTGAAAAACACGGAGAGGGTGTTTAGTGCATAAGCTCTTATGATAATTCCATAAGCTTCTCCTAGTGACTTATGAAAATAAGTCAAAAACTCCTTATGGGATGACATAATTTATTTTTATAAGCTCTGTCAAACACACTGCATAAGAGCTTATGTCGTCATATAAGTCAAAAGGAGCTTAAATAAGCTCTTCTAAACACGACCATAGTTAGATTTCCCTAAACTTACATCTAAAATATGGGTATGTATCTGACAAGAAAATTCCTCACTTCTTCAATTGCATTCATCAATTATTATTTAGCATTAGTATAAAAACTTAAGCCTAATTAAAATGTGCAGTGCCTGTTTTATTAAAGTCAGAAAATGGTCAATTATTGGTCTTCATAAAGATGCTACTATTATTGGCTATTTATGTATTCACCCAGTTTTGTTAATTTTTCATATAATCCAGGTTTCAATTTCATCAATGGATGTTGGGGTTGTACCAGAATCAACAATCAGTGATGTCTCGATTTCCCATTCAAAACAACCAACAATAGGGACTAGTGAGTTGTATACTCCCATTTCAATTCCTTCACATTTTACTCCATTGGACAGGAAGGCCAGAGTTCTAAGATATAAGGAGAAAAGGAAAACAAGAAAGTTTGAAAAGAAAATTAGGTATGCCTCAAGGCAAGCCTATGCAGAGACTAGACCTCGTATAAAAGGTCGATTTGCAAAGAAAACTGACGTAGAAGCCGAGGTGGACCAAATGCTCTCTACAATTCTAACAATAGAAGCTGGATATGGAGTTGTTCCCACTTTCTGAATATCCAAGTGTGTGTTTGGATGAGCGTTTGACAAACGTGAGTTTGGATACAATTGATTTTAATACAATTGAGTTTGAAGTAAAGTGATTTATGTTTGAATGTTTTTACTTTGAAAGCAAGTTTGATGTAAAACTTAGTGTAATTTTTCAATCCAAAAGAAGAAACTACTCCAAGTTACTTTTGGTAGACTCAATTTTGGATACAAAATTGCTTCCTCAAACGTGTAATCAAACACCTCTTTTTTTACCAGAATCACGTTTGATAGGTGTAGAAGCACATCTGGTATCTTCAAAAGTAGAACCAAACACACACTAAATGCATGTTTGGGAATGCGTCACTTCTCCTCAAAATCACGTCTTGGACGTAGAATTTCCATATTGGAGCTTCTGAAAACGCCCATCACAGTACCACCGTTCCAAACATGAACTAAAGAAATGGTAGGAATACAGACGAGATGGTTGTTAACAAGGTCAATTGAAGCTACAATCACTTTATGTGTGTTTTTTTTTTTTTATGTAGTCTAATAGTTTGCACTAATCATGTATATTAATTTATGCTTTATATAAGAAAAGTTCTTATATTAAGTCATTAAATTACTGTCAACACTTCATTCTGAAAATTTTCCCAGACGATTTAATTTATTAATTTCTCTATATATATTTTTTTCAGATCATTTTCTGTATGGTCATGTCTATAATAACATCAATCATATCAACTACTAAACTAACATTGAACAAATTAATTAATTCCATGAGATCAACTAAAGCTAAAGCAAAAACATAATTTAAAACCTTGATTGACAATAATCATAATCCATCCTTTTTCATCTAGCTCCTTTTTCTTGATGTGATTCTTTGTCAAGAGAATTGCTAGTATTTTTTTCCCAACATTTATGGTTCAAAATTTCTTAGGGCTAACTGAAGACAAAGCCGTTCAAAAATACTAATTAAAAAAGGAAAGTGCACGTGAGTCACACAGTGGTCCTCAAAAGTGCTTGCTGTTTCTTACTTTAATCTAGGCCATGATATTGAAGTAGAACAAAAAAAGAGAACTTTACTTGCACCTTTTCGCTTTAAATTTCAGGTTGTCATGGTCTAGGAATATTAGAATATCTATATCTATAATGCTATTTGCTACATATTACTCTGTTAGCACCATCCTCCAAGGAGAATAACATTCACATTTCATGGCTGCAAAGCAAACTCGGAAAGAGTGTAAAAGGGTCTAGAGGTTGGAATAATCTTCCTTAAGGTCCTTGTATTGGAAGTTGCATATATGCTTCCATAAAAAGTGATCATATTGGTTACTATTTTAAAGTAAATTACACTATCAATATATGATAATTAGGAATATAATTAGTTACAAGTTAGTTAGATTGTTAGTTATATGGGTTAGTTAATATATTCTAGTCATAAGCTCAAATTTACTCTAATCATAATGCCACTCTTGTTTTTCTCAAAATTTTGAAGACTTGTTTTATTGTAATATTCATACTACGCATTACTCTGTGTTTTCTAGCTCCATAAGCTTCCCAGTTCAAATTCAAATACTATTAAACAAAAGTGCACCGAGTCTTACGTTTGTTCTCAAAAGTGATTGCACCTTTTCATCAGTTTGATGAATGGCTAGTTGAACAAAGTTTAGACAGAATAGAAGAACTAGTGGAGCTTGTTGTCGCATATATATCGGATGATATCCCTTTGGATATCCCTGAAAGCTTCACTGACTCGCGATGACCTCTATACAATTACTCGCACTCCCAAAATTTGTCCTGAAGACAAAAAGTATACTGATTCCCTTTAGACCACGTGTTGGAGAATAAAGTAAGCAAAATAATAAAACAATTGTAATGTATATAAATTGAAAAGTTTGAGTCCAAATTGACAATAAAACAACTCTCAAACTAATTATACAAATTAGTCCATTTCCTCAATTGGACTCAAATGTTGATATGATGCGTACCCTTAAAAAATTTTTAAAAAAAGTGCAAAAAAATGATAGACGACCCTGACTCCAAAAAAAAATGGCACAATGGAACAAAAAATAGACCCAACGCGCCTCCTGTGACTTGAGTGGGAGTGTTGGAGAATAAAGTCCCACATACGGTAAAATAAAGATAATTGTGATGTATATAAGTTGGGAAGCTTGATACCAAATTGTTTATATCTTTGTTTGACATGTCCAATAAGCTAGCTTATAGCTTATTTGACTAGCTTATAAGCTTGTTTAACTGAAATATAGCTTGTTTTGTAAACAAGCTTATCTTATAGCTTATAGCTTATTGACTTTTCTCTCGTTTTTAACCCCGTTCATTTAATGAAATTCCCACTTTACCATATCTATATTAAATATGTCATTTTACTTTTATAAGCTAGTTCAACTGCTAATTTTATCAAACACTTCAAATTCAATCAACTAGCTTTTCAGTTATAAGCTATCAATTAAAAATTAGCTTATCAGTTATCAGCTATAGGCTAGCTTATTAGCTATTTTTGTCAAACGGAGCCTTGGCCTTTTGCACAACAAAATAACTCTTAAACTTATTAGATAAATCAACCAACTCCCTTAATTTTATTTGATAAAAGTGTATACAGCTACCCTTAATATACATAGCTTAAACTTCTGATCTAATATTATTGACAAAGTTTTTGCTATCTACTGGGTACGAATTAAGTGATCGCAATTTGTATTTCAGATAACCAAGTAAAAGTATTAGTCTAACCTATTAGATTGATATAGGCCAATTTTTAAGGATTGTCATGACCTACTTTAAAGTTTGATCTGATCTAAAAGTCTACTTATCAACAAGACCTTTAAATATGTCTCCACATATAAATAGGTCATAGACCTTCACATGTAAATAAGCTCGTAGGCCTTTAATAATAAAGAGTTTGATTGACCTATATTGATATATAGGCCATTAGGCCTTCACAAATAAATAGATAAGTGGTCCACTACATTTAAATGAACCAATAGGCCTTTACTTTCAATTATTATAAATAATATAAATAATATATTATAATATTATAATACATTATATTATACATATATATATTTATGTGTTTGTATGTGTTAAATAAGTCGGTTTGATAGGCCTAGTAGGCTTTTTTAGAAGCCTTAAGTTTGATCTATAGCTATATAGGTTTTTTAAAAAGTCTTTACTTGACATTTTTAATAAATAGGTTAGGCCAGGCTATGCCATAAATAGGCTAAGCTATAGGCTCTCGACGAGCGGCCTGACCTATTCTCACCCTTAAGCATGTATAACAAAATAGACTCTTAAACAAGCACTAGTGCAGAAAAGGGATTCCACATCGGAGTTTACACATCGGTTTCTTGTAAACTGATGTGTAAAACGAGGCGGTGGCATTTTTGAAATTAAAATCAAAGTATTACACATCGGTTTATAGATTAACCGATGTGTAAAACATTTCCACATCGGTTATTTCTAACCGATATTTAAAATTAAAATAAAAAAAATTTAAAGTCAGAATTTTTAACATTTAACATCGGTTCTTTAAGAACCGATGTGTAAAATAGTGATTAACCACATCGGTTTTTACCTAACCGATTTATAAAATCATAAAAAAAAATTAGAATTTAAAATTTTACTTTTTCACATCGATTTTAATAACCGATGTATAAAATTATAAAAAAAAAATTAGAATTTAAAAGTTTACTTTTTACACATCGGTTTTAGCTTAACCGATGTGTATAATATGGTTAACCACATCGGTTTTCAGCATAACCGATGTGTAATATTCCTAATTTTTATCATTCCCTCCTTCATTCGCGCCCCTATCCCATTCTTGGGTTTATGAACCCTAAAACAGAAAACACTCCCTCCCTCTGCTAACGCGCGGCCTCCCAGCTCGAAGTTCATCTCCTCCCTCATCTCCTCCTCGAAGTTCATCTCCTCTGCTAACACTCGCCGGCCTTTCTCCGCTTCTGCCTCCGCTTCTGCTTCTGCTTCTCCCTCGGCGTGAAAGGTATTCTTGTTTACTTTTTTTCTTTGGCTGAAATCCTATTGTTTAATATTAGCATTACTCATAAAACCGGTTACTCATCCCTTGTCTCCAACCCTACTGCTGCCTCCGCTAACACTCCCATTCTTTCTCTGCTAACGCGCGGCTCTCTCCTCGAAGTTCATCTTGCATGCCTGTGCTGACTGTCCCTCCCAGAAAACCCCATTCCTCACCTCCATTGCCACGAAAACAGGTCACCCACACTCACTCGCCCCATTAGCGTGCAAGAGAGGGAGACCATTAAAGAGGTAACTAACATCCATCTTCCTTTATTGTTGTTGTTTGTTTGCACTGTTGTTGACAACTTAGTAATATTCAGCTTTAATCGATTCAATGGATTTAGTTGTATTTAAACTCTTGGAGATGAAATGTTCGATGAAAAGCCTGAGTGGTTAAAGTTTTATCTTCCATGCACTGCTCTCTGATTTCTATTATGGTTTTTAATAGCTTTATGGGTTCTGTTATTGCTGATGATTGATGGAATTCTAGAATTGGGTTGCTTGTCATATGTTTGCTTAAATGTGTGTGAGAATGTTATGTCAAATTGATCACATCGTTTGCAGCAGTACTCATTGGTATGTGAACTCCTGATATTTGAATTTCTAATTGCAACAAGACATTTTGGTTCAAGTATTCACATTCTGTAATCTGAAAAGTAATGTTCAGGTGTGTAATCTTTGTTGCTGTGGTGTCTGATTTATGCATACGTTACTAGCAAAAAGCTTATTCTGTTTAAAAGTGGTTTAGTGTAGTATAGATAGAACATGTTAAATGCTTGTAAAAATGATGATTTCACTTGCTCATTTCCAATTTGCAACCTTTTGTTAAAGCAAAGAGATTGGTCACGATGTGTCAAATATGAACCAGAATGCATGTGCCACTTTGATTAGATGCTTATAGGTTTTTAGTGTTATGAAGTGATAATAAAAAATAGGTTTTACTGAACTCAACGAAAACAGAGAAGTGAGGCTTACTTTGTATTGTTTATATTGCAATGACATTGGTTCTACTGCACTTTTAATTGTTTCCTCCTTTATAATGAGAACAAAAGTTAAATTAAGCCATTAAGGGATGTTAACATTGTGAGTTAGTAGAATTGTTGGCTGCAAATTTGTTTTCTCTAGAATGCATTTTTTTGGGCCCATTGTTAACAAAGTGTTTATCCCTATGAGCCTTAGTCATGCTGTGGTGGGAATTAAAATATGTGTTTTCATGGTCTTCTATTGTTAAAGATGCTTAATTACCTCACTGCTGCCTCTGCTGTTAAAGACGTGTTCCCTTCTTCTTCATCATCTTCTTCGTCTTGATGCATTTTCTGTTCTTCATATTATTGCTAAATAGCCAGCTGCATTTTCTGTTTTAGAAATGGAAAATTCAGTTCATGAAATATGACTTTTTGTATAGGTACACTCAGTCCGAGCAGAATATTAAGCAGAATATTCATTAATTATTCATTACGGTTTCCGGCTGAGTGTTCTTCCCACACCCGGTAAGCTTTCTCCTCTCCATTTTTCTCGTTTTGTTTTTGTTTGCATTGTACTTGGGGATTGGAGTGTTTTATTATTTTTCTTAATGTTAATTATTTAGTAAAGCCTTAGTTTCCCGTTTGAGATGCAATACTAATGAGCGTACGTGTATGTGCTTAATGTACCGCTCATTGTGTTGGATCTTGAATTGTCCAAAGTTGGACAGTTTGGGAAAAAACTTTTTCTTAATTTAGTTAAAATAGTTATTCATTGATTCTAATGTGATATACTTGATGAAAGTTCGGATTGATAAATTTCCTTTCGTTCTCCGGGTGCATACTTTATCGTGGTGGATGTCATCACGTTCAAGTAGTGTACGTCGGAGATTGCAGGGAAATGTTGCCGAAATTTTGTCGAGTATGAGCATGAGAGTTAAGGACTAACTGTTAACCGAATGTTGAAAAAGTTTCTTTTCGAATGGGATAGGGCCATACCCTGCCATAAGAAGTGGTTGATGAATATGTTGGACTAAGTACGAAGGTATTGGTTTAGTCATGGATCGCGGTTGGATGAATGCTAGACGGACAAGTGATGAGTATGAGAATGGAGTGGAAGATTTTATACAGTTTGCAAAAACAAATGCTCCTGATAGTGGTAACGGAAGGTTTTATTGTCCTTGTGTTAACTGTTTGAATGAGAGACGACTAGAAGTTGAGGAGATACGTGATCATCTTATTTGTGAGGGGATTTGCAGGAGTTATACAACATGGATATGTCATGGTGAATCGTTAGACAGGCCGAGGGTGTCGGATAGAGAGGAAGTTGATGACGTGGAAATGGAAGATGGACTAGAGGACATGATCCGTGATGTTGGGCAAGAGTCTTTTCGGTGCGCACATGTGTATGATACTTTGTGCAGTGATGCGCAAGTGGCTTTGTATCCGGGGTGCACTAATTTCACACGGTTGTCAGCGGTGTTAAGATTGTTCAATGTGAAGGCGAGAAATGGGTGGAGCGATAAAAGCTTTACTGAATTGCTTGAGTTGTTGAAAGAAATGCTTCCAGAAGGCAACACATTGCCATCTCGAAACTATGAGGCGAAGAAGATATTGTGTCCGATGGGTATGGAGTATAAGAAAATACACGCTTGCCCCAATGATTGCATATTGTACAGGAAAGAGTTTGAAGAGATGCACGAGTGCCCCAGGTGTGGGGTATCACGCTACAAAGTGAAGGATGGTGATTCTAGTTGTGATGTGGTCACCAAAGGTCCTCCTGCGAAGGTGTTACGGTATCGTCCCGTGATTCCGCGGTTCAAGCGATTGTTTGCTAATGTAAATGACGCAAAGAACATTAGATGGCATGCAGATGAGAGGAAGTGTGATGGACAGCTTCGCCATCCGGCCGATTCTTTGCAATGGAAGAGAATTGATAGTTTGTTTCCGGATTTCGGCAATGAGCCCAGAAACCTCAGGCTTGGACTTGCTACCGATGGAATGAATCCATATGGAAACTTAAGTAGTATTCATATTTCATGGCCTGTTCTCCTTATAATTTACAACCTGTCTCCTTGGTTGTGCATGAAGCACAAATACATTATGTTAAGTATGATGATTTCGGGTCCTAAACAGTCAGGAAATGATATTGATGTTTATCTGAGTCCCTTGATTGAAGACTTGAGAATGTTGTGGGATGAAGGCGTTGATGTGATTGACGGGTATTGCCGTGAGACATTCAGATTGCGTGCCATGTTATTTTGCACCATCAATGACTTTCCAGTATACGGGAACCTGTGTGGGTATAGTGTTAAGGGGCATAAAGCATGTCCAATATGTGAAGAAGGCACATGTTACCATCAACTGCAACATGGAAGGAAGACGGTTTACCTTGGGCACCGGAGATTTCTTTGACGTAATCATCCTTATCGTAGATTGAGAAAAGCTTTCAATGGACTTCCGGAGAATGAAATTGCTCCGGTGGCCTTGACTGGAGAGAAAGTTTATGAAAGGGTGAACAACACTAATGTTATCTATGGGAAGACCCAGAAGAAGGCTACCGAGAAGAAAATATGGAAGAAGAGGTCGATCTTCTTTGATCTTCCATACTGGTGCAAGCTTGATGTAAGACATTGTATTGATGTGATGCATGTAGAGAAAAATGTGTGTGACAGTTTAATCGGAACGCTTCTCAACATTCAAGGCAAGACAAAGGATGGTGTGAATGCTATGCCTGGATCTAGTTGCGATGGGTATACGAGAGCATTTAGATCCACATAATGTGGGGGATAAGAAGACTTATTTGCTCCCAGGATGTCATACTTTATCAAAAAAAAGAGAAAAGAAGTTTCTGTGAATGTCTACGGGGAGTCAAAGTGCCACAGGGTTACTCTTCAAATATCAGAAGACTTGTCTCAATGAAAGATCTCAAATTAGTTGGCTTAAAGTCTGATGATTGTCATGTCTTGATGCAACAACTACTACCGGTGGCCATTCGTGACATATTGCCTAAAAATGTCAGACATGCCATTACTAGGTTATGATTATTCTTCAATGCTATATGTAGCAAGGTCATTGACACTAAAAATTTGGATGAGTTGGAAAATGAGGCAGCCATTGTCTTGTGCCAATTGGAGATGTATTTTCCACCTTCATTTTTTGACATCATGGTTCGTTTGATTGTTCATCTAGTGAGGGAGATTAGATTGTGAGGTCCCGTTTATTTAAGGTGGATGTACCCGGTTGAGCGATACATGAAGATCTTGAAAGGATATATGAAAAATCCACACCGTCCCGAAGCATCTATTGTTGAAAGGTATGTTGCAGAAGAAGTTATTGAGTTTTGTACAGACTACATGTCGAAGCGGAACTGTAGGGCTTAGAAGTCTCGTCACGAAGGAAGATATGATGGTAAGGGTACCACGAGGTATCCTTTGTTAAGAGCATGGATCGGGAGGAAGTGCTTCAAGCACATTTGTATATATTGAATAACACTGATGAGGTTGAACCATACTTATGTGAACATAAAAGCATCATCAATGAAACTTACCCTAGAATGAATGAAAAATGGTGTTTGAACAAGCATAACAAGACTTTCTTGAACTGGTTTAAAGAAAAAATTGCAAAGGATGATATTGCTTCTGCTACATTAAAATGGCTAGCACAAGGGCCTAACTTTGATGTCATATGCTGGAGGGGGTCCGATATCAATAAGTTTTGCTTCTATACATAGTCCCACGATGACAAAAGTACTATGCAAAACAGTGGGGTTATGGTCGTCATTTGAGTCCATGCATTTCTCTAGTTCGAAAGATAAAAACCCTGTTATGGCATCAGTTTCATACTTTGGAATCATTGAAGAGATATGGGAGGTTGATTACACGAAGTTTAGAGTACCTGTTTTTAAATGTCAGAGGGTCGACAGTAACAATGGTGTGCAAACCGATGAGTTAGGATTCAAATTGGTGGACCTTAATAAGGTAGGTAATAAAGAGGAACCTTTCATCATGGCATCCCAAGTAAAACAAGTGTTTTATATCCGTGGTCCTTCTAACAAAAGGTGGTCAGTGGTTCTCCAGGGAAAAAACATGTATAATGGTAGTGAGGGAAATCACGATTCAACTCTTGATATTTCTGATACTCCTTTTTTCTCAACACGAGTGCCTAATTTCAATGAGGAAAATGAAGTGGATGATGTACATGCTACTCGTAATGATCACCAAGAAGGGTTATGGGAGAACTTTACTAATTGACCACAAAGTAAGTTTAGTTTGATATTACCATCAAGTTTGGCATATTATATGTTTACGTTGATATTTATCAGTTATGTTTATGTACGTTGATCGATATTTATAAGTTATGTTTGATATTTATCCTGACATACTAACAAGTTTTTTTTTTTGTGTTTAAACAGGTATACATGGCTGATCGTGAGGATATCCCTCCTTCATGCAAGGGTCGAGAGACCCATCTCTCGGGTAGAAAGGGTGGACGTGCCACACGAATAAGGAATTTGACTGCCAACCGTGGTTCAAATCAAAGGATAAGAGTAGACTTTGATAATAACCTCAATCCTATTGGGCCAATGGCAGATCAGTTTAACAGTTTTGTGGCGACCCTTGCTAGGAACAGGCCTAGTAGATCAGTTTAACAGTTTTGTGGCGACCCTTGCTAGGAACAGGCCTAGTATACTCAGTGATAGGTGGAGAGATGTACCGGCGGACGTGAAGGATCAGATATGGGAGAGTATTCTGGTATCTATACTTCTACGTTCTGTGTTTGTCTGTATCTACTTTATTTTTATCTTAATAATATCATACAGTAATTCGTTGATTCTTTTGGTCTTAATGTAGTTGACCTTTGACATACCGGATACGTATGTTATGAAGAAGCGTTTGCTAAAGTATGCTGGAGAGCGTTGGAGGGCTTTTAAGGCCGACCTGGGCAGATACTATATATTCAATCCAAAAAGTAAAAAGAACCCACTTGAGGTGTATCCGTTTCTTGACAAGGTGACGTGGGATCGCTTTGTTCAGAGCCGGCATTATCCCAGCTTTCAGGTTAACTTATTTGATTTGTCTCTAAATTTATGTAATTGCATTAAAATTTATGTAATTACTGAATCAAAATACAATACAATCAGAATGCATACACGTACAATACAATATGAAATTATTCACAACAAGTAAATAGATGCATCACAGAGGTTATAAATCATACTATTGTGAGATATTCCCTGAGGCAATATAACAGAACAATGAATAGTCTTCAAAGACATAAATTCAGCCAAGATATGGAAAGATAAACAGACCATAAATTACAAGTTCCATATTTAATAGAAAACACATCATTAACACAGGGACAATCTTGTTACTGGACATGTTATACTAGAATGGTCTTCAAACAACTGCCTCAGTGTTGGTCATTTGTTTGAACTATAGCCATGAACTATCCATGTTTGAAATTGTAGACACCTAGCACAAAACAAATTGAAAATCCATAGCACACATCCTCACTAACCAATTTAGATGCATTTCACAAAGCAGAACCGAATCTAAATCAAAGACTAAGATGCTGAAATGGAAGGTAATTTCACAGCTAAATCAACAAGAAGCAAACCAGAAGGGTTCTCATATTAAATTTGAAATATTAAATTGGTACAGTTACACTAATCCTAGTTCTCACTGTTATCTTTATCTCATCACTTAAATATGCTAATGGATTCAAGTTTCACGGCCAATGTAGGTGGGTGCTTTGAGGCTTTAAAGTTTAAATTATACAACACGTCAATAATCAACAAAAAACCAAAACCTGTTTATGTTTCGCAGTCTCACAGGAAGCAATGGCATTCTGTGGCTCAAGTAAACATCAATTCTAATCTCACAGTCTTGACTTTTGATATTTCAATGCATTCAAAAAAAAGTTACAAAAACAGATTTCTCGTGCTTCCTCAATGAGAGCTTCCTAATCCTAATAGGTGTGATTAAATAATGACACATGAAAACAAATTATCATCACAACTCACAACTCACATGAAATACACAAGTAGCTCTTCTCAGTAGTAAGCAATAAAGCAATGAAATACATACAATCCACAAAATTTTTGAAATGAAACAATGAAGCAAAATAAAAAATGATACATAGAGAGTCCATGGTTACCTCAAGGCAGAGCATGGAATGCACAAAATGAGGAGAGAAGAGGGTAGGAGGAGCTCTGCGCGTGGTTATCGGAGGGCTGCGTGTTGGTAGCCGGAGTATTGGTCGAAGCACTGAAACAGGGGGGAAATTAAAAAGAGAGCAGGAAGAGGGGAAAGGAAGAGAGGAGAGGAAGAGGGGAGGCAGAGATGGAAGAAGAGGAGGAGGAGGACGGAGGCTTACCGGAGATGGCGGTGGTGGTACGCACTGCGGTGGTGGCGATGGTGACTGGCGGCCTGACGACGCGAGGGAGAGAAAAGGGGTGAGGGTGGAAGAGATGGCAGAAATGAGGAAGAAGGGAAAGATTTCACGATTTTAGGGATTTATAATTTGGCGACCGAAATAATCGGTCTCTAAATCGGTCGCCAATCACTTAAATACAAAATCGGTCGCTATATTCGATCGCCGGATCTCTGTTTCTGAATTTAATTTACCGCTCTTTAGCGACCGAATTAATATCGGTCACTAAATGAGTTAATTTGAAATTTGAATTCATAAATTTAGCGACGGATTTTTAAATCGGTCGCTAACACGCGCGGTTTTAATTTTTTTACGTGCTGTTTAGCGACCGAATTAATATCGGTCGCAAATGTAAATAAAATTTAACCGTTGCATTTAATTCGGTCGCCATTTCGGTCGCTAAAGAGGCAAAATTTTCTGACTTTTAATTTCCTTTATTTAGCGACTGAAATAGCGACCGATAACTTTGCTACGCGCTATTTCGGTCGCAGTATTAACTCTAATCAGTCTTTCATGTAGATCCTACAATTGGTCGCCATTTCGGTCGCAAAGAGCAACCAAAAAATTCGGTCACTATTTTCGGTCGCTAAACAACCTTTTTTTTGTAGTGACTATTGGAGTTGCCAAGGAACAGGGAGGGTTGTACTACCTTGAGATGGAAACTTCAAGTGGATCTGGTGTGAAGTTGCAACATTCCTGTCATTAATCCAAGTGTTGTTCCTCCCAAATTTGGCTCCAACATAATCATCTTGGGCATCCCCCATTCACTCTACTTAAGTCCATGTTTCCTTCTTTGTTTTTGAATGAATCGGTTGAGTCCTTTCAATGTGATGTTTGTGAATTTTTCGAACATCATCGGGTAAGTTTTCCTTCAAGTGCTAAGAAAAGTGATGAACCTTTTTCTCTTATTCATACTAATGTTTGGGGTCCTGCTACCCTTCCTAATATCTCCGGTGCAAAATGGTTTGTTTCTTTCATTGATGATTGCACTCGTGTCACTTGGATATTCCCGATGAAAGATAAATCTGAAGTTTACAAATTATTCACTCAGTTTTATCATATGATTCATACTCAATTTGGAAAAACTATTAAGCGCTTGAGGTCTGATAATTGTAACACCCTGCATTTCACTGTTTTAAATAATAGTAATATATATATAAATATGTTTATAAGTTTATTAGAGTTTTAGAAAATTATTTTAAATAAACGGAGTTTACCACTCAATCCTACTTGAATGTAGGAAGCTAGGATTAAAATTTAGGTTGGAAAGTCAGGTGAAACCCGGCCCGCAAATTCCATTGACAGTATAATTATACTGCCCAAAGGACCTAATTTTAATTCGTGAACAAAAGACTTACGATTTTTTATTTTATTTCCTACAATTCTGTATTTTTAGAAGTATTTCAGAAAAAAAAAAAAATAATTTACGTTTTACGGACGAAATACGCAATCGGGTGAGCGACAGAATGGATTTCGGAGTTTCCAAGAGCAGATAAAGAGTTTATCTTAGGATTTTGAGATGATTCATGGGGATGAATCATACTTTTAAGTCTAGAAGGTTCTACAGGGTTAAAGTGACAATTTAGGAACTTTACGCTTAAGTCCCTGAACTTTCTATTAAATTACACTTTGGTCCCTAAGTTAGTTTCTAAGTTTTTTCAAGTGAATTGGGCCAGAATCTTTGTTCCCAATCTCTTATTGGACCGTGGCCATGAAGCCCGAATTCCCAGTCCATGGATTAATTCCATAAAGCCCATTAGAAACCATATAAGTTTCCTATGTCATGCTTAAGCTTAAGTCTTTTGGTGGGCCCCACAAAAATAAATCCAAGCCCAAATTTATTAGGCCCATGCGCAAGCCCACGAGGGAGTAGAGGCTGCCTTCATATTGGATAAGTTAAGTTTTATTGTAGAAGTTTCTACAAAGTTCTCCATTCTTCTACAAGATTCTACTACATTCTACTATCTTCTTCAACATTCTAGGTTTTTCTCAAAATATCTCATGAAAAAATCAGCCAAGAATAGTCAAGATAAGACCACATTTAATGTGGCACATGGTCATCATTTCAATTTATTGGCAATTTGCAAAATAGTCCTTATACTTTTGGAATCTTTGCAAAATGGTCCCTAGGAATTATTTGCACTTAAATCCTTTGAACAAGCCGACTCATCCCTACTATATCCTTCTAAAATGACACAACCAACCTCTATAAATACCCTCCCTCATATTTCATTTGGTTCCTATTGCCTTTTGTTCAAAAACTCTAAAGTTCATAAGTCTTTTAGTATTAATTCGTGAAGCAAGTTCTTGGATTTCACTTGTCTTTGATCTTCAAGAGGTGAATCCTATTCTTCTACCTTAATCATGTCTATGTTCTTCAATAAGTTTCTTGATTCAATGTTTATGTTATATTTGTTCATCACTTTTAAGATTCTAAGCCTAGAACTTTGAAAAGTCATAATAAATTCTAGAAAAATCTCATGATGTTGAAACCACTTTCTATATTCTTGATATCATGCATATTATCTAAATCCAAGAGCATGATGTAATCAAAAATTTCTTTCCTAAAAACCTAGCTTTGGCCGAATCTATTAGAATAGGTTTGGTAGGGTTTTGTTCATGTGTTGTCATGTATGATCATGTATTTCATATGACATGTATGTCTACACACTCTAATCCATGATAGATTATTAAAATGAAAATCTTTACTCAAAAATCTCTATGTTGGCCGAACCCTAGGTGGATGAGATTTGATGAGTTTTTGTTCAAAGTTTTCATTAATGATCTTGGTAATCAAGCTATTAGTATGTATGCTTAATAAATCCAAGTTGGTTTATTAAACTAAAAACCCTAACCCCATGATCATGTTGAGGCCGAATCTTGGTATAAAAGAGTTAGGAAGTTTTGAGTTTTGAAATTTAGTTGTTTAGTCACTGATCCATGATCTTAGTTGATTAAGAATCATAAATCCATGACTTAATCATGATTAAAAATCTTAGTCATTCAAAACCCTAGAGGCCGTGACTATGTATTAGGGTTTAGAATGTTTTAGTTTCTTGATTTTTAATTATTTGATTGTTATGGTTGAAGGTTGAGTGAGTGAGACGTATAAGCAATATCCAAACTTAGAAGAAATTCAGTAATTCACAAGAAAGTCTCCGAAAGGTAAGAGGGGAACACCTGAGGATTTATTCGATGGCTATATGCTATCCCGTGTTTGTTTGTAATTTTTTGTCTGTTAGTATTTATTTAAGTTGTTTAATGTTGTGTCATTTGTATCTGTGTGGTTTTAATTGAGTTTAATTGATTATCTGTAATTATATTATGTTACTGTGATGCATGATCTGCCTGGGAAATATCTGTGATATTATTGTTGGTTGATGTGTGAGAAGCCTGACAATGGTCAGTGCCCAATTAAAATTAATAGGATAAAAACTTTAAGAAGCTTCGCAAATTATATTCAATGTTTTAACGGTAAAATATTGATATATAATATTAAAGGAAATTTTATTTGGGAGAAAATAAGGAATTTTAGAAAATATTATTATTTTAATAATTTATTACTGAAAAAGTGAATTATGAGTCACAATGAGCGTGAAACCGTTAAAATATTTTCGCACTACTAATTTTTACGTAAGAAATTCCGGAATATTACAAAATATTATTTTATGAAATTAATTGGTGAAAATAAGTTAATTAGGATTTTAGAAAATTATTTAAGTGGAAAAAGCTAAATTTTGGCTTAAAAAGCCTTAAAAATAATATTTGACGGCAAATTTGGAATAGTGTAGACGGCAAGTATTTTGAAACGGCAGTGCATATTTTGAAGAAGTTAAAACCTCAAGTGACTCGTTGGTTTGTGAAAAAAAAAAACTAAGTTTTATTATTTAAGGATTTTATTAATGAATTTCCAATTTGAAAAGAATTTCTGAAAACCAAATTCAACCGTGTTGAAAGTGCAGTTGAACTTAGTAACCGAGACGTCGGGGTACTAAGGTTCTGTGTTGTTATAAACTTGGGGTCATTTGGACTTTGAGGTTCTGTACTGTATACGTGGTGTATACTGTATTTAAACATTTAAGATGTTTTCTAGCACCACGAACCTAAGACTGGTGCATCGGTCGAGAGGTGTCGTGATTGAGCACTCGGACTGTGAGGTCCTATGTTGTAATGAAAGTTTTAAAGATGTTTAAAACTATGTGAGTCGTAAGCCATTTTGAGATTCGGCAAAGAAAGATTGAACACAAAGAAAAGAGTTAGAAACAAAAGTGTTTTGCATGAATTTGGCAGACGTGCCCGCGGTTCTATGTATCAATTACCTGCGGCGTCAGGTAGTTCATACTGTGTTTTTCTCATGTGCCTAGGGAGGACATTGAGACCCCATCTTCGTTGCTACTGGTGCCCTGAGTGTGGACAGTATGCAATGTGTTTTGGCTGTGTGCCTGTGTGGATTGGTGTAGGCTGTGTGGCTGTGTGGCTGTGTGCCAGTTAGCCTGTGTGGCAATGGAGCCTGATCAACTCACTATGTGTTGGGATATCTCATGAGATTAGGACGAAATTAGATGATGAATTTGAAGTGTCATGCATAAATTTTTAAATCAATGATGTTTGGCATGTTGAACCCACTGATAAACTATTGGTTTAAAAATGTTTGTATTTGGTAAATGCTGATGTGTTTATGTGGTGGCTAGCATGTAGTTATTGAGTAAGATCCATGTATTGGTTTCTCACTCTTACATGTTCAAATGGACCCGAATATACCGTTGGTACAATCGAGGGTCCGATCAATCATTTTTGATCAAGCGCAGTACGGTGGTGCCTGGGAGATTAACCCTGGGGCACTCAGCGCCACCTACCACGGTCCCAGCAGAGAGATTATCGGCACGATAGAAGAAGGACCACGGTAGAGAATACATGTCGTAGAGACTGTCAAGGTATCTCTACCTCCAGTGTGGCTATACCTGCAATACTTGGATGAGCACGGATTGATGGATCCGCCACCTCAGCCACATCCTCTTCAGATAGTAGGACCTGAGGAACCTCATGTTGAGGTGGAGTTAGATGAGTTTGAGGAAGATCCAGAGGAATACACTGAGGACGATCTTGAGTTTCACCCTCCTGAGGTTGATGATGAGGATTCTTCCGACGACGTAGCAGGAAACAGAGGCATCTTCGTCAAATACGTCTGGTGTAGGTGGGGTTGATCATCATGATCTTACCAATGGGTTTTAGTAGCTTGACCATCTATAGGTATAGTTCTGGGGTAGCAAGTCTTGTCAGTTTTTGATCTGGCTACTGAGAGCCATGAGTTTTTGGTATGGTTCTGAACTACTCGTTGCTTATATGTATATGTCTTTGTTTTCTTTACTTAGTTTGATGGAAAATAGCCTATACTTATGAGGGCTCTTTTGTTATCTCCTATTATAGGGATGGTGTATTTAAAAGGTGATGTATATATATAAGTATACATATATGTTTGTTTATGTTTACAATGATTCTATGTTTAAAGAAAAAAAAAGTTCAGCACTATTTTCGTAAAGAGACAGTTACAATAAAATATATTTTCCGAAAGTAACCAGCGATAATAAAATTAATTTTCCATTATTTGGGTAAATATGTGATGACCTAGAAGGGGTGTCGCAATAATGGTAGAGAATATGTCAATCAAAGTCTTTCTACCTTTCTTAAAGAACGAGGTATTATTCATGAACTCACATGTGTTGATACTCCCCAACAGAATAGGGTTGCTGAAAGAAAAAACAGACACTTACTTGAAATGACTAGGGCATTGTTATTCCAAATGTCAGTTCCAAAGTCATATTGGGGGGAAGCTGTTTTAACTGATGCATATCTAATAAATAGAATACCCTCTAGAATCCTTGGTGGTTTGAGTCCTGTTCATGTCATGAAAACATTTTTTTCCATCTGTTCCTATTATGCAAAGTCTTGAATCTCGTGTTTTTTGTTGTGTTGCTTTTGTTCATGTCCATCGTCAGCATCGGGGCAAACTTGACCCTCGTGCTATTAAATGTGTGTTCATTGGTTATGCCCCTGTCAAGAAGGGATACAAATGTTATCACCCTGCGTCTCATCGAGTGTGTGTCTCCATGGACGTCACCTTCCAAGAAAATCAGTCATACTTCCGTTCCTCTCAGCTTCAGGGGGAGAATAATACTTCTGATTTGGAAGCTGAGATCTTTCCAGAAAGCAACATTCCCTTGCTCCAATCTTCTGATATGCCCTCTGATACACAGGAATTAGCTCCTCAGACTAGAGCAAGCTCGCCAAAACTGGTCTATCAAAGGAAGAAACACCCCTCCCTGGTCCAGCCGCAACCCCAAATATCTGAACCCATGGTAAGTACTGAAAACACTAGTCCCATTCATGTTGAATCTATTCCTTTCATTCATTCTGAACCTATTCCTTTGGATAATTGTGATCCTAACATTGATGATGACTTACCTATTGCATTAAGAAAAGGGAAAAGATCTTGTGCTAAGTACCCTATTTCCAACTTTGTTTCCACCACAAACCTTTCTTTGCAGCACCAAAGCTTTATTGCAGCCATTGACTCTATCAGAATCCCTAGAACAGTACAAGAAGCATTGAAGGATAAGAATTGGGTTCAAGCCATGAATGAGGAGATGCAAGATCTGGAAAGAAATGGAACATGGGAAATTGTTGAGAAACCAAAAGAAAAGAGACCAGTGGGGAGTAGATGGATCTACACTGTAAAGTACCGGTCAGATGGTACCCTAGACAGGTATAAAGCAAGAATAGTGGCAAAGGGATACACTCAGACCTATGGCATTGATTATGAGGAGACATTTGCTCCAGTGACAAAGATGAACATTGTTCATATTTTACTCTCTCTTGCTGCCCACTCTGGATGGAAACTACACCAGTTTGATGTCAAAAATGCTTTCTCGCATGGAGACTTAGAGGAGGAGGTGTACATGGAGATTCCCCCAGGGTTTAGTCCCACAAGTGGAACAAACAAAGTTTGCAGATTGAGGAAGGCTTTATATGGGCTAAAACAGTCTCCCCGAGCATGGTTTGGAAGATTTACAAAAGTTATGGTGTTGCTGGGTTACAAGCAAAGCCAAGGAGATCATACACTTTTCTTCAAACATTCACAAGGAGGAAAACTGACTGTACTTCTTGTTTATGTTGATGATATAATTATTACAGGAGATGACCTAGTTGAGAGACAACTGCTTAAGGAAAAATTATTTGCAGAATTTGAGATGAAGGACCTTGGGAAACTGAAGTATTTCTTGGGGTTTGAAGTGGCCTACTCAAAACAAGGCATTTTCATCTCTCAAAGGAAGTATGTGCTTGATCTTTTGAAGGAAACAGGGAAACTTGGATGTAAACCTACAGGCGTTCCCATCGAGCAAAATCACAAGATGAGCACTGAAGAGGAGAGTGCCAAGGTTGACAAAATCCAATACCAGAGACTTGTGGGGAAGTTGATTTACTTGGCACACACTAGACCAGATCTAGCATATGCGGTCAGTGTTGTGAGTCAGTTCATGCATGATTCGAGGGAGAGACACTTACAGGCTGTAGAACGCATACTGCAGTATCTCAAAGCTACTCCAGGAAGAGGACTCTTGTTCAAAAAAGGTGGAAACTTGACTATGGAGGCTTATACAGATGCAGACTATGCAGATTCAGTAAATGATAGAAGATCCACAGCAGGCTATTGCATGTTCCTATATATGACTTAGTCATTAACTGTTCCGCAAATACAGTCTGCATTGGCAACTGTTGCTCTTGTACCCAAGAATGAACGTCGTGGTCTTCTTCTGCTCATTGGGAAATAAGCCGGCGAATCAACTGAAGACGATCATTGAAACGTAAGCATTAAAATACTTTATAATCAGTAATGCAGTTGTTTTAATTATCTAAAATCTATTAGATATACTTTAATTAATGTTTTTGTCATGATAGGTCTATTAATGCAACCCACATGTTACGTGGTGAAAGGCGTACTCGGGGTATCAGATGGATTATTCCCAGCGTAAGATATTTATTAGTTCAAATGCATCAAATGCAGTGGGTACAATAATTGATTTCTATTTTATTTAATTCCTCATATTCTAATTGGGTTTCATTTGTACGTAGTCACGTATACAACGTGGGTCATGGGAATGTGGCTACTATGTGATGCAGTGGATGTTGGAAATTATCTCCTCCAGGATCACTGAAAGATAGCACGAGGTAAATGTTAATTGACACAATTAGAAGTAATAGTATAGATTCGTTATATGTTTTATGTTAGTTTATTACTTAAAAGATATAATTTTTTGTCCAATTAAACTTGCAGATATTCAACAATCCAACTCCATTATCTGATTCCGACATCAACAACATAAAGAGGCGTTGGGCAACTTTCTTTCTTGAAGTGTACCAACCATAGTTTGTATATATGTAGTTAGTTTAAAAACTTATCATGTACTAGCTATTACTTTTGACTGATTATATGTATTTTGATATGAAATCTATAATATATCATGTAGCTTTTTGGTTTCTAATTATTTTTGTTGTCTCTGAATGTAATTGAACGTATATATATATGTATTGTTCGTAATAAATTCAATATATGTTAGTTGTGTTGAGAATATTTACAGTATGTTATTCTGGTATATATTGATCTGCATTACTGAAACAGGGGGGAAGGAATGATAGAAATGTAAATAACAGGAAAAAAAATGAGACTTTACACATCGGTTTTATTAAAACCGATGTGGAAATTTCACTTTACACATCGGTTTTATATAAAACCGATGTGTAAAGTGAAATTTCCCAATAGGATACCAATTGATAAATTAATTTTTCACATCGGTTAAGAGTTAACCGCTGTATAAAATATTATAAACATCGGTTATAAAACCGATGTGTAAAGTGCCAATAAACCACATCGGTCGTTTCAACATCAGTTTTAAAACCGATGTGTAAAGCCAAAAATAACCAATGTGGAATCCCTTTTCTGCACTAGTGAAGTAATTAGGGGTTCAACTCATGACTCTTGTGTATGAAAAAAAACCTTGTTAGGAGAGAGCAACTGTTAGAAACCGAGCACATAGCACTTCTAAGCCTCTCCTGGTCTACTCCCAGAGGCACAGCAGCAAAGGATTGGCCCAATCCACTCCAGCTCCAGCTAAACCTTGAGGGGTTTATTCGAATAATCATGCAGCAGTTGTACCTAAGTAGGTACCCATAGAATAAGGAAGTTGTTATAGAGAGAGAAGAAGATGATATGAAAGTTATTAGGAGTGTGTGTTATATAGAGGGAGGATGGTATTAGAGGGGTATGGAAAATATTACTGATGGGAAATACCTATCAGCAACTCTTAAATGTCTTGTAGGTCTCCGACGGATATTAGTCACTGTTTACGATGGTGGATATCAATGACATAATGAAAAAAACAATTGGTTTGATAATAATTATTGTTGTAACTTAAACTAGTAAATTTAAAAAATCCCTTATTAGGAGGCATTTCTAATTATATGTTTGAATAATCTACTTGGCCTAATTCTAGCTAGTGATATGTTTGGTGCAAATAATGAAATTTTACAGAATAAAAAAAAATGAAAATAGAAATTTTATAATTGAAATCAAAATCTTGTTTTAATTTCACATATAGGTAAGATTAATTAGAAATAAAATAGTGTAAAAAGTAACTTTACACGGACACTTCAAAATAGTCGATGTGTCTATGTCAAGACACGTATTCGTATTGAAAACTTTAAGAATACTTTCAGATACTTAATTAGATTCTACAATTTTTTAATAATATTTTCTGAATTTGTATACGGTTATATAAATGAAAATGTTACAATAGTTAGATTAATATTAACATTTTATTATGTTTACACTCATGCTAGCTTTCCAAAAATTATATTTTTCTTTTAGTTTGAACTTTGTATTTTTATATTAGCTAGAATTTGACCCGCACATTGCGCGATTGCAATTATCTTTTAAAGGTTAATAGATGAGTAAAAAAGTATTATCCAAAAAAGAATAGCCAATTGTTAAATATACAACCAAACTGATGACTCCACAGGGAAATTCCTAGAATATAAGAGATTGGGCTATATCTCATTGTGACAAAAAAAAAAGCACTATGATCATGGCATGGACAAACATGAAATGACACAAAACAACACTAGAAGGAGGCTGAATAGTGTTTTCGAAATTCAGAGTTTAAGAAGCACAAAACAAAATCGATAAATGTGAGATGCTTAAAGACAGACGCCTTTCTCAACAAACTGATCAGCAACTGTTTAACACACAGTTAGTTACTTAAAATAGTTAAACAAATTGAATAATAGAGTAAGGGTTAGGGAAATAATATACTTAGATTTATCCTGGTTCACCCACAAACTTTGGGCTACATCCAGTCATTGGTTTCACCAAGTTTTAACACTATAACTGATCAAGGTTACAGACGAGTATTATTTGCACGCCTAGCCTCTCCAGGCTCAACCACAAGTATTGTTTGCACACCTAGCCTCTTCAGGCTCAACAAGTATTCTTGAAACAAGCCTCTTCAGGCTCAGAGAGTTTTGAGAATGTTTTGAAGAACAATTTCAAAGTTATAGAGCAATTCAACCAATCTTTAACACTATAGAGAGTGAATGTGAACTTCGAACTTGGTGAGTTGCAGATGAGTTCTTTTTCAAATGATTTTCAGAAAGAGAAGAAGTTTAGCAAGTGATTGTTGCTATCAGCTATTAATTTCTAAGATGAATGCTGTTCTTGAGTAATATAGCTATTCACTTATGAGTAAATATTGGCTTGTTCTTAGTTGCCCATCATTGTATCACTTTTTTATTCAGTCTTCGACTTCTTCTATTTATACTTGATCACAGATATCCGTTGAGATGCATTCGAAAGTCTTCAGCTTCGTTCTACAGAAAATAGCCGTTCTGACTTGATATTAAATACTTTGAAGAACGTTGGAGATTCCTTGTTGACATATGAGTATAGCAGACATGCTTTTCCAGCTTTGGGCAGTATTCTTTCGTTATTTGTGCAACACTTAGAATGGGTTTAGCAGTAGGGACTGAAACAATTAAATCATATGTCATGGAAGAAATAGGCAATTCTAAATGTCTCACGCAATCCATCGAAATAAAAGAATGTGTTGCACCCGAATCAAAAAGTACAGTTAAAAGATTTCAGCTATGTCACCTTGTATCAAATCATCAGATTGTGAAGCCTCAGCACCATTCATGGTGTAAACCCTTCCCTTAGTCGTTGATTTGTTGGTCCTAGAGTTGTTGGAGACAGGTGCATACTTCTGAGTTTGCAATCCTTGGCTATATGTCATTTCTTCCCGCATTTGAAACATTGCATTCCTGTCAACTGACAATCTTGTGTAGAATGGGTTGAACTTCCACACTTGTAGAATCTCTGAGCATATCCTTGGTCTTGGTTCCTCTGTCCTCCACTACCAGATGCAGAAGCAACTGGACGATAAGATTGTTGGTTCTGGTTTTTTCCGGGTGGTCTATAGTATGGTTTCCTCTAGGCTTGCTTCCCTCGTTGATTTTGGATTTGGTTCTGGAATCTGGATGGTCCTCTGACATTTCCCTGGTTATCTTTTTCTTTCGTCATCTGCTCTACCTTCCGACACATTTCAACCAAAGCTTTTAAATTTCTAATCTGCAGTGGTAAAACAGATTCTTTGATTTCGAACCTCAAGCCTACTTCAAAGCTCTCGCATTTCCAGCTTTCATTGGGTTGTACTTGAAAGAATCGGAAGTATTTGGCAAGCGACTCAAACCTCGCTGCATATTCTCCAACAGACCGATCCATCTTTTTAATACTCGGGAATTCTTGTTCCTTCTCGATTCTGGCACTTTGAGGAAAATATTTCTCCATAAATGCCTCGCGGAAAACATTCCAGGTGATGTCCTGATGATCCGCAGCTAACAATAGTTTGGTGCCTTTCCACCAGTACTCGGCATCTCCCAAGAGTAGGAAGGTAGCATAAGGAACTTTGACTTCTTCTGGGCTGTGAATTAATTCAAAAATTTTCTCTAGTTCCTCTATCCACAGATCCGTTTTGTCAGGGTCAGTCTCCCCATAGAATTGTGGTGGATTCTGACATCTGAAAGCCGTCAAACCTCTTCCTTCAGCAGCTTGTTCAGCAAGAATCTGCTCTTGTTGAGTTTGAGCATTTATTGCAGCTGTTTGAAGGGCAATAGCAGCCGCAACATATGTCATTGCTTGTGCTGCATAATCATTTCCACCAACATCCTCGTAATATTCTTCAAAATCACCATGTTAGCTATTCGACCACCTCTACGGCCCCTTCCACGGCTGCGACCACGTCATCGTCCACGTCCACCTTCTATTTCCATAACTGACCTACAAGATATAATCAGTTAAATTGCAACTTGAAACTGAGATGTATACTCACCAGATAACACACATTACTTCTAAGAAGTAATTCAAACAAGTCTCAGTCAGAGATCACACAACTTAGACATAACAGACCTATTCCCAAAGATTCCGAAAGACACGACCAGCTCTCGATACCACTAGTGTAACACCTCCCTTGGCATTACATGATTTTCTACTTAACCACATAATTGTAAATGGAAGAAAAAGAAAAATAATCTCATTTGGTTACTTTCGGAAAAATACTTATGATATTAGTTATGTTCGAAAACCCGTGTAAAAAATATTCTTCTTTTCAACATGAACATAACACAACACTCTATATATATATATATATATATATATATATATATATATATATATATATATATATATATATATATATATATATATATATATATGCATCATCATTATAGTTATACCTGCAGTTTCACCTACGTCAGGACCCTTATAGTTACGGGTCATTGGTTTTTGTTAAGGAAATACATACATACATATACAATATACAAAATAAGGGGTTCGACAGAGATACCACTGATATAAAAAGACTTGGCTTTCATCAGTGGAATATACAGACCAAGTAAAGTTAACACTACCCCATCAAAAAAACTATACTCAACCTAAGATGGTCATCTAGTGATATCCATTAGGGAGACCTCCATGGTCATCCCTTGGATCAGAAAGGTCGGGAGACATAACACCTACAGCCTCATCCACCACTGGACCAACCTCCTCATCCAGCGGGTGGTATTCAGGCACCTCCTCCTCAATAGGATCCACCTCCGAAGCTGCTCCTCGACCATGATGTCCTCATCATCCTCCTCTCCTCCGTATAGAATTATGGGAGCGGGCATCTCTGGTGCTGGAGATACTGATGCTACTCCGGGTATGACCTGTAGTGGTGATGGTTGGTGCTATGTGTTCCCCGTTTCCACTAGATTCCTCAGAAGCATCCAAATGGGTGGTAGTGGCACTTCGGCAGTCTTCACACTCTGAGTACATGAAGTTATCCCTGCCTCAACTCCTGTAGTAGATAGTAATGGCCCGGTGTATGTGGCACTCCAAGCCCTAGGGTGTATCACCCAAGCGCCTGCCTCATCACGGAACTCAAACGTGTGGGCCAAGAAGCCCGAATGAATCGTGTTGTGAAGGGGATCCTTCTATATATGTATGATAAAATACCACAACAGAGAACCAATACAAGAAAATAATGCAAAGGTGAGTTACCAATATACGAGTTTAAAACACAGCAGTCACATACACTACATCACAAAAACAACAGCATATAATAATGACAATGCACGATATAACAATTATAATTATATCAATAAGAAATTATGACCAAAAGCATTTTATAAAATATGTCTTAACACTTCAATAATATACTTCCAAATTCAAAATCTTCGGAGATCCTAACTTCACTTCGTCGAGCATGATAGGCCGCGATAATGCCTATAACACAACTGTTTCGCGCTGGGTGGCCTCTCAACAGGGTCCTTTCCCCAATTTTTCTAGGGTATCACGTATCACCTAAATAATATAGAATAGTCCCTGATAGAGTACATTTCGAGCAGGGTTACCGATTTCCACATCCCGAGGGTGCTACGCCCCAAATATCTCGTGGGTTTTTGAACCCGAATGTCCCTTAAAACCCAAAGACAAAAAAGTATATCTTTGGTTCAGTAACTATCCAGTTTGTCGGTGCACCCTGTGGTGACATCGTAGCTCGATAAACAACGACACGTCTGCCAGATCATCTTTTCAGATATTAATTAGACTTTTAATATCAATTTGGAATTTTAACACATCATTTAAGATTTTAAAGTCTCTTTCTCAAACGAACACTAGTCCGACGTCTCGGAACTCTAGGTTCTTATTAGTAGGAATACTAGTCTGGCTTCTCGGAAATCGGAAAAATAGTCTGAATCTCAGCACGATAATCTAGATCCTTTCCTTTCATCTATTTTCACTTTCTAAAGAAAGCCATCATCATTATTCTCAACTTTTTAGTGTTCAAGTATTTTACTCAATTAATTTTCATTCACAACCAATGACTATGTCATGATTCAACCAGTCTCGGTCAGTCAATAACACAAAAAAAATATTCATCAGATATATATTCTAAATAACTCAACAACATATAATATATTTGCCACAGTCAATCAATATTAATTCAAAATATTTTAAATCAACACAAACAATTTATATAACTAAATGACTACTAGGAACTCCTCAGGCATACTCCCTTTACCTCTGAAAGTTGAGTTTCATGTCCTGAAAAATGATCGCGTGAGCTTTAGTTTCCTCCACACAGTTTCAAACAACAGACTAGTCAATGATTCCTTCACAAAACATCATAGTACAAGTTAAGTTTTGAAGAAATCCTACTAACTCTTCTAGGGTAGATTTCGGCCTCTAGGAAAAATAGGTTAGATAATTTTGTTGAATTTAAGCTCTTAGAGTTTGATCATATAGGTCCTAGAGAGCTTAAAACAAGTACTAGATTTCAAAAATGGCACAAAAATGTCAAACCCTTTCTCCTAGAGGGTTTCGGCCAAATGGGGTTTTTAAGGGTTTGGGGTTTTTCATTTCATCAATATTCCTAAACACATAGAGTTAGAACCTTAAATGAAGGATTCAAATGATCATGGTGCAAGAACTTCATTCATCAAGTCTATGTTTTGATTTCATTTTCATGAATGAAGAAAAATGGGTCTTCACAACAAGAACAAGAAAATGAATATGATGAGCAAAAAGAAGAATAAAAGATCAAAGATAGTGAGGTTACCTTAAGCTTTGAAGATAGAGGAAGAAGAATTGGCAAGAGCTTGAAGACTATCTCCAACAAAACAAGACTTAGTTCTTAAGTTTGGTGAGATGAGAATGAAGCAAAGTGAGTGTGTAGGAGGGGGTACAGTGGGTTTGGGGTAGATAAATAGGAGATATGTTGTTTAATTAGGGTGTGTTTGGATCATTAGGATCTAACTAATGGGTTTTAGGCAATATAATAATATATTTTAAAGTGTAATCATGATTTAAAAGTTATGATGTGGCAATTTTTTACAAGTCCCATAAATCACTTTTATCATCTCATCTCCTCATTATATCTGCACCACATCCCGTTCTGTCGTTTACCCGACTCAGGGTTCTTCCGCATGTCTTCATTAATTATTTCACCCGAATAAAATATAATATATTTTTTTTCGTGTGAAAATTTTTAAATGACTCCTATCACTTAAGAAAAGGGTAAGAATCATTGATTTTTCGTATACAAGTCAAAATTAAGTTTTCTGATCAGTAAGTTTTTACTTTCAGTGAGAACGCAGACCGGGTTTCGTCTGAGTTTTAAACCTAAAATTTAACTGGAACCTTATTCTATCTGATAGAATTCAGAAATGGTTTTGTTTTAGCCAAAATCATTTTCTAGGCTTCGGATAAAAATATCCACATTTAAATATTTTGTTGGAATCCACCATCCAAAGACAATCCACCGTCCAAAGGTTCATGGGTGTCATTAATGTTGGAATCCACCATCCAAAGGTTCGTGGACTGTCATTAATAGTTTAGGAAATAGCCATTGTAAATTAATGAGGTTCATGTATTCTCTAGTCATGAAATTAGGAAATGTCTACAGGAAATAAGATCCTCATTTATTTGTCTTGTAATTATAGGTTGTATTTAATTCTTCTAATGTATAAATAGAATACCTCTATGCTGTGTGAAAGTAACACAAGCAATTCAGAAAATACTTGGTTTGTTCCTCCTTTCAATTTGGTATCGGAGCTCCCGACCCTGGGAGTCTCTTCCTTTGCTTTTTCCGCTGCCTCAACCTTCATTGCTGAGTGACCTTAGGTGCCTTGCCTTCATTGCAGGACCTGTTCTGTCTTGTGCCTTCATTACATGTTCAGCACCTTCATTGTGCTTTATCTTTCTTAGTTACATTACCCAAAGTCATCTTCACTACAAACCCTTTGTTTATTGCTGCCTTCAATGCAGCTTGTGTTTTTTACACCTTCATCGTACTCTTGGTTGTTATCACGCCCAACCATCATGTCTAACACTGAGATTACCAACATCTCAACTATCACCCATTACTCTAGTAAGCAGTCTCACACTTCTTCAAATGGTGTAAATGGTAAGAATCTATGTTCTTTATTTTCTCATGCTTGAATTGCTCCCGAGGATTTTTGGATTATTGATTCTGGTGTCACCGATCACATGACCTTTTGTTCTTCTCATTTTTCATCCTATCAAATCCCCATGGGTAGTTGATGAGTGTGATTTCATCTCATATTTCCATCACATTTTGCATGCATTTTCATATAGATTAGGCTTATTTTGTTTGATTATTAGTTAATTTTGTCTTGGAACGAGTAAGGTGGTTTTGTGGTGCTTGTGTGTAGGAAAAGTAGATTATATTGCTCAGGATCAGTCGCGTTGGAGCTGGCACGAAGATGGGAGCTTGGAAGGCAAGAAAATGGGGCAAACAGAGCTGATCACGGCTAGGCCGTGATGCCCATCACGGCCGTGATCAAGTGAAGCTGAAAAGGAATGAAAAAAAAGTCAGAAGCTGTCACGGCCAGGCCGTGATTCCCATCACAGCCTTGACATGCATATTGAGCCAGACACCCTCAGGGCAGAATATGTCACGGCCAGGCCGTGATGGCCATCACGTCCGTGACAGACCATTTATTGAAGCAGCGCACAAGGCAGAAGCCATCACGGCCAGGCCGTGATGGGCATCACGGCCAGGCCGTGATGGGCATCACGGCCGTGATGCACATCACGGCCGCGATGCGCGTTACTTGGATCAAAAGCAATTGATTTGGATCTAATTTGAGTTAGATTGGGATTCAAACTTCCCAAATCTATAAATAGGGGATCAAGTCAGAGGCTCAAGGGACCTTTTTTGGCTGCTACACTTAGGCTATAATTTAGGATCTCCTTCTTCTTCCTCTTCTTCTCTTATTTCTGTTTTCATGTTATTTGTAATCAAGCTTGTCGTCACCATGACAAAGCTTGAGTAGTAGTTTAGTTTCTAGGGATTGGGGCTATGCCCAAGATCTGATTATGTTGTTAAATTGATGTTATATCTTTGTTAAATGCGATTTTTTTAGATCTGATTTCTAGTGGTTTATTTACTTGTAAATCTGGTGCGCACTTATTTACATGTCGTAGACATTCTAAGGAGGAACCTAGCGGTAAACTTAGGTGTCGGATCTATAGAATTAGACTTAGGACTAAAATCACGAGAGTTAGAAGCCTTCCTTCGAGGATTAACGAATTGTCACAAAACGTAAAGGGTCTAATCTGAATTCGACTACCACGAGAGTAGGGGTTGGTTCAATTGGGCACGGTTTTTGTAACCCGAGAGGGAGCTTAAACTATTTGAGGATAAATTCGCCTTCAAGGCAATTTCGATAATTAACAAGGGTTAATCAGTTTAGTAACATAAGCGATCTTGTTGGTAACCCAAATCCCTAGGAATCCATTTAGATCTGAAAAACCATAAATTGTTACCTTCTGTTTTATTTGATTCTGATTTTGTTATCTCTTAATTCAAATATCAAATCCTTTTCAAAATATTTTTATACAGTCCAGCTTTATCATTTAACAATAAGTTGCGATTTGAGATCACGGTCTCTGTGGGATCGATATCTTTTTATTACTTGGCGACAATCCGATACACTTGCTGGATCGCACGTGCGTTCGCACGACATCAGTAGTCATCACATAATTGTAGCTGATGGCTCTCATACATCAGTTGCAGGATTTGGTAACGTTAAACTTAGTCATTTTCTAAATTTGCAAAATGTGCTTCATGTTCCTAAACTGTCATCTAACCTTCTTTCTATACATAAACTTACCAAATACCTTAATTGCGCTGTAACATTTTTCCCTTTTCATTGTGTATTCCAGGACATTACTACGGGGAAGACTCACTACAAAAAAAAAACCTATTTAGCGACCGAATATTTCGGTCGCTAAACATGATAATTCGGTTGCTATACTGTATAACGACCGAAATAGCGACCGAATTAAGGGGGTAGCAGAAACCCTGGTGGCTAAATGTTTAGCGACCGAATTTGTATTTCGGTCGCAAATTTGCGACCGATATTTCGGTCACAAAATTATATATTTCGGTCGCCGTATAGTTGGTCGCATACTCAGCTAACCTAATTTGGTGACCGATATTCGGTAGCTATTTCGGTCGCAAATTTTGATTTTTTTTTTTTTTATAAAAATTTTCCTGTAACTGAATCCTACCGACCAAATTTTGTTTTTCAACTATTACCCCATTGATTTTTAATTTATGATATAAACAAAATACACCAATATTTTTTTTGAATAAATAGAAAACGTAAATATGATGTATTAACGATCCAAAACACCACAGTCAATATGATCAAGAAAACATATACATTAATTAACGCAAGTTTAATAATTGTTTATAAAAAAAAAGTTGATTCAGTAATATTATTTATAAATTTGAAATTTTGACATCATTAACCAAAATTTGTATATGATCAATCAACTTATTAATCATCCACTTCTATTAATCATCCACTTGAACATATTTAACCAAAATTTGTATACTTATTAATCAAGTTTTTTTTAAGGCAAAGAGATAAATCAAGTTGTCATGTGTCTAAGTGTACAAATAACTTTTTTATTTTTATTCAACAATATTGACAAATTGCTCTGCTGAAGAGTAACAATTTTTCTTAATTAAGAAAGCGTAGTGCCGTGTTTCGGTTAGAACCAATGTACACATGATAGTTCTGCACTTCTTTCTACTGCATCCATTCAGATTACTTGCAAATAATCATACAAAAAATAATAAAAAAATTTATCAGAATAAACAATCAATTTGGCAACAACACTTGAAAGGACTTGCCATGTATTTGCGGGGAAAAAAACAAGTGGTTAAAATGAAAACTTACATGGATCCAACCATTCTTACGATCTATGACAAGCATCATTCAAGAAAGGTTTTAGTCGTGTGAGAAAAGAAAAGCATTATTTTCATCATTGTTTTAGACCAAAACATCAAGACAAACTACTCACCAAGCAAATGATAGTGTCGTATAACTGATCCACATATCAAAACAAATATCTTCAATTGGATGAGGAATCACAGCCATAATATCATAAATCCAAGGGCCAGCACAAAATTATGAATATCCAATAGACCCATTTGTTGGGTGGGTCACTCCCAAGTGGGTCCCACTTCAACTTTGAAAGAAGAAAAAAAATAATAATAAAAGGATTTACTAATGGGCCAAGCCCATTAATGGCATTTGAAAAAAAAAAGGGTTCAAATAAAAGGAAAAGAAAGGGTTTAGGCAATACAAGTGTCATTTTGCCTGATGAGAAACAAAAAGACAGAAACCGAGAAACAGCACAGCGACGGCGAAGAAAAGAGAAGAAGGTGGAGGAAGGTGGTGTAGCAAACTTGCTCCGTTTTTGCTGAAATTTCAGTATGTTATTCCTACCAATGAGCTCGTTAGCTTGATATATTTTATTTGTTGTTTTGCCTTCTCTTTGAGCTGAGTTGTTATACCCATTGTTGTGGGGTTTCTCTCTTGTTGCTTGCTTGTATCCACCTTTTGGGTGATGTGTTCTTGATTTGGTGTTCCCTAGTATTTCTAGGAAGACTTGGTGTACCCATTATTATTTATAGTGGAAGTTTTTCTTTGGACTTGGTCCCGTGGTTTTTATCCCTACATTGGGAGTTTTCCACGTTAAAAATTGTGGTGTTATTGCTTGTCTATTTTTCGCCATTGATATTATCCTGTGGAAGAATATTTTTGTTGTGCCTATTTATTTGCACAGGTGAAGGGAAAAATATTTGTATCATTCTGATTGTTATATCTGGTTTTTTCCCAACAAAGTGGTATCAAGAGCTTAGGTTGTTTTGTCTTGTGCATTTAAATGGAGGAAAATCAAGGGCCAAATATGATTAAGTGAACTCTACAAATTATACACTTTGGAAGACCTCATGGAAGATATGTTATACAGCAAAGACTTGTATGATCCCATTGAGGAGACACTTGCTCGACCCAAGGATAAAAATGAAAGTGATTGGAAGAAGATGAATCGAAGCGCAGTTGCTTTGATTAGGCGGTGGCTGGATTTGAGTGTATATCCTCATGTAGACACGAAACAGATGCCCGAGAAAATGTGGAAGAAGCTGGCCGAGCTGTATGAGCGGAAGAATGTGCAAAATAAAGCATTTACGATCACGAAGCTGGTGAATATGAAATACAAAGAAGGGGATTCAATGGCAGAGCATATGAGCATTTTTCAGAATACTGTGAATCAGTTGACAGCAACAGATATTAAATTAGATGATGAGTTGCAAGCCTTGTTGTTGCTTAGTTCCTTGCCTGACACTTGGGAAGTTCTGGTTGTGACATTGACTAACTCGGCTCCTAATGGGAAGTTGACAATGTCAATGGTCAAAGAGAGCATGTTGAATGAAGAAGCTAGAAGAAAGGAGCGTGGTTTGAATGGTACCTCCACTCAGTCAGAAGCACTAGTTACAGAGTCACGGGGGAGAAGTCAAACCAGACATTTCCATAAGCACGAAAAATCTGACAGTTGTAGCAAGTCAAGAAGCAAGTCCAGGACTAGAAAAGAAGTGAAATGTTATCATTGTGGCAAGGTGGGACACATCAAAAGACAATGCAGGTTCCTAAAGAGAGAGAAGTCAAGAGAAAGAGATGAAGACAAAGAGAAGAAAAATGATAAAGACACAACTGCAGTTGCATCTGATAGTGATGTTTACATTGTTTGTGATGATAATTCTATAAATCTAGCATGCCATGATTCCAGTTGGATTGTTGATTCTGGAGCCTCATACCATGTCACTCCTAGGTGTGATTTTTTCTCATCTTATACTGCTGGTGATTTTGGCACAGTTAAAATGGGAAATGAAGGGGTATGTAAAATTGTTGGTATGGGAGATGTTTTGATTGAAACCAGCATTGGGTGCAAGCTGCAATTGAAGAATGTCAGACATGTTCCAGATATCCGTCTCAACTTGATTTCTGTTAAAGCCTTGGACATTGAGGGTTATCATACTTACTTTGGTGGTGGCATATGCAAGCTCACCAAAGGGTCACTAGTGGTGGCAAAAGAAGAAAGCCTTACTACTCTCTACAGGATGCCTGGAAAGTTAAGCAGGGAGGAAGTGAATGCAGTTGAAGATGCTTCCTCTGATTTGTGGCATATGCGCCTTGGTCACTTGAGTGAGAAAGGACTCAACATCATTGCTAGGAAAAATTCTCTTCCTATGAAAGGTACACCTTTAAATACTTGCTCTCATTGTTTTGTTGGAAAACAACATAGAATTTCATTTCGTAGTTATGGTCCTCATAGGAGGCCAAATGTTCTTGATTTAGTTCATACTGATGTTTGCACTATGGATTGTAAGTCTCTTGGTGGTGCTTCATACTTTGTTACTTTTATTGATGATCACTCTAGAAAAGTGTGGGCTTTTGCTTTGAAATCTAAAGACCAGGTACTTGGTGTCTTCAAGCACTTTCATGCAAGTGTTGAAAGAGAAAAAGGAAGCAAGTTGAAATGTGTCCGAGCAGATAATGGTGGTGAATACAGGGGTCCATTTGAAGAATATTGCAAAGAACATGGAATCGAGGCTTGAGAAGACAGTTCCAAAGACACCTCAACATAATGGAGTTGCGAGAGAGAATGAACAAGTACCATTAATGACAGAATCAGGTGTATGCTCTCTCAAGCAAAATTACCCAAAACCTTATGGGGTGAAGCAATGAAAACTGCAGTGGATTTAATCAACCTTTCTCCTTCTGTGCCACTAGATGGTGATGTTCCAAACAGAGTATGGACAGGGAAAGATGTCTCTTATAGTCATTTGAGAGTATTTGGCTGCAGGACTTTTGTTCACATTCCAAGAGATGAGAGGTCAAAGCTTGATGGAAAATCCAAACAATGTGTCTTCTTGGGTTATGGTCATGAAGAGTTTGGTTATAGACTCTGGGATCCAGCTGATAGAAAAATTATCAGAAGCCGGGATGTGATATTTCTTGAAGACCAAACCATTGAAGATTTTGAGAAAGCTGAGATACAGAAACCGGTTGCCAGAAGATATATTGATGTTGTGCATAAACCCCCTACTGGAACTTTTGTTGAAGGGGGAGATATACAGGTAGATGATGGGAATGCAAATGACGACCCTACACCTCACAATGATCAACCAGCTGAAGAGGTTCTATTTGAGCCACCAGTTGAGCCTCAGTTGAGAAGATCTACCAGAGAGCGTCATGCTTCCCAAAGATACACTCCACATGAGTATGTGATGATCACCCGATGGTGGAGAGCCGAGAAAGTTATGAAGAGGCTATTGTAAATGTGCACAAGGAAGAGTGGTTGAAGGCCATGCAAGAAGAAATGAATTCCTTGCATGAGAATCACACATTTGAATTGGTGAAGTTGCCTAAGGGTAGGAAAGCACTCAAGAACAAGTGGGTGTTCAAGCTGAAATCAGAAGAGAATAGCTCCCAACCAAGGTACAAAGCAAGATTGGTTGTGAAAGGCTTCAATCGGAGGAAAGGTATTGACTTTGAAGAAATTTTCTCACCTGTGGTGAAGATGTCCTCTATTCGAGTTGTGCTTGGATTAGCGGCTAGCTTGAACCTAGAGGTTGAACAACTTGATGTGAAGACAGCATTCCTTCATGGTGATTTGGAGGAGGAAATTTATATGGAGCAACTCTGAAGGCTTCAAGGTCAAAGGAAAAGAGCAGCTTGTGTGCAAGTTGAAGAAAAGTTTGTATGGACTCAAGCAAGCACCAAGGCAATGGTACAAGAAATTTGATTCTTTCATGGAGAAACATGGTTATAGTAAAACCACTTCAGATCATTGTGTGTTTGTGAAGAAATTCCCTGATGATGATTTTATTATCCTCTTGCTATATGTGGATGACATGTTGATTGTTGGTCATGACACAAAGAAGATTGATTGTCTGAAGAAAGATTTGAGCAAGTCCTTTGCTATGAAGGATTTGGGTCCTGCAAAACAAATCCTTGGCATGAGAATTACTCGTGATAGGAAGAATGGTAAATTGTGGTTGTCTCAACATAAGTATATTGAGAAGGTAATAGAGAGGTTTAACATGAGCAATTCCAAACCTGTTAGTACTCCACTTGCAAGTCATTTCAAGTTGAGCTCTCAACAATGCCCTACAAGTGAGAAAGACAAAGAAGAGATGAAGAAGGTTCCTTATGCATCCACGGTTGGTAGTTTGATGTATGCTATGGTATGCACAAGGCCGGATATTGCCCATCTTTGTTGGAGTTGTTAGTCGTTTTCTCTCTAATCCTGGTAGAGACCACCGGCAAGCAGTGAAGTGGATTTTCAGGTATCTCGGAGGCACTACCGAGTATGTTTATGCTTTGGGGGTGGTCAACTGTGTTAGATGGCTACAGATTCAGATATGGCCGGTGATGTTGATTCTAGAAAATCTACTTGGATATTTGATGACTTTTGCAGGGGGCGGTGTCTTGGCAATCAAGATTACAAAAATGTGTTGCTTTGTCTACCACCGAGGCTGAGTATATTGCCATTACTGAAGCTTCTAAAGAACTTTTGTGGATGCAGAAATTCCTACAAGAGTTGGGCCTCAAGCAAGAGAAGTTTGTGTTATTTTGTGACAGTCAGTGCTATCCATCTCTCAGCAAGAATCCAACTTTTCATTCCAAGTCAAAGCACATTGAGGTGCGGTATCATTGGATACGAGATGCGCTAGAGATGAAGACATTTTCACTTGAAAAGATCCATACTGATGAAAATGGTTCAGATATGATGACAAAGACCTTGCCTATGGCAAAGTTGATTTGCTGTAGAAAGAAGGCGGGCTTGGTCGAGCAGTATCTTCCCACTTGAGTCGTGAGGGGGAGATTTGTTGGGTGGGTCACTCCCAAGTGGGTCCCACTTCAACTTTGAAAGAAGAAAAAAAAATAATAATAAAAGGATTTACTAATGGGCCAAGCCCATTAATGGCATTTGAAAAAAAAAAGGGTTCAAATAAAAGGAAAAGAAAGGGTTTAGGCAATACAAGTGTCATTTTGCCTGATGAGAAACAAAAAGACAGAAACCGAGAAACAGCACAGCGACGGCGAAGAAAAGAGAAGAAGGTGGAGGAAGGTGGTGTAGCAAACTTGCTCCGTTTTTGCTGAAATTTCAGTATGTTATTCCTACCAATGAGCTCGTTAGCTTGATATATTTTATTTGTTGTTTTGCCTTCTCTTTGAGCTGAGTTGTTATACCCATTGTTGTGGGGTTTCTCTCTTGTTGCTTGCTTGTATCCACCTTTTGGGTGATGTGTTGCTGATTTGGTGTTCCCTAGTATTTCTAGGAAGACTTGGTGTACCCATTATTATTTATAGTGGAAGTTTTTCTTTGGACTTGGTCCCTTGGTTTTTATCCCTACACTGGGGAGTTTTCCACGTTAAAAATTGTGGTGTTATTGCTGTCTATTTTTCTGCCATTGATATTATCCTGTGGAAGAATATTTTTGTTGTGCCTATTTATTTGCACAGGTGAAGGGAAAAAATATTTGCATCATTACAGATTGTTATATCTGGTTTTTTCCCAACACCATTCTCTATCAGTAGACATTATGAAGTATGAGCATCGATCTTAGTGCATCATTGATGTGACCAAAACAGAAAAATAAATCAGTAAAGCACAGACATGAACCATATTAACGTGTCATGTAGGGAGTTTAAATTGGATTTAAGCTATATTTAATAGGAAATAGCACATCCACGTCAAGTTTAAGGGCATTCTGACATTCTCTAGATCCTACTATAGAGATTCAAACATTCATGTGAAATCAATTCAATGCATTCACTGCACAAGTAAATAACGTCACCTATAACACAAATTGATATCCATTAGTCTTCTGGTTTCGAGAAGCAATCACAGCACCAAACAGAAATATCAAGCACCTAATTTCACAATTCAAGAACATCTCAACACATCCAGGAACAAAACTTTGGAACTCTTGGCATTATCTGAATCTATGTAGTTAATAGCACCCTATAGCGGCGTAGCGTAGCGGATCAGCCCCTGACCGCTATGGTTCAGAAGAAGCCAGACATCTCCAGCTTGTGTTCCCTCTTCAATTGCTTGGGGAATTTATAGGGTCAAACTAGCATCCTTTGCCTCTATGTCTCTGCAAAACAAAAAAGAAGCGCAATCACTAACATGATTTTTAATTTTTCTGAATTTTTATATAAATTTAACACAATAATAATTCTAAAAAAGGCTTAACTATACCACCAATCTGAACTGGAGCACAGACAGATTCACAGTTCTTCATTTTTAATACTAGGAACTTATTTTGTAAATTTTAAAACTCTTGATTACCTGTTCTTCATGTTGCAGGTCATACTCTTCAGTTCTTATATAACTACTAAATCAATGGTTATAATTCATTGAAGATGATGCCTTGGAATCCTGGGTAATCATCAAACTGTCAACATAGAAACAAGAGAAAAATATAGAAACTACAACAAGAGATTATGAAACTTGGTTGTAAATGAAAATGTACCTTTTCGTCAAAAAAGTTTCTTATAGTAGTATTAAGATCACCTTCCCACCGCCATTCACCATTTGCATAGTCTGTCACACGTACTTTTCTAAGCTTTGGTGCACTCAAGATACCATGTGAGAAAGTCTTCATTTTGGGACATTTCGTCACATATAATGTTACAAGTAATGGAAACGCGAAGCTGAAATTATCCTTGCAAAAGCATGTTAGCCTTGGTAAGTTGAGCAATGATAGACGCTTCAATTTCATAAAAGCAATTTCACCTTCATCACTACCACCCTCGCTTGCCACAATTTCCTTTACCATTTCACAATCATATATAATCAAATCTCTTAGTTTAATGAAACTTCTAGCTGCTGACGATGTTACAATATTTACCAACTCAGAACAGTTGCCTATCGTTAACTTGTCTAAATTCTGAAATAATTTTGAGGATGAAGACAAAGCTACATTCTTTAATCTGGAACACCATAGGACTTCCAGGGTTTCAAGATTCAGAAGAATTGGTTGTATCTAAGTTCCAAGGAAGCATACCATCCAGCCTTTGTGATCTATTACATCTTCAAGTATTGGATATTTCGAAAAACAATATTAAAGGGAAAATACCTCAATGCCTTGATCACATAATTGCTTTGTCAAATATAAAGCTTTCGAGAGAAACGATTTCATATTCTCCACATGGATATATTGTTAGTTATGAATATCACGAAATTGGCTTGTTCACTGACAAAGCAATATTGGCTTGGAAGGCGGGAAATAGAGAATATGGAAAAAATCTTGGATTTCTGACAGCCATTGATCTTTCTTGCAATCAATTAACAGGAGAGATACCTCATAGTGTAACAAAACTTGTGGCATTGGCTAGCTTAAATCTTTCAGGAAATAATCTCACAGGATTCGTTCCTAACAACATTGGTCATATGACAATGTTGGAATCACTTGACTTGTCAAGAAACTACCTCTATGGTAGAATTCCAGCAAGCCTTTCGAATTTGACTTTTCTCAGTTACATGAATGCGTCGTTCAACAACTTATCAGGGAATATTCCAATAAGTACCCAGCTAGAAACATTTGATGTCTATACATATATTGCGAACCCTGGGCTTTGTGGCCCACCGCTCTCAAAGGAATGCCCAGAAGATTGCAACACTCATAGAAATGGTACCGAAGGAGATGAAGATGAACTCATAAGCTTTGGATTTTACATCAGCTTGAGTTTATGGAACTTTAGTTCTCAACACTTCATGGCGATATGCCTATTTTCAGTTCTTCAACATGTATGATCTGATGTATGTGCAACTAGTTGAGGTTGCATCTAGGCTGAAAAGGAGACCACAAGTCAAAGACTGGAAAGGTAAGGCCTTTAATGCCCCTTTGTTGTAATATGGAATGTTACATTGATTATTGAGCATAATTATGTTGAGATTGTTGAGCATCATTATGTTGAGATTAAATAGATAATTTTATTCAGTAAACTAAAATCTATTCATAACTTTGTGTAACTTGTCAATTATAATTTAATAATTGAATGAAGTCAACATGCTAGTTAAGATAAGGTTGTTTTCCTCTGTATTTGACAGGTGGTGCTCCATTTTAGATGGTGGCATGAGAGGACATCTTGGATAGTGACAAACTTTTGATTGGATGGGCTTCTCTATTTTTATTTTACCCATTATGTACTTTATGTATCATAGTACAATAAATTATTTCTTCTTGTGAAATCTTTACAAGCCACTTTCAGAATGGTGTTGTATAAATCCTTGGTATTTACCACAGAAAATAATGAATGTGCATGATTTCAATGTTTTGTTTTTCTTGAGTATTTTAAATTATATATATATATATATATATATACACACCAATGTGGTGTTGGTCTAAGTGGTAAGGCGGCTTGGGTTCCTTGAGCAAGTGGTCTTGGGTTCGATCCTTGGATTCGTGTGTATCGAAAAAAAATCCTTGGGAGGGGTCACTCGCTTAGACGCATCACAGTATCCCAGGAGATTAATCTCTCACCTATCGAGTGGGAGGACACTCTAGAAAACCAAAATATATATATTAGTGATGTGTCAATTGTTGTGATATGTATCATATATGACCTACAGCTTTTGAGGAGTCAATAATGGGGATGCAAATTTTTTACATCTGCTTGTCCTTAGTTAAACTGCTTTATACTCTGCTTATGCCAAACAGTTTTTTTCTTAAAAAAATAAAAACTGTGTGGTTCTTTTTATATAGGGTGTTGACAAATTGCCATTTATAATTTTGGTGGCTATGGATAATTCATAAAAGTTAAAAGTAGCTTAAGACCAGATAATTCAGATTCCTTTTTTTAATGTGAGTTAGTATGTTCTGTTAATTCATATTTATTTATTTAAAATTACAATTTAAACTTATATTTCTATTTTAATGGTTTATTTGTTGCTCTCTTATGCAAGCAACTTCATTGCAATGCACAGGTTTTCCCAACTGTGATTGACAGGAGTTTTGCAAAAAGTTCGGGCAAAGACAATCTGTAAGGCTTTCTTCAAGTTGCAATCCATATCTCTTGTACAATATGATAAAAAAAAACTATAACAAATTGCATGGTAAGTCTTTGCATGATTCTGGGTCAACAATATACCTATCATTGTTACAAGATGCATCTGTGAAGTGTTACTTCTGGGACAGTGGAATATTTTTGTCTTTGAAAAACGATTCAATTTCCTTCATAGGAGAGTGTAAAAGAGAATTTTGTTGTTGCTATTGAAACTTAATGAGTTCTGTCCTTGATAAATTATATGTAAATAAATGGTTATAAAAGGTGGTATTTGAATGGTAAAAGTTGGGGTTAAATTGCTGTCAATATTTGTAATGAGTGAAATATCATTTGGATTGTTTTTTGGTTAATTCTATGGTACTCCTTCATATATTTGAAAGTTATTATGTAGATAAGCATGCTTACATATTAAATGTTTCTTTATCTGATACTTCTTCAACTCAAAATATCTCAAGGCTAGATGCACATGTATTTACACACACTATCAACTGACATGTGCACCTGTTAGCTAAAGAAACTTTGCAACTTCTGCCACTTCTCATGGAAGAAATGTTACATATTAATTGTTTCTTTATCTGATACTTCTCAAGTGAAATCTGTCAAGGCTACATGCACACAATCAACTGACATGTGCTCCTGTTAGCTATGAATACTTGCAACATGACAAACCTTGTTGGAAAGGAGTGTCATCAGTGCTTACTTTTACTTTTCGTTGTCAAGAATATCTAATTGACTATTTTCTGAATGATTATTAAAGGAAGATTATTACAGGAAGATTGTTCAATAATAATAATAGTAATAGTAATATTCAGTAGGGGTGGCAAATGGATGGATTGGATAAATTTTTATGCGGATTGTAATGGATGGATTGAAAACGATCCATTAATCCATTATGATCCATTAAAAATTCATTAAAAAAAATCCAATCCATCCATATCCATTTAATAAAATCCATCCAATCCATCCATTAACAATTTTTTTATGGATGGATATCCAATCCATCCATAAAAATTATTTTAAAGAATAAATTTTTTTTACAATTAAATAATTTTGATGGCGGTCAAGATCTTCGGCAATTGATGGCGTCAATTTAGGTTTTCCTGCTGATGTCCCTGAACTGCACATACCATATCATTAAGAATGTTAACATAAAAATACAAACAAAGAAACTTATATAAAAATACAAACAAAGAAACTTATAATGGAATGAGAAAATACTCTAGCGATGGCAATCCGAATCCTCTTCAACAGTTGAATTCTCTTCGGCCAATTTTGCTGCTTAAATTTAACACATGTCGCATGTAGTATTCATATGTTGTGTGTTTTTGTTTTTAACTCAAAAATGGATCGGTAGTGGATTTTGTAAATTTTGTTTTATTTTTCAATTTTATCCAATGGATTTGTTTTTAATTTAAGAATATCATCCAATGGATTTAGTAACATAGTGGATGGATAGTGATCCATCCTTAATATGAAATGATCCAACTTGATCCAATCCATTAAAGTTTTTTTTTTGTAATGGATGGATTGGATGGATAACTCTTTGGATGGACTGGATAATTCTTTCAATACTTTTATAGTGTTTTTCCTTAAGACAATAGGCACAATAACTAGAATACTGTACATAAGTTTGATCCTAAATAAAATAAAAAATAGTGAAGAAAAAATAATAAGGAACGGAAGAGAAAATTAGATAGACTTTTTTTTTTTTACAAATGGAGGTTTTTTTATTTGGTGAAAAATAATATGAAAAAAATAAATTGGTTTTGGAATGGATAAAAGTTGATCCGTTACATTTTTTATTGTTGGTCCAATGGATTCTAAAATATATTGGATGGATCATAAACCATCCACGAAAAAAATAATCCAATACATCCAATCCATTTATATTATTTTTTTTATAAATGGATGGATTGGATGGATTTTTTCATGGATGGACTGGATGGATGGTGGACAAATGGATCATTTTGCCACCCCTAATATTCAGTATTAACTGAACTTATGCTCTTTTGTTCTTCATGCAGGAAAAAGGTATCTTGATAATGACTTATGGAGAGAGTAATGAATGTGGATAATGTTGAAGATGGCAAAAATGATGACATTGTGGAAATGATGGAAATTTTTTCAGATCATAGAACAGGGCATTAGAATTGGAGGTAGATTATTGTTTTGTTGGCTTTGTTACGGTTGGCAGCCAAACTTTTAAAATTGATTTTGTTGTGATCCCACTGCTAACAGAGTTGGAAAAGGAAGCTATCTGCTATAATGTGGTAATTACCTATTTTTAGTCAGTCCTCTCACCATACATGGCAGGAGTCTTATATTGCTGAACATGGCTGAGGATTGGTGGGTACAGCTTGGGATGTAATGGTAACATATTTATGACTTGTCATGTTATTGGGGGGTTTCAATCTAGTTCTCTCCTCACCTGGGTGAGGTTGTTGTATACAAATTTGTTTCTTTTAAGTGTAGTGATGTATTTTATCTGATGTTTCGTTTTGTAAGGGCCTATCTTTTCAATTATGATGTTATTTGATAGTAAAAATATTTTATCTCAAGTATGGTCTTTATTTTCCTTAAAAAAATGGTTGCAAATTAAAAAAAAAATACAAGTGTCGCGATGTATCATGTTTCGTGTTTGAGTATTCCTTGTACCCAAAAAACAAAAATTAGAAAAAATCTTAAAAATTAACTATTTGTAACCATAAGCAATTGACAAGTCATTATTGTGGGTTACAGTGATTTAATAGAAAACTTTTAGTTATTTTTTTTTAAAAAAAACCACCCATTTGTTGGAGTGTGAAGTGGTATTATCAATGTTTTAATCTGATCGGTTATTGAACCAGTAAAGACACTGGTTTAAGGTTCATTGGTTCAATTGTAATTGAATGATGGTTGAACCGATGATAATTTTTTTTTTAAATATTATATATTATATTAAGTAATAAACTTAAGACAAATCAAATTTTAAATTAACATAAAATAATCATAATATATATTTCATAAGATTAAAAATCAACGAAAAAGGATAAATAATAAAAACTCATGTATTAGTATTTTTATAACCTATCATTAGATCTTTATTTGACTAAAAAAAGTGTATTTTTATAATTTAAAAATAAAATATCCAAAAAGAAATTGAAAAATAAAAATTGACTGATTCAACCTGGTTCTCAGCATCACTTCTTGATTGGTTTTCGTAAGTTTGATCGGTTTTGGACTAGTTTGACAAATTTTTAATTGATTTTCACCAATTCCGAAAACCAGCCGATTTTTCGGGTTGAATGGACCAGACATCTGACCGTTCCCAGTCCAATCGATCTAACCGGCTGGTCTAGTCCGATTTCAAGAACAATGGGAATTAATGTATTATAGACTTCTTGCAAGTCTTCTGACTCTCTCGTATAGCTAGGTACAATTGATATAGACCAATGAATTATGGGGCTTTCTTCATGGGGGTTAAGGTTCTTGATAAGGTTAAGGCTTTTACTTGGTCTTTGATTCACAATAGAACAGATATTGGAAAGTAGGCAATGTATTGGTGCTAAAATGAGTTGTGTTAAAGTGTAGAACATTTCTAATCTATACTATAATTGAATGCAATTTTGTTATTTGGAGACACAGTAACCGTCCACGGTAGATTGGGATTTTCAGCAATCATATGCATGAAAATAAATTATTAAGCTTAAACTAATAACAAATACAAAAAAAAAAAAAAAAGATAGCAGCAAGCACAAAATTAAACAGTGAGCTCAAATAAAACAGCAAGCTTGAATACTATGAAAACAACAAATCCTTGAAGGATCCATTTTCCTCTTTCTCACGTAAGAACAGTAGCAACCTTAGTTTGCTTTGTTTTATTTTTATTTTTATCATTAATTTACAGTAGAAAAACTGTAACTATAACATGTAAAAAAATAAAAATAACAGCAACATAAATTTTATGAACAACCAGAATTTAGCAAAAAAACAATATCAGTATTTAAAACAGAATCAAAACAGTCTTATGTTAGTAGTAACTAGAATTAAACCAAAATTATAGGATTCATAGATATTTGCAGCAAGCCACACTTAGGAGCTAAGGCTTTTTTCTTACTTACTCTCTGACATCACCTCACAAAATTGTGTACTTCACTCTCTTTTTTCATGGTTGTGTGGTTCTCTAATTTCAATTTGGGGACTTTAATTAGGTTCTCCAATAGTAATCTAAAGAAGAATTTCACTTTGAACAAAAGAAGATGGCTCTGCTTTTTGCTTCTTTATCATTTATTTAGTACAATCCTAAAACTACCTAAAACTATGCCATGATTCCAGACAAGCTACCATTACTTTGATTTCATTTCCATTAACTTTGGTTCCGTAACTGCAAATATTAATGTAATATAATGCATTACATTTTATGCAAAAGTATGATAATGACAATCACTAACTACAGGAGTCAGTCAATCTTCCATTTTCTCCAATCCACTAACATACCAGACCCTCACATAGGACCCCACGTGCATAAGTTTTCCACAGGTTGATGATCAAATGCCAATACCAGACCCTCACAAAAGGGAAGACTTGCACAGAGTCTGAAATCAACAAAAACCAATCATGACTCATAGCAGTAGAGTCACGAGTCACTCACTATTTTATTAAATATGCTAACTCGATACATAAAGAGAACTGAGATGCCAGATATAAAGCAGATTCCATGTTCCCACTGGTCATTATAATACACCTGCTGCTGTGGAAGTCCTAGAGTAAATGATTTCTCTTTTTATTTTGTTCTTTTTTCTTTAAATAAACAAAACAAGTAATAATGTACTTTGTTCCAAGAAGAAGAGGGGAAGGTTCAGAACATAAAGATTTAGCTTCTTTTAGTTGCTTTCTATAAATGCCCGTTGCTAAGCTAAGTTCCACTTCAGAATTCAGTATACATGTTCCCTATACATTCCTCACTTTCAATATATCCAAAAAAAAACATTCCCTGGAGAGTTGAGTTGATCACCATGTTTAGCTGCAGGTTCTATCTTTTTTGTCTGGTAGGATACATCTGTTTATGTGTCGGAGGTTCTGATGTGAAGAAGTGTGCAGAGGCAGATGGGCAAGCCCTTCTCGAATTCAAAGATGGCCTCATTGATGAAGAGGACATTCTTTCCTCATGGAAAGGTGAAGATTGTTGCATATGGGAAGGAGTTGCATGTGATAATTCAACGGGTCATGTAACCAGGTTGAATCTCGGATTTACAGATCATCCATTGAGAGGTAAGATCGATTCTTCACTATGTGAATTGCAACATCTGACTTCCTTAGATCTTGGCTCTAATAACTTAGAAGGAAAGATCCCAAAGTGCATCAGTTCACTTGGTCAATTGACAGTGTTGGACCTTGCATATAATGGACTTGCTAGTGCCATTCCTCATTCTCTGGGAAACCTCTCCAATTTGCAAACTCTTGACCTCCGGGGTAATCTTTTGATTGCAAATGACCTTGAATGGGTCTCTCACCTTTCCAATTTGAGATACCTTGATCTGTCATTTACTAATCTTAGTCAAGCTGTTGATTGGCTACCATCAATAAGCAAACTCCCTTCTCTATCAATGCTTCAGTTAGTTGATTGTGGACTCTCTCAATTCAATCTGAAATCTATTCCGAATTCTTCCACTTCTCTAAAAACCCTCGGTCTTGGAGGAGATTTCTTGACCTCTTCAACTCTGTCATGGGAGCTTAATCTTAGCAAAGTCCTCATATATCTTGATCTCTCGTACAATTCTTTTGTTCCAAATGACCTTGAGTGGGTCTCTCACCTTTCCAATTTGAGATTCCTTAATCTGAGAGGTAATAATCTTAGTCAAGTTGTTGATTGGCTACCATCGATAAGCAAACCCCCTTCTCTACGAGAGCTTTACTTAGATAATTGTGGACTGCGTCAAGCCAATCTGAAATATATTCCCCAAATGAATTCTTCCACTTCTCTAGAAACACTCTCTCTTTCAGGAAATTACTTCAACTCTCAAGCTCTGTCAATTGTGCTTAATGTTAGTCCAGTCCTCAAATATCTAGATCTCTCACATAATGAACTTGAGGGCATACCAAAATCCTTCCAGACTTGGTGTCAATTGGAAGCATTAAAACTATCTTTCAACAAATTGTCTGGCCAACTAAATGACCACCTACAAAATTTGTGTTCAGGAGAAAATGGTATCATGGACTTGGATTTATCCCATAACCAGTTGAACGGAACACTTCCGTATACCATTGGGAAATTTTATAATCTCTACAGTTTGTCTATCGATTCAAATAAGTTGAATGGTGTCATTAGCGAAGCACATCTATCAAACCTGTCTAAATTGGAACATTTGTACATGGACCAAAATTCACTTTTATTCAACTTAAGTTCAAATTGGGTTCCACCTTTCCAACTGCGTGAGCTATCTTCATCATCGTGCATTTTGGGCCATAAATTTCCATCTTGGCTCAAGCATCAACGGGGACTCCAGGTGCTGCAAATCTCTAATAGTGGCATTTCAGGTTCCTTTCCTGAATGGTTTTGGGACCTACTTCCAGGTTTGAGCTACCTGAATGTTTCTCATAACAAACTTAGCGGAGCCTTGCCAAAATCAATACCAAGTAAGAAATATGAATCTCAAGGAGCTGAATGGGATTTGAGTTTCAACAATTTTTCTGGTCCACTGCCTCATTTTCCACCATCACTAGATCTTCTAAGTGTCTCGAATAATATGTTCTCTGGGTCTATATCTTCTATTTGTGCAACATCATATCCAAAGTTACATGCCCTTGACCTATCCAATAACTTCTTAGAGGGGCCACTGCCAGATTGTTGGGAGCAATTTCCTGTGTTACAAGTCCTGAATTTGGCAACAAATAATTTCTCAGGGAGAATACCCGAGTCTTTCGGCACTTTATTTCAAATTGAGACAATCCATTTAAATAACAATAATTTCTCTGGCGAGGTTCCATCTTTGACTGGTTGTACCAACTTGAAGGTGATTGATTTAGGGGATAACAATCTTGAAGGAACATTAACAAAATGGGTAGGCCAAAACCTATATGATTTGATTGTTTTGCGTCTACGAGCAAATAAGTTCCAAGGAAGCATACCAGACAGCCTTTGTGATCTATTACATCTTCAAGTATTGGATGTCTCTAAAAACTATATTTCAGGGGAAATACCTAAATGCCTTGATCACATAATTGCTTTGTCAAATATAAAGCTATCAAGAGAAACGATTTCATATGGTTCATTTGGTTATGATATTCGTAACGATTTTTATGGCTTGTTCATTGACGAAGCAATATTGACATGGAAGGGGCAAAACCGAGAATATGGGAGAAATCTTGGATTGATGGCAACCATTGATCTTTCTTGCAATCAGTTAACAGGAGAGATACCTCATAGTATAACAAAGCTTATGGCATTGGCTAGTTTAAATCTTTCAGGAAATAATCTCACAGGATTCATACCCGATAACATTGGTCATATGAAAATGTTGGAATCACTTGACTTGTCAAGAAACTATCTTTATGGCGGAATTCCAGCATGCTTTTCAAATTTGAGTTTTCTCAGTTACATGAACTTGTCATTCAACAACTTATCAGGTAAGATTCCAATAACTACTCAGCTACAAACCTTTGATCCCTCGACATATAGAGGGAACCCTGGGCTTTGTGGCCAACCACTCTCAAAGAAATGCCCAGGAGATGAGAATTCTCCAAATCCTCAACCTAATGGCAGCACCAATAGGAACGACACTGAAGGAGATGGAGATGAACTCATAAGCTTTGGGTTTTACATCAGCTTGGGACTTGGATTCATTATTGGATTTTGGGGAGTTTGTGGAACTTTAGTTCTCAAGACTTCATGGCGATATGCCTATTTTAGGTTCTTCAACAACATGTATGATTGGATATATGTGCAACAAGTTGTCCTTACAACTAGGTTGAAAAGGAGACTGCAAGTTAAAGATTGAAAAGGTAAGGCCTTTAATACCTCTTTTGTTGTAAGATGGAATATTACATTACATATAGAGCTTCATTGTGTTGCAAACTTGCGATTAAGCAAGTAATTTTATTCAGCAAATTAAAATCTGGTTATATCTTTGTGTTGCTTGTCAATTAAAATTTAACAGTTAGTGGAACTTTAGTTCTCAAGACTTCATGGCAATATGCCTATTTTCGGTTCTTCAACAACATGTAGGATTGGATATATGTGCAACTAGTTGTCGTTACAGTTAGGCTGAAAAGGAGATTGCAAGTTCAAGATAGAAAAGGTAAGGCATTTAATACCTCATTTTTTGTAAGATGGAATATTACATTGCTTATAGGGCATCATTATGTTGTGAACCTGCGATTAAGCGGGTAATTTTATTCAACAAACCAAAATCTGTTTATATCTTTGCGTAACTAGTCAATTAAAATTTAATAGTTGCATGGACAGGGCCGGTCCAACACCTATTGAGGCCTAAAACAAATTTTGATGTGGGGCCTTTTTGAAGTTAATAAAAAAATTGAGTTAATAATTTTAACTATTTTTTTTTTTAGTTAATAGGTATATCAAAACAACTAAATTTTTTTTAGGCCTAAAGCCCTAGCTTTGGTAGCTTGGACTTAGGGCTAGCCATGTGCATGGACTCAATATGCTTAAGATTGTTTTCCTCTATTTGGCAGGTGGTGCTTCATTTTAGAAGGTGACATGGGAGTGCATCTTGGTTAATCTCGCGCGCATAGACAAGCTTTTGATTGGACAGACTTCATATACTATTTAGTTCTCTATTTGTATTTTACGTGTTATGTACTTTATATACAACAGTAAAATTAATCATGTCATCTTGTGAAAATTTTACAAGCCACTTTAGTATGATGTATAAATTCTTGGATATTTACCACAAAAAATAAGTGTGTATGATTTCATCTTTTTTGCTTTTCTTGAATATTTAAAATTGTTTGTATAAATTGTATATCTATTTGAAAATAATTACTTTAAACTCTATAGCAAGTGCCATCTATTTATTTATACTATATTTTTTTGACCCCGCAATGGGAATGAATTGTTCGGTTAGATATTTTTTTTTATAAAGTACATACTTTAGATTTTTCGTTATTTTTTTGGGTGGACCATATTTTTCGTATTCATCATATGATATATGGTTGTAAAATTGCCATGCAGATAGTAAATTATTTTTGCTCATAACCAGTAAAATATTGTTTGAGCATATAACATAAAAGTAAGTAAATTTATATTATAGACTAATTTTGTACGGTTGACTAATGTTTCAAATTTTGGGAAAAAACAATGACTGCAATGATCTATATTGATTAAATTATGAATCAACCGTTGACCCATATATTGCTTATAATTGGATTTGGATTCAATGCATTCATGAATTCACACATTTACAAATTCATGCATTCACTAAATGCACCGTTGGATTAGTATTGTTTTAATTTTTTAATATATACTCAAATACATCTAATGGTGTATATCAATGAAAGTGTGAATGCGTGGGTTTGATTAATGCAGGGAACCCAAATCCCTTATAATTTCCCCTAGTGATTTTTATTTTTAGATTCTAAACCTTAACATTCCATCAAGAATCATGTGGTGTAATGTCAATTGAGCACTTTGAGTATCGGTCAATCTCGTTACTAGGTTGTTTGTATAAAATTATTTCAAAACTTCTGACCGGGAGACTAAAGGATGCAATGCAGTCTCTCATTTCCGGAAACTAGTCGGCTTTTCTTCCAAACAAAAATATATTCCGGATGGAGAAGTGGCTATAAATGAGGTGGTAGACTTCGCAAAGAGGAAGAAGAAAAGGAGCTTTATTCTAAAGGTAGATTTCAAGAAGGCGAATGACACAGTCAATTGGGGGTTCCTAGATTACATGAAGGGTAGATTTGTGTTGTGACGCCGGCAAGTGTACCGGGTCGTCGCAAGTAATAAAACACGGTAAGAGTCTACCGAGGTCGAACACAAGGATTGGGTTACCAATTCGACTAATTTCACGAGAAATCCGATACGTTGGTTAAGCAATAGAAGCTGGTTGAGAGAAAGAGATTGAGATCGCAAATTCAAGAATCAAATCAAATAACACTACGGTGATTAAATGCAGAAATAAAAGCATCTAAGGTTTCGAATCCACCTACCCAATCATGGAAATTACCCAAGTGATGATATTCTCCTCCCTAAGTTCAATTCTTAATGTCAACCGGGACCCCTAAATTCTCCTAAATCCACTTCCGTGCTCATTAGGACGTATTCGATGATTTGAGTTAATTACTTGCCAGGTCTCTTAACCCTAATCTCGAATTCTATTAATTCTTGTTCCCTATAGGTTGCATCGATCTCCTACTCACTCTCGTGCAATACTCGACCGATGTTCCCAATTCAAGTTCTAAAACGCGAATCGCCGCTAGGCCTCAACACGCTTAACTAGTCGATCACGCTAGCATATAATCGACACAATGAAAACAGAATTGGAAAATCATAATTGAATTAAAGGAGAGAGAGTTACATTACATGAACACTATGCCGCCATGGGTGGCTTCATCGATCCCCTAGACAAGAGGATTAGTTCCTCATGTCCGTAACAACAACGCACGTACAATTGGAATTCATCCTAAGCCTAAGAATTAAGAGAAAAGAAAAGGAGAAGAAATCCCAGAATAAGGGTTACAAAAGGTCTCTGAAAATTCTGATCCAAAAAGTCCTCTTTTCTGTTCTGATCTGCTCTATTTATAAGGAGGCCACGCGTCACGGCCGTGATGGCCATCACGGCCAGGCCGTGAAGGTTTCTGTTTTCAGCGCGCTTCTGAATTCGAACTCTCGCGACGCGAATGATGTCTCGCGACGCGATCCCGCCTTTCACGGCCCGTGATGTGAATCACGGCCAGGCCGTGATGTTCTCTGCCTTGTGTGGATCTTGGGTCACGTCCGTGATACATATCACGGCTAGGCCGTGATGGTCTCTGACTTGTGTGGCTTTTAGGTCACGGCCGTGATAAGCATCACGGCTAGGCCGTGATGGTCTCTGACTCTGGTACTTCTCTGGAATTCACACACTCGCGACGCGAAGGACATCTCGCGACGCGAACCTTCCTTTCACACCCCGTGATGAGAATCACGGCTAGGCCGTGATGGTCTCTGTCTTCCCAGATCTTCAAACTCTCGCGGGGCGAGTTTCCTCTCGCGGGACGAGAATCTCCAGAATGGCAATCTCCACTATTTCTTGACTTTCCTCAATTCCTAGAGCTTCGCTTATGGACCTGAAAACAACACAAGCAACCACAAGCGTAATTCTATCCAAAAGAAGCTAAAAACTACACAAAAGACGCAAAACGAGTCAAAGTCCAACTTAGGAACAAAACAAGGCAAATTTGGGCGAAAACGAGAGTGAACTCGAATAAATTGGCACATAAACCCTAGTTCATCTAGTCATAAAACTAGATAAGCCAGAGGCTTATCAAAATACCCCAAACTTAAACCGTGCTTGTCCCCAAGCAAGCTTAAAACTCAAAAACGACTCAAGACTTGGCAAACCTGAAAGATCTAATCAATTTCGCACAAATTTCATGCGACTTTACAAAACAATTTTTCTTCTTTGATTCCCCCCTTTTTCATCAATGTAATCCCCACATTCATCTACTTTAAACAATTGAGAAATTATCATTCATGCAATCATTAGTCTAAGTTGTGGATCAGGGTCACACACAAAAGGAAGATCACCAATTTCAAACAATCGCCTTCCTCACAAAGGGCATTTAGTATTTCACTTATTCGCTCAAGTTTGTCTAGGTTTCAACTTTTCACTAATTTCACTTATCAAGAGCACTTCCCATGAATTTGATTTTCATCTCAACCATAGTTCCCACGAAAACATGCATGCAACATCAAAAGGTCTTTTAAAGGTTGTAATGGGGCCTGGCTGAGGGTAGGATAATCAAGGATATTTAGGCTTAAGTCCCTAGGAACTAAGAGAGCATGAGCATTAAACACATTTTCCACTCAAATTCCTCTTTTTTTTTTCATTTTTCATTTGGGCTCGGGTGACTACAACCTTTTCCTTGATATTATTTTTGTTTTGCCCCTTTTCTTTTGGCAATTTTTTGTTTTCTTCTTTTCTTTTCTTTTCTTTTTGCCTTGGGTCAACCTTTATTTTCTTTTTCTCATCCCAATATAACACATACCTTGTAGCCACCCCAAACTTAGTTTCTCACAACCTTTCTCTTGCTCATTTCCATGCTCTCCTAATCTTAAGATTGGGTTAACATGGTTTTTCAGATTTTGGCTTGTAATGTAAGGTCATCAAGAAACCATAGGTCAATTGGGCTCAATTTGGCTAACTAGGGAACATGCATTAGGGATGGTTCTTTTCAGGCCAAGTAGTTATTCAAAGAAAATTGCCTAAATCATTTGATGCAACACATAATCATGCAAACCATATAGAGATTCAAGCAAATTCGGGAAAATGCAACTTAACAGTGATTCACACATTCAAAAACAGAGTTGGAGGCTCAAATCCTCACCTGGACATTTTGCAAATTGTTTGACCGAGATACGATTCCTAGTGTGTGCACCCCCTCACCCCAAACTTATCATAAATCAAGCAATCATAATACATCTCAAAGTTCAATTTTCAATTTTAAGTGGGGATCAACTTTTCTATTACTTGAACCTAGGGGAAATCATCAATGGTGAATATAATTCAAGCAATCCATCTATGCTCAATATAATTAAAATCCAACAAGCTTGCCGACACGACATTTCATACAAAAAACTCTTGATCTTCTCAAATTATTCAAGAGTGACAAACAAAAACAAAACAAACACAAAAAACAAAAACAAAAAACAAGAGTGAGGAAAAGAGAGAGTACCTAGCTTGGGTTGCCTCCCAAGTAGCGCTTGTTTAACGTCCCGAGCCTGACTCAAGTCGCCCCTAAGGGTTAATCCGGAGGAAGATCCTGCTTGCCATGCCATTCCTTGGCCTGTTCTTTGTAGGTTTGTGCACTTTTATATACTCGCAAGCTGTTCCCGGACAGCTCATTTAAGTCCAGCATCCTTCTATAATCTGCACGCACTCTCCACTCTGTGATGGTCTTTTTTGGGATCAACTTGTTGTCTTTCTTGACCACCACGGTTGTACTACCTTTCAACCTTGGTGCTTTACCCTTCTTTTTCATTCCCTTGCTGCTGAGTTCTTTCCTTGCACATTCTTCCCTTGGGAGACTCGGTATGGGTTCCATGTCTCGTAGCCACCCAAGGTAGACTTCATCCCCCGAAGGGCCTTTTTCCTCACTGTCTTCCTCATGAGATCCTACCGATACTGTTGCAAGTGAAGGATCATGGTCTTCTCGAGTTGCCCTTACCTTTTCAGTTGGGTCCACCACATCCACTCGATACACAGCTGACTTCTCTTCCGGGTGCTTAATCGCTTCAAAGACATTGAAAACCACCTTATCATCATTCACCCTTAAAGTGAGTTTCCCTTGCCGCACATCTATCAAGGCATCCCCGGTGGCCAAAAAGGGTCTACCCAATATGAGAGGGATCTCAGCATCTTCATCCATGTCGAGCACCACAAAATCTGCCGGAAATATGAATTTGTCCACCTTCACTAGCAAGTCTTCGACAACCCCATAAGGGTATTTGATAGAGCGATCGGCTAGTTGGAGTGACATCCGTGTATCCTTGGCATCCTTAATCCCCAACTTCTTCATCATAGAGAGGGGCATTAAGTTTATGCTTGCCCCTAGATCACACAACGCCTTCCTTATATTCATCTCTCCAATAGTACATGGTATCGAAAAGGAACCGGGATCCTTCAACTTTGGAGGGAGTTTTCTCTGAAGAATGGCACTACACTCCTCGGTCAAAGCAACTATTTCCTCATCCACTATTTTCCGCTTCTTGGAGAGAAGCTCCTTCATAAATCGAGCATAAGACGGCATTTGTTCCAGGGCTTCCGCAAATGGAATGTTGATCTGAAGTTTGCGGAAGACATCAAGGAATTTACTGAACCATTTTATCCCTGAAGGGGCTTCTTCAATCTCTCAGGGTATGGTACCTTCATGTAGGACGGGAGGTCCTTGGGTTCTACCCACTTTTTTCTACGGAACTCTTCATCTACAAGCTTTAACTTCCCTCCTTGCTCCGGTGCCTTACCTCTTGCTAACTCTTCTTCCTTCTCAAGTTGTTCTTCCTCAACATGTGGTGGATTTGAGACCTCAATTTCCGGAGAACTAGTTGCACCCCTGTTAGATTCCAGCACTCTGCCGCTTCTAGTGGTTACGGCATTGCACTGGCTCTTAGGGTTGTTCTCAGTGTCACTTGGGAGAGTGCCTGGGAGACGCTCATTTAATTGCTTCGCGAGCTGCGCTATTTGCGTCTCCAGATTCTGAATTGTCGACCCTGTATGAGCTGCCCACTTGTTAATGGCAGTATTTGTGTCGATTGACAATTTCTCCATTGCTGTATTCACCTTCTCAAAAGATGTGCCTATAAAGGTTGACAACTTCTCAAAAGCCATCTCCCAAGGTTGTCTTCCACTATCTCGATTCGGTTGAATCGATTAGGCCCGGAAGAGCTCTTTGAGTATTTATTTCTTGAATTCCAATGTTCGGTCTCAGACCCTGTTGAGGTTGTTGCCAATTCTGTTGCGGATGTTGTTGGCCGGCTAGACCACCATTAACATCACTCCAAGCAAATCCCGGATGGTCTCTTCTCATGTAGCCCCTATTCTGATTCTGATTATTCCTCTGATAGTTGTTCTGGGGCACAGTATCATCAAAATTGTGGCATGAGTCCACATGTTCCTGAGGGAAGCTGAATGGACAGTTTCGAGTGTCATGATCTCCATTACAATTACCACAACCTGCAGGCATTCCCTCGTGTATCACATTAGCCTTCTTGTTTTCTGACAAAGCCGCCACTTGCATCTTCAATGATTTGACTTGCTCTAGAATGGCTTCCATTGTTCCAGCACTGACTCCACTTGAGTTTTCCCTACCACGGCTGTAATCATTATATGACATCTTCTCTAACAGTGCCCATCCGTCCTCAGCCGATAAATATACAAAGGAACCGCCAGCTGCGGCATCACAGTTCATCTGATAGCGTCCCCTCAACCCATTAAAGAAATGCTGCACCTTGGAAACCGGGTCAAAGAACGCAGAAGGACATCTTCTCAATAAACCATTGTACCTCTCCCATGCTTCATTGTAAGTTTCGTCCTCCGCTTGCCTGAATGATGTGACGGCTATTCTTGCTTGTGCCGCCTTCTGAGGAGGGAAATATTTGGTTAGGAACTTCTGTGCCATCTGCTCCCAAGTTCTGATCTTTGTTCCTATCCAAACTATCAACCCAATCGCGAGCGACATCCCTAAGAGAGAGAGGGAAGAGCGCAAGCGAAACTCATCTTGTGAGACTCCTCTTGTCTTCTCGTAAGTCACACGCCTCAAGGAAGCGAGTGATGTGTCTATGCGGGTCTTGCTTTCCACTCCCATCAAACCGATTCTCCGGAGCTGGAATGTGACACATGCTTCAACTCTGAAGGAGTCTGTGTTCAGGTTGCCTCTCACAATAGAAGAGTCACAATCCACCAAGCTTGGTAGATCGTACTCAAAGAGAGGCTTGTAACGAGGAGGAGGAGGAGGAGGATTTTCTTCAGCCATGCCCTCTATTTTAATTGCTTCCAACCTCTTCCTTTCTCCGGCCTCTTTTCTTAATTGCCTCTCGGTCCTGGTGATCTCTGAATCGAATAGCACGTCCTCTTGTATAAGAGTACCTCGCATACAAAAACAGGCAAAGACCAAGTGGAATCAAAGAAACAGAGAAAAATAATGGCAATTAAATAAAAGAAAATAAAACAAAAAATCAGCTTAACCAAACAGCCGAATTTCCTCAGAATTAGGAAAATTGGTTGTGCCAATCCCCGGCAACGGCGCCAAAAACTTGTTGTGACGCCGGCAAGTGTACCGGGTCGTCGCAAGTAATAAAACACGGTAAGAGTCTACCGAGGTCGAACACAAGGATTGGGTTACCAATTCGACTAATTTCACGAGAAATCCGATACGTTGGTTAAGCAATAGAAGGTGGTTGACAGAAAGAGATTGAGATCGCAAATTCAAGAATCAAATCAAATAACACTACGGTGATTAAATGCAGAAATAAAAGCATCTAAGGTTTCGAATCCACCTACCCAATCATGCAAAATACCCAAGTGATGATATTCTCCTCCCTAAGTTCAATTCTTAATGTCAACCGGGACCCCTAAATTCTCCTAAATCCACTTCCGTGCTCATTAGGACGTATTCGATGATTTGAGTTAATTACTTGCCAGGTCTCTTAACCCTAATCTCGAATTCTATTAATTCTTGTTCCCTATAGGTTGCATCGATCTCCTACTCACTCTCGTGCAATACTCGACCGATGTTCCCAATTCAAGTTCTAAAACGCGAATCGCCGCTAGGCCTCAACACGCTTAACTAGTCGATCACGCTAGCATATAATCGACACAATGAAAACAGAATTGGAAAATCATAATTGAATTAAAGGAGAGAGTTACATTACATGAACACTATGCCGCCATGGGTGGCTTCATCGATCCCCTAGACAAGAGGATTAGTTCCTCATGTCCGTAACAACAACGCACGTACAATCGGAATTCATCCTAAGCCTAAGAATTAAGAGAAAAGAAAAGGAGAAGAAATCCCAGAATAAGGGTTACAAAAGGTCTCTGAAAATTCTGATCCAAAAAGTCCTCTTTTCTGTTCTGATCTGCTCTATTTATAAGGAGGCCACGCGTCACGGCCGTGATGGCCATCACGGCCAGGCCGTGACGGTTTCTGTTTCTGGCGCACTTCTGGAATTCGAACTCTCGCGACGCGATCCCGCCTTTCACGGCCCGTGATGTGAATCACGGCCAGGCCGTGATGTTCTCTGCCTTGTGTGGATCTTGGGTCACGGCCGTGATGGTCTCTGACTTGTGTGGCTTTTAGGTCACGGCCGTGATAAGCATCACGGCTAGGCCGTGATGGTCTCTGACTCTGGTACTTCTCTGGAATTCACACACTCGCGACGCGAAGGACGTCTCGCGACGCGAACCTTCCTTTCACGCCCCGTGATGAAAATCACGGCTAGGCCGTGATGGTCTCTGTCTTCCCAGATCTTCAAACTCTCGCGGGGCGAGTTTCCTCTCGCGGGGCGAGAATCTCCAGAATGGCAATCTCCACTATTTCTTGACTTTCCTCAATTCCTAGAGCTTCACTTATGGACCTGAAAACAACACAAGCAACCACAAGCGTAATTCTATCCAAAAGAAGCTAAAAACTACACAAAAGACGCAAAACGAGTCAAAGTCCAACTTAGGAACAAAACAAGGCAAATTTGGGCGAAAACGAGAGTGAACTCGAATAAATTGGCACATAAACCCTAGTTCATCTAGTCATAAAACTAGATAAGCCAGAGGCTTATCAATTTGTGTTCAGTGATAAATGGAGAGCGTGGATCAAGGAGTGTATTTTCTCAAGTAAGTGCTCATTGCTGGTAAATGACAGCCCAACGGAAGAGATTTCTATCCATAAGGGTTTGAAACAAGGAGATCGTTTGGCTCCTTTCCTGTTTTTGTTGGTGGCAGAAGGCTTAAGTAGTCTGATGAATAATGCAGTGTCTTTAAGGAAATTCGTTGGGTGTAAAATTGGGCTTGAGGGGCCGGAGATATCAATATTACAATATGCAGATGATACTATAGTGGTAGTAGAGGCGAGCTGGGATAACTTATGGACTATGAAGTCTGTGTTTAGATGCTTTGAACTGGTATCTGGTCTAAAAGTGAATTTTGAAAAGACAAGGCTGATAGGAATTAATGTTGATGAGGAATTTGTCTCTTCAGCCGCAGAGTTCCTTAATTGTAAAATAGGGGGACTACCTTTTAAGCACCTAGGCCTACCAATTGGGGTGAATCCGAGGTGTATCTCTGCCTAGCAGTCAATCATAGATTCATTGGAAAGTCGTCCGTCCTTTTGGAAAGGTAGATACTTATCATTAGGTGGGAGGATAACTCTTATTAATTCAGTCCTCAATAATTTGCCTATCTTCTTCTTATCTTTCTTGAGAATACCTAGAAGAGTTCTTAAGATTGTATTCGAATACAAATAAATTTCTTGGGGGGGGTAGTGAAATGAAGAAAATACCGTGGGTAAGATGGGCGGTTATGTGTAAACCGTGTGAAGAGTACCCCTAATACTCAATTCAATATATTTTTGCTTATAAAAAAAAAGTAATAATTTGATATAGGATTCTACATCTATTTGACAAGGATCTTTACTCCTGCATTACTTTTGTCAGGAATGTAAAGAAGGTCATTTTGATGAGCACCTCTCCATGTTGGATGATATCGATCACATGCCTAAGTGGAACAAGGTTCTCATCAGGTTACTCATCATGTACACGGCTTATGTGTTGTAGAAGACCCCATCATGTTGTATTATCTTTTTACTCGCATATCAAATGTTATGTGCATATCAACTTCTTATTTATTGCTTCAACCACTCGTGGAAAATATACATTAGACGGTAAAGGTTTACGTCAGTTAACCAAAATCTAGACGTTAAAAAGGGGGCGATGACACTTTTGTAAATATCAGACTTCATTAATTCAATTTTAACGTCAGTTGTTTTAAGGACTGACGTTAAAAGTGAAGTGACTCACTTTTAACGTCAGTTCAATAAACAACTGACGTTAACAGTGAACGTTTTAACGTCAGTTCTTTATAGAACTGACGTTAAAAGTGAGTCATTTCACTTTTAACGTCAGTCCTTACATCAACAGACGTTAAAGGTTATTTGGAACCAAAAATTCTCTTGCTCCTTTGGGCCAAATCCCAATTCACTAGCATCTCCTTGGCTCTCATAAAAATATGCCTGGTATTTGGTTGAATATATTTCCAAAGCAAATCATTTCTAGCTCTCCATATACTCCACAACAACATTTCTAGAAGACGACATTTTTCAGCATCCAAAATCTGACAAACACTGAAGAACCAATCTGAAAATTTCACAGCATTTGATAAAACAGGTTCAACAATATTCCAAAATTGGGATTGAATCAAATAGTCACACACACCCACCCAATCAATAAGAGAATGACAACAACTCTCTAAGGCACCCTCTTTAAGTGTGTTTGGGAAAGCTGGAAAAAAAAGATTATGCTTATAATCTGTTTTCAAATAATCGATTATTGAGATAATTGATTATAATCAGAATCTGTTTTTGTTTGGGTATGTTTGCTGAAAAGTGGTTTTAAGATAATCTATTTCGTTTGGGTGGTGCAAAAATTATCACTTTTACATAGTAAATTACGAATAATGGTATGAAGTTATTTGTTTATATTGATAATATATATGCTTTTTAATATTAAAACTTGTTACAATATTTAATTTTTAATAAAACAATTTAACAGAAAATGATATAACTAATTAATTAAATAAATAATAAATAATTAAATATCATTCGAGTATTGATATTTAAGTATTGCTTCAAAAAAAATCTCATTTAAGAATGTTGCACCAAGTACCTGACGCTATGATATATATACGTTATTAACAAAATACAAAATGTGACGTTGCTGGGAGTGGGGGGCAAAGACCGGAAAACTGAGTGTAGTAGAGAAATAATCATAATCTACTATCAAAAACAATCCTTCAAAGATGATACATGGAAACAGTTGTTTTCTCATTAAAAAAAAGTTGTTTTGAAAATATAAGCTAAATGCCAAACATGTTGGATTAATCATGAAACATCTTTTAAGGTGAAAAACAGCTGAAATTTAGAAAATCCAACTTTCCCAAGCACCCTCAAAGTCTAGAGCAATTAATATCACGAGATTGTGCTTATAAAAAAAATATCACGAGATTGTAGTCTCATACGAGTATGAAGTAGGGGTGTTCTCGAATTGGATTGGATCGGTTTTGACCTAAAAAGTCATTTGTTCCAATGATGAAAACATCGTGCGGTTTGGACTGGATCGGTTTGCTTCCTTAAAAAAATCAAATCCAATCCAATCCAATCAAATGCGGTTTGGATTGGATTGGATAATTCGGTTTTTGTCATACTTTTTTTTTTTTTCTAATGTCAAGTGTCATTTCTACTTAGTTAATAGTGGATAAAAGATAATATATTTTTTTTTTAATTTGGGAGATTGAGAAGAAAAAAATTATTGATATTTTTTAACACGTTCTTTTATATTAATTCTCAATATCTACTCCCACTTATCCTATTAATTCTCTATATTAATTCTCAATCAAATATATATATGCTATGCATCAAAACTTTTAGTAAAATATAACTTCAAGACATTAATATTTATTCTAAATAGTCTTATATATGTCATTCCAACAAAAATATTAAAGAGAATGAGGGACATAAAAGTATGAAGAATAATGTTTAAGTATGAGTAATACTATAATTTCAAAAATAATAGTATATGTATATAATAGATCAGTTTGGATTGGGTTTCACTATATGATCCAAAATCCGATCCAATCCAATAAAAAATTATGGTTTTTTCGGTTTTCCCTTTTTTCGGTTTTCCGTTTGTTCGGTTTTCGGTTTTTCGATTCGGTTTTTGCGGTTTGAATCGGTTTGGATCGATTGATGAACACCCCTATTAGGAAGCACATCCCTGCAAGCTCTTCATAAAAAATATCTAACTTTGTATGGTTGTTAATAGAAGAATTTCAAATTCTTGACAGAAATAATTCTGACAGGTTAACAAAGGGATTGAAGTGAAAAACTATTGTTTTTCTAAGCATTGAAAATATTTAGTTGACAAGAAAATACCGGTCGACAGAAAAGATAAATTGAAAACTAAAACTTTGACAAAGCATTAGGAAGAGTTGCCAAACATGCCGAGAAGTGTGAGAATGGCTAAGTCCTCAAGACTGACAAGGCATTGACAAGATAAGCTGTCAAGCAGCCAAACCGTCGAAGAAAAATTAAGTTGACGCGGAGCGGTTCAAGAAATTGAGCAGTTATCAGAGTTGTTTGACAAGCAGTTTAAATTTGAAATTTAGAGAACTGCCAAGATACGTGGCAGTCATTAAGATAGGAAGTTACTACTAGGTAGTTATTTTATTTGTCTATAAATATTAGTTATCACAATGTAATAAAGGAGGTTACTTGATACACATCCTACACGTCTCGATCACAGAGCAGATTGACGGATAATTCTCAAGTATTCCTTCCCCCTTCTCATTTCAATTCAATAGTAAAAAACCCAGTACAATACTAGTTATGCCTTTCAAGTTTCTTTACTTGTTCTTCATTATTTCCAGCATTTCGTTTATGTTCTTTATTCACGTTCATCTACTTCCTGTAAATAGTGTTACTAGGAAGTTATTTGATACAATAGGAATTGATTTCTTCTTTTAATTTTCAAACTTATCTTTTAAAACATAAATCATTTTATCGTCAAAACTCATTATTGACAATGCTTTGTACCTCTTTGACAAATTTACATATTTGTTTGACACCAAGTCTTTACCAGCATTTCCTAATTTGGCTTTAATTGTCAAATTTGTACTTGGCAGACTATTCATACACACATTCTAACGAGATTCCCGCATAACTCGTAGTTCCCACACTCGTTTGATCTTTAATTATTTGTCACGAAGGAATTTTGGTCAGAAACCAAAAACAAACGTTAATAAATTGGCACGCCCAGTGGGACGAGTTTAGAGTAACTCGTACAGTATCACAAATTTGACATTTATTTGTCTGCGTCTACGGAGTGGAAAGGTGGTTCAAACATCATCTATTTCCCAAAACTCTGTGAATATGAGTAGTGCAAGTGATGCAGGCGTAGTAGGCACTAACGTCGCTGCATCAACGGTGGATGCTATTGCACCAGTTGACAATATTCCTGCAACCAGGGGTAACGTTACTAATGCAGGGAATAATAGCACTAATAGTTTAGGTGCGAGGAGAGGCATTTCTTACGCTCAAGTTGTCAATAGTTGGCCAAGGAACACTCCCGTCACCAACTTCCCCAGGTTTACAACAAATAAATCCACCAACTACCGGATTGTCTCCACGAAGTGTTATGAATTCAAACCCAAGAGGGACTATGCAACCTCTGTCACAACCTTTGTAAGGGATGCCTTATGGTTCGACTGATGTCAATCCAAATACCCCATTTGCATACATACCATATCCAAATGGAATGACAATGACTGTCCATGCATCTGGACAGGCAGGACTATCGACTGGGGGGCAAATTCCCAACCATGCGAATGGGACAACAGGGTCAATGGTAGTAACCCATTCTCGACAAGAGCAACCAGTAGTAAGGCCACATATATCCCCACTAAGACAACCCCCGCAAAATATTGTTGGTCTGTCAGAGGCTACATTAGCCAATGTTCGACAACAAATTGACTCTAGTAACCATGACATGGTGAATACATTTACTCAACAAATGAGTAAAGTGATCACGCCACTAATGGAAAACACGAAAAATGCATGCTTGACATTGGCAAATGAGATACGTAGGTTAAATAGAGCCTTGGGCGTTGTAGCCCCAGATGATAACCAAAATACCAATAGAAATCTCAATAGAAATGTCAATAGGAATAACCAACCGCAAGTTGTACAACTTGATGGATCTGAACAAGATGACGAGCGGTCACAGCCCCATCATCGGATTCCTTGGAGACGTGGAAATGTACATATTTTACAACCAGAGGAAGATGAGGACTTTGTCATAAACCAGGGTGCTCTGGGAGCGCTTCGTCAAAATGTTATAAACCAAAATGTTAACCAAGTTGTCGAGCAGGCATTGAATAGATTTGGTTTTAATATAGGGTATGCCAATCAACCATATTTTACATCGACATTTCCTGATTGGGTCCAACGGGCAGAAATGCCTTGAGAATACAAAATACCCAAGCTGTCAAAATTTTCAGGAGAAAGCGGAGAATCGACTGTTGAGTACATTGCTCGATATACAATCAAGTTAGGAGATTTGTCTTTAGAGGAGGGACTAAAAATGAAGTTCTTTCCTAGTTCGTTGACTAAGAATGCTTTTTCTTGGTTGTTGACCCTAAGGCCCAATTCCATACACTCCTGGAATCAATTGGAGAGAAGTTTTCATGATCAATTATTTAGGGGTGATCTAAAGATAGGATTGACAGACTTATTTGGCATTAGGAGGATGAATAACGAGTCTGTCGATGACTACCTCACCCGATTCCGTCAAATGAGGAGTCGTTGCTTCACCCCTGTCCCTGAGGCGGAAATAGTGAAGATTGCTGCTGGGGGTTTGGATTATCATATTAGGAAGAAGTTGGTCAACCAACATCTAATTGATCTTGCCCAGTTAGGAGACAAAGTCTGACAAATTGAACAATTGAAAGCCGAAAAGGTTTTCAAGCAGAAGAAATTCCTCCAAAGCCAAAGAGAAAAGATTAACTTTGTCGGATGTAGTGAATCCGACAAGGAGGGTAACGATGCTGAGGAATATGAGGTAGATTACGTTGAATTAAAAAATGGTCCACCTTATATATGCCAAGCTTTGAAGCTTGCAAGGGCCAAAGAAAGGATTCCTTTCATCAATAAGAAAGTTTATACATTTGATGTGACCAAGGTCGATCAAATATTTGACATATTACTCAAAGATAAGCAGTTAAAATTGTTAGATGACCATAGGCTTTTGAAAGCCCGTGAGATTAAAGATCGGAAGTGCTGTAAGTATCATAACACTTTTGGTCATGTAACTAATGATTGTATGCATTTCAGGGACATTATTCAGAAAGGTTTGGCAGAAGGAAGACTAAAATTTTCAGACAAGAAACCAGACATGAAGGTTGATACAGAACCGTTTGGTCCTGAAGTTAACAAGGCTGACCGTCGAGTCCCTATGGGAATAGGCATGGTCAATATCAGAGTTGGGCAAAATATCCAGATGGATCTGTCGGATTCACTTGATATTTATCCAAAGCCGGGAGAACCTCTTGTCGATTTCATGACACGCAAGAAATCTGGTGGCATACTTAAAGTTTTCCCAAGATGTGAAGCATTTTATGACGAAGTGGCTGCCGAGAAAGCCAGGGGGCAGAAAACGCCATCATATCACCCATAAGACAGAACTGAGTCTCGTAATGGTGGTAACCAAGGCAGGTTTTCGTACTTGAGCAGTCATGCTGGGTCTAACAGTGTACACAGAAGTGATGCACCTGTTGTTAACAAGCAGGCAAATAGCCATCAACAACACATGCATCAGGCAAGAGCTAGACATCACCACACTGGAGGTTGGCTTGAAGAGCCGGTCAGAGGATCAGTGGAAAGTAACAACTTTATCGGTGGTAGATTCAATTCCGTCAAGACTAGGAAACCCCCGTCCAATGTAATGGTAGATCAATGGATAAAGAACTCTGCCACAACTCGTTATCCAGAGTTACGAAAGCAGAAATGGGTCAGAAAAAACAAGTTCAATGACCATAATCCACCCTTTTGGAATGAGGATTACCGAAAGGGCCAACTAGCTCAGAATGCTCAGATGACAGGGCCTGGCTTGTCAGGACCATCAACTCAGCCGACCATCTCTAAGAGCCAAAGGAGGAGGTTGCAAAGGCTCAGGCAGGCTCAAAAGAAGAAGCTTGCCAGTCAAGGAGGTGTCACTATAAAAGAGATGCCTTCGCAGAATACTGGTTGTTTGGTTGCAATGGCTGACAACATAGCTGACAAGAGTGGAGATGTCAAAATGAAGATTGTGATAGAGGCTCACCCAATGGAGGTTGACACGAGGGCGCCTGTTACTCAAAATAGGTCAAAGAAGCCTATGTTGCAGGGCTGTGTAGCAGAGAAAAAGAAGGCCTTAGAAATGTCACCGCCCACAAAATCCATAGGCAAATGACCAGTTGGATTGGTAGACATGGAAAAGGTAGCAAGGCTTGAGAAGAAGTTCGAAGCGAAGATTCAAGATCATCAGTTGACAACATTCAGACCTGACTGTGATTTGACCAAGGAGTAATTGTCTTTTGACGCGGTCATTGAAGCATTAAACGATCCAAATGATGATGTTAACATCAGCGGAGGCATGGACATGGATATCCAAAATGAAGATCTAGCTGACATCATCGAGGCACTGGATAACTGTGGTGCAGGGATAGCCCGGCCTTTGTCAGATAGGTTTGGATCAGACGATGACAATGATTTGAAGAGAAAACATGGAAAAATTGTAGGAGGTGCGTTTTTAGATGAGGATCCAGAGAATGAAATCATCCTGGAACCAGGCATAAGGATGAACATAGTATTGATTTCCGTTATCCAAGCAGAGTATGAAGGATATCTTGAAGCGAATTTTTCCGACGATGAGGATATGGTCGCCAATGACAGAAATCCAGATGATTTTTGGATGTATGTCCAAGAGAATTTGGTCACCGTGTTCGAAAATATAGCCTAGTTAGAGAAGCCCACTGATGAACAAAGAAATCATTTAAGGCCATTGCATGTAAAGGCCATAATTGATGGAAGACCCACTAAAAGAGTTTTGATTGATGGAGGAGCTGCTGTCAATTTGATGCCTAGGGCAATGTTTAAGAAGCTAGGAAAAGATCAGTCGGACTTAATTCCGACAGACATGGTCGTCATTGATTTCAGTGGCAAAACATCTCCATTAGATGGTGTTATACTTCTCAATATCCAGGTTGGAACTGTCGAGAGAATGACATTGTTCGTGATAATTCCAGCCAAATCAAGCTACAACTAATTACTTGGCAGGGATTGGATTCATGCTGTGGGAGCAATTCCTTCGACAATGTATCAGAAAATAATCTTGTGGAATGAGCAAGATCAAGTGGAGATCGTTGAAGCAGACGATAGCACGTGTTACGCCCAGCAGTCACATGTGGATTTCAAAGTATATTCATCGAATGTCAGACCCGTGACTGCCAACGAAGGGGTCATTAACAGAGATGCGTTAGAAGCAAGCCTTCTCAGTCAGTTTGGCATAAAGATAAAGGGAGAGGCCGACAAGTCTCGGCCCAGTTCCGACAATGAGCCTTGAAACACACCTGAGAAGATTGTCGGTCTATATGGCCGACAGAGAAGTACACACTTCAGAGAGTGTGTTGGCAGATTGTATCATCGACGACGGCCCTTTGGGTTTTGAGAAAGGAGCCGAAGTTAAGCAAAACATTGAAGTCGAAGATCCTCTGGAAGAAATAAATTTAGGAACGGAAGAAAAGAAAAGGCCCATTTTTGTCAGTGCTTTTCTGCCAGAGGATTACAAACAAAAACTTATCAGATTAATTGTAGAATATAAAGATTGCTTTGCATGGGACTACGATGAAATGCCTGGTTTAAGCAGAGATCTTGTTGAACACCAGCTGCTACTTAGGGAGAATTGCAAGCCTGTCAAGCAGGCAAGTAGAAGGTTTGCCGCAGAGGTAGTTCATAAAATCAAAGAGGAAGTGCAAAGACTGCTTAAAGCAAAGTTCATTCGAACAACCAGGTATGTCGATTGGCTTTATAATGTAGTTCCTGTCATTAAAAAGAATGGCAAAATGAGGGTATGCATAGACTTTAGAAATTTAAATATGGCTACCCCCAAAGATGAGTATCCGATGCCAATAGCCAACATGCTTGTTGACTCAGCATCAGGAAATGAAATTTTGAGTTGTATGGATGGCCATGCAGGTTATAATCAAATCTTTATAGCCGAAGAAGATGTGTCAAAGACTGCCTTCAAGTGTCCAGGAGCAATTGGGCATATGAATGGATCGTCATGCCTTTCGGTTTAAAGAATGCAGGAGCCACCTATCAACGAGCAATCAATACGATTTTCCATGATGTGATTGGAAAGTTCATAGAAGTATATATTGATGACGTGGTTGTCAAATCCAAGACCAAAGATGACCACTTGGAGCACCTAAAGCAAGGGTTTGAAAGGATGAGAAGACACAACCTCAAAATGAACCTAGAGAAGCATAGCTTCGGAGTGTCAGTTGCCAAATTCTTAGGCTTTCTAGTTCACAAAAAGGGAATTGAGGTGGACAAAAATAAAGCCAAAGCGGTCATGGAAGCCTCAACACCGACAGATAAAAAGGAACTACAATCCTTCCTAGGAAAGGTTAACTTTCTAAGAAGATTTATATCAAATCTGTCGAGAAGAACAAGAGTATTTGCAGCGTTGGTCAAGTTGAAAGCAGAACAAAGCTTCATATGGGAGCCTTGTCACCAAGAGGCTTTTGACCAGATCAAGCAATACCTAGTCAATCCACCGGTCATGATGCCAGCAGTGCCTCGTCGACCGTTGAAGTTGTACATATCAGCGTCTGAAGACACTATAGGATGTCTATTGACCCGGGATGATGATGACAATGTTGAAAGGACCGTATATTATCTAAGCAGAGTCCTCAATGATGCTGAAAGAAGATATAATGCAATAGAGAAGTTATGTCTAGCATTGGATTTTTCTTGTACAAAACTTAAATATTATATGATGCCATGTAATGTATTCGTTATTTCCAAAACTGATGTTATAAAGTATATGTTGTCAAAACCAGTCCTTAATGGATGTATTGGTAAATGGACCATTGCTTTGTCAGAATATTCTTTACAATACGTACCATCTAAAGCTGTCAAAGGACAGGCAATAGCTGACTTCTTGGTAGAACATCCAGGATTGGACGTGCCAAAAATAAATGTTGTCAGTTTACAACCCTGGAAACTTTATTTTGACGGATCAAGGCATCAAGGAGGTAGTGGAGTAGGAATCTTAATCGTGACTCCACAAGGAACTCCTACTAAGTTCATGTTTGAACTTAAGTATCCATGTTCCAACAATAAAGCTGAATATGAAGCTTTGATTGTCGGATTAGAGATACTAGTAGAAATGAAAGCACGAAATGTGCATATCTTTAGGGATTCTCAATTGGTTATCAAACAGCTTACTCAAGAATATAAGTGTGTCAACTACAACTTGACAAAACATTGTATCATAGCTAGTAAGTTAATGAAGAAATTCGATGACGTAATTGTCAAATATATTCCCAGAAATTTAAATCAAGAGGCTAATGAGTTGGCTCAAATAGCCTCAGGATACAAGATATCTCAAAAGACTTTGTCAGGACTAATGGAAATCAGAGGATTATTATATCCATTAGAAGAAAGAGATATTTTGGTTAATGATGTAATTCTACCTAATGACTGGAGGTTGCCAATAATTGAATATTTGGAAAATCCAAGTCAGAATGTAGATAGGAAAATGAAATACAAAGCATTGAAATACACAATGCAAGGAGGACTGTTATATAGAAGGTATGTTGACGGGACTCTACACAAGTGCCTGAGTGAACAAGATGCTTATTTGGCTCTGTCAGAAGTCCATGAGGGCATATGTGGAGCCCATCAGGCAGGAGACAAAATGAAATGGGTTCTTCAATGAAGTTTGTATTATTGGCCAACTATGATTAAAGATTGCATTTTGTTTGCCAAGTCTTGTGAACAATGTCAGAAACATGGCCATATACAAAATGTACCGGCCAGTGAATTACATTCTATTGTCAAGCCTTGGCCATTCCGAGGATTGGCTTTGGATTTAATTGGCCAAATACATCCTTCTTCATCGAAAGGACATCAATTCATTTTAGTTGGAGTTGATTATTTTACCAAATGGGTAGAAGCAGTTTGCCTTAAAGTAGTCACCCAACAAGATGTAATTGATTTTATTGAAAATCACATTATTTGTCGGTTTGGCATACCCCAAACTTTGACAACACATCAAGGGTCAGTATTCATCGGCAAGAAAGTTGTGTAATATGCTAGTTCTAGGCATATAAAAATGCTCACATCTACACCATGCTATGCGCAAGCTAATGGCCAAGTTGAGGCCATGAATAAGATCGGTATTAGTCTTATTAAAAAAACATGTGGGTCGACAACCTAAGAATTGGCATAATACTCTTGATCAAATACTGTGGGCATATAGAAATTCACCCAGGCAGGTGACAGAAACTTCACCATATCGGCTAACTTATGGACACGGTCCTGTGTTGCCTGTCGAAATCAATCCTCAGTCCACTCGCATACAAAGGCAAAATGACTTGCCTACCAACCAATATTGGAATGCAATGTTGGATGAATTGGATGAGTTAAGTGATGAAAGATTGATTGCATTAGAAAATTTGATTCGACAGAAGGAAAGAATTGCAAAGTTCTATGATAGTCGAGTTAAGTTCAAATCATTTAAGGTAGATGATCTGGTGTGGAAAGTCATATTGCCCATGGATAAAAGTTGTCGAGAATATGGCAAATGGTCACCGATATGGGAAGGACCATTTAGAGTTGATAAAGCATTTTCTGGAAATGCTTATGCACTTGTCAATGTTGATACCAGCGTGAAAATTAAGTCAATTAATGGCAAGTATTTGAAGGAATATAAACCGACAATGTTGGAAGTAAAAATTCACAACAAGTGAAAAGAAATGAGAACGTTCACTAAATTGGCAATACAATGAAATATTGTCAAAAGCACAGATTGTCAATCTAAGCCGTATAGAGATTGGCAATATGACAATATGTTATCAAAAATACAAATTGTCAATCAAGGTTGATTTAATCCTAAAGTCTAAGACTATGCTAAGTTCGGCAGAATTTTGTCTTCCTCCCTTCGACAATGCAGCAGTGTAACCTAATTTGTTGAGGCTTCATTCCCCATTTGGTGAGGTTTCAGCTGCTCCATATGTTGAGAATGCATAGAGACGCGGAGAAGGAGACGGGCAAAAGCAGATCTCACCATCATTTAACTCAGAAGGTTGTACTTGCTATGGTACAATAAAGATGACACCAAGAGAGAACCACTACCTTCCAGGATGAAAATGATGGAACTAGAGCAAGATGCACTCGTTCCGTTACAAGATCATGCTTCTCCCCGAATGTGCAGCAAGGTCAACTCTAGATGTTACGTTGGTTACTGACCTCCACTGCGTTTTTTACGTTGGTTACTAACCTTCACTAAGAATATGACCATTAAAACAAAAACTTTGGTCTGAGGTCTTAAGGTCCTAAGGTCAGACTCGCATGAGGGAAGAAAGAAGAATGAATGAGAACCTTTTTTAGATGGAAGCATATTATGTGAAATACTCAACTATGAAATCGTTTGATTTGCAAACCTCATTATTTATAGTTGGTCCAGAGAGACAACGAATTTAATACGAGTTGGTTTACCAAAGTTTCAAAACTTATCATGGCATTTATGACGATGTGATAAGCATGAGTTACGAAGTCGGTTGGAAACATGCAGTCAAATCAAACAGTAAATAAACGTGCAGATAAGAAAAGACACACTTTTTATTAATCAACGATTGTCGGAAATTACATGATTAGAGTTTGACAAAGAAAAGAACTACAACTATCAATTTTGGCCTAAGTTGAAATCGAAGGACAACTAATCCCATGCAAAGGAAAGGTCAGTCTTGTCAGCAGCAGCAGCTACATATTCGGGCTGTAATGCACAGAGTTTTCCAACTACACTTTCAGTTTTCTGGCCAAGTTGAATAGATTCATCGTCAATGGCTTTGACTTTGTCTCTACTCTTTTCTAGAGCTTTGTCAAACTTGGCGCATTTTAGATCTGTCAATTCAATCTCTGCCAACAGTTTCTTTCAATACTCCAGGAGACTCTCTTTGGTATGAATTCCGGTGGAAATAAGATCAAGTTCCTTTTGTTTGGAAGTTTCCAGATCTCGGAACCGAGCTAAGAGATCATCTTTAATATTTTCTTCCTTCTTATAAGAAGGAATGTCAGAAGTCATCCTTTCTAACTTTCCAGAGAGCCGCTCCCAGAATTTATAGATGGAGAGAAAATGTGTACGGCTCAACATGGGGAGATTGGAATGGAGAGGAGTAATCTCTTTGATGAGTCGTGACAATTCTTGTTGAATGCTAGCATCAGACAAAAGTGCATTAAAAGAATTGTCAAGAAGAGCCTGGAGATCATGCATAAGATTGACGACTCGAGAATCACTGGAGTCATGTTGGGTCGATGAAGAGTTGGCAAAAAGTGTTGATTCTTTTCGACTTACTTCCGACAGCATATTAATCCAAGTGTTGAAGTGAAGGGCTGGTTTAGGATCAGGAGACTTCATGGTTGGAGGTCTGATTGCAGGTGGAGAAGGAACGATAGGAACTGTTTCAGCCAGCAGGGCTTCCATGTCAATATCCTCATCTGGAATTTCAATCATAATGGCAGTCTCAGCTGGTGTGTCGGTTATTGAAATTGGAGTGATTGAAATGAGATGATGAGGGGTGGGGGGCATTTCTGGATTGGATTCAAGATTTTGAGGGACATTTGTCAGACCTCTAGTGTCGATGATAAGCCTCTGGCTTATCTAGTTTTATAACTAGTAAGACTGTGGTTTATGTGCTAATTATTCGAGTTCAATCTCGTTTTCACCAAAATTTGGCCGTGTTTTGTTCATAAGTTAGACTTTGACTCGTTCTAGGCATTTGTTGTAGTTTTTAGTTTATTTTGAATAGAATTACGCTTTTTGTTTTCTTTTGTTGTTTCAGGTTAAAATTGAAGCTCTTAGAGTCAAGGAAGATGAAGAAAACAGTGGAAAAGCACTTCTGGAGGTTTCGCCTCGCGAAAGGATGCTCGCCTCGCGAGCCTGAAGACTAGCTGAGCAGCAACAGTCATCATTTCTGTCTCAACCCGCGAGAGGCTGCTCGCCTCGCGAATCATGAAGACCTGCAGGACAGAGACCATCACGGCCTAGCCGTGAAGGTCACAGCCTAGATTTGAAGCCTCACCACGCGAAACATACTCTCGCCTCGCGAGAGTCCAATTTGAAAGCGCGCCAAAACTAATTTTCGCCTCGCGAGAGCTCGCTCGCCCCGCGAGCGGGCAAGAATCAGAATCCCTATTTATAGGTTGTTTCAGATCAGAAAAAGAATCCTAATTGTTAACCACTTGTTTTGGAGATCAGTTTGTGATGAATCCTTGTTTTTCTGGAGCTGCGTCTCCTTATTTTCTTTTTCTCTTTTATGAACACGATGAATTCTGATTGGTTGTGCGTTGTTACGATCATGAGGAACTAATCCCCTCGTCTAAGGGATCAATGAAGCCACCCATGGCCGTATAGTGTTCATGTGATGTATGTTTCTCTCCCTTCTCTCAATGAATGTTTTCCAATTCTGATTTGATTGCGTTGATCATATGCATGCGTGATTGACTTGTTAACGTTGATGAGGCTTAGTCGGCAATTCGCGTTTAGAACTTGAATTGGGATCACTAATTGAATATTGCACGAGAGTGAGTAGGAGATTAGTGCAACCTTTTAGGGAACAAGAATTAATAGAGTTTGATGATTAGGGTTATGAGACCTAGCAAGTAATTAATTCAATCGTCGAATACGTCCTATTGAGCACGACAGTGGATATAGGAGAATTTGGGGGTCCCGGTTGACATTGTAATTGAACTTAGGGAGGAATTCATCATCACTTGGGTACTATGCATGATTGGGTAGGTGGATTTGTGACCTTAGACATTTTAATTTCAGATTTTAATACCATATCTTTATTTGATTTGTAATTTGATTGCGATCCTATTTTCTCTCCAATCTCAACTACTTTCTGTTACTTGACCAAACGTATCGAACTTCTCGCGAATTAGTCGAATTGGTAGCCCAATCCTTGTGTTCGACCTCGGTAAATTCTTACCGTGTTTATTTTATTACTTGCGATGACCCGGTACACTTGTCGGTGACTCAACAAGTTTTTGGCGCCGTTGCCGGGGATTGGCACAACCAATTTTCCTAATTTTTAGGAAATTTGATTGTTTGGTTAAGCTAACTTTTATTTTTTTTATTTTTTTATTTTCTGTTATTTAATTACTATTATCTCTCTATGCTTCTTTGATTCCACTTGGTCTTGCCTTGTTTTTGTATGCGAGGTACCCTTCCACAAGAGGACTTGCTATTTGATTCAGAGATCACCATGACCGAGACGAGATTAAGGAAAGAAGCCAGGGAACGAAAGAGACTGGAAGGAATTAAAATAGAGGGCATGGCTGAAGAAAATCCTCCTCCTCCTCGTTACAAGCCTCTCTTCGAGTACGATCTACCCAACTTGGGGTATTGTGATTCTTCTATCGTGAGAGGCAACCTTAACACTGATTCCTTCAGAGTGGAAGGATGTGTCACAGCCCAGATCCGTGAGAATCAGTTTGATGGGAGTGGCAAGCAAGACCCTCATCGACACATCACTCGCTTCCTTGAAGCTTGTGACTTGCAGAAGACAAGAGGAGTCTCTCAAGATGAGTTTCGCTTGCGGCTTTTCCCTCTCTCTCTTAGGGATGTCGCTCGCGATTGGGTTGACAACTTGGATAGGAACAGTATCAGAACTTGGGAGAAAATGGCACAAAAGTTCCTAACCAAATATTTTCCTCCTCAGAAAGCGGCACAAGCAAGAATAGACGTCACATCTTTCAGGCAGACAGAAGATGAAACTTATAATGAAGCTTGGGAGAGGTACAATGGGCTCTTGAGAAGATGCCCTTCGGAGTTCTTTGACCCGGTCTCCAAGGTTCAACATTTCTTTAACTGGTTAAAGGGATGCTACCAGATGAATTGTGATGCCGCAGCTGGCGGTTCCTTTTCTTATTTATCAGCTGAGGATGGATGGGCATTATTGGAGAAGATGTCATACAATGATTACAACCGGGGAAGGGAAACCTCAAGTGGAGTCAGTTCTGTAGCAATGGAAGCCATTCTAGAGCAAAATAGATTGTTGAAGATGCAAATGGCGGCTTTGACTGAGAACAAGAAGGTGAATCTGATACACGAGGGAATGCCTCCGGGTTGTGGAAATTGTAATGGAGATCATGACACTCGGAGCTGTCCGTCCAACTTCTCTCAGGAACATGTGGACTCATGCCACAATTTCTATGACAGTGTGCCCTAGAACAACTATCAGAGGAACAGACAAAATGACTACAGCCAGAATCATAATAGGGGGTATATGAGGAGAGACCATCCGGGTTTCGCTTGGAGTAATGCTAATGGTGGTCTAGCCGGTCAACAACAACCTCAACGGAATTGGCAACAACAACCTCAACAGGGTCTGAGGCCGAACATTGGAATTCAGCAGCGCAATACTCAGCAGGCTCTTTCGGGGACTAATCAACTGCAATTAACTGATGGTGGAAGGCAGCCTTGGGAGTTGGCTTTTGAGAAGATGAGCGCGACAGTTGAGAAGTTGTCAATCGATACAAGCACTGCCATTGACAAATTGGCAACTCATACAGGGTCGGCAATTCAGAATCCAGAGACACAGATAGCTCATCTCGCAAAGCAACTTAATGAGCGTCTCCCAGGCACTTTCCCAGGTGATACCGAGAACAACCCTAAGAACCAATGCAATGCCATAACAACAAGAAGCGGAAGGGTGTTGGCATCTAACAGGGGTGCAACTAGTTCTCAGGAAGTTGAGGAAGAACAACCACATGTTGAGGAAGAGCAACCTAAGAAAGAGGAGTTGGCAAGTGACAAGGCACCGGAGCAAGGGGGAAGGCTGAAACTTGTGGATGAAGAGTTCCGAAGAAAGAAGTGGGTTGAACCCCAAGACCTCCCGCCCTACATGAAGGTGCCGTATCCTGAAAGATTGAAGAAGCCTCGACAGGATAAGCAGTTCAACAAATTCCTTGACGTCTTCCACAAACTTCAAATTAACATTCCATTTGCGGAAGCCTTGGAACAAATGCCATCTTATGCCCGGTTTATGAAGGAGCTTCTCACCAAGAAGCGGAGAATAGTGGATGAGGAAACGGTTGCTTTGACCGAGGAGTGTAGTGCCATTCTCCAAAGAAAACTACCTCCAAAGTTGAAGGATCCCGGTTCTTTTTTGATACCATGCACCATTGGGGGGATGACTCTAGGGAAGGCATTATGTGATCTAGGGGCAAGCATCAACTTGATGCCCCTCTATATGATGAAGAGGTTAGGGATCAAAAAATTCAAGGATACGCGGATGTCACTCCAACTGGCTGATCGTTCTATAAAATATCCTTATGGAGTGGTCGAAGACTTATTAGTAAAGGTGGACAAGTTCATATTTCCGGCGGACTTTGTGGTGCTTGATATGGATGAGGACGCCGAGATCCCTCTCATATTTGGTAGGCCCTTCTTGGCCACTGGGGGTGCCTTGATAGATGTGCGACAAGGGAAACTCACTCTAAGGTTGCAAGATGATGAGGTAGTCTTCAATGTCTTTGAAGCAATGAAACACCCTGCAGAGAGGTCAGATGTGTATCGAGTGGATATGGTGGACTCAACTGTAAGGGCAAAGGCAACTCGAGAAGCCCATGGTTCTTGACTTGCAAGAGTGTTGGTAAAATCCCATGATGATGACAGTGAGGAAAAAGACCCTTTGGGGGATGAGGTCTATCTTGAGTGGTTAAAAGACATGGAAGCCTTACCGAGTCTCCCAGAGGATGAATGTGCACGGGAAAAGCTCAACAACAAAGGTAGGGAAGAAGGAATGAAAGAAACTCTGCGTGAGGAAGTGATTAAACCGTTGGAGGCCGGAGTCATCTATCCAATCTCGGATAGTAGTTGGGGTATTCCAATTCATGCGGTTCCAAAGAAAGGTGGCACAACCGTGGTGGTCAATAAAAGCAATAAATCGATCCCAACAAGGACCATCACGGGGTGGAGAGTTCGTGCTGATTATAGAAGGATGCTGGACTTAAATGAGTTGTCCGGGAACATCATCCGAGCATATGAAAGGGTAAGAACCTACAGAGAACGGACTGAGGCATGGCATGGCAAGCAAGATCTTCTTCCGGATTAACCCTTAGGGGTGACTTGAGTCAGGCTCGGGACATTAAACAAGTGCTACTTGGGAGGCAACCCAAGCTAGGTATCCTTTATTTTAAGTTTCTGTTATTTTCTCTTCAAATATATATATATATATATATATATATATATATATATATATATATATATATATATATATATATATAAATAAATAAATAAATAAATAAATAAAAAATAAAAAATAAAAAAATAAAAAATAAAATAAAAATGAGAGACTCGCCCCGCGAAGCCACAGTGGCCGCGCGAGGCAGCAGCTTTGGAATCTCAGTGTAAAGCTCAAACTTCTGTCTCGCATCGCGAGAGCCACTTTCGCCCCGCGAATCTGGGCATCAGCAGCTGTTGGAAATTCCAGATTCGCCTCGCGAGTTACTACTCGCTTCGCGATTCTGGGAAAATGTGAAGAACAATTTTCCAGATTCGCCTCGCGAGTGTTGTCTCGCCTCGCAAATCTGCAATTAGGGTTTTCAATTTGGGGGAAATTTTAAAATTCGCGTCGCGAGGGTGCTCTCGCCTCGCGAAAGAGGGAAATTATATAGCCCCGCGAGCGGTCGCGTGGCATTCATGCGACCTTCACTGTTCCTCTTCCCTCTCAAGCTCTGAAACACTCTCTTTCTCTCTCTCTCTCTCACACTCATCACTCCCACACTCTGCCTCACTTCCCCTCTCACTCAGTTCACACACACAGGCAGTAGCATCTCTGCGAGGTAAGTAACATCTCATTCACTCTTCACTCTTCCCCTGTTAATGCTCTGTGGAATGCAAACAGACACTCTGTGCACGTAATGTAGGTTATAACTGGTAGTAGGGTAGATGCCATGTTCATGAACTAGTCTGGGTTCGGGAATCTTACTGTGCATTGTTCTCTACTCTGAGTGTTATGGTCAGGGATGCAGTGGGGATACTGTATTCGTTGCATTTCTGTATGATAGTAGGACAGTTGGGGGGGGGGGGGTGATACTGTATTTTTCCCTGTGTTGCATGTGTTGAATACTGATTATTGAACTGTATTGGGACTTTTCTGATTTTCAGGTATGGCTCCGCCTAAGAGCAACCCTGCTGAGAAGCAGCCGGTTAAGCGCAAGAAGTGCGCATCTGCTCAGGGGGACGACGTTGTGTTGCCTTCAGGGCCAGGCGCCTCCTCTAGAGTCGCCTCCTACTCTCCCAGTTTCCGCTCTCCTGATCATAGGGAGCATTGGAACCTGGTGGTGAGGAAGGAGATGGTTCTAGAGCGGTGTGTGTCCCTGGTGGGCAACAACTACGCTGAAGTCCTCGAGCAGATTCGCAGTCGAGGTTGGGAGATGTTGGCTGATCTTCCTCACTGGTATGACATCAAACTGGTGCAGGAATTTTATGCCAACGCTCTCAAACTCGAGGTCACAGGCCCGAGCTGTGTGACAGAGGTTCAGGTGGTCCCCATCACTTTCACCGCTTCGGACATTAACTCCTGCTTGGGGATCCCGATCGGAGAGGAGCCCTGCGACTATGAGCAGCTCTCCGTAGTACAGGCCCTCGCTCAGGCCATCATAAACACTTGCTGTGTCCCAGGAGCTGCCTGGGAGGTGGGGACATCGGGGAACCTCTTGAGGTTGAGGAGACAGGACCTCACCCCAGATGCCAAGATCTGGTCGGCGTTCCTACACGCTAACCTTAGAGTGAGCTCTCACGAGTCCACCATCACCGCCGCCAGAGCCCATCTCCTCTACGGCATTCTGACAGGTCGCATGATTAACATTGGGGGAGTCATCGCCTCAGACATTCAGATGAAGGCGAACTCCCGGGCATTGAAGGAGAACCTGGGGCATGGTTTGTTGATCACCGAGCTCATACGCCGGGCGGGAGTGCCCGTGAGTAGATTTATGGAGAAGGTCCCACGGCAGCCCATCGACCGGGATTATATCAGGCGTTTCTGCTATGCAGCCCAGGGCGCACCTAGGAGGCCACCACCCCTTCCGACTCAGAGGCCACGATCATCGGACATGGCTCTGCTCTTGCAGAACCAGCAGGCGATGAGGCGGGATCAGGAGGTGTTGCGTGAGTTCTTCCGGGAGATGGCGTTGGCCCAGCAGGAGGGTCGGGTGCCCGTATTCCCCTCCGAGGAGGAGCTGTCCCCTCGGCTTGGGTGGCAGGACTACCCTGGGGACCAGGGTGCTATGCCACAGGGGGGTACCCGAGGATCCAGAGGACGAGGAGGCACCAGAGGACCAGGGTAACCCGGTGGACGACATCGATTTTGATCATTGATCTGGGCCCCTGCACTTTTTACTTATAGTTCTAGCTAGGATTCGATTTGCTTGTATTTACTGACCTTTTACTGGCAAACTTGGATGACTGTTTATTTATTCAGATATATTATTTCTTAACGTTCATGTTTGCTTGTGAATGGAACAACATGGAGTGCCCGGAATCTCAAGGGCCAACCAATTGGACAAGGATGAGGTCGAAACTAGCCCCGCTGTGAAGCGGGGTAGTAGAGAGATGGAAAGAGGAAGGAAAATCAGCTGAAAGCATGGGGTCCGCTCTGACCCCATTAAGATAAAAATTTCTTACCATTCACTTGTTTTTTGTTTTCTTTTTTTTTCATTTCGCTCTTGCATAATTTGAGAAGATCAAGAGTTTGTGTATGAGTGTTGTGTCAGCAAGCTTGTGGAATTTAATTAAATTTAGCATAGATTGACTGCATGAATTATGTTGACCATTGATGATTTCCCCCTAGGTTCAGAAAATAGAAAATTTGATCCCCACTTGAAAAATTGAAAATTGAACTTTGAGAAGTTTATTGTGATTGCTTGATTTATGACAAGTTTGGGGTGAGGGGGTGCACACACTAGGAATTGTATCTCGGTCAAACAATTTGAAAAATGTCCAGGTGAGGATTTGAGCCTCCAACTTTGTTTTTGATTGTGTGAATCAATTTTAAGTTGCACTTTCCCGGATTTGCTTGAATCTCTTCATGGTTTGCATGTTTATGTGTTGCATTAAATGATTTAGGCAATTTTCTTTGAATAACTACTTGGCCTAAAAAGAACCATCCCTAACGCATGTTCCCTAGTTAGCCACATTGAGCCTAATTAGCCTATTGTTTCGTTATGACCCTATATTATAAGCCAAAATCTGGAAAAAACCATGTTAACCAAATCTTAGGATTAGGAGAGCATGGAAGCTTAGTGAGAGAAGAGTTGTAAGAAACTAAGTTTGGGGTGGCTACAAGGTTTGATATGTAATTCTGGGTTGAGAAAAAGAAAAAAATAAAGGTTGAAACCCAAGGCAAAAAGAAAAAAAAAAAGAAAAGAAAAAATTGCCAAAAGAAAAGGAGCAAAACAAAAGATTAGCAAGGAAAAGGCTGTAGCCACCCGAGGCAAAACGAAAAATGGAAAAAGGAATTTGAGTGGAATATGTGTCAAATGCTCATGCTCTCTTAGTTCCTAGGGACTTAAGCCTAGTATCCTTGAATATCCTACCCTTAGCCAGGCCCCATTACAACCTTTAAAAGACCTTTTGATGTTGCATGCATGTTTTCGTGGGAACTATTTTTGAGATGAAAATCAAATTCATGGGAAGTGCTCTTAAAATGTGAAATTGAGTGAAAAGTTGATAGCCTAGACAAATTGAGCGTATGAGTGAAATATTACATGCCCTTGTGAGGAAGGCAATTGTTTGAAATTGGTGATCTTCCTTTGTGTGTGTAACTTTGATCCTCAACTTAGATTAATGCTTGCATGAATGATAAGTTCTCAATTGCTTAAAGTAAATGAATGTGGGGATTACATTGATGCAAAGGGGGGGAATCATTGAAGAAAAACTGTTTTGTTAAGATTGCATGAAATTTGTGTGAAAACGATTGAATCCTTTAAGCTTGCCAAGTCTTCAGTCTTTTTGAGTTCTAGCTTGCTTTGGGACAAGCAAGGTCTAAGTTTGGGGTGTTTTGATAAGCCTCTAGCTTATCTAGTTTTATAACTAGTAAGACTGTGGTTTATGTGCTAATTATTCGAGTTCAATCTCGTTTTCACCCAAATTTGGCCGTGTTTTGTTCCTAAGTTAGACTTTGACTCGTTCTAGGCATTTGTTGTAGTTTTTAGTTTATTTTGAATAGAATTACGCTTTTTGTTTTCTTTTGTTGCTTCAGGTTAAAAGTGAAGCTCTTAGAGTCAAGGAAGATGAAGAAAACAGTGGAAAAGCACTTCTGGATGTTTCGCCTCGCGAAAGGATGCTCGCCTCGCGAGCTTGAAGACCAGCTGAGCAGCAACAGTCATCATTTCTGTCTCGCCCCGCGAGAGGCTGCTCGCCTCGCGAATCATGAAGACCTGCAGGACAGAGACCATCACGGCCTAGCCGTGATGAAGGTCACAGCCTAGATTTGAAGCCTCGCCACGCGAAACATACTCTCGCCTCGCGAGAGTCCAATTTGAAAGCGTGCCAAAACTAATTTTCGCCTCGCGAGAGCTCGCTCGCCCCGCGAGCAGGCAAGAATCAGAATCCCTATTTATAGGCTGTTTCAGATCAGAAAAAGAATCCTAATTGTTAACCACTTGTTTTGGAGATCAGTTTGTGACGAATCCTTGTTTTTCTGGAGCTGCGTCTCCGTATTTTCTTTTTCTCTTTTATGAACACGATGAATTCCGATTGGTTGTGCGTTGTTAGGATCATGAGGAACTAATCCCCTCGTCTAAGGGATCAATGAAGTCACCCATGGCGGTATAGTGTTCATGTGATGTATGTTTCTCTCCCTTCTCTCAATGAATGTTTTCCAATTCTGATTTGATTGCGTTGATCATATGCATGCGTGATTGACTTGTTAACGTTGATGAGGCTTAGTCGGCAATTCGCGTTTAGAACTTGAATTGGGATCACTAATTGAATATTGCACGAGAGTGAGTAGGAGATTAGTGCAACCTTATAGGGAACAAGAATTAATAGAGTTTGATGATTAGGGTTATGAGACCTAGCAAGTAATTAATTCAATCGTCGAATACGTCCTATTGAGCACGACAATGGATATAGGAGAATTTGGGGGTCCCGGTTGACATTGTAATTGAACTTAGGGAGGAATTCATCATCACTTGGGTACTATGCATGATTGGGTAGGTGGATTTGTGACCTTAGACATTTTAATTTCAGATTTTAATACCATATCTTTATTTGATTTGTAATTTGATTGCGATCCTATTTTCTCTCTAATCTCAACCACTTTCTGTTACTTGACCAAACGTATCGAACTTCTCGCGAATTAGTCGAATTGGTAGCCCAATCCTTGTGTTCGACCTCGGTAAATTCTTACCGTGTTTATTTTATTACTTGCGACGACCCGGTACACTTGCCGGTGACTCAACAGTCGACAATAGTGCTTCCTAAATTTCTGTCAACCTGAAAAAGGAAAGGAAGTAAAAAAAATAATAATAAAAAAGGGGTCAATAAATGACTTGTACCTCTGAATCAGATCGATTTGCTGGTTCGACAGTCTTGTTGACAATTTCTTGAATAGTCATCGAGTCTTCAATCTGAAGAGATTTTTTCTGACATGAAGGAAAATGAGATATATATTATTATAAAAATAATATAAAGGAAGATGACAATATCAGTGAAAATACCATGTTAGAGTCTGAAGACATTAAGTCGACATCAGCACTTGCCTTTTCAGTTACCTGAATAGTTTCAACGACTTTCTCTTTCTGTCAAAATGAGAATGAGAGGTTATGAACAAATGGGTATAACTTGATAGACCAACTTAAATTTTTACCTTGGATTGGTTGGAGGGAGAAGTGTTGGAGGAACTAACAACGATGTCTTGGACCTTGGATGCAGTCGAGGCTTTGGCAGCATCAGAGTCTGCCAAGATTGAAAAGCTTTTGGTAGACTTTGATTTTTTGGAAGGGAGGTCAGAAGCAGCAGTTTTCTCTTTTCTTTTCTTAGACCTTTTAATTGTTTGAGGATTAGAGACAGAAGCTTTGGTCGGCCGTGAGCTTTTCTTGACAGTTTTGGCCGCCACAGGAATTACGTCTTCATCTTCATCATCATCTTCAAACGCTTTTTTAGTCAGTACATCAGATTTAGACTTACCAGGAAGAGGTTTGTCAAGAGGAATAGCTGTCAATAACAACATAAATAAGTTGATTGCCATCAAAAGTGAAAGAATAAAAAAATGTTTGACGAGTAAATACCTGAATTACAAGTTAGAATTTGTGAATGGAATCCAAAGTCGTCATCAGGTTGGAGAAACCGACGAGCGAAGGTAACTGGATTTGGTTTTTCAAAAGGGTCAAGGTAAGCACTCACGCTTTCTAAAAAGAAAAAGTTACCTCCTTTCGTTGGCTTTCCTGGGTGTGAATCAACTAAACCAAAAGGGGCACAAGGAATAGGCACGGGTTTAGGAAAATGAGCCTTTAAACTGTCAAAATATTCTCTGGTCACATTTGGAATGTCCCAATACTTGGGGAGCCTTTCAGATTCCTTATTGTCATGCTTCCTTTTCGCTTCAGATTAAACACTATTAACATGACGAACCATATCAAATGGTCTTAAGGGATTCCACTTGATTTTATAAAATTTTTCAAAGGCTTGAATTTCTTTCTGAAGTTCACCTCGAGTTTTTGATGCTTTATCATGTTCCTGCATAGAAGAATCATCACCGTTACCCACAATATCTTCAATATAACTCAAGCAGGCCTTTAGACTTGGGTGGTGATTGGAATAGTACTCATCCCACCAGTCAAGAAACCTTTGAGTTACTCCATGGAAGACAGAAAAGGCCCTACGAGCTTTATCTTCGTCACTGATGGCCACAATATTTTCATATGTTGGAGCTTTGGCATCAATGAAGTTCTCATCAGGGTTTGACGAGTAAGGAGCAGGAATAGATTGACAGAAACCGAGCTGACAAGCAGTGGTATTGGGCAAGTGAAGATAAATTCTATGGGTTTTGAAACTAGGACCATCAACAAAAATGACCTTTTGGCAAAGAAATTTGGTCCAAATTGACTTGTTGGATTTGGATATAGTGGTACTTAGTTTAGTAAACCACTCTGGACCGTACTTCCGGTCAATAAAAGGAGTAAAATTGATCTTTGAAGAGGTGGACGAAAGATAGTGAAAGATTCTAAAGTAGAACTTGAAGTTGGCAGTTTCATCTCTTGACAAAGATTCAGCAGACACATAACAGAGATAAGAGCCATAAGTATCAATTGACAAGTCCGAAGGAGCTTTGTATGAAAATCGATGCTCTAAGACAGCATTCAACCACAACTGGAGAAGCCAAAGAGGCCCTCCTATGTTGGTTTTCTTTTGTCTAGATCTGACAGTATCAACTAACATACTCATATTGTCATAAAGATTAGCCAAAACGCATTGGCCCAATGCTAATCTCTTGCCAGTTGACAAAAGATTAGCAAGAGGAACATATGAAGCAATCAAAGTAGCAGACTTGCTACAGAAGACATAAGCACATAGCCAAAGAAACAGAAAGGCTACGTGTTCAGTATCTGTTACGGGTTCTTGGTCTCCACCTCTAAAATCTGTTATATATTTAGAGAAAGAGCATTTTGGAACATAGACATCAATTTGATTCTCAACTTCGACATCGGAATGCATAGCAGGGCCATCTGGACGAAGGCCCGTAATAGCTGACATGTCGAATAAAGTCGGACCCATCATTCCATAAGGGAAGTGGAAATTATTTGTAGTTCTGTTCCAGAAAAAGACTGACGCCTCTATTAAAGAAAAATGTACTAATTTAACATGGCGAAAAAGCTGAATAAACTAAAAAATTCCAGCTTCTTCCCACACGTTGCGTTTTTCAACCAGAACTCGGTCAAGCCAACTAATGTAAGCATCAAACCGAGTAGCAGGAGGCATTCTAAAAATTCTATTTCTCTTTTTAAATACGTGAATAGGGATTGGAGTTAATGAAGATAAGATAACCTCATTTGAGTTAGCGGAAGGAAAAGAACCATGTAAATCCTCTTAAATTTCATTCTGGGCTACAAGAGGACCTAAGAATGCAGCAGGCGGACTCAAAGCAACGGAATAATCATGAACAGGGTAAATTACCTTAGATTCCTGCCATAATTCCGATTCTTCCAAAACTGGGTCTTGAACTACTGCCCTAAGAGGAGCAACCGTGGCCCGAGGTACTAAAGTTGACATTTGTGAAGATACTGCCATGGAAATTAAGCGAAGTAATGAAGAAGAAAGGTTTTTTGTTTTCCTTCAGAAGAAGAGATTTTGCAAAGAGAGAAAGCAATATAATTTTTGAGTCAGAAGGAATTAAATAATGATGTGATGAGCATTTAAAGAAAGTAGAAGTTGTTGGTTCGATTTCCAAGACAACTACAACGTTATGATTATTCCTATTAAGTGGGGATATGATTAGGTTGATAAGATTTAATTCCCGACGTTAAACCCAGAATCAAAAATCTGTTAAAGATTTGGCAATTCAAAATTTTGCTATTCTTTCGAACAAAATAGTCGAAAAGCAAAATTTAGGGGGCATCTGTTAATAGAAGAATTTCAAATTCTTGACAAAAATAATCCCGACAGGTTAAGTGTTAACAAAGGGATTGAAGTGAAAAACTATTGTTTTCCTAAGCATTGAAAATATTTAGTTGACAAGAAAATACCGGTCGACAGAAAAGATAAATTGACAACTAAAACTTTGACAAAGCATTAAGAAGAGTTGTCGAACATGCAGAGAAGTGTGAGAATGGCTAAGTCCTCAAGACTGACAAGGTATTGACAAGATAAGCTGTCAAGCAGCCAAACCATCAAAGACAAATTAAGTTGACGTGGAGCGGGTCAAGAAATTGAGCAGTTATCAGAGTTGTTTGACAAGCAGTTTAAATTTGAAATTTAGAGAACTGCCAAGATACGTGGCAATCATTAAGATAGGAAGTTACTACTAGGTAGTTATTTTATTTGTCTATAAATATTAGTTATCACAATATAATAGAGGAGGTTACTTGATACACATCCTACACGTCTCAATCACACAGCTGATTGACGGATAATTCTCAAGTATTCCTTCCACCCTTCTCATTTCAATTCAATAGTAAAAAACCCAGTACAATACTGGTTATGCCTTTCAAGTTTCTTTACTTGTTCTTCATTATTTCCAGCATTTTGTTTATGTTCTTTATTCACGTTCATCTACTTCCTGTAAATAGTGTTACTAGGAAGTTATTTGTTACAATAGGAATTGATTTCTTCTTTTAATTTTCAAACTTATCTTTTAAAACATAAATCGTTTTATCATCAAAACTCATTATTGACAATGCTTTGTACTTCTTTGACAAATTTACATATTTGTTTGACACCAAGTCTTTGCCAGCATTTCCTAATTTGGTTTTAATTGTCAAATTTGTACTTGGCAGACTATTCATACACATTCTGATGAGATTACTGCATAACTCGTAGGTCCCAGACTCGTTTGATCTTTAATTATTTATCATGAAGGAATTTTGGTCAACAACCAAAAACCAACGTTAACAATGGTACCTGTAAATTCCACAAAGACCTCCAATCACCAGCCACATGCAAGTTGTCATTGAACGAAATTTTTCCCATAAAGATCCTGTAGCGTGATCGAACCGTCTACAAACCATCTTTATTAAACTTCCAGATTTGCAAATCACGATCAGATTCATGCAAAAGAGGCATGTTCCATATTGACACAATATCCTGGGCGTGAAAATGAGTTTGAAGGACGTCTATATTCCAGACTTTCAAACCGGGAATAATAAGATCTTTCATCAAATTCACATTGCTGCCCAAAGGAAATTGAGGAGGAAACTTTAATTCCCCACCTGTATCCTTGAGAACATTAATTTAACTCCATCACCAATTCTCCACCTAATTCATTCCTTTAACAAAACCCGGATACTCCATATGCTACGACATGATGCATAGCTGAAACAAAAAAATATATATTAACATAATAAAACTAAAGCTAAAATGTACTTTTAGTCCTTCAAGTTTTTTAATTTGATGAAAATCCCTCTATTTTTTCCCTAACAATTTTTGTCCATATAGATTTCAAACGTTGCAAATTTCGTCCTCCATAAAGTTGTTGTAAAAAAACCAAATGTAAAGCACATGTGGTACCTAAAAATATTAAAATAGAGTAAAGGCTCAATATGGCCCCTGAAATTCTTCAAGGACCCACATTTAGTTCCTAAAAAAAACAGTTAGTCCCCCAAATTTACCAATGTGGGACACGTCAGTCCGAGTACCCATCTTACTGTTTAGCATATTAAGATTTCTGGATGTCAGCAACAACTTGCATCCTTTGTGTTCATTGCCAAAGGGAACCCCAATTTCCGTCAAGTCAATTTTTGCCCAAATATCATCCATAATAACAAGAATTTTATTCTCTTTCCTCATCCTATCACACAACCGTCGCGCTCTTCCTTCTTTTGACTCCTCATTAAATTTCAAACCCAACCCATCTGCTAGTTGGCCTTGCATTCCTTTCACATCTGGAGAACTGGTTACAGTAGCCACAATGACCACACCAAAATAACCATCACGCTCAGCTTGCCATGCTACTTCTTTGATTAGCGTGGACTTACCAACACCGCCCATCCCGTACACACCAATCATATGCATGTTATCATCCTTCAATTCCTGCATAATCTCATTCAAGATTGAGGTTCTAGAGTGCAGGGCCTCATAACCTCTCGCAAATGGAGTTAATGCCACTGGTAAACGAGGCAGGGAAGATATTTTATCCATCTTTATGACCTCATTTAATTGTGTCATGATTTCAGATATTTCCTTGGCCATCTCTGTTGCTTTCCTGCTCTGCTGATGCATGACCCACGGATTTGCATTGAGACACCCAACTCTTGCATGATCTTCATTCTCTTGAAAATTATTTGCCTCGGCAATAGTAACATCCGCTTTCGCCAAGCAGTTTTGGACATTGACAAAAATCGTTTCGCCATTCTGCTTAGCAGCATCAACACGTTGTTGCAGAGTTCGTTTACCTTCTTCCAATGTTTGAAGCTGGATCTTGAGGTTGTCAATGTTGCTCCTGTAGAAGATTATATAACCAAGCTCATACCAAACTGGTCCAGCTGCGCAACGAACAATCTGAAAGGCAATTGATCGAACAATTTCCCCGGCCATCTCTTGCTTCTGCACTTTACTCTGCCCTTCTCTACAGGAAGCATTTCAAACAATTAGATTTTAAAGCCACGAAAATTTATGATCCAACTTTTTCTATCCTTGAATGATTTGATTTAGTTTGATTTATGTAACTAACAGTGAATATGAATTGATTTATTATGCAAGATGGAGACCAAATCATGAGAACCGAAAATTTGGGCACAACTCTTATTGCATTACAATTCAAGAGAAGCTTCAATTTGTAAGATCTCTTCTTATTTGACAATACTGATAAGGTGACAAGCATCAAATCAAATAGACAGAGAGATTGTGGAGAAATATAACTATAACAAATTTGAGAGAGTAAAATTTATTTTAGCCTGTCACTATTGCGCGTATGTATAGAATATATATATATATATATATATATTACTTTTTTTTATTATACCACTTTGGAAGAAAAATTTAAAAATAATTACTTTTTTTAAAACGAGTGAAAATGTTTTATGGGAATATAATTTTCTCCCAAATACTAGAAGATATAGGAATTATTTTTTCAAAACAAAATTTTTCTGTGGACCCACAGAAACACAAACACCTAATTTGTAGAATAAGAGTAATATAAATGGAGTAGCTAGCATGACAGGCCCAAATAACTGCAATTGAGTAATACGTGCACTCTTGAAGATTTGAGGGACATACCTTTTATTGTTTCTGCTACTTGTCAATATGAATTCTCAGTTGCTGTAAACTTGTCTTTGGCACCAGAGGTCAAGCACAGTAAAGAACCAAGGAGACTCAAGCAAGTTGCAAACTGAATATCAGATGGACGAAAGGAAGAAATTATTGTCAGGCACAGATAAAGAAATCCAGATTCTGCATGAGAGAGTTGATAGTGGTAATGACTTGAATTAAAAACAATAGAAAGCTGACAATTTTTTATTTCTTTTTATATGTCAATGTTAGTAAATTAGGTATAGTTTTTCTCTTCTACCGAAGTTTAAATCCTGAGCCTCCTTTATCAATTGAGCTACCCAACCCTCCTAGAAAGAAAGAAGCCGACGATTGACAATTAATCTAGTCGTCCAACTTAATTTAAGAATTGGTTGAGTTAGTATAGCATGTATGATTAGCTCAAGTTGAACATAAATATTCCAATTACCTACTAATTGTTTAAAAAAAGCAACCAACTTGTCTCTGTTGTGTTATATTTTTTCATCCTATTTGATTAATATTTTTAATCACGTTTCTCAACAACCAATTAAATGTTGATGACATACATTGTTACCAAAAAAGAAATGTTGATGACAAATATATCCAATTTAAAAACGGCAATGATATACAAGCCTACACAAAGACAACGACAACTGCTATTCAATATTTTCTATTCACAGTTTCACATCAAGCTGGTCAACGGAAGCGAAACTTAAGTATTTAGTCGAAAATTGAGTATTGAAAAGTAAAGTAATCTAATGCTAGAATATATATGAAATATTTTTGGAAAAAAACCTTTCTGTGGACCCACATAAACATGAACAGTTTTGTATAGTAAGAGTAACATAAATGGAGTACACCCAAAAAAATAAATAAAAATATAATAATAATAATAATAATAATAATAATAGCAGTAGTAGTAGTATTTGCGGACCGGCACAAATCAAGGTAATTTAAGTGATGCATGTAGGTATGAAAATCTGAAGGACGTACCTGTTTTTGTTTCAACTACTTGCCAAAATGAATTCTCAATAGGCAATAGTTATAGATTTGGTCATAAGCACTTATAAGCCGTGTAGCCTGATAGGCAGAATAAAAAAGGAAAGAGACTCGAGCAAGTAGCAAACCGAATATCTCGTTGACGGAAGGAAGCAACTGTCGCTAGACACACAAAACAGATGAACAAATCGATAAGATGGGGAGAGTTTATAGTGATAATTATATTCTCCCATACTAGTTAGATACTAGCTCCGGTCCAATATATAAGCAAAAAAATATTAAAATTTTTGGTTCAATATATAAACAAATTTTATTTTTTAATGACTCATTTAATGATATTATTCTCAAAATATTCTTCATTTAATATAAATTCCAACGACTCATTTAATGAAGATTGAAATTTTAGATGAAGGATAATTTAGATAACAAACTTAATTTTTTACAAGATTCAATGAGATTAATTAACCACCTTAACATATGTGTTTCATTAACTTTTTGCATATAATATAGACAGGAAGGAATAGAACTTAGATAGGTAAAGCACGTGATTAGCTCCAAGATTAATGCATTATGCATATTATTCCAATAATCTACCACTACCTTGCAATTTTAAACTAAAAATCTCTTAAAAAAGTAGTAATTGTGTAGTAGATCTCAGTGATGTTCAGCGACTCAGCGTGATTAGCTCTAATTATCTAGTTTTCCAATGCTCGTTAGATGGAACTTAGGCATTACGCGTGATTAAATAATATTTAATTATTCCACTCACCAAAAAAAATTAAATTAAATTATTCCAATAATCTAATAATTTTCTTGGAAAAGGAATCAACTTGTCAATTGTCCTGTTATTTTAATATTCGTCTTAAAATTTTCAAAAGCTCTGGTTATGCTTACACTATAATATTTAAAACGTTTCCAATGACTATTGTACATTTGACGATTCCAGTATCATGTGATTAGCACCAAGTTCAATGTATTACTCCAATAATCTAGTATTTTGTTTAACAAAAGCATTCAACTTGTCCCTTGTCCTATTGATCTAATTTTCACTTTATAATTTTTAAACTTCAATGATGCTTCCTGAACAACATTTTTTTTTATACAAAAAAATACTTAATTCATTTCACTTGCAATAAGCAAATCAATAATGTGATAAAAATCCTGGAGACTAGGCATAGAAAGATCCATCTTTGTGAGACAATGGGCAACTTCATTGACTTACCTCCTGAGAAACTTCATACTAAGATTTTGAGAAAAATTTAGAATCTTAGAGCACTCCTTAATGATGGAGCAAAACTCCGAAAAATCTACCCTAAGCTTACTAATGCTGTCTGCAACCTCAACAATTAAATATAGATTAGTGGCAGGCATTACCCTCCTGAAGCACACGCTGAATGCGACAGTCCCAATTGCGACCAAAGAACTAAAGAAGATAATATAAATTATTGTAACAAAAAAAAAAAAGCTATATGAATTACAATAGTGATAAACCTTATCAAAACCTACCGTGCTAGGAAGTTAAAGACCATGTTCCATGGCAAATTTTAGTATCGTCCCCCACAAATGGGCACCAAATCTGGACCTTGCGATCGTGGCCATTCATATTGTTGGGGGAAATCTGATCAATGCCTATTATTGATTACCGGCAAACTGGGATAACCTTTTACTTTGTTTTTTTAAAAGTCCTTCCATTATTGTTTAATATTTAAAAAAAAAAAAACTCCCTCATCTTTGAATCCTAGATTAGACCTTATGCAGCTTCTGGTAGAGGACCGATCCTCCAACCATTTGACTGGATATAACCAGTAAAACTGAAAATATTAATTAATTGTTTACCGGTAAACAAACTAATGTCATTAAGCGTTAATATTATAATTAACTGAATATAATTATATCATTTATTAAAACAATAATAGCTTATGTTCTTCTTCATTCACGGATAACACCCGGAAAAACTTCTTGTAACAAAAAAAAAAGTATCACCCAGAAAAAAGATACCACCACCACCATTGTAACCACTAACCGTGCATTTTCACTACAAAAAAAAACTCATTTAGCGATCGAAAATAGTGACCGAATTTGTTGGTTGCTGTTTGCGACCGAATTGGCGACCGATTATAGGATTTAAATCAAACACTGATTAGAGTTGATATTGCGACCGAAATAACGACCGAAATAGAGCGTAGCAGAGGTATCAGTCTCTATTTCGGTCGCAAAAGAAAGGAAAATAAAAGTAAAAAATTTATGACTTTTTAGCGACCGAAATGACGACCGAGTTAAATGCAACGGTTAAAATTTATTTATATTTGCGACCGAAATTAAATCGGTCGCTAAACGGCGCGTAAAAAATTAAAATAGAGCGTGTTAGCGACCGAATTTTAAATCGGTCGCTGAATTTATGAATTCAAATTTCAAATTAACCCATTTAGCGACCGAATAATTCGGTCGCTAAAACTAAAATCCCTAAATCGCGAGCCCTTCCCCTTTCTTCCTCGTTTCTCTCATTTCTTCTCTTTTCTTCTCTCTCTCTTGCACGCTCTGCTCCTCCCTACCACCACGCGACGTCTGTGCTCCGGTCACCGCCAGGCCACCTCGATCCGGTGAGTGATTCCACCTTCCCGCTCTCTCTCTCTCTGATGTCTCTCTATCTCTGTCCCTGTAGCGCACCTGAGCCGCCTCCCTTGAGCCACCACTGTCCGCAGCTCCGGTGACACCACCACCACCAAGGGTAAGCTACCTTGTATTCTCTCCTCTTCTCTCATTCTCTGTTTCTCTAACATAATGGATATTTGGTAGCTAGGGTAAGGGAATTAATGTAGAAGGTGGTGTAGTCATGGAAGGGAATGGGAATATAAAGAAAATGGAGGATGGTGGAGGGTGAATTTAGTGACGGAGATTCTACTTAGGTAATTTATTTATGTCATAATTCATTGTGTAAATGTCATTCTACTTAGGTAATTTATTTTTGTATTATTTACACTGTTGTGTAATCATCTTTTCATTTTTTTCACAGATGGCAGATTCCTCTAGAGGTAGGGGTCGTCGTGGAGGTCGTCGTGCGAGAGTCCCTTCGTCGGTCGACCCACAACCTTCTGATCGAGACCACCCTACCAGCACCTCTGTGGACGGGACACCTCAGGGTGATGGAGTTGCACCCCCTACCCAGCCTCATGTGGTCGGGACACAGGCTGCACCCTCATCATCCACACCTACGACAGGACCATCATCATCATCGGGACAGGAGAGTCGTGGTCCATCCAACAGGAGGATTCTTCTTATCCCCAGGGGGGATAACGAGTAAGCTAATTTAATTTTTTAATATATATAAAGTATCGTTAATTTCTATTTACTTGTTTTTTAATTTATTTATAACATTTATTAATGCTCTAATTTTGCTCAGACTTTACGCATGAAGGGCCCTTCTGATTCGATATCGAAGATCCTGCGACGCAAGTTTGATGGTCCATGGCCTACATAGAAGGCCATCCCAGGGGGCCATAGGGATCAGTTGTCTAAAGAGTTTAAGGTAACAATTTATTAAGTTATTTAAATTAAATTTACATTATATATATATACACACGAATTTCCTAACAACTGTAAGTTGCAGAAAGAGTATAGGTGGGACGTAGCTTTAGAGGCTCTCGTCAGGGACATTTTGAGCATAAAGGCTCACTGGTCATGAAGAATCTGACGAACAAGCTGAGGCAAGGTAAGAATAAGGGGAAGTGGGTGGATCCTGAGATCAGGAGGCAGCTGGCCCAATACTGGGCTACTGAGAAGTTCCAGGAGATACAGGCCACAGCTCGGTGTAATCGAGCTTTTGATGGTGGCGCATGTGCTTGGACCGGCGGGTCTAAATCAGCCGCCGCCCACTACGATGAGTTGGTAATACATTAAACTTTTGACTTAATATACTATTTAATTAATTAGTTTTCATTTTTAATTATTCTTATGAATTTAAGATTATATTTTTCTGTGCAGAAAGCACAGAAACAGCGGGTCCCCACTGCTATGGAGTTGGTGGAGAGGACGAAGAAGTTGAAGTCGGGGACATGGGTCAACGACAAGGTCCGTAACTATGCTGTAAGCAAAATAACAATTTAGTGTTTGCTTGTAATTTATTATAAATGATTTGTTAATATTGGATATAATTTTAACTAAATCTCTTCAACTATACTTTGTAGGTGGGCTTCAACGAGAAGAAGGACGATGCCATATCACGTGCCTCATAGTCACAAGATGAGGCTTTGACTAGTGATGGGCTCAGCTCTCCTATCTCCGTCGACGATAATGTCATTTATTTGGAGGTCGTCGGGGGCAGGAACAAGAAGTGGCAAGTGTATGGCCTCAGACACCTGGGAGGCGAGTTTATCGCTTCATCATCCGGCACGCCTGCTCCTTCCTACGCCGATATCGTCCCTCATGAGCAGTTCAACCAAATGCAGGACAGCATCACGCAGCTGAACGCGGAGCTTCGGGAGAAGAGCGAGAGAGAGCAGCAGATGGCGAACCAGATTGCATAGTTGACTCGAGCCACACGAACGGTGATGCTGACGACCATCGAGAGGGCGGACATCTCGCCGGGTGTTGGAGCAGATGAGGATCCACACTCCGCTTGCTCGGGGTGATGCTATGATGGTTGTGCGCTCTTGCCGCTCCTCCCGCTTCCGCCACCAACATCGATGTCTTGCTCTGCAGAGGACGATCAGATAGTAGACGTCGGTGGTACGGACGCTTAGGATGAATGGATTCCTCCACCTCCCCCTCATCATGACTGATTTTTTTTCCATATTTTTGACTTTAAACGATTCTTGTACGACACTTTGGATTATTTTATATATATATATATATATATTTATTATTTCTTATGATTGTATATTTCATTAGTAATTTGGTGTGTTTTATTAGTAATTTTGCTAACGTTTAAAGAAAAATTAATAATAACCAGTTTAGCGACCGAATTAGAAACCAATAATTCGGTCGTTAAACTTTATTTAACATTAACAGATGTGGTATAGCGACCGAAAATCCGTCGCTAATAGAGGATAACAGTAACCAAAATTGACGACCGATCTGACAACCGATAATCGGTCGCTAATAATGGTTACCGAAACAATGCGACCAACCTTATAGCGACCGTTTTTTATTATTTAGCGACCGAAATTACGGTCGCCATTTAGCGACCAAATTAATATTTCGGTCGCTAAGTTTGTATTCAGTCACCACCATTAATCGGTCGTTAATTCGATCGCTAAATTAAATAGCGACCGATTTATAAAGTTTAGCGACCAAATATGCCGGTCGCTAAACAGTTGTTTTTTTATAGTGTTTCTACTTGTATTCATACCTTGCCTTTAGCTCTCTCAGATAAAAAGAATACATCTTGTTAAAATGAGGAGCAATGATTTTTGTATACTAAAATGGGACACAATTTGGTGTTTCTTTTGTTTTTTAAATGTATTTTTAATAAACGTGTATATAAAAAAGATAAAAGGTAAGTAAGAGATAAAAATAAAAATATACAATATCGTATACGATATCCAAAATTTATGTTCAAATATCATAACTCTAATACGAGTGACAACATATATGACTATTGTAACTATAGGACAAAGGGCAAGTTGAGTGATTATTTTTTTTGTAAACAATTACTCGTACTAGATTATTGTTGCGCGCGTGTGCTGACAGCTAAGATCTTAAACAAGCATTAGATGCTATGACTTTTCAATACTCAGTTTTAGACTAAGTACCCAAGTTCCCATCCGTTGACCAGCTTGATGTGAATAGAAAATCTTTAATATCATCGATGGAGATCAACGGTGTTTCAATTTTTATCTCATTTATTTAAATTATATCAATTAAAAAATTAGTTATATTATTTATTATTATTATAAATATATATTTTTTTAAATGATATGACACAATTTAAATGGATGAGATATGAAATAAAACACCATTTTAGTACAGGTGACAGTGATTAGGGATGGCAACGGGGCGGGGCGGGCACGGGTAGCACTCCCCTCGCCCCCGTACCCGCTGGGTAAAATCCATACCCATCCCTGCCTGTTACCCACACGGGTATCTTTCGGGCGAGTATCTAACGGGTTTCGCGGATATCCGCGGGTTTGTGGGTATCCGCGGATTATTTTTTTTAGAAAAAATATATACTTTTTTTGTTTGAAAAATTGCTAAAATATATGTAATTCAATTTAAAATAATCATGTTCATACAAATAAATGTTAAGAAAGCATCAAAACACTATCCAATTACAAAAGTTACTAACAAAAGTAATCAAATACATTTAGCAATTACTATATATATATATATATATATATATATAAAGGGCATTTTAGTAATTTAAGTAACGGGTGCGGATATCCACGGATACGGATAGTGTGATACCCGCCCCCACCCCGTTTATAAATGGGTATTAAAATTACCCATTTATTTTATCCACGGGTATCCATTTAACTACCCACCCCATACCCGTTGCGGATTTTATCCACGGATACGGATAAAATTATAATCCCTAATAGTGATCTCCATCCGTTGCTCGTAGTAATGCTTATAAATAGTTGACAATAAATGTTGTTAATTTAATGCCGTTTATCATCCACGGATCTGTACCAACATTTGTAGAGGGGATCGGCGGCAGAATTATGTTGCCCTTTGTTTCGTTTGTGTATGGACTCAATTATAAGTAAAAAAATATATATTTTGAATTTAAATATAAGTAAAATTCAATCAATTTAACTATATTTAATATAAGTAATCCAAAAATCAAGAAAATTAACCAATCAAATAAATTATCCTTTTGCTTTTTCAAGAGCATTACATATTCTCAAGATAATTAAAGGATAGTTTAGTAATTATAATTCATTTTTTACATAAATCAAGATAATTAAACTAAATTAACTACATTTCTCAATAAATATAAAATTATTTATTTTTGTTTATAATTGAATCTGGATATAGTATTATATATTGTATGAAATAATGAATTATGCCTCAGCAAAAAGTTAAATAAATAAAATACACGGGTTATGAAAATATGAAGAACGTACCTTTTGTTGGTTTGCTTGTAGATCGGAGGTAGGCACCACTTAAAGAGTAGTCTGATAAAAAAAAAACAAAGAATGAAGGAGATTAAAGTAACTATAAACCAAATAGCAGGTTGACAGAAAAAAGCAATTTATGCCAGTCAGATCCATCAAGATGTAAACCAATGCCAGAAGCTGAATTGGGCTCATTCCTAAGGTCGCAATGTGTTGACTTGAATTAAAATGACATTAACTGGGTCACAAAGGCACTATTTTAGTAGAAAGATATTGATTAGAAGATTGCAATCCAAAATCATATTGGAGATGAAACTAAATAACACTCTCACATAATTTTTTTTTTTTTTTGGAACTAAACATCATTTCAATACAATTTTTTTATATAATAAAACAAGAAAAAGCATATTTTTAAACACACGCTCACTATTTTTTTTTTTATCAAAGCAAGCAAAATATAAATTTGAGGTAAAGATTTTGAAATGCAACATCATTTTAATTTATTTTACTTGTCTCCTTTTTCTCTGTTATGTTCCGTATGTTACACATATATGAAATATTTTTGGGAAAGAAATCTTTCTGCAGTCAGAGAAACATGAACGGATGAGTATTAAAAAACAGAGAGTTGTATATTGCATACAGAGGCATAAATCAGTGTAATTTAAGTGATGCATGCAGGTATGAAAAGCTGAAAGACGTACCTTCTTTTTTTTGTTTCCACTGCTTATCAATATGAATTCTCGATATCTGTAGAATTGGTCATAGGCACCATTCAAAACATAAGGTGGGTAGCCTGATAAGCAGAATAAAAAAGGAAAGAGACTGAAGCAAGTAGCAAACTGAATATCTGGAGAACGGAAGGAAGCAACTGACACTAGATACACAAAGCAGATGAACAAATCCTTAATCTGGAGAGTCTATAGTCATAATTCTATTCTTCGGATGCTAGTTAGGTAAAAAAGTTGAATATATATTATTTCATTGATGTTTCTTGAACAGCTTGATTAGGTAGAAGCACTTGATAATCTCGAACATTTATAATATGGAGTGCTATTATTGAAGAAAGGGAAATGCTAACGAGTGTGGACACTCGTTAAGGAATAAAAAAAAAAGTTTGTATTAAGAAATAATATATTTAATATTTGAAGAAATAAAATATTTAGTTTTTTAATAAAAATTTATTTTTTATTATTTATTAACGAGTGTTCTAAAAACACTCTTTAACGTGACCCCACGAGAAAAACAATCAACTTGTCCGTTGTCCTGTTGTGTTGACTTTCACGTTAGAAGTTTTCAAATTTCACTGATGTTTAAAATATATATATTTAAATGTATCACTCCAATAATGTCGTAATTGTTCAATAAAAACATTATTGATCTAATTTTAACTTTATAATTTTTCAAACATCAATGATGTTTCCTGATCAACTTTTTAAAAATAAATAAATATATATCAGTGGCAGGCATTACCCGGTCCCTACCCTCCCGAAAGTGAAATCTAGCGTGAAGCTTGATTTTATTGTCCACACGGGTATAGACAATTTTTATAAGTAAAAATCTATGATCACTCAAATTTTTTCAAAAGTCTAATTTGGTTCTTAAAAAAAAAAAAGATAATTTAGTTTCCCAAATTTTATTATAAGAGGCATTCTGGTCTCTTCATGTATCTAACGGAGGATCAGAGTGTCTCCCGTAATAAATTTTGGAATCAAATTATCATTTTTTTTCAGGAATCAAACTGGACTACTCAAAAAATTTGAGGAATCAAAATGGATATTTACTTCAATTTTTAAGTAGTGCTACCCGATTTGCCGGTCAAGTAACTTTGGTTATTTACTCAAATGAGCTTTTGTAATAAAATATATTATTATATTAAATACTAGATTTTTCACACGTGTGATGCACAGGAGAATTATGTGCAAAAAGAAATATTTGACTTTTTTCTGAAACAATTTTGATGCTTTAATATGAAAAACAATAAATTAAAATAATAAAGAATGAGTATTCGTGTAGTAAAAGAAGAACAAATAGATAGACGAAAGAATGAATAAGTTTAATGGTATTTGGTAAAATTTGGATTTTTTATTGATACACCAAAATGATGTCTTTGGTAAAAAAAAATCAATTTATGATGTGTTGTTTGAAAACTTTTGTCATTACAATTGCAGAAAAACATTGTAGAATAATATTTAGTTAAAATTTAAAATTAAATCATCAATGACAAAATAATTTGAAATTTATGACTAACATTATATTCAAACTTCTAGTCACAAAAGCGATTACCCAAATTCATCTACTGTGAGAGTATAAATAATAATAACGAAATGCAATATAATAGTTTTTGCAAATGAACAATAATCTCAGCTATTACCAATGTTGTTTTTCAGCTATCAGTGCATATTCCAGTTTCATTACTTGTTGAAAAATAGTATCAATTTTCAATATCTTTCCTCAAATCAGAATTCATGTTTTAATTTTTGTTTAAAATATGATCACAAATACAATAATATTCTTAGAAATAGTAAGTATGAAGTAAATAAAATCTGGTAGGTATAATTTGCTTTACTAATATAGCTTCCTTGCAAACTTTTAACATACAAATTAATATAATCTCCTAACTAAATTACTAAATCGTTTCTAATCATTAATTTTCCGTACAGTAGCAAGATACAAAACTAAAAGTTATTCAACGTGTAGGGTAGCAATAAAAGATATTGGTGGGCATCGTACCTACCAGGCAGCTGCTGTGTGTATTGGTTGTTGGGCATTTTAATTGATGACGATGCCAACCTTTTGCAATATATATATATATATACATATATATATATATATATATATATATATATATATAAAAGTTTTTAAGGGGAGAAATAATTAAAATGTATATTCAAGAGAAAATTAATTCAACTTTTGATTCCTGAATTTTTTTTTATATAGTCAAATATTAGTATTAATGTTAATATTTTGTTAGTGGTGTGGAGTTTAAAACCCTCAGCCTCCTTATCACTCCACCCCCATCCTAACCACCTTAACCATCTTATGACTCCCTCCCCCTATTTTATTGCTTGGACGATTTTGGTCCCCCAGTTTTTTCGCTCAATTTTAGTCCCCTCATTTCTAAATATGCAATTTTGGTCTATATATATATATATATATATATATATATATATATATATGTTAACATCCAATAATTAACATTCTAAATCAACATTCATTTATGGTACAACTTGTTATAAAGCGTATGTAAGGTTAAAATATCATAAGCCACGTTAGATATACCATTAATTATTGAATGTTAACATACATATGGACCAAAATTGCGTATTTTTAAAATGTGGGGACTAAAATTGAGCGAAAAAAACAGGGGGACCAAAATCGTCAAGCAGTAAAATAGAGGGACCGAAAGTACAATTAAACCTCATGAAGATCTATGAGGTTCTAACAATATGAAATCATTTAAGCACTTTTGATTAAAGTTTGAATCAAGCTTACTATTATGAATTGAAATTTGAATTTGAATTTTGCAATTGTTCAAATTCACAAAGTAAGTAAAAAGAGTTTTATGCTTGAATTTTCAAGAAGCAGCCAAAATTTAAATGTAATCTATGAATACATTCAAAAAATGGAGCCTAAAAGCAAGAGGTGAAAAGTAAAGGGAAAACATTTTCACCAAAATTCAATCATGAACAATTCAAACACATTTCAAATTCTAGATTCATGACCACAATTGGATTCAAATTGAATTTCATCATCCAATTCAAGTGGTAAATGGTGCCACTAGCATGAAAATTTCATTATGAATTTGGCTCCAACTCAAGAATCATCATAGAATTTGAAAAAAAAATTGATTAAAAATTCAAAACAATTGAAGATCAAAGAACTAGCTTTAGATACCACATGATGTGATCAAGGATTGATCACTAAACATTTTAGAATCTTTCTTTGAACTAATTGCTTTAAATTCAAGATTAAACACAAATAAGAACAATGGAATGAAGCTTGATTCTCGAGTGAGAATCAAGAGAAACAAAAAGGAGTAAAAGAGCACAATTATATATGAATTGAAATGATAAGAACAATAATAAAAGTGCAGAAAATTAAAGAAAGAAAGTAGAAAATGGAATATGAAGAAGATGAAGGGAATGCGTCACAAATTGAATCATCTTTGAGAGGAAGATTGAATTTGATAAGCCAAGGGAGATGATTCACCACTTGAATGAGGATATTTAAGATAAGAATCAAAGGTCCAATTCATGAACCAAGAAGAGAAGAACTCTCAACTCTCTCTAGAAATATCAAGTGTGAAAAAACTCAAATGTATTCAAACTTTACAAAATGAATTACAAGGAGCCTATTTATAGATGAGCAAGGTGCTCATCCTCCTACTAATGCAAGGTAGCGCCTCCTACAAGCTAAACCCAAGTGTGGGCTTTGATTTGGGCCTAATGTTTCCTACTTAGATGCTAATGACCCAATAGGCCCAATTCCTAAACTAGTCTTAAGTACTTTTATGAATAAGTACTTCTATTACATGAAGTCTAATCTATACAAAGGTCCTAGTTCCTATATTTATTACATGAAGTTTATTCTATACAAAGGTCCCAGGTCCTATCCATAACTAGGTGGTCAATGGCTCAATGCATAAGAGGTTCAAAGTGATACCCTCTTCATGAAGTTGCCTATGAGACAAGTGATTGACCACCATCTTCTTGAGTAGGGGTGAGCATCGGGTGGGTTAGGGCGGGGTTTGGGCGGGCTTTGTCGGGTTCGGGCGGATTCGATGCAATAAAAATGAAATCCGCTTCCGCCCATCTATACATCGGGTTGGTCGGGTGGCGGTTCGGTTCGGACGGTTTGCAACGGATTTAGGATTTTTAATTATTTAATTTTATTTCAAAAAATAAAAAAAAACCCAACGAGCCTAATTAAAATTTAAGGCTTTAAGCCCAATTAAATACAAAAAAAAAACAGAAGAGGGGAAAAAAATCCGAGATCCAGTCTTGGCAGCCCATTCTCCATAAAATTGTTTTTATTTTTTATTTTTTTGTTATGAGCGGGTCGGGTACCGATGGATGACATAAACCAGACCCGAAACCGACCACTGATATCCATATTAAACCGATTTTTTCAACCGCCAAACCGATTCAACCCGACCGTTGCATGAAAAATCACAACGGGTTGGTCGGTTTCGGGCGGGTCAGACATTTCTGATCACCCCTATTCTTGAGTGTGTCTTGGACTCTTCTAAGCCTTGCCCTTGTCATTGGTCCATGCAAGTCTTCAATGCTAGGTCCTTGGCTTTGTGTGTCCATGGCCACATCAAACAATTGCACGTTTCCAAGTTGCATTTTTTTTTTATAAGCAAAGTTTATATTGATAAGAATATAAGGGATATTCTAACTCATATACAAGAACATAGTCAAAGTGTCCCTGAAAAACTAAAAGGTACAAACACCCTTGAATAAAATAGGAAACCCATTCCCCAATACTCCAAAATCCTGACGGACAACACCCAACAGCCAATCTTCAAACTATTAAAATAAGAGTTAAATAAAACACAAGTAAATAGTAATCTAATCATATACAAACAGCATTCACATCAGAAGTAACCATCAACAAAAGACCAAACCGCATGAAAACCTCTTCAAAATCTCAGCCTTTTTCTTGACTAAAGAATCACAATATAACTTGCCACAGCCACCATGTGCAGGCTATGTACTGATGGTGATAATGATTACTATATCAGCAGCCACACCAACATCACAAAGTAAAGGTCCTGCTCCTGCAGCTCACTGTCACAGGCCAGAAAAACCCTTCATAGCCTCCACCACATAAATAGTACATTTTTAAACCTTGGAACATAATTTTACTTTTATTCTCATCATGCTCCAAATATTAAAGTGGTGTTACTCCAAATATCTTTATCCTCGTCAGAAGTATAAAGATATTTCTTAAACCATTCCAAAGTGGTGTTTCCAAGTTTCAGTCAATAATACTTGCACCAATCGTTGTTATTTTTTTTGCACTTTATCAAGCATTATATATGGAGTAAGAATTTTAGAGACCAAAGTAGGTTTCGGATATATATATATATATATATCACTTTCCATAGATATGAAATCAATCTCCAAGTACTTGTACTATATTGATGTGAGAATCATGGCATCACAGTCTCATCTAGAAAGATCTAATACAAATCAACAACCTGTAATGTCCTTGTTTAAAATTTCTTAAATACCATAATAAAATATTGGTTCTCATATACATACATGTATGTAGTCACTAACCACTATAAATGTTGATAAAATGAAGGGGGAAGAAGGAGATTTGATTTGAGCGTGCAAATAATATTCCATCTAGAATTGGGATTATGTTATTATTATTATTATTATTGAAGCAAAACAGAAAAAGATGCAGCAAAGTTAATAGAGCAAAGGTAGATCTAGAGAAAGGCAAAGAAAATGAAATACAAAATGACATATATCCTTATGAAGCATGTGACATCAAGAGCATGTATCTGTAATTTTGCAAAAGAAACAAAATTAATTATTTGTGCCTACCTGCATCCACCTCAAACAAACATCTCCTTTTCTAGCTATCAACATTCTCTTCTTAGAGCCAAGACCTTGCCTTTATCACCACTTAGACAATGCAACCCTTCAAGCTCCACTTAATAGACAAAAGGCTTAACCAGGATTATGGCAGTAAGGACATTAGAATGCTTGACAACAGCTCAGTAACTTTGAAGCTTAAATATGCCAAAGAGGGACTACAAGCAGCTTATGATTGCAGAAAAACATGAGTTCCTAGAAAGGGAAGACTAAGCCAGCATGCTCAATCTACTAATGGTTAGAATGGAAATAGAAGACACAACTTTGTAATAGATATATCAGTCAAAATACTTAATAACCATATAATAGAAAAATTCCAATCTCCATTTTTTCAAAATAGAAAGACGGTCTTTTCCTACCTATTATACTATCTTGCATCTATATAATAGAAAAATGAAGGATGCTAAAACCTAAGGCCATTTTATTCATTCTGTTATCTCAATTTCCTTATAAAAGAAACATGTATTATCCAGAGACGATCTGTTGGATTCAGACCGGAACTGGATCGTGAACCTTACCTCAAATCACTATTCGACTCAATACTTTCCACAACAATCTTGCCTGATTTAAAAATAAAAAATTCTTGTCTGATTGTAGCAAGAAAAGGAGTAAAGATCAGATTTGATTGAAGATTTGTGCAAATTTTTATTTTAAAGGTTAATGAATTAGAAATGAGTTAATTATACCCCTGCCCTGTCATACTTACCAGCATGTTTGAGTACCATGTTTCAAATTGATTGCACTGACAATTTATTTGTAAAGTTTCACGATTAAGGAGATCAACAAAAGGAGACTACATGACCAGACCAATCCAATTCCTCCACAGTTTCAAGTATTATTGCATCAATATTAGAAATAAAGAAGATTGCGACAAAAATGTAAAAAATGGTTACAACCTTATATCAGTACTTCTCCACCTCGTAACTTAAAACAGAAAATCATTTAGTGTTAACCAAGTTGTCACTTATCACTCAATCTGTCTTTACTCGTGCAGCACTTTGATGGGCTCCGGCAAGTGTACCTGATTGAAGCAAATAATAAAAACACGGTAAGTAAATTATCGATATTGAACACAGGGGATTGGGTTGCCAATTATTATCAATATTTAAAGGAAGCAGTTAGGATTGACCAAGTCAAGGGAGATAAGTTGTTTGGTTTCATGCAGTTATCTTATGCAAGAGAATTAACAAGACAATAGCAAATAACGAGAAGTTGTGATTAAGAATGAGGAAGATCTAAGGTCATGAATTAACCAACCCAATTAAACATAGATCAAAAGTGATTATTTTCTATCCCTAGAATTACATGCCAACCAGGAGCCCAAAATTATTCTAATGTCTCGGTTGAGCACAATAAAAAATACCTAAGCATGCCAATCAACAATATCTCTATTCGAAGACTAACGAGTTAGATTCATTAAGTTCTTCGTTGCCTATAATGATTGCACAAATCTCCAATTATATCTCTATCAATATTCAACTTGTGTTCTTAATTCAAGTCCTAAAGCGTGAATCTCCTGGTCGGACTCATCAAACTTGACTAGTTAACCACGAGCTCATATGATTAACACAAACAAAACAGAATTAAGAAACAAGAATTGAGAATTAGGAAGTAGAAAACATCACAATTTCACTATGCCATCACGAGCGGCTTCATCGCTTCCTCAGAAAAGAGGATTAGTTCCTCATAGCTTGCTTCAACATTCTCAATACAAAAGAAAACATGAAATAAAACTAACAAAGAATATGTAAACCTAAATGAGACGCAACTCATAGAAAACTAGGATTGGATACTAAAATTCGTACAGTTACAAACTATTTATAGGAAACCGGGTGCGCCGCTCGTGTAACACCTTGTTTTCCCGCTTAGTACTTTTGTATGCGTGTTTGGTTGATTAAGCCTTAAGACTTAGCTTGAGGGCTAAGTGGGACTTCCAGGCTAGAAATCCCTTCTCTTAGGCTCGTGTCTTGTGGCTTTCTGGGTCACAAGCACGGTTGTGCTTGTTAAGAAGAACGACTGTGCTCGTTGTGAATGAGCGTCTCGCTGACGCTGAGTTGAGCACGACCGTGCTCAACAGTGAGCATGCCCGTGCTCAATGGCAGGACGCGCCTCGTAGGCGCTAAGTCAAGCACGCATGTGCTCAAGGATGAGCACGACCGTGCTCGGGTCTATGCCTTTATAAGCAGAACAACGATCGAGGGTTTACGTCATAAACCCTATTTTGACAACAGCAGCCACCCTAGTGCAGCAGCAACCATTTTCTTCCCTATTTTCTCTAAACCCATTGCTTTGTTGGAGTTTTTGGAGACTTGGGGGAATGTCTAGTTAAGTCAAGATTGATCGCTATAGGTAACGGTTCCTTCCCCTTTGAGTTTCTTTTCCATTATTTGAAATTGGGAACTAATTGGTTGATGTTCTTGTTTGGAGAGTTAACCGAGCCGCTAAGGGAACTTGACCAGTTTGTCGTTTAGCGCCTTGTTGTGGAACCTTCAATCCAGGTATGAGAGAAGGATAATGTATACATTAGGCAAGGGGGTAGCATAAGATGGGGGATCCCCATAACCCTATTTTTGTTATTAATTGTTATGAATGTCTACTCGTTATATGTTGTCATTAATTGTTATGATATTGCTACATTTTGTATGCCCATGCCTAAACTGTGTTGATGCCATAATCTGTCTGGTTGTATGAGTTAATTGTTATAATTGCTAATTGGTTGATGGTATGCTCATTGTTTATGATTATCATGTTGTTTGCCAATGATGTATAATAGTTGAATCTGTTCATGATCTGATTATGATCGTTATGTTGTTGTTGCTATGTATTGATTGGATGAATGTTGATTGGATGAGTTTGTGTTGTTATTTACGACTAACATGTTAATAAGACCCTAATTGGATTTAATTAGGACTTTTAGTTAACATGGGAATTAAGGGATTAATTCCCCAATGCTTCATAAAACATGAATTGTTAGTGAGATGTGAGGTTTTATGCCAACTGGATTAGTTAAAGGACCCTAGGATCTGATTTGAGAGTGTTAGGGAGTTCTTGGCTCTAATAACACGTTTGAATTCTGCCTGAAACAGTATGGCCCTGCCAGAGCACGATCGTGTTGAAAAGGAAGCATGACCGTCTTTGAGCAGGGGAGCACGACATCACTGAACAGGGAGCACGACCATGCTCCCAGGTTGCATTTTGAAGGCAGGTCGCGCATTGAGTACGCACTACAAAAAAACAATTGTTTAGCGACCGCATATTCGGTCGCTAAACTTTCTAGATCGATCACTATTTCATTTAGTGACCGAATTAGCGACCGATTAATGGTGGTGGCTGATAACCTGGTCACTAAACTTTTAGCGACCGAATTAATATTCCTGTCGCTAAATGGCGACCTTAATTTCGGTCGCTAAATAATAAAAAAGGTCGCTACACGGTTGATCGCATTGTTTCGGTCGCCAATTTTGGTTACTGTTAACCTATATTAGCGACGGATTTTCGGTCGCTAGACCACATCTGTTAATGTTAAATAAAGTTTAGCAATCGAATTATTGGTTTCTAATTCGATTACGCTAAACTGTTTTTTATTTATTTTTTTAAAATTTAATTTTTAAAATAATACATTTTTTATGTTTTTCTTTAAAGTTTAGCAAAATTACACACCAAATTAGTAACGCAATATACAATCACAAGAAATAACGAATATATATATATATATATATATATATATATATATATCCACAGTGTCGTACAAGAATCGTTTAAAGTCAAAAATATGAAGAAAAAAATAATCAGTCACGATGAGGGGGAGGTGGAGGAATCCAATCATCCTCGCGTCCCCGTACCACCGACGTCGTCCGCTATCTCGATCGTCCTCTCGCAGAGCGAGATCGATGAGCCGGCGGTGAAACCGGAGGAGCGACAAAGCAGCGGCACAACCGCCGAGCATCACCCCGAGCAACGGAGTCCGGATCCTCATCTTCTCCAACACCAGCCGTGTAGTGTCGACCACGCTCGATGCTCGCCTCGCATTTCTGGTGTACCTGAGTCAAATGTGCAATCTGGTTCGCCATCTGCTGCTCTCTCTCGCTCTTCTCCCGAAGCTCCGCGTTCAGCTGCGTGATGGTGTCCTGCATTTGGTTGAACTGCTCCCGAGGGACGGTATCGGCGTAGGAAGGAGCAGGTGTGCCAGATGATGAAGCGATAAACTTGCCTCCCAGGTGTCCGAGGCCATACACGTGCCCCTTCTTGTTCCTGCCCCCGACGACCTCCAAATAAATGGCATTATCGTCGACGGAGATAGGAGAGCTGGGCCCATCACCAGTCAAAGCCTCATCTTGTGACTGTGAGGCACGTGATATGGCATCGTCCTTCTTCTCGTTGAAGCCCACCTACAAAGTATAGTTGAAGAGATTTAGTTAAAATTATATCCAATATTAGCAAATCATTTATAATAAATTACAAGTAAACACTAAATTGTTTTTTTGCTTACAGCATAGTTACGGGCCTTGTCGTTGACCCATGTCCCCGACTTCAACTTCTTCGTCCTCTCCACCAACTCCATAGCAGTGGGGGCCCGCTGTTTCTGTGCTTTCTGCATAGAAAAATATAATCTTAAATTCATAAGAATAATTAAAAATGAAAACTAATTAATTAAATAGTATAATAAGTCAAAAATTTAATGTATTATCAGCTCGTCGTAGTGGGCGGCGGAGATTTAGACCCGCCGGTCCAAGCACATGCGCCACCATCAGAAGCTCGATTACGTCGAGCCGTGGGCCCGGATCTCCTGGAACTTCTTAGTAGCCCAAGATCTGGTCCAGCTGCCTCCCGATCTCGGGATCCACCCACTTCCCCTTATTCTTACCCTTCCTCGCCTTGTTCGCCGATTCTTCATGACCAGTGAGCCTTTATGCTCAAATATGTCCCTGACGAGAGCCTCTAAAGCTACGTCCCACCTATACTCTTTCTGTAACTTACAGTTGTTAGGAAATTCCTGTGTATATATATATATATAATGTAAATTTAATTTAAATAACTTAATAAATTGTTACCTTAAACTCTTTAAACAACTGATCCCTATGGCCCCCTGGGATGGCCTTCCATGTAGGCCATGGACCATCAAACTTGCATCGCAGGATCTTCGATATCGAATCAGAAGGGCCCTTCAAGGCGAAAGCTGCAGCAAAAATAGAACAATAATAAATGTTATAAATAAATTAAAAAAAAAGTAAATAGAAATTAACGATATTTTATATATATTAAAAAATTAAATTAGCTTACTCGTTATCCCCCTGGGGATAAGAAGAATCCTCCTGTCAGATGGATCACGACTCTCCTGTCCCGATGATGATGATGGTCCTGTCGTAGGTGTGGATGATGAGGGTGCAGCCTGTGTCCCGACCACATAAGGCTGGGTAGGGGGTGCAACTCCATCACCCTGAGGTATCCTGTCCACAGAGGTGCTGGTAGGGTGGTCTCGATCTGAAGGTTATGGGTCGGCTGGCGAAGGGACTCTCGCAGCACGACCTCTGCCACGACCTCCACGACGACCCCTACCTCTAGAGGAATCTGCCATCTGTGAAAAAAATGAAAAGATGATTACACAACAGTGTAAATAATACAAAAATAAATTACCTAAGTAGAATGACATTTACACAATGAATTATGACATAAATAAATTACCTAAGTAGAATCTCCGTCACTAAATTCACCCTCACTCTCATCAGTATCACTTGATCGGAATGTACCTTCGCTAGATGCGTCCAACTCGGATTGATCCATTAACTCTCTTTCAACTTCTTCCCCATTTCCGGAAATGTCCGCCAGAGAATTAACAATAATGTCCGGCGTAATTTGCAACGGTACGTGGGGTCTTGAAAACTCATCATCTTGGTACGGAGCATCTTCTTCATGCTGGTTGATTACATTATCAGTAATTATACTGCGAGCCTTTATCTTAATAACACCCAACCAGCCTTGACGTCCTTCGGGATATGGCGAGTAATAAACCTGATCTGCCTGTTGTGAAAAAATGAATGGGCCGTACGCCTTATTATACCTTCGAGACATCCTAACTTGAACAATACCATATTTTTTATCGATTTTTGTCCCTACGTCAAGAGTAGGATCAAACCAATCACACTTGAAGATAACTAACTTCATCACGGGGAAACCGGTATAATCGAGTTCAAGGATGTCAGTTAGAACCCTATAGAAATCATCCTCTACATTGCCATCAGTGGCTCGCATACAAACACCATAGTTACACGTCTGCATTCCTTCATTCCATGTTTTTGTGTTAAATTTATATCCATTTACAATATAAGTATTCCATGATGTAACCCATCTGTTAGGCCCCCATGCCAAATTTGTCAACAATGGATTTTGAACATTGTTATCTGGATCTAGTACCTAAAAAATCAAATATTTTATTATTCTTATACATGCATTGATATTTAAGGAGATAAAATGTATTGCAACAAATGAAGATGCTTAACCTACATATTTACTGAACCACGTAGCAAAGTGAGAAGTAATTTCTCGATCAACCTGATCGTTTGAAATGTCAGGTTGGAGATCCCTTAGAAAATTGTCGTACATCCTACATATGGGAGATTAACAGCAGGACGATTAATAATCATAAATGTCAATTGAACTTATAAAAGACATTGTAGAAACTTATTCTAAATATGGTGCCACATCTTCACAATTTTGAAGGATATACAGATGAGTAGCATTAATGTCACACTTGCTCCAAGAAATATCCTTTTGATTTGCCACTAAATCTGCCGGATAGTTGAATATTGATATAGGAGGACTAGTTGAACTTCCTTTGCCCGAATCAACGTTTCTAGGCATCCTTGTCCTTCTCGTGTTAACTTCGTCCCGGGATAGAAATAAGAGGCAAAAGTGGAAGTCTCCTCTACTAAGTATGCTTCACAAATGGAACCCTCCACTCGTGCCTTGTTCTTGACTTTGTGTTTAAGGGAGTGCAGGAACCTATTAAAGAGGGATACATACAAATAATTACTAGTTTTAGGGAAAGCTAAACTACGCTCTCGTGTTCGTGAATTTCATATGTATTAAGTAAAATAGTTCATGTTGTTTAACTCTCAAATGGATACATCCAGTGGTATTGGACTGGGCCACCAACTCTTGCTTCGTAAGGTAGATGAACTGGCAGGTGTTCCATGGAATCAAAGAAACTCGGCGGGAAGATTTGCTCCAGCTTACATAACAAAACGGGTATATTGACTTCCATATCCTTTAATTGATTCACATTTAGTGTTGTCGATGTAAGCTCCCTGAAAAAGTGGCTAAGCTCAACAAGTGGGTTCCAAATTTGCTTCGGTAATGCGTCGAACGCAATTGGAAGCAACCGTTGCATGAACACGTGGCAATCATGACTCTTCATTCCATGTAACTTTGCTTCCTTAATGTCAACACATCTACCCAGATTGGAAGCATACCCATCTGGTAACTTTAGTTCTTTAACCCACTTACAAACGGCCACTTTCTGTGTTTTGCTTAGTGTATAACTTGCCTTCGGTTTGATAAGTCTGCCACGACCACTGTCCTGCAACTCAAGTTCCTTCCGATTACAAATTTCAGCCAGATCCAATCGGGCTTTATTTGTATCCTTTGTCCTCCCCTTGATGTCCATCACAGTGTCAAACACATTCAAAAACACATTCCTCTCAGTATACATGACATCAATGTTGTGACGGAGTAGCTGCGTCCTCCAATACGGCAACCTCCAAAATATACTTTGTTTTGTCCAATTATGGTTGACGCCATAATCAGGAATATGTTCTCCTTGAGATTCATGGACGAGCGGTAAGTACTGTACTCTGCGCCATACATTAGGACCAATCAAACGTGGTGGAGGCGGTGTTGTCTCCGCACAATGCTTCTTGAATGCATTCTTGTTCCGGCTATAAGATGATCTTTTGGAAGGAATTGACGATGACAATCAAAATATGAGATCTTTCGACTATTTTTAAGCATGAATGCCTTCGATCCCTCCATACATATTGGGCATTCAAGCTTCCCCGCGGTCATCCAACCCGACATGATCCCATAAGCGGGAAAGTCGTTGATCGTCCACATCAAAGCTGCTTTCATGATGAAATTCTGCCTCAAAGATACGTCATATGTCAACACACCATCATTCCACAGCATCGTCAAATCATCTATCAGTGGCTGCAAGTATACATCAATCTTACCTTTTGGATTAGACGGACCCGGAATTATGACTGTTAGGAACATAAACTCCTGCTTTATGCACATCCCCGGGGGAAGATTGTACGGAGTCAGGATAACCGGCCAACAAGAGTATGCTTTTCTAGACTGCCCAAAAGGATTAAATCCATCAGTAGATAACCCCAATCGGACATTGCGAGGGTCCTGCGAAAATGCCATATGAACCCTATCAAAATGCTTCCAAGCTTCTCCATCAGATGGATGACACAAGACATCTTGCTCCCTCTCATGCTCACCATGCCACCTCATGTGAGCTGTAGTGGCCATCGAAGAGTACAATCTTGTAGGTCTTGGCACGAGCGGAAAGTACCACATCTTTTTTAGCGACCTCTTCTTCTCAATGCCCATCCTAGTGGTTGTCTTATACCGATCCGCACCACAAAATCAATAACATGTTATGTTTTTCACTGAATCATCCTTATAGTACAACATACATCCATTCGGGCAACAATCAATTTTCAAACACCCCAGACCCAAATTTTCCACAGACTTCTTAGCATGATAAAAACTAGTAGGCATCCGATTGTCTTCTGGCAACGCCTTGGACACTGACTTGGTGAGGCGATTAAAACAACCTTCTTGCATATTGTAGTCAGATTTGATACTCAACCATTCCATGCACATCGACAACTCCGTGTACTCCCGACATCCTTCCCACAATGGAGATCGTGCAGTACTCAGCATATCATAGAATCTTTGAGCTTCGGGATTCGGATTCTCCTCTATGTATTGGGAACCCATTCCACCATCTTTTCCCCCATCTTCTTCTAGTACAACAACAACCGATGGTCCATCATGATCTATTATCATCTGCTCGTATGGATTCAATTCTTCCCTCCGGTCACCACTCCCATAGTACGAACCTTCAAGCACAATCGGGTTTAAGTCAGGCAACGTCTCACCATGGTTACTCCACCAATAGTAATCAGGCATGAAGCCCTTCTCATAAAGATCGGTTACAAATCCATCCATGCTTTTGAAAGATTGACACTTGCATCTTTTGCAAGGACACCTCAATTGATCACCGCCCAACCATATAAATCTCTCCTGGCTAACAACAAACTCTATAAACTCACCCACTCCAACTCTATACTCTTCCCTAAGACGTTTATTCCGATCCAACCTACGATACATCCATTTTCGATTCTCTGGAATATCCATTGCTGGCAATTAAATAGCTTGACCAATCCTATAATAACACTTATATATTACAGTGCATTCCAATAACTCCATCAATCTCGTTCTTATAACAAGGTATGAACCTATCCCATTCGAGAAGAAACCTTTACCACACTCGGCTAATAATAGTTATTCCCATATTCAAATACCTTATACTTGACAAAATTTTGGCAGCATTTCCCATCGGTCTCCAAGTACAAGACTCGAGCACGGTGAGAATCACCGCGATCAAGTATGCACCAGGAGAACAAAAGGAAATGCATCAGACCGAGATTTCAACAAGTATATAAGGCATTTGAACATTGAAATGACTATTGTACGAGTGTGAAAAAGGGTTTTTCCCAAACTGTCCCACTTGGACAATTCAAGATTCAATACAATGAGCATGCATACCTTGATAAGTTACGCATGCTCATTAATATTGAATCTCAAATAGGAAACTAAGGCTTTCGTAAATTAATTATTAACTCTAACAGAAAATAAAAACATTAACCTATAAATATTGCAACATTGTTGAGCTTATATAAATTGCAGCGTAAATCAATACAAACTAAGATTAAATATTGTAGCAAACATCCTATTAAGCTCCGCTCTCCACTAACAAGTAGCAATTAATTGTCAAACACATGCATAATTTCTAAATTATCAACACACAACCAGCATCCCGCCTTTCAGACAGGATCACATCCTATTGAGCTCCGCTCTCCACTAACAAACAACACATATTGACAAACACATGCACAAACATTAAATTATCAGCATACAATCAGACAAGATCACATCCTATTGAGCTCAGCTTTCCACTACCAAACAACACGATAATTCACATAATACATTACACCGAGTGTTCAGAGAACTTACCTGAGAGAGAAAACACAACAGAGTAAGGATAAGGGGAGGATCCGGAGCCAACAGAGAGTAGAAGAATATGACAACAAGGACTTATCGTGCATAAATGAAATTAGTCCTTTCAAATCAAATCACTATTCTATATATACAGGATCCAGTACAACTATTTATAAGACTAGAAACATATAAATTAATATAAAATAGAATCAATAATATACGGTTACAAATTTAGAACAACTTGCAACTTGGCGTATTCTTAGCTTCTCATCTCAGTACTCAGTAAAATGGATTGCACCAAATTTCCGGACAAAGTAAGTTGTTGTAAACATCAATGTACTGATGAACTTTGTTTATATGTTCCAACATGACTGCAAACCCATTTTTGAGTCCTAAACTCACTTATGGATAGAAGCAAAAAAATTGTTATTTATGTGTTTTGCCAAAAATCGGTTTGAGTTTTTCAACTCCTTTACTCTTATCACAGTAGCCTTAAAAATTAATCCCTTCTCATATTCGTTTAAATCAATACGAATGACACAATCAAAATCACATTAACTCTTTTAAACACTGTTTTAACATTACAATATTTAAAAACATAAATCAATTACTACAGTCTCATTTCTAATTAAATCCTCAAGTATAAAACTCAATTTTTCAAATGTACAAACCAAGGTTGTCAAATCGCAATTCAAATCGTGAATCATTAGGCTAGTTTTTGAATCGTGAATCGTGAATCGTATCGAATTGTAAGATTCATAAACATAATGAAAAATAAGTTGAAATATATAATTTGAATAATGCATCATGTATATATGCTTATTATTTGAAAAAAAAACAAAAACATAAATTCATAAATTATAAGTTCATAGTTAAGTGTAGCCATCAACACTAATATAAGCTAATAAATACGAAAAACTCATAATAGATAAGTAAATAGTAGATAAGTAAATAAGTAAAGTCATAAATAAGAAAAACTCATAATAGATAAGTAAAACTCATAAAAGTGATCAAAAAATATTATTAATTTATAGTTTCCAGGTGATAAGGACAAAGTCACATTCATATATGTGATAATATAATATATTTTCTTTTGTAACTAGCGTAAAGTTTTAAACCGACACAGAGCCTAAAGTTCTAAACGGCACCGACAATGGGAAAACAAAATGCAGCCCGAATCAAAACGCTGATGTAACCAAAAAAATATCTTAATGTAACCAAAGAAAAAAAAACGCAGCAACACGACGAACTACCACTAAGCAAAGGAAACCCATCTTCACTACGCAGTAAAACGCTACCTTCGATCCGATTCTCAGACCAACAAAAGACCCAAAAGAACATAACGCACTGAATCGCGATTATGCCGGCGATTCGTAAATCGCACCAGATCGCACGATTCCGACGACGATTCCAACACCTCTGCGATTCTCCAAACATTCAGTATCGTTTTCTCGTCGTATCGTGTCGTTACGTACGATACAAATCGCAAATCGTGCGATTTAGACAACCATGGTGCAAACAGCCCAAATTCACATTGACACTGCCTTATGTTTATATACATTACGCCTAAGCGATAAATACCGACACAACATATAAACAAGTTGTTGCAAGCATGAATGTCTTCGATAAAAATCCACACAACAACAATTGAGTAATTTGACATAACAGAATATGATAGCAGGGCAGTGGAAGCAATAGAGAATTTAGGGTTTAGGGTTTAGCAAAGAAAGAGAAATGGAAGCTTACGCTTTCACTAATGGAAAATATACATTAGACGGTAAAGGTTTACGTCAGTTAACCAAAAGCTAGACGTTAAAAAGGAGGCGGTGGCAGTTTTGTAAATATCAGACTTCATTAATTCAATTTTAACGTCAGTTGTTTTAAGGACTGACGTTAAAAGTGAAGTGACTCACTTTTAACGTCAGTTCAATAAACAACTAACATTAAAAGTGAACCTTTTAACGTCAGTTCATCACTGAACTGACGTTAAAAGTGCGTTACTTCACTTTTAACTTCTGTTCTTTCATCAACAGATGTTAAAGGTTATTTTAATAATTTTTTTTATCTATTATATGTACCCTTCCGCATTGCCTTCCTCAAAGTTTTAGTTTCACAATTGCTTTGATGTTTTGTGTTTCTGTTTTGAAAAATAAAATATATGTGCGAAGTATAAGTTGATTCAATAACCCAAACCGGATCTCATTCATTGAAAGGGTTTAAAATCCTTTAAAATCCTATAAAAAGTTACATTGATAGGGTTTATAATCCTATAAAAAGTTACATTGAAAGGGTTTAAAATCCTAAACATATTGTTGAGGGGCTTCGTTCCCTTCACGGGTGAGCAAGAGAGGAGAGTCGAGCGACCGAGTTTTCTAGAGCGTCTGAGCAAGGGTGCATCCGATCTGTTTCAGTAATGGTCTTGGAATAGTCATTTGCTTCCAAAGCTGACGTTCTGGTGCTGTAGCTAGCTGCCTGATAAGCCTCTGGCTCATCTAGTTTTATGGCTAGTATGACCAGGGTTTTGTGCAAATTATATCCTATTTTCACCTAAATTAGATTAGATTGTCCTCAAGCAAGGTTTTGAGTCTATAAAGTAGTTTTAGGTTAAATTATCCAGTTTTGAGTCAAATAATATACTTATAGTTATTTCTTTGTTTTCAGGTTAAGTAGAAGTTGAGAGAATAAAGAAGCAGGGGATTCGCCTCGCGAGAGTTTTGCTCGCCTCGCGAACCTGAAAGCCAGCAGAACAGTGAAATTGACATCCTCTCTGGTTCACCCCGCGACTGCTCTTCTCACCTCGCGACCCCGAAGACTGACTGTTCCAAGAAATTGTAAGGTTTCTGTGTCGCCTCGCGAAGACTTTACTCGCGTCGTGAGTAATCCATCCCTGAAGATCAAAAGTCAGCACGGTTGATGCATGTTAAGGGTCACGGCTGTGGCAGTTTCGAAGTTGAAGAGTCTCGCCTCGCTAGCATCCATTCGCCTCGCGAGAATACCAAAGGTTGCAGACTGTTCGCAAGATTCGCGTCGCGAGAGATGCTTCGCCTCTCGAACAGGCTTAATTTCTGACTAGTATAAATTGATGTTTTGAACAGTTTGTAAAGACTTTTGCTTCTCCATTGTTTAGTTTTACATTTTCTCTGTGTGTTTTCGTTTTTGTCATGGAGAACTAAGTTCTAGGATTAATCTACTGTATGAGAATTCCATATACTTGAGGTTTTGTAGTTCCTACCTTACTTTCTTTTCCCTTTTCAATACCATATTATGCATTTCTGTTTGTTATTTCAGGAGTGTATAGTATTGTATTGATTTGTTTCAGTGATGTATGTTCCTATACTTAATCGCGTTTGTTATTTCGCGTGCGTTCATTCATGTTCGTTTGTTCATGAGAGCTTAACCCCGTTTGTTATTTCGGGAATAGGAACATATGTCCGTAGTAGCGATTACGTTGTTAGTTGTTGCTACAACTGAAAGGGGATTAGAATCTGCTTAGGGCTTGGGATTACATGAACCAAGGATAGTGGGGAATTCGAGGACAGTAGACAGTAGATTAATCGTTGTTTGCTAATTGATAATCTCTTTTCAACTGCCCTGTTTTCATTGCGTTGTTATTGCTTATTTTCTTATTTGCACTCCAATCCAACCCCCCAAAAAAAAACTGATTTTTGTGAAAGATAACACTTTCAGAGTCCTTGAGAGACGACATCCGCCTTGAGAGACGACATCCGAGTTGTCGCCCTAAACTACAGTTTTAAACCCGCTCGTCCTTTTTGGCGCGTGCGCGACAGCGCGACCAAAAATTGGCGCCGTTGCCGGGGACTCTGAGTTGTTATTTTTCGCATTTTTTTTATTTTATTTTCTTTTCTTTCTTTTATTTTTCTGTTTTGTTTTGAATTGGTCTGGCTACTAGGTCGAATTGCCCTGAACTGTGTGATTTTGACCCGGAAATTGAAAGAACACTGCACACACTCCGTAGGGAATTTCGGGCTAGCACTAGTAGTGATTCCAATTTCAAAACTGTTTTTGAAAACATGGGAGACCAGAGGACATTAAGACAGCTTGCTGCCCCTGATGTCAACTATAATGGATTGTGTATTTCATATCCTGGTGCTGACACTCCTTTTGAACTGAAATATGGTTTTATTCACTTGTTGCCCAAGTTTAATGGTCTTGCAGGTGAGGATCCACACAAGCACTTGAAGGAATTCTAAGTTGTATGCTCCACAACCTCGAGATCAGAGGGAGTCACTGAGGATAGTATCAAGCTGAAGGCTTTTCCGTTTTCACTCCAGGGAGCTGCAAAGGATTGGCTATTGTATCTTGAGCCCAACTCCATCACCACTTGGAATGATTTGAAGAGGGTGTTCCTAGAAAGATATTTTCCTGCTTCAAGAGCTGCTTCAATAAGAAAAGAAATATGTGGCATCAGGCAAGGGAATGAATCGCTAGCTGAATATTGGGAAAGGTTCAAGCATTTGGTATCCAGTTGCCCTCAGCATCAAATTTCTGAACAACTCCTGATCCAGTACTTTTATGAAGGATTGCTGCCGATGGATAGGAATATTTTGGATGCTGCTAGTGGGGGAGCATTAGTTGATAAGACCCCAGCTGCTGCCAAGCAACTCATTGAGAATATGTCATTGAATTCCCAGCAGTTTTCTACCAGAAGAAATTCAGTTGAGACAAGAGGTGTGCATGAGATTCATAGTTCATCTTCCAACCAGGCCGCCCTTGAGAATAGATTGGATGAGCTGACTTCCTTTGTAAGGCAATTGGCAATAGACAAGGTTCAACCTGCAAAGTTATGTAGCATGTGCAATTCACCTGAGCACCCATATGATCCATGCCCGATCCAGAGAGAAGAGTTTGTCAGTGAAGTACCTCAAGCTTATGCAATAAACCCCTATAATCAAGGAAACAGTCAGAATCGGTACAACACTCCAGACCTCTCTACCAATAGGTACCATCCCAGCTGGAGGAATCACCCTAATCTGCGGTATGGGAACTCATCCCAACAACAGCCGATGGCACCTCAGAATCCTCCTCCAGTGACCACTTCTGCACCTTCTGGACCTTCATTAGAAGACTTGGTCAAGCAAATGGCAGCAACCAATCTACAGCTTCAACAGCAGGTTGGACAGGTTGCCGCTTCGCAGGCACAGTTTCAGCAGAGGACAGATGCTAGCATTCAGGCTTTGCATACCCAGATTGGACAGCTGTCCACATCCATAAACAACATACAGCAAGGTCAAGGATCCAATCAGCTACCTGTACAGCCAGCCTCCAACCCTAATGTGAGTGCCATATCTCTGAGATCTGGAAAAGTTGTTGAGGCCACTTCTGGAAAGGATGAAGAAACTATTGAGGTCACTCCTGAGCCTACTGTTGAGGTTACTCCTGAGCCTATTGTTGAAGTTGAAGTTGAGAAAGTTTACAGACCACCAATCCCATTCCCACACAGATTACAGAAAAATAAGAAGGTTGGTGGTGAAGACAAGGAAAAGGAGATTCTTGATGTTTTCAGAAAAGTAGCTGTAAATATTCCTCTCCTAGATGTGATCAAGCAAGTGCCCAAATATGCCAAATTTCTGAAGGACCTATGCACCAACAAGAGGAAGATGAAGAATAATGAGAGAGTTGACTTGGGAAGGAATGTCTCAGCGCTTATCCAGTCTAAGCTAGAAAGAGTTGCTTCTATATCCCCTACTCAAGCACTACCACAAAAGTGCAAGGATCCAGGCACCTTCACTATTCCATGCACTATTGGGGACAGGAAGTTTGAAAACTGCATGCTAGCCTTGGGAGCATCAATCAATGTCATGCCTACCTCCATCTTTAACAACCTTGATCTTGGGTCATTGCAGTACACAGGTCTTACCATCCAGTTAGCTAACAGGACCAGTGCCCGACCCATGGGAATGGTAGAGGATGTGCTAGTGCAAGTTGATGACTTGATATTCCCTGCAGACTTCTACATCCTAGACATGGCAGGAGAGACACCTTCCAGTAGATCACCTATAATCTTGGGCAGACCATTCATGATGACATCCAAGACCAAGATTGATGTTTATGATGGGACTATGTCTATGGAGTTTGGTGGTATTGTGGCCAAGTTCAAGATCTTTGATGCTATTAAACACCCAGTGGAGGAGCACTCTGTTTTCCACTTAGAGTTGCTTTCTGAGCTTATTGAGGATACTCATGAGGACTTTGTTTCAGATTTTCCTTTTATTTCTGGTTTTGATGATGTATATACTTGTACTAACTGTACTAACACTAACCCGTGTTCTGTTTGTTCTGAGTTTCTGGACTCAACTTTGCAGGGTGATAGTGATAGTGAGATTGGAGCTGTTTGTTCAGCAGAAGTCCGTGGCATCATGGCTACTTCCAATGCACCATCTGTTGAGCAGCCACCATCCTTAGAGCTCAAGCCACTCCCAGAGAACCTGAAGTATGCTTACCTAGAGACAAATGAAAGACTTCCACTCATCATCTCTTCCAGCCTCGACTCTGATCAGGAAGCAAAACTATTGGAAGTTCTAAGGAAGCACAAGAAGGCTATTGGGTGGACTTTAGCTGATATTCCAGGAATTAGCCCCTCCAGATGCATGCACATAATTTTATTGGAGGATGGGGCTAAGCCAGTCAGACAGGCCCAAAGGCGACTTAATCCACTGATTTTGGATGTGGTGAAGAAAGAGGTGACTAAGCTTCTACAGGCAGGTATTATATACCCCATCTCTGATAGTACTTGGGTAAGCTCGGTGCAAGTTGTACCAAAGAAGTCTGGTCTAACAGTAGTTAGGAATGAAAATAATGAGCTTGTGCCTACTAGAGTCCAGAATAGCTGGCGAGTTTGTATAGACTATAGGAAGCTGAACCAGGCCACCAGAAAGGATCATTTTCCTTTGCCGTTCATAGATCAGATGCTGGATCAGCTGGCTGGTCAATCTCATTATTGTTTTCTAGATGGCTTTTCCGGGTATTTCCAGATCCATATTGCCCCTGAGGATCAGGAAAAGACCACCTTCACGTGCCCCTTCGATACGTTTGCTTATAGGAGGATGCCATTTGGCCTTTGTAATGCTCCTGGCACCTTTCAAAGATGCATGCTTAGCATTTTCTCTGACTTTATTGAAAATTGCATAGAGGTGTTCATGGATGATTTTACTGTATATGGCTCCTCATTTGATGCATGTCTGCATAGTCTGAGTCTAGTTCTACAAAGATGTATTGAGACTGATTTGATTTTGAATTATGAGAAATGTCACTTTATGGTAGAACAGGGGATAGTTTTGGGTCATGTAATTTCTAAAGAGGGTATTTTCGTAGATCCCTGCAAAAATTGATGTGATTTCTTCATTGCCTTACCCATCTTGCGTACGCGAGATCCGTTCTTTTCTTGGACATGCAGGGTTTCTACAGGCGCTTTATCAAGGACTTCAGCAAGATAGCACTGCCATTGTCAAACCTGCTGAAGAATGATGCCCTGTTTCAGTTTGATGAAAAGTGCAAGAAAGCATTTGACTATTTGAAAAAAGCATTGACTCTACCCCTGTCATCCAGCCCCCTGACTGGACACTGCCTTTTGAACTGATGTGTGATGCTTCAAATTTTGCTGTGGGAGCAGTTCTGGCACAAAGAGTGGGCAAGGCTGCCCATGTAATTCACTATGCTTCTAGGACATTAGATGCTGCACAGTCAAATTACACCACCACTGAGAAAGAACTGCTAGCTGTTGTATTTGCACTTGATAAGTTTAGGTCTTATTTGCTAGGTTCTAGGGTCATTGTTTTTACTGACCATGCAGCTCTGAAGTACCTATTGAAGAAGCCAGAAGCTAAGCCAAGACTGATCCGGTGGATGCTTTTGCTCCAAGAATTCAATGTGGAGATCAAAGACAAAAGTGGAGCTGAAAATTTGGTAGCAGATCACTTGAGCCGGATAGCAAGGGATGAGGATACTTCTCCCATCCAAGATGATTTCCCTGATGAGAGACTTTTACATCTGTATGGGGTAACCCCCTGGTTTCTTTGACATTGTAAATTTTCTTGTTCTTTGGTGTTGTTCCTGCAGGTACAAGTAGACATAAGTTCCACAAGCTCAAAAGCGATGCAAAGTACTATGTGTGGGATGATCCCTACCTGTGGAAGTTTTGCAGTGACCAGGTTATTCGGAGGTGTGTCCCCGATCATGAGACAGAGTCCATCCTGCATTTCTCACATGCCTCTCCAGTTGGAGGACACTTTGGACCTCAGAGGACAGCAACAAAAGTCTTGGATTCTGGATTTTACTGGCCCACAATTTTTAGGGATTCATATGAGGTATACAAGAATTGTAAGGAATGTCAAACAGCCGGCCCTGCCATCACTCGTAAGAGTGAGATGCCTCAACAGCCCATGCTCTTTTGTGAAGTTTTTGATGTGTGGGGGATGGATTTCATGGGTCCTTTCCCTCCTTCTTTTGGTTTTGTATATATTCTTTTGGCTGTAGATTATGTTTCAAAGTGGGTGGAAGCAATCCCCACTAGGACTAACGATGCTCAAATTGTTTCCAAATTTGTTAGGTCCAACATTTTTTGCAGGTTTGGCATACCTAAGGCCATCATCAGTGACCAGGGCACACACTTCTGCAACAGAACCATGGAAGCCTTACTCAGAAAATATGGGGTTGTACATAGAGTTTCCACTGCTTACCATCCCCAAACCAATGGCCAGGCTGAAATATCAAACAGGGAGATCAAGCAAATTCTAGAGAAGATGGTGCAGCCTAATAGAAAGGAATGGAGCCACCGTCTGGAAGACGCACTGTGGGCACAGAGGACTGCTTTCAAGACCCCTATAGGAATGTCCCCATTTCGGCTAGTTTTTGGCAAGGCATGTCACCTCCCGGTGGAAGTTGAGCACCGTGCATATTGGGCAGTAAAGTGTTGTAACATGGACATAAAGCAATCTGGTGTTGAAAGAAAACTGCAGTTGCAGCAACTTGAGGAGCTTAGGCTTGAAGCCTATGAAAGCTCCAGGATTTATAAAGAAAAAACAAAACAATTTCATGATAGAATGATTGTTAGGAAAGAATTTTTTGTGGGCCAGCTAGTCTTATTGTTTAACTCCCGCCTGAAATTGATGGCTGGGAAACTTAGGTCCAAATGGGATGGCCCCTTTGTCGTTACTAATGTGTTTCCTTATGGTGCAGTAGAGATTACACGTGCAGGTACACACAAGCCCTTCAAGGTTAACGGGCAGAGGTTGAAGCCATTCCATGGTGTGGATGCTGTTGTTCCTGTGGATGCAAATGTTGAGGAGCTCTCCTTGGAAGCTCCCACCTACATCGCTACTTAATCAGGGAGTTTCTTTTCCTTTCCCTCACTTTGATTGTATAGTTCTGTTGTTCATTGGGGACAATGCATGTTTTAAGTGTGGGGGAGGGAACTAGTTGTAGTTTTTCCTTTTCTTTGAATAAAGCTCCTGAATAATTTGAGAAGCTCAGGAGTATTTGTATGTTGAGTCTTTTGTTGGCAAGTTTGATGGATTTTGATTGATGTTGCACAGATTGCTTGCATGATTGATATGTGATGATTCCCCCTAGGCTGAAAAATTGCTGAAAAATTTTTGTTTTTGAAAAGTGATTCCCATGTGAAATTGAAAACTGAACTTTGAGATTTTGTTATGATGGCATGATTTATGATAAGTTTGGGGTGATAGGAAGCACACACTAGGGATAGAATCTCGTTCAAATAATTTGCATGAATGTCCAGGTGAGGTTTTGAGCCTCCAACATATTTCTAACTGTGTGAAATCACTTTCAAGTTGCACTTTCCTGAATTTGCTTGAATCTCTTTTTGGTTTGCATGATTATGTGTTTGCTTCAGATGATTTAGGCATTTTCTTTGTAAATAGCTACTTAGCCTAAAAATAACCAATTCCTAATGCATGTTCCCTAGTTAGCCCCATTGAGCCTATTAGCCTGTTAATTCTTGATAACCTAATGTTATAAGCCCAAAAATCTGGAAAACCATGTTAACCCAATCTTAGGATTAGGAGAGCATGTAATCTTAGAATGGGTGCAAGAAACTAAGTTTGGGGTGGCTGCAAGGTGTAATATGTTGTTGGGATTGAGAAAAAAATACAATAAAAAGGTTGGAGCCAAAGGCTTTTAGAAAAAAAAATGATGAAAAAAAAAAGGTAAAAAAAAAAGTGTAAAAATGAAAAAAAAAAGAGAAGAAATGGCTGTAGTCACCCAAGGCAATTGAAAAGATGAATGAGAAAAGGAACTTGAGTAGAAATTCAAAGTGTAAAAAGTTCATGCTCTCTTAGTTCCTAGGGTCTTCAGCCTAGTTCCTTTTGTATATCCTACCCTTAGCCAGGTCCCATTACAACCCATAAAAGACCTTTTGATGTTGCATGCATGTTTTCTGTGGGTACCATTTGGAGATGAAAATCAAATTTTTGGAAAGTGTTCTTGAAAAGTGAAACTGAGTGCAATGTTGATAGCCTGACACAAACTGAGTGATTGAGTGATATACTAAATGCCCTTGTGAGGAAGGCAGTTGTTTGAATAAGGTGATCTCCCTCTTGTGTGTGACTTGGATCCCCTTCTTAGATTAATGATTGTTTGATTGATGAAATTCTCAATTGTTTAGAATAAATGAATGTGGGGATTGCTTTGTTGAAAGGGGGGACATTAAAGAAAACTGTTTTGATGTGTTGCTTGAATTTGTGCAAGGTTGATTGAATCTTTTAAGCTTGCCAGGTCTTGAGTCTTTTTGATTTTTGAGTCTTAGTTTGCTTGGGGACAAGCAAAGTTTAAGTTTGGGGTATTTTGATAAGCCTCTGGCTCATCTAGTTTTATGGCTAGTATGACCAGGGTTTTGTGCAAATTATATCCTATTTTCACCCAAATTAGATTAGATTGTCCTCAAGCAAGGTTTTGAGTCTATAAAGTAGTTTTAGGTTAAATTATCCAGTTTTGAGTCAAATAATATACTTATAGTTATTTCTTTGTTTTCAGGTTAAGTAGAAGTTGAGAGAATAAAGAAGCAGGGGATTCGCCTCGCGAGAGTTTTGCTCGCCTCGTGAACCTGAAAGCCAGCAGAACAGTGAAATTGACATCCTCTCTAGTTCGCCCCGCGACTGCTCTTCTCGCCTCGCGACCCCAAAGGCTGACTGTTCCAGGAAATTGCAAGGTTTCTGTGTCGCCTCGCGAAGACTTTACTCGCGTCGCGAGTAATCCATCCCTGAAGATCAAAAGTCAGCACGGTTGATGCATGTTAAGGGTCACGACTGTGGCAGTTTCGAAGTTGAAGAGTCTCGCCTCGCTAGCATCCATTCACCTCGCGAGAATACCAAAGGTTGCAGACTGTTCGCAAGATTCGCGTCGCGAGAGATGCTTCGCCTCTCGAACAGGCTTAATTTCTGACTAGTATAAATTGATGTTTTGAACAGTTTGTAAAGACTTTTGCTTCTCCATTGTTTAGTTTTACATTTTCTCTGTGTGTTTTCGTTTTTGTCATGGAGAACTAAGTTCTAGGATTAATCTACTGTATGAGAATTCCATATACTTGAGGTTTTGTAGTTCCTACCTTACTTTCTTTTCCCTTTTCAATACCATATTATGCATTTCTGTTTGTTATTTCAGGAGTGTATAGTATTGTATTGATTTGTTTCAGTGATGTATGTTCCTATACTTAATCGCGTTTGTTATTTCGCGTGCGTTCATTCATGTTCGTTTGTTCATGAGAGCTTAACCCCGTTTGTTATTTCAGGAATAGGAACACATGTCCGTAGTAGCGATTACGTTGTTAGTTGTTGCTACAACTGAAAGGGGATTAGAATCTGCTTAGGGCTTGGGATTACATGAACCAAGGATAGTGGGGAATTCGAGGACAGTAGATTAATCGTTGTTTGCTAATTGATAATCTCTTTTCAACTGCCCTGTTTTCATTGCGTTGTTATTGCTTATTTTCTTATTTGCACTCCAATCCAACCCCCTCCCCCAAAAAAAACTGATTTTTGTGAAAGATAACACTTTCAGAGTCCTCGAGAGACGACATCCGAGTTGTCGCCCTAAACTACAGTTTTAAACCCGCTCGTCCTTTTTGGCGCGTGCGCGACAGCGCGACCACTGCCGATTCTCCAGAAAGATGATAAGGTGAGCAACTCACACTATGTGATTTACACAACCTTATCACCCATGTTATGTGATTTACACAACCTCAGAAGTTGTTTGACCATTAAGACAAAGACCTTTGAGTCTAGGAATAGGAAGAAAGAGTGATGAAGTTAATCTCCACGGCAGAGCCATATTGTGAAGCAGAAAATTAAAAGGATGGAAGGAAGCTATTTATAGGAGCAGGAGGTGAAGTTACTAAGCTATTCTGATTTTCTTGAAAACTTACCTATAAACTTTAATGCTCATTAAGAGGATTAAGTTACAAGGTGCATGGGTAAGTAGCACAGTAGTCAAAGGAATGAATTCTTGCAGAATCTTATACACCTTTAACGTCAGTTGTTTAATATAACTGACATTAAAGGTGTTTTTAAAATAAAAAATATTTATTTTTAACGTCAGTTTTTTATACAACTGACGTTAAAAGTGTGGTTTTTACTTCAGTATAATAAATAGCTGACGTAAATAATCTTATAAATTATAAACGTGCTTAATGAATATTGGAAATAATGTAATATACGGGAACTTGGCAGTCATAAATTAAGTTGACGTTAAAAATGAGGTGGTGGCAATTGATTGGCAGTCATATTTATTTTTAACGTCAGTTTTTATACAACTGACGTTAAAAGTGTGGTTTTTTACTTCAGTATAATAAATAGCTGACGTAAATAATCCTATAAATTATAAACGTACAGAATGAATATTATAAATAATTTAATATACGGGAACTTGGCAGTCATAAATTATGTTGACGTTAAAAATGAGGTGGTGACAATTTGTAAATATTAAATCACTATTTGCGTCAGTTGTGTAAAGAACTTGTGTAAATATTAAACAAGTTTATTTTTAATCTACATTAATTAGCTTGAATTAGTAAACATATTCTTGTGAAAATTAAAATAAATAAACACTTAACATAAAAGTGTTATATGTATAATCAAATCGTATCTCATTGAAGCGATTCATAAGTTACAATTACATGATTAAAAGATAAAAAATTTCTGCAACATAGCACTAAAATATTAAAAAGTTTCTGCTTCAACATCAATTTCTTCTCAGTTCTGTACTCAGAAACTCCAATGGTGCATCGACCCCCTCCCTGCTCATTTGAAGTCCTTGATGCTCCATGTGTGCTTTATCCACAGTCGCTTGGGGAGGAGATGGAATAAAGTGAGGGAGTCATACTATGTGATTTACACAATCTCAGAAGTTTTTTGACCATTAAGACAAAGGCCTTTTAAGTATAGGTATAGGAAGAAATAACAAAAGTCTCAAATGTGATAGAACCATATTGTACAGGAATAGAAAACGCACGAAATATAGAGGAAAAGAAGAGGGTGTATTTACATATTGATACAGAAGAATGGCACTTTATATAGAGAATAGTCTCTCTCTGATTTTCTCGAAAACTTATCTATAAACTTAATGCTCATTAAGAGGATTAAGTTTCAAGGTGCATGTTGATGAAGCCGGCAAGTGTACCGGGTCGTCGCAAGTAATAAAATAAACACGGTAAGTAATTACCGAGGTCGAACTCAGGGATTGGGCTACCAATTCGACTAATCCGCGGGAAATCAGATATGTTTGGTCAAGTTACAGAAGGTGGTTGAGAGAGAAGATAGGATCGAATTCAAATTAACGAATCTAATAAAATAATTAACTAAAAATCTGAAATTAAAATATCCAAGGTCTCAAATCCACCTACCCAATCATGTATAGTACCCAAGTGATGATGAATTCCTCCCTAAGTTCAATTAGAATGTCAACCGGGACCCCCAAATTCTCCTATATCCACTGTCGTGCTCAATAGGACGTATTCGACGATTGGATTAATTACTTACTAGGTCTCATAATCCTAATCTCGAATTTGATTAATTCTTGTTCCCTATAAGGTTGCACTAATCTCCTAAATCCATTGTCGTGCTCATTATTCAATTAGTGATTCCAATCCAAGTTCTAAAACGGGAATCGCCGTTCGGCCTCAAACACGTTTAACTAGTCAATCACGCAAAACATATGATCAACGCAATCAAATCAGAATTGGAAAACATTCATTGAGAGAAGGGGAGAAAATCATACATCGCATGAACGATATACCGCCATGGGCGGCTTCATTGATCCCTCGGACGAGGGGATTAGTTCCTCATGCTCATAGACAAACAATCGGACTTAACCACCATCGTAAAATAAAAAGAAAAGAGGAGACGCAGCTCCAAAGAGAAACAAGGATTCGTAACTACTGATCTAAACAAGTGGCTAACACTCTCCTTCCTAATTTTGATCTGAAACAGCCTTTAAATAAGGATTCTGTTTTTCGCCCGCTCGCGGGGCGAGCTTACTATCGCGACGCGAATATTAGTTTTGGCGCGCTTTGAATTTTGGATTCTCGCGAGGCGAGAGTGTATTCGCGGGGCGAGTCTTCCAACTTCAATCTGTCACAGCCGTGGCCTTCATCACGGCTAGGCCGTGATGGTCTCTGTCTTCCAGGTCTTCAAACTCTCGCGGGGTGAGATTCTTTTCGCGGGGCGAGACTTCAATTCTAGGCTGTGACCTTCATCACGGCTAGGCCGTGATGGTCTCTGTCTTCCAGGTCTTCATGATTCACGAGGCGAGAGTACTGTTCGCGGGGCGAGCCAGAGTGATGACTGTTCCTGCTTTATCTGATATTCAGGCTCGCGAGGCGAGCATCCACTCGCGAGGCGAGCATCTCCAGAAGTGCTTTTTCCACTGCTTCTTGACTTTCCTTGACTCCCGGAGCTTCACTTATTGACCTGAAAACACCAAAAGCAACCAAAAGCATAATTCTATCCAAAATAAGCTAAAAACTACTAAAAATTCCTAGAACGAGTCAAAGTCTACTTAGGAACAAAACAATGCTAAATTTGGGCGAAAACGAGATTGAACTCAAATAATTTGCACGAAAACCACAGTCCATCTAGTTATAAAACTAGATAAGCCAGAGGCTTATCAGTGCATGGGTTAGCACAGTAGTCAAAGGAATGAATTTTTTTGCAGATATACACTTTTAACGTCAGTTGTCTTCAAAAACTGACGTTAAAAGTGCTTTTAAAATAAAAAATATTTATTTTTAACGTCAGTTTTTTATGAAACTGACGTTAAAAGTTTATTTTTACTTCAATTAAATAAATAGTCAAAGGAATTAATGTTTTAACGTCAGTTTCTTAAGACAACTGACGTTAAATATATGACCTTTAACGTCAGTCTTTACAAACAAATGATGTCAAATGTTGTTTTATTTTGGTTTACACCCGCGCGCCTTCTGTACTTCGCTCTGTACGTCTCTTTTCTCTTTTCATCATGCTCAACCCTCACTCTCACTCTCACTCTCACTCTGCCCTAATCGCGAGCTCATCTCCACCGCAACCACCGCGAGGGCTTCTTCGCCACCACCGTGAGGTACACTATTAACCATAACTCTGTCTTTCCATTCATTATTTGCAATAACTTTACATCTCTCTTTCCCCTTCCCGCGCACTAACTCTCCTTGTCCCTCTGCTCTCAGTAACCACATCGAACGTTGGTAACCACTCGAGCTCCCCTTGCGACACCCTACTCTAGGGTCATCCCATTAATACCCAAATATAAAGTATAATTATATAACGCTGGTTACTTTCGGAAAATATAATTTAAGGTGACTAACCTTATATAAAAATAGTGCTTAATTTTTTTTTTCTCTACATCCAACATACAACTATTATAAACATAAACCACATATATGTACATCCATATATATACATATGCTTCATCGTTTACATATACAACTCCTATACTAGGAGATATCAAAAAGCCTTTAGAAGCATAAACCATTCTCCATCAAACTAAACAAAGAAGATAAATATATATACATATCAACAACAACTGGTTCAAAACCATTTCAAAACTAAGGGCTCTAAGAAGCCAAAATAAAACTATCAAGACTCACTACCCCGAAAACTATACCTAAGCTGGTCAAGCTAATGAAACCCATTGGGAAGATCATAAGGATCAATCCCACCTACAGCTGACGAGTCTGATGATGCCTCCGCTTCCATTGCTTCATCTGAAGAATCTCCATCATCCACTGCAGGAGGTTGAAACTCCGGATCATCCTCTAGGTATTCCTCTGGATCTTCTTCACCTTCTACTAGCTCCCCTTCCACTGGAGGTTCTTCATTTCCTAATATCTGAAGAGGTTGAGGTTGAGGTAAAGGATCCATCATTCCATGCTCCTCCAGATATTGAAGATACAACCAAACCGGTGGTAACGATATCTCGATTGTTTCTACTACATGCGTCCTCTGATTGGGTCCTTCTTCTATCGTGCCAATAACTTCAGTACTAGGGCCATGGTAGGTGGCGCTAAGTGCCCCAATATTTATATCCCAGGCACCACCATACTGTGCCCGATCAAAAGTGAGTGTACGAACCCTCGACTGCACCAGTGGTACGTCTGGATTCATCTGAATATGTTGTAAGAGTGAGAAACCAATACTTGGATCTTACTCAATAACCACACTCTAGCCATCAAATACCACATCAACATTTATCACATACAATTAATTATAAAATAACAGTTTATCAGTGGGTTCAACACCCCAAACATCATCCATAAAATTATGCATGACACTTCTATTCATCATCTAATTTTCATCCTAATCTCATGAGATATCCCAACATCATATGAGTTGATCAGACTCCAAAGCCACACTGGCTAACTTGGCCAACTGCCAACAGGTCTGCGACCTCTTCCCATCTTGAAAACAACAAAGGCATACACAGCCAGGCACTCACAAGGCCAAACACATTGCTAATGTCCACAACCAGTGGCACCACCATTAGCAAGTAAGATGGGGATCCCAATGTCCTCCAAGGCACAATGAGATATGCATATCGTAATTACCTCAGCCGCCGGTAATTAATGCATTTAACCACAAATCTCAGGCACGTCTGCCACATGCATGCAAAACACTTTTGTTTTGTTCTTTTCTTTGTGCTCAATCTTTCTCTTGCCGAAGCTCAAAATGGCTTACGACTCACATAGTTTTAAAACACTTTTTAAAACTTTCATTACAACACAGGACCTTACTGTCCGAGTGCTCAATCACGACACCTCTCGACCGGTGCACCAGTACTAGGTTCGTGCTTCTAGAAAACATCTTCAATGTTTTATCACAGTATACCTCATGTATACCTCATGTATACCTCATGTATACAATTCATCACAGTATACCTCTTGTATACCATATAGGCACTCCAAGTCCAAAGGACTGAGTCCATCACAATCACAGAACATTAGTACCCCGACGTCTCGGTTACTAAGTCCAACTGTATTTTCAACATTATTACATCAACTTTCGATTTTGAGAAATTCTTTTCTAATGGTAGAAATTCATTATAAAAATTCTTAACAAATAAAACTTAATTTTCACAACCCAGTGAGTCACTTGAGGTTTAACTTTCTCAAAATAGGCACTGCCGTTTCAAAAATATTTGCCGTCTAGATTTTCTAGATTTGCCGTCAGATTTTGTTTTTAAGACTTTTAAGCCAAAAACTTAACTTTTTCCACTTAATTAATTTTATAAAATCACCCTCAACTTGTTTTCATCAATTAATTTAATAAAATAATATTCTGTAATATTCTGGGTTTTCTTAAGTAAAATTTAACAGTACTAAAATATTTTCACCGTTTTGAACTCATTGTGACTCATAATTCACTTTTCCAAAAACAACTTATTAAAATAATAATATTTTTCAACACTCTTTATTCTTCTCAAAGGAAATTCTCTTTGATATCATATACCAATAATTTGCCACTAAAACCTTGAATATGATTCGATACAATTTCTTAAAGCTTTTATCCGACTTTCTTAATTGTGCACTGACCACTGTCAGGCTTCTCACACATCAAACAACAATTATATCACAGATATTTCCCAGGCAGATCATGCATCACAGTTCATAATATAATTACCAATAAACAATTAACACAAAATAAACCACACAGATATCAATAAAGCAACAATAAACAACATAAATAAACACTAACAAACAATTAATTACAAACAACAATTGGATAGCATATAGCCATTGAATAGAATCCTTCTCGGTACTCCCCCCTTACCTCTTGAAGACTCCTTGTTCAACTTACAAACTCCTTCAGAATTTCCGTTACCTTGTAAACTTGTACTCAACTAACCTTCAATTATTATAACCAAAGAGTTACAATTCAAGAAACTAAAACATTCTAAACCCTAATACATAGTCACGGCCTCTAAGGTTTTTGAATAACTAAAACTTCTAATCATGATTAAGTTATGGATTAATGATCCTTAATTAACCTAAATCATAGATTATCAACTAACAACTAAGTTTCAAACTCAAAACTTCCTAACTCTTTTATACATAGATTCGGCCTCAATAGGTTCATGAAGCTAGGGTTCTTAGGTTAACAAATCATCTTGGATTTATAAAGCATACTTACTAAACACTTGATTTCTAAGATCATTTATGAAAATCATGAACAAAACTCAACAAAACTCACCCACTTAGGGTTCGGCCAACATGAACATTTTTGAGTAAAATAGTCATTTTAAGAAACTAACATGGATTAGAGTGTGTAGTCATACATGCCATATAGAATACATGATCATACATGAAAACACATGAACAAAACTCTACCAACCCTAAGGTGATAGATTCGGCCAAAGCTAGTTTTTCAAGAAAGAGATTTTTGATTACTTCATGCTCTTGGATTTAGATAGTAGACATGATATCTAGAAGATAGAAAGTAGTTTCATCATCATTAGATTTTCCTAGGATTTATTATGATTTTTCAAAGTTCTAGGGTTTGAAACTTGAAAATGATGAACCACCATGATATAAGTCTTGAATCAAGAAACTATCTAAAGAACATAGACATGATTTAAAACAAAGATTAGGATTTACCTCTTGAGAATCAATGATGAAGAAAATCCAAGAACTTGCTTTGAAACTAAGAACTAAGAACTTAGAACTTTAGAGTTTATAGAAGACAAATAACCAAAGAACTAAATGAAAAGTGAGAGGAGGGTATTTATAGTGTGAGTGGCGACATCTCAAGAAGAATCTAGATGAAGATGAGTTGTCATGTTAAAAGGATCAAAGTGCAATTAAGTTCCAAGGACCAAATTGCAAAGATTCCAATAGTTGAAGGACTAGTTTGCAAATAGACAATAGAATGTCATGATGATGAGTTTAATCACATTAAATGCCATCTTATCTTTGACTTGCTTGTCTGATTTTTATGAGTGCAAGACAAGTTAAGAAAGTAAGATAATTCAATGTATTAGGAAGAATCAAGAAACTTGTAGACAAATCTAGGATAAGTAGAAACCTATAGAAAATTCTAGAACCAACTTGACAATTCCAACTAAAATGGGCAGCCACAATTCACATGGGCTTACGTATGGGCTTGAAACATTTGGGCTTGATTTCATTTTCTTATTGGTTGTGGGACCCACTTTGAAGATTTAGGCCTTTAAACATAAGATAAGAAAACTTAAATGGGCTTTATGGACTTAACTATGAACTAAAAAGATTTGGGCTTATAAACCACGACCATTTAGGATTAGAAACAAGGATTCTAGCCCAATCCACTTGAAAAAACGAAAAAAACTAATTTAGGGACAAAATGGTAATTTACAGAAAGTTCAGGGACTTAACTGTAAATTTCGAAATTTTCTATTTAATCCTGAAAAACCTTCTAAACTTAAAAATATGATTCATCCTCTTGAATCATCTCAAAATCCTAAGATAAATCCTTTTACTACTCTTAGAAACTCTAATCTCCTTTCCGTCGTCTACCCGATTACGTTTTCCGTCCGTAATACGTAAATTATTTTATTTTTTTTCTGAAAAACTTCTAAAAATACAAAGTTGTAGAAATTAAAATACTAAACTTAAGTCTCTCGTTCATGAATTAAAATTAGGTCTCTTGAGCAGCATTATTATACTGTCAATGGAATTCGCAGACCGGGTTTCGCCTGAATTTCCAACCTAAATTTTAATCGCAGTTTCCTACGGTCAAGTAGGATTAAATACTATCCTCCGTTCACTTAGAATAACTTTATAAAACTCTAATAAACTTATAAACATATTTATATGTATTTACTGTTATTTAAAACAGTAAAATACAGGGTGTTACACCCCTCCCTACCACCACGCGAGCACCTATTTCTGGTGAGTCTTTAGGGCACATTTTTTTATTTTTGGTTTTGAGTGTATGTTGAAACTGTAGTCTCAGTAGTTGAAACTTGAAATCGTGAGTTTGAGTTGTTTGGAATGTACGTCTCTATTTTTGGTTTTGAGTGCATGTTGCTCTGCTGGTTGATCTGTCACGGCCGTGATGCTCATCACGGCTAGGACGTGATCAGTTCTTCCTGTGATGGTCTGGTTCAGTTGGCACGTTACGGCCGTGATGGACATCACTGCCAGGCCGTGACCAGTGCTTGGCAATCTTCAAAAACTATAGTTTTCAATCTCCCGTATTGTCCTTATATTGGATATATGTTTTCTATATCTATAGGACCTATCTAGTTATGGATTGTAGTTGGATGGTTTGTAAGCGTACTAGTGCTGAGTATTTGAAGGGGGTGGGAGAATTTATAGAATTTGCTCAAAGGAATGTTCCTAATAGTAATGGAATGTTCTGTTGTCCTTGTGTCAAGTGTTTGAATACGAGGAAATGTACGGTGAAGGATATACGTACTCATTTGATTTGTGAAGGGATTTGCTTGAGTTATATAAGATGGATATGGCATGGTGATGGGTTGTTGAGTAGTACGGCAAGTGTCTCCCAAAGTGAGGACGTTGACGTAGATATGGAGGATGATCAAATAGAGGACATGATCCGTGATATTGGACAAGAATCTTTTCATCGAGCTCATGTGTATGATAGGTTGTGCGGTGATGCGGATAAGCCTTTATATCCAGGGTGTACTACTCATACACGGTTGTTGGCGGTGCTAAAATTGGTTTGTGTGAAGGCGAGAAATGGTTGGACCGATAAAAGTTTCACGGAATTGCTTGAAGTGTTGAAAGACTTGCTTCCGGAGGACAACACATTGCCTGACCGTAACTATGAGGCCAAGAAGGTATTGTGTCCTATGGGTATGGAGTATAAGAAGATACACACATGACCCAATGATTGTATATTGTACACCGGTGTTCATGAAGACAATCACGATTGCCCCAAATGTGGGTTATCACGATACAAAGTGAAGGGTGGTGGTGATGATGATGATCTTGATGATGTGAGAAAAAAGGGTCCTCCTGTGAAGGTATTGTGGTATCTTCCAATAATTCCAAGGTTCAAGCGATTGTTTGCCAATGCAAAAGATGCGAAGAATCTTAGATGGCATAATGATGAGAGGAAACGTGATGGAAAGGTTTGTCATCCTGCTGATTCTATTCAATGGAAGAATATCGATACTATGTTTCCGGATTTCGCCGATGAGCCAAGAAACCTAAGGCTTGGACTTGCTACGGATGGAATGAATCCTTATGGTAACATGAGTAGTATTCATAGTTCATGACCTGTTCTGTTGGTAATTTACAACATGCCCCCTTGGTTGTGCATGAAGCGCAAATACATGATGTTGTCTATGATGATTTCGAGCCCAAAGCAACCGGGAAATGACTTAGATGTTTATCTGTCCCTTGATTGAAGACTTGAAAACGCTGTGGGTGGAAGGTGTTGATGTAGTTGATGGGTATTCTCATGAGACTTTCAAGCTTCGTGCCATGTTATTTTGCACTATCAACGACTTTCCAGCATACGGTAACTTGTCCGGGTATAGTGTCAAGGGGCATAAAGCATGCCCTATATGTGAAGAAGGCACATGTTACACTCAGTTGCATCATGGAAAGAAGACGGTTTACCTTGGGCATCGGAGATTTCTTAGACGTGATCACCCATATCGTAAGATGAAAAAAGCTTTTAATGGATGCCAAGAGACAGAAGAAGCGCCGACGACCTTAATTGGAGAGCAGGTTTATCAGAGGGTAAAGGACATCGATGTTATATTCGGCAAGTCCAAAAAGAAAGGTAAAGTTGCTGAGAAAAACATATGGAAGAAGAGGTCGATATTCTTTGATCTTCCATACTGGCGCAAGCTTGATGTCAGACACTGCATTGATGTGATGCATGTGGAGAAAAATGCGTGTGATAGTGTGATCGGGACGCTTCTCAACATTCAGGGAAAGACAAAGGATGGTGTGAATGCTCGTCTCGACCTCGTTGCTATGGGTATACGAGAGCAGTTAGCTCCAGTTGTTGAGGATGGTAAGCGGACTTATTTGCCGCCAGCATGTCATACTTTGTCAAAAAAAAAAAGAGACAAAGTTTCTGCGGGTGTCTTCAGGGCATCAAAGTTCCACATGGTTACTCTTCAAATATGAAGAGGCTTGTCTCTAGTGATCTTAAATTGGTTGGCTTGAAGTCTCATGATTGTCATATCTTGATGCAACAACTTCTGCCCATTTCTATTCGTGGTATTGCTCAAAAAAATGTGAGACATGCCATTACTCGGTTGTGCTCATTCTTCAATTATATATGTAGCAAAGTCGTTGACCCCCGTATGTTGGATGACTTGGAAGTTGAGGCTTCTACAATCTTGTGCCAATTGGAGATGTATTTTCCTCCTTCCTTTTTCGACATAATGGTTCACTTAATTGTTCATTTGGTGAGGGAGATTAGATTATGTGGGCCGGTTTTTCTGAGATGGATGTACCCAGTTGAGCGCTACATGAAGATCTTGAAAGGGTACATGAAGAATCCTCATCGTCCGGAAGCATCTATTGTTCAAAGGTATGTTGCAGAAGAAGCTATTGAGTTTTGTTCGGACTACCTTCATAACACGGATCCTATAGGGGTTCCTAAGCCTCAGCATGATGATATCAGATGTCAAGGTACGGGTACCCATGGCTTAAGAATTAATAGGAAGGATCGGGAGGAAGTACTTCAAAAACATTTGTATGTATTGAACAACATCGAATGTGTTCAGCCTTTCTTATTTGAACATAAAAGAAAAGTCAATCAAGAAAACCCTCGAATGAGCGAAAGGTGGTTGTTGAACAAGCATAACAAGACTTTCTTACCATTGTTCAAGGAAGAAATGCTTAAGGATGGTAGTACTGCTTCTGATGACGTAAGATGGCTAGCACGTGGGCCTAGCTTCAACGTCATATGTTGGAGCGGATACGACATAAATAACTTTTCCTTTTATACAAAGGAACAAGATAACAAGAGTACCATGCAAAATAGTGGGGTTATGATCGTGGCCGAAGCAATGCACTTCTCTAGTGCAAAGGACACAAAACCCGTTAAAGCACCGAGACCTTACTTTGGATATATTGAAGATATTTGGGTGCTCGATTACACTAAGCTTACGGTGCCGGTATTTAAATGTAAGTGGGTTGATAGTAACGGTGGTGTACAAACCGACGAATTGGGGTTCATATTGGTAGACCTTAACAAGTTAGGTCATATAAATGAGCCATTCATAATGGCTTCCCAAGCAAAACAAGTGTTCTACATCACTGATCCTTCTAAAAAAAGGTTGTCCGTGATTCTCCAAGGAAAAAGCATGTATAATGGTAGTGATGAAAATGAAGATTCAAATCTTGATATTCCTGAGACTCCTTCTTTTTCAACAAACATGCCTACTATAATTGAGGAGACACAGGTGGACGATGTACATGTCACTCGTGATGATCATCACGAAGGAATATTGATATAGGTAGTTTAAACTTAGTATACATTTATTTTTATTTATATTTCTGTATTTATTTTGAGTTATAACCTATGTTAATAAATATATATTGTTTATGAACAGGCATACATATGGTTCATTGTTCCATTTTTCCTTTGCAATTCTGTAATGTGTGTGATATTCCGTGTTACTGGGATATTTACTGAATGCAGGGATAGCCGAGGGGAGTGATATTTTAAAACTGAACTTTAAAAAAAAATACTATTAACGTCAGTTGTATGATACAACTGACGTTAATAGTATTTTATAAAATATACAGTACACTATTAACGTCAGTTGTTTATTACAATTGACGTTAAAATTAAGACCTTTAACGTCAGTTCTTCATAACAACTGACGTTAGTTTTAACAAAATTAACGTCCGTTCTGAAAAGAACCGACGTTAATTTTTAAAATTAACGTCATTTGTTTTAAAGAACTGACGTTAATTTTGACAAAATTAACGTCAGTTGTGTTAAAGAACCGACGTTAATAGTTATATATTTAACGTCAGTTCTCAACTGACGTTAAAAGTTTAACTATTAACGTCAGCTGTATTTACGTCAGTTGGTATTCTGACGTAAAAACTCAATTTTAACTGACGTAAAAAGCACTTATTGCACTAGTGTTTGAAGAGAAATGAAGCCACAATCAGTCATCAATGCAAAGATTGGGGGAGAGCTGCAAACACAAACCAGAGAAGTCAGAGAAGAGGAGAAAAACAGGGAAATGGGGAGGGGGTTGTGCACGATGGGGAGAGAGAGAGGGAGAGGGGGATAGGAAGAAGGGGGGTTTAACTTACCTTGGTGGTGGCGTTGCGGTGGTGGCTTTGCCGACACAAACAGTGGCCAGAGGAGGGATGAGGGGTGGTGGCGTCGGATATGGGGCAAAGGGAAAGAGGGAGGCCAAATAGGGAGAGGAGAATGGAAAGGGAGGAGGTGCAGAGTGGTGGTAGTTGCATTGCGGTGGTGGCGACAGAGGAGGTGGTGGCCGGCGAGGGGCTGCTGCGGCGCTGCGGGTGAAGAGGGGAAGAGAGGAAGAGAAGAAAAGAGAGAAATGGGGGAAGAGAGGAAGGAAATCGTGATTTAGGGATTTTAGTTTGAGCGACCGAATTAATTCGGTCGCTAAATCGGTCGCTAAAATGGTTAGTTTGAAATTTGAATTTATAATTTTAGCGACCGATTTAAAATGCAGTCGCTAACACGCTCTATTTTAATTTTTTACGCGCCGTTTAGCGACCGATTTAATATCGGTCGCAAAAGATAACTTAATTTTAACCGTTGCATTTAACTTGGTCGCCATTTCGGTCTCTAAAAAGTCATAAATTTATGAGTTTTACTTTCCTTTATTTTGCGACCGAAAATAGAGACCGATAACTCTGCTACGCTCTATTTCGGTCGCTATTTCGGTCGCAATATCAACTCTAAACAGTGTTTGATTTAGATCATACAATCGGCCGCCATTTCAGTCGCAAACGGCAACCAACAAATTTGGTCGCTATTTTCGGTCTCTAAATGACCTTTTTCTTGTAGTGACGGCTGTACAGGATAGTGAGCACGACCGTGCTCCACTTAAGTGGCAGCACGAGTATGCTGGGGTGAGCACGCCCGTGCTCCCCCTACTGGTCAGAACATGAGAAAATTAATTAAAGGGGTGTTTATCCCAACTATCCCCAAATGATGAAATAATACATCAATTGAATGATTACAAGTAGATAACTTGATTAAAGACTAATTAAAGTGAGCACTTGATTTTGGCTCCATTCTGAGTTTGAATCCTCTTAGGGCAAGGACTGTCTCGTGGGGCGAGACAAAAAGACTCCAATTCCTTGCTCAGCATCAGCTTTGGCTCACGGAACGAGCAATGTCTAGCGGGGCGAGACCTTGAAATTTTCCTTTTGCTTGTTTTCTTCAATTTTCTAAATTTCATCGAGCTTCACTTTTAACCTAAAAATAAACAATAAATTGAGTGCTTTATTTGACCTAAAAAATATTAAAAATTTCTAAAAATAACTTCTAAGACTCAAAACGTCACTTGTGAACAATTAAAGCCAAATTTGGGCGAAAATGAGATTAAACTCGTGTAATTGGTATCAAAATTTTGGTCTTTATAGTCATAAAACTAGATGAACCAAAGGTTTATCACACTTCAAGTATATAGAGCCATTATAATGGCTGAATTAGTCATTTAAGTTAAATTTTTCTCGACAGATTAAGAATTTAGCATGTAACATGACAAACTAACAGCCAAAGGATCAAGCAGAAAAAGTATATCACCTGAGCATTTTATCGAGCGCTTTGCATCCATGTTGAAGATGTTGTTCCTCTCCATTAGAATATCAAAGATTCATGTGTTCTCTGTTTTTCACATATGCAAATGAGTTCGCTTTTTCACGGATGGTAGTCAATCTAGCAGCGTAGTCACCGACAGAGAAAGAGAAAACCAGATCTTGTTTAGACATGTCCAAACCACCAACACCATACCCAAACCGCTAGCAGTTTTTATCAAAGATCCGTGTGCCTCTACCCTTCCTCAAACAACTCCGATACTGATAGTCTGCAGATTAATTGTTGACTTGGTTCATAGGCCCGTAGAGAACATTCAGGAAATGGTAGCCTAAAGAGGCTTTGACTCATTGACTTGGAAACTTGGTCTTGTTAGGTCAAAGCAACCATCACACAAGAGGGGGGTGAATTTGGTGATAATAGAAATTTAAAACTTTTACTAAACAACAAAACATAAATAAGAGTTTTTCAAATAAAGAGAGTGTAGATGGAATAAAGAAGATAATTTAAAAACCATCTAACAAAACTAATAACATATTTTTAACCAGTTTGGAAATAAGGAAGATAAAGCATTTCACTTGTCTAATGGACAATATTGACTTGTCTGATTATCTTAGACTAAACATTAACCGGTTAGACAACATCTAGAGGATAAAAACATTTGAAAATAGCTTAGAGCATAAAGCTTAAAATCAGTTAGAAAACGTTGTTGAAATAAAACAACAAAGATAAGGAGATAAGCGTAGAGAGAAAATAAACAACAAGATTTATCCTGGTTCACTCATATAAACGATGAGCTACATCCAGTCCCCAGCAGTAGCTGAGTTTTTCTCCACTATCACATCAGATAATTAAAATGAGAAGTCTTTGCACACCTAGCCTCTCCAAGCTCATTGGGTATTGTTCTTAACCAGCCTCTCCAGATTGTTGCAAGTATTATTTGCACACCTAGCCTCTCCAGGCTCAACGAGTATTATTCTTAACCAACCTCTCCAGGCTGTTGCAAGTATTATTTTCACCTAGCCTCTCCAGGCTCACTGGATTTTGATGAAGGTTACCTAGAGAAAATCTCACAACACTCATGGAGTGATTTTACAATGAAGTACAGAGATGAGTTCTTCCTATACTCATAAGAGTGGATATATTTTTAAACACTTCAGAACTGATAAAAGAAATCTTTCATAACACTTACTTGAGTGAATATAGAATGTTTACATTGAGGATGATTTCTGTTGAGATGAAGATGGCGATCTTTTCATCAAGTGTAGCAGAAGTAGTAGCTCCGGCAACTCTCTCCTGTCTTCATCTTCAATGACTTCTGTATTTATGGTCTTCGAGCATTTAGGATCCGTTAAAGACATTCCCTCAGATGTTGGCTTCAAGCAGAACTTCATTAAATGCAATAGAGTTGTTTTGGGCAGCCATTAATGCAATAGGAATGTTGGTTGTACTCTAACATGAAGGATCATGGCTTTATGCATCGTGATACAGTCATATCAGAGTTATGCAGAGAGCTTTTTGTACTTTGCTGAGTACTATTCCCTTTTCGTGTAGGGACCAGAGGTACTAGCGAATAAATCATGTTGGATTCTTTAACTGGTCATTGGTTCTGATATCCAAGGTTGCTTGAGAGAGTAACTTCTGACTTTTCTTGATTCTGGTTATTGAAATAAGATTCTGATAATTTTAAGAGAATTTGCGTTCATAGGATAAGTGCGTCCATCTTGAAAATAACCGCGTCCATCTACCCATTTAAGATTTTACATATGAACGGGCTAGTAGACGAGCTTCATATGCCATGTCATTGAACGGATACTCTCATTAAGGTTTTAGCAAGTCCAAAGAACGTAATCCTAGTAGACGAGCTCCATATGCCATGTCATTGGACGGATACTCTCATTAAGGTTTTAGTAAGTCCAAAGACCGTAATCCTAGTAGACGAGCTCCATATACCACTTTAGTGGATGAGCGCTTCTGTTACCTTAATGGACGAGCGCTTTTGTTACTCCAGTGGACAAGCGCTTCTATCACTCCAGTGGACGAGCACTTCTGTTACTTTAGTGGTCGAGTGCTTCTGTCACTTCAGTAGACGAGCGCTTGTGTTACTTTAGTAGACGAGCGCCTCTGTCACTTTAGTTGATGCTGGCTTTCATCACTTTAGTGGACGCTGGCTTTTACTTTAGTGGATGCTGGCTTTCATCACTTTAGTGGACGTTGGCTTTCATCAATTTAGTGGACGTTGGCTTTTATCACTTAAGTGGATGCTGACTTTTATCACTATAGTTTGGACGTGAGATTCTATCACTTCAGTGTTGGACGCATGTTTCAATCACTTGCGTTGGACGGATGATTCTATCATTTAATCTGCACACTCGATAGACAGGTTATCAACCAATATGAAGGTTAATTAAACCATTAACCAATGTTTAGTTCTCATCAAAACTTAGGAAAATGCACATCAGACATTTTAGAGACATAACAGTCTCCCCTTTTTTGATGATGACAAACATTGAGATGATTTAATGAACCTCAGAAAATATTAACAAAGAAAATAGCATATATCAGATAGGTTGAAATTTTCTTAACCGGACTGGTCATGCAGATGCTAGACCAGACATTAAGTTTGACTTGTTTTACTTTGAAATTATTATCAGAGCAATCTTACTTAAGATTTATCCGAGCAATTATGACAACTATCAGAGCATACTCATGTCCATCTATTATTTAAGATTCATATCATATTCATTCTTCTATAACACATTTCTATCTCATTTCTCATTTCTCATTTCTCCCATTATTCATTCTTCTATTCTCCCTTTCTCATTTCTCTCATTCTCCATTTCTCATTTCTCCCATTCTTCCCCTTTTGTCAACATCAAAAAGGGTTATCAAGTTTTATCTGTGAGATATGTTTAAGTGCAAGATAACATGTTAAGAAAATCATAGTAATGCAGCAAGTATATGAGACATACTCCACTTAAACTATTGTATCATCACTCCCCCTGAACTAATGCTTAGTTAAAAGAACATGTATATAGGAGTAATGACAGATTTAGCACAGACAGGTTAACATTCAGACATATCATTCAACAATGCAATGCTTATTTAGATTAACTCTAATAAATAAAAACCTTTCTTTTGCGAGGGGTTTAGTGAAAAGATCAGCCCATTGATTTTCAGTTTTAACAAACTTAATATCAAAGATGCATTTCTGAACATAATCCCTAATGAAATGATGTTTGATTTCAATATTCTTAGCCTTAGAATGCTGAATTGGATTTTTAGTTAAGCATATAGCACTGGAATTATTACACCATACAGATATGTTATGTTCATAAATAGAGTAATCCTCAAGTTGATGTTTTACCCATAAGAGTTGAGAGCAACAACTAGCAGCAGAGATGTATTCTGCTTCAGCAGTAGACAAGGCAATGGTTGTCTGTCACTTGCTTGACCATGAGACTAAACTTGCTCCAATGAAGTGACATCCTCCACTGGTGCTTTTTTCTTTCTATTCTGTCTCCAGTAGAATCAGCATCACAATATCCCACTAATCTGTATTCTTTTGATCTCCGTAGACAGTTTGATCTAACTTTTTACCTTCATCATCTTTGCTTAGTTTTGCATTGGGTTGCATAGGGGTTTTCATGAGCTTTGAATTTTCCATTTTGTATTTCTTGAGTATCTCCTTGGTATATTTTTGTTGATGAATGTAAATTCCATCACTTGTCTGCTTGATTTGTAATCCAAGGAAGAACTTCAATTCTCCCATTATACTCATCTCAAATTCAGCTTGCATTATATTTGAAAATTCCTTGCACAACTTTTCATTAGTTGCTCCAAAAATAATATCATCAATATGTATTTGAACTATAATAAAGTTCTCTTTAGAGCATTTTTTGAACAGAGTAGTGTCTACTTGTCCTCTAGTAAAACCATTATGCATGAGAAAAGAACTGAGTCTATCATACCATGCTCTAGGTGCTCGTTTCAAATCATATAATGCCTTTTTAAGTTTGAAAACGTGATCTGGTTTATCAGTATCCTCAAAACCAGGGGGTTGTTTAACATACACTTCTTCTTCAATTATACCATTTAGAAAAGCACTTTTTACATCCATTTGAAACAGGGTAATTTGGTGTTGTGCAGCATATGACATTAAAATGCGTATGGCTTCTATTCTAGCTACAGGTGCAAAGGTTTCAGTATAATCAATACCTTCTTGTTGGTTGTATCCTTGAGCTACTAACCTTGCCTTATTTTTGACAACTTTACCATCTTTATCCAAGTTGTTTTTGAAGACCCATCTTGTTCCAATAACCGACTTGTTTTTAGGCTTAGAGACAAGAGTCCAGACATCATTTCTGGTGAACTGGTTAAGTTCTTCTTGCATAGCAAGAATCCAGCTTTCATCCTCAAGAGCTTCTTCAATGTGTTTAGACTCCTAACCTGAAATAAAGGTCACATTGTTTGATTCTCTTAATGTGGATCTGGTTCTTACTCCTTCAGAAGGATTTCCAATAATAAGATCCTTAGGGTGATGAGTGTTGAACTTCCAATCCCTTTTGAGATCATCATGAAGATCTTGACTTGTCTGCTGACTCGTCTTTTCCACTTGTCTTTCAGCCTCAGGCACAGGTTCTGTTTTGGTTAGATCGGGTTGTTGACTTTCTGGCTTGTTTATATCAAGACCTGCAAGATCATCTTCTAGATCTGATAGTTCTTTATCAGTCTTTAATCCATCATTGAATTTAACATGAACAGATTCTTTAATAATACAAGTTCTTGAATTGTATACTCTAAAAGCCTTAGACTTTTCAGAATATCCTATGAAAATACATTTATCTACCTTAGAATCAAACTTTCCAAGATTATCTCTGGTATATATTCAGAATAAAACATTCACATCCAAAAGCATGAAAATAAGATATGTTGGGGCTTTTTCTTTTCCACAATTCATAAGGAGTCCTTTTTAGAAAAGACCTAATAAGTATTTTGTTTTGTAGATAACAGGCAGTGTTTACAGCTTCTACCCAGAAGTACTTAGGGAAATTATTTTTATTGAGCATAGATCTAGCCATCTCTTGCAGAGATCTGTTCTTTCTCTCAACCACTCCATTTTGCTGTGGAGTTCTAGGTGCAGAGAAATTGTGAGAGATTCCATTCTCCTCACAGAACTGTCTAAACCGCTCATTTTCAAATTCTCCCCCATGATCACTTCTAAGGGTAGAAATACACAAACTCTGCTCATTTTGTACTCTTTTGCAGAATACTGAGAAAGTCTTAAAAGACTCGTCCTTGTGTGTTAGGAAGAGTACCCATGTGTTAGGAAGAGTACTCATCCTTATGCATTGGACTATTATGATTTCAACTCATAAAAGCATTTCATTTCAGATTGGATACCATTTCAACATAAGTTGAAGCTTAAGAAATATTTAAGGCACACATTTGATAACTTCAAGTGGAAAGAATCTTTATCAATATATTTCTTCCAAGTATGCATGTTGAATCATTTTAACATGTATAACAAACACTTTATGAGAATATTCAAATTCATGCGAGGGATAAGCAAATGTGAGCTTAGATTAATGAAAATTAAAATCATTATCTTATTTTAACATGAATGCATTTTAGCACACACAAAAAATCATGTGTAAAATAAATAATCACAAGTTAAACAACAACAAGAGATAAGGAGTAGATATCACCGAGTTTGATTCCTTTAATTTTTCAGCAGTCATGTTGTTCTAAACTTTTCAACAGGGAATAGGATCAAGTAACTTCCGATGTAGCTTCTCAAGTTTAATACTCTCAACTCCAAAAGTTTTTCTTGAGTTAGATCCTTTATAGAAGGTTTCTTTTCTTGTTGGGTGATCCTTCCATCTTGTTAAGTACTTTTCCTCACAGGCTTTTTGAGACGAAGAATCACTAATTATGTTGTGTTCTTCCTCTTGAGACATTTTTATAATCCAACTTCTATCAATGATCTGCATCTTCTAATTCAAGGATATACTTTTACACAAAGAAGCATTGTTGGTAACATAAATACCATTGAACAGAAATAAAATATTTTTAGATTTGATGCACCTTTTGGGTTTGTCAAAAACAACATTTTTAAAAGACAAAATTCTTAAAAACATTTTTCTAATGTTAAAAAAAAGTATTTTAACAAAATTAGTCCAATGAATTTTGGTTTAGAAGAGAAAAGAATATAAAGAAAAACATTTCACAAAACAAAATTAACATCTTATAAAAACATTTCCAGTTTGACTTTTTGTGAAAAGAAATTCAAAGACACGAGGTTTTTCAAATTTAAAATCAAACATTTTTTTAAAAAAATGATTTTGGTTGCTAAGATAACAAGGATCTTTAACTCTAAGCGGTTAAGCTTCTCTAGATAGCACGTTGCTCTGATACCAATTGTTAGGTCAAAGCAACCATCACACAAGAGGGAGGGGAGGGGGGGGGGGGGTGAATTGGGTGATAATAGAAATTTAAAACTTTTACAAAACAACAAAACATAAATCAGAGTTATTCAGATAAAGAGAGTGTAGATGGATAAAAGAAGATAATTTAAAAACCATCTAACAAAACTAATAACATATTTTTAACCAGTTTGGAAATAAGGAATATAAAGCATTTCACTTGTCTAATGGACAATATTGACTTGTCTGATTAACTTAGACTAAACATTAACCGGTTAGACAACATCTAGAGGATAAAAACATTTGAAAATAGCTTAGAACATAAAGCTTAAAATCAGTTAGAAAACTTTGTTGAAAATACATAAAACAACAAAGATAAGGAGATAAGCGTAGAGAGAAAATAAACAACAAGATTTATCCTGCTTCACTCATATAAATGATGAGCTACATCCAGTCCCCAGCAGTAGCTGAGTTTTTCTCCACTATCACATCAGATAATTACAATGAGTAGTCTTTGAACACCTAGCCTCTCCAAGCTCATTGAGTATTATTCTTAACCAGTCTCTCCAGACTGCTGGAAGTATTATTTTCACACCAAGCCTCTCCAGGCTTAACGAGTATATTCTTAACCAACCTCTCCAGGCTGTTGCAAGTATTATTTTCACCTAGCCTCTCCAGGCTCACTGGATTTTGATGAAGGTTACATAGAGAAAGTCTCACAACACTCATGGAGTGATTTTACAATGAAGTACAGAGATGAGTTCTTCCTACACTCACAAGAGTGGATATATTTTTAAGCACTTTAGAACTGATAAAAGAAATCTCTCATAATACTCACTTGAGTGAATATAGAATGTTTACATTGAGGATGATTTCTGTTGAGATGAAGATGGCGATCCTTACATCAAGTGTAGCAGAAGTAGTAGCTCCAACAACTCTCTCTTGTCTTCATCTTTAATGACTTCAGTGTTTATGGTCTTCAAGCATTTAGGATCCGTTAGAGACATTCCCTCAGATGTTGGCTTCAAGCAGAACTTCATTAAATGCAAGAGAGTCGTTCTGGGCAGCCATTAATGCAATAGGAACGTTGGTTTTCCTCTAACATGAAGGATCATGGCTTTATGCATCGTGATACAGCCATACCAGAGTTGTGCATAGAGCTTTTTGTACTTTACTGAGTACAATTCCCTTTTCGTGTAAGGACCAGAGGTACTAGGGAATAAATCATGTTGGAAGCATTCTTTAACTGGTCATTGGTTCTGATATCCGAGGTTGCTTGAGAGAGTAACTTCTGACTTTTCTTGATTCTGGTTCTTGAAATAAGATTCTTATAATTCTAAGAGAATTCGCGTTCATAGGATAAGCTCGTCCATCTTGAAAATAACCGCGTCCATCTACCCATTTAAGATTTTACATACGGACGGGCTAGTAGATGAGCTTCATATGCCATGTAATTGAACGGATACACTCATTAAGGTTTTAGCAAGTCCAAAGAACATAATCCTAGTAGACGAGCTCCATATGCCATGTCATTGGACGGATACTCTCATTAAGGTTTTAGCAAGTCCAAAGAATGTAATCCTAGTAGACGAGCTCCATATGCTACTTTAGTGGATGAGCGCTTCTGTTACCTTAATGGACGAGCGCTTTTGTTACTCCAGTGGACGAGCACTTCTATCACTCCAGTGGACGAGCGCTTCTGTTACTTTAGTGGACGAGCACTTCTATCACTTCAGTAGATGAGCGCTTGTGTTACTTTAGTAGATGAGCGCCTCTGTCACTTTAGTAGACGTTGGCTTTCATCACTTTAGTGGACGCTGACTTTTACTTTAGTGGACGTTGGCTTTCATCACTTTAGTGGACGTTGGCTTTCATCACTTTAGTGGACGCTGGTTTTTATCACTTAAGTGGATGCTGACTTTTATCACTATAGTTTGGATGTGAGATTCTATCACTTCAGTGTTGGATGTGCGTTTCAATCACTTGTGTTGGATGAATGATTCTATCGTTTAATCTGTACACTCGATAGACAGGTTAGCAACCAACATGAAGGTTAAGTAAATCATTAACCATTGTTTATTTCTCGTCAAAACTTAGGAAAATACACATAAGACATTTTAGAGACTTAACAGGTCATTATTCAAATAAAAAAAATGACGTAGCATCACATTCGACACTTTGTTGGAGGATGCTGATGTACGGTGGCCATGACGATGAAACAAGGGTAGGAGATAGTCTTGGTATGCAGCAGTACCACAGATCCTCCAACGCCTTCCTTTCTCTGTGTCCTTCGTTGCCCGCCGCCACACGATGTGGTCGCTGATCAGGGCTGTGCAGTCAGATGAAGTGAGGGCGACACAATTATACATTTTCACATGATGTAAACATAGAGAAGAATTTCAGTTTTTATTGTAAATAGACGTTGCAAATTTGCAACGCATGGAGGAAGGTAGAGGGTCATAAGGAATTTGTACTGAATGTAGGGAGCATTGTGCTGAAAGTAGAGAGCAGAGAGGGAGCCATAGAGGAGTATGACACAGCAGCTGTTTAGATGAAAGGAAGAAATTTCTGAGGTGCTGAAGTGGCGACACGAGAGTTCGCACTTCAAAATTTATATCTATTATATATACAAAGTTAAATGTCCTCAGGGGGAATTCTCTTCTCTGGACGATGACACATCATCAAGCTTATGTGTCAATACAAGAGGGATTCAAGGAATAAATATTAATGCTTGTTAAATTTCTTATTTGACTTTGATTGATACCTTCAATTTCTAAAAATATTCAAATTCAAATATGGGTGAATCTCTAAAATTTCGTCAGTACCAGTGAAGCACACTATTACGAAATTGATACCAAATTTGAAATTAATTATTGCGAAATCTCTAAAGGTGAAATCATGCGAAAATCAATTATTAATCATGCAAAATAATGCTAAATTGATACCAAGTTTGAAATTAATTATTAGAACTTATACTGATCATGCGAAATCATGCGATATTGATTACTAAATCATAAATGAACAATCATGCAGAATCAATTAATAATCATGCAAAATCATGCGAAATTGATACCAAATTTGAAAATTTCAATTAAACACCAACTTGAAGTTATAATATATCGGATACTTAATGTCATTTAATTACAGAGTAACTCAAAATATGTGCAATAATCTAACCTAATAATGACCTCAATAAATCACGAATTGCAAGAGCAGGTAAATATCAGAAATTGTGGATGAATAATCGGTTGAATCAGCAAATATTCGTAAAAATTTGAAATCTGAGACATTATTTTTAATGCAGTACAAACTGAAATTTTAAATGCACACTCAATTATAAATACGTATGCTAATACCCAGCTTGTAATATCCTGACTTCCACAAGGATACTACTAACTAATAATATATAAACCTGGTTATAGCATCAGGAATAATAGTTAAACATTGGAAATTTGAAAAAAAAAGTGAAACAAATTTGTACGAGATATTTTTGTAGAGTTGAACATATAATTGGAATTAATTTAATACAAATAACCATTTAGCCCCTAGTCAACAATTCAATTTCATGTAAACATTGACTCCTAGTAAGACTCCAACTTTGATCCGGCTGTGAAAACTAACGTATCTTGAGACACTATTGGGTGACTATCAAGCAATCTCCCGAACTTGCTTATCAGTTTTCAATATGTACCTGTTATCTGAAACAAAGAGGAGCCTAGTGAGAAATGAATCTCAATGAGTTCCTGCTTCAAGCAAAGCATATTAGTAAACAATATATATGTTTAATTGTCCTCGTTGAATTACACATACTTACTTATATGCACACATATCATAATTAACCTTACATAATGGTAAAGTTTCTCATAGCCTACTTACCTCTCTATTTTGCCAGGTGTGCACTCCGTGGACTAAAGCAGGCTAAGGTAGGACTACTCAAACTTCATACCACTACGGAATTATTCTCTTATAGCTCACCCTTTCATCACCAGCTCTTTCTACTGGGTCCTTACTTGGATTGAGTTATTTACTGAATGTGAATCTAAGCATAGGCATTTTAAGGAGAAAAACCTTTACTAGGTACCTCAAGTGTGAGCGGAAATAAGGCACGCGTAGTTTAAACTGGTTGATATGGCAGTCAGAGCTCTATGACAACAATTAGGCGTCCCTTAATTGCTATTACCATATCGTAGCCTCCAAAAATGAAGGACTTACAAAATATCTCACCCACAAAAATATTGTGGCCTTAAATAATGGCTAGAATAGTTTTGAAACCTTAGGTTTCACTAAACATAGACCATTTTAAGTTTTTAATAACATGCTATGATTCATTTTCTTGTACTCTTCTCAAATGGAAGTCAAATGCATTAAATATTCATCAACCATACCAAGATGATAACTTCATTAAACATGCACAAAAAGAGCAAAGAGTGAAGACATAGCACAAATGGAAATGTCATACCTTCATATTGCAATTCATACCAACTAAATCACCATGCAACAACCACTAAGTTAGATCATACAGCCACGAAGAACACTATACCAATTGCACATATACATTTTATTCATGGTTGGACAGAATTAAAACACATAGAAATCTATTCCACACAATTCAAGTACCATATGCTCAAAGTTATGTAAACAGAGTTTTACAGTAAATTGGAACTGGGTTTTCTCCATAAAAACTTCATCAAAATTAGAACTTCCATGGCCTAAATTGTAAAAAATTAAGTATATTTTCTGTTAAAACAGGAGTTAACTCAATCCAATATTTTTACAATTTACTAAAATTTAAATACTACAACAGTATCAGTTCAGAGTTTTCAGTATGAACAACAACTTGCATGTAATTTTTCTCCTTCGATACTCAATGAAATCGATCCGTTCCAAATACCATTTCGAAGGAAAATGTGTCTACTTTCTAATGGTACAAAAATTACTTCGAAATAAGCCCTGTAGAGGAAGTTATGGATGAAACACTAACAAGGGTACATTACGGGTTTGAAGGATTTGACAACCCCTTGTCAATTTTTCATCCAAAACCACCCCTAATCAACATGCAATCAAAACCCAGTTGTTAAAAAGCTTATATCAGTTTCAAAAAAGCATTCTACCAAAGCAATTTAAACATTTAACAAGTAATTGGGATTTATGGTTACCCAATATTACAAACAACAAGAACTCACTTGGCTTGGTAGTGGAAGCAAAGTTGCAACTATTGATCTCCCTAGGGTTCCTCCCTAATATGATTTTGTGATCCTATTTTGAAATTTTTGAGAGAAACTAGAGGTCTTGCATGCTGCCCAATTGCTTAGTGTAGGTGTTTAAGAGTTATTAGAAAGAATGAAGAAGGGAAGTGGTGCTGAAGTGGTGTGTGCTGTGAGACACCCCGCTGTGCCTCGGTGTTTTTTTTTTTTGAAATAAACTTGATTATTATGTTCTTATTCTTAAACTTAACATGAAAATACGGCGGAATTAAAACTTAAATTATTAAGTAAACATATTCATGTAGAACAGGAATAAGAAAGCATGACCATATTAAGCATATGTAAGTGAAATCAGAGTTAAACAAAACACTGTTTTAGAGCATCCCGACAATAGGAGCCCTAACAGGTGTACAAGTTATACAAACTTAAAGGCGGAAAAGATAAAGCGTCGTGACACAGACGCACTGGCCATAACTAGGACTAGACCCTACTCATCATGGGTCACAGCTCGTCCTCCGGCATCCGGCTCGTAAGGAGTTCCGTCCAGCTCCTCCTCGTTCGGCTCATCAACTGGATCTTCGAACACGAGCCATAAAAGATAGAACAAAGCAGAGAAAAGTACAGGGGATAAGAAACATGCTATCATCAAAAGCGGGAAAAAGATTCATAGTAAATGATACACTAATTGCCATAGACAATCAACACACATTTCTAACAAGTCATCCTCAAATTGATATATATCCTCCTCTACCCTTTGTCATGATGCAATGCAATGCAGTATGAATGTTTGGCCACAGCCACGTATCCAAATTTCCATCTCAAGTAAATCAGACTATATTTCAAGTCAACCAGACTATGTTTCAAGTCAACCAGACTATGTTTCAAGTCAACCAGACTATGTTTCAAGCCAACCAGACTATGTTTCAAGTCAACCAGACTATGTTTCAAGTCGATCATATGAAAATATCACAGACCATGTTTCAGGTCACCCCCTAGTGCCGTAACCTCTCATCACTATTTCATGAATAAACCCAACAATAATCACATCTCGGTTAGGCACTTCTAAACTCAGATATCATGAACCCCCGCACACATTCCTCTAATTATCATGTATTAATACACATCAAAATCTCTAACCATATATCAAAACATTGTGGAACAAAGCAGTTCAATTATCATCAAGCTATAATACATTCTCATATAAACATATCAATCATCATAAAATATCACAGTAATATCAGCATCAATAAATTCCTACATTCTTAACATCATATTAAAATATCACAGTAATATCAGCATCAATAAATTCATACATTCTCAATATCATATAAGCAATCCAACACCGATAAACCTACAATCCCCGAATCAACATTGGTTTTACAGAAAAACAACTCCAACGTGATTTTGGTCTTGTCGATTATTCGATTTTCTAGTAGGGTTTGGGTCGCCCTACACAATTAATATATAATCTACTACTTATCGTTCCCGACGGTAGATTGATTCTTTCCCCCACCTGAGTTCTCACCGAACTTCCGAACTCGAAGCTCCTCGTTGCCACACCACAAGTTACCAACACCACCTTCAACCAAGCAACATAATTAAAAATAAATCAAACAAATTCATCTATGCCCTCATTATGCTAGGTTCGGCCATTTAATTCAAATGAGAGCTAGGATTGTTTTCTCAACCTAAGCTTTTGGATACTTATCACTTAGACTCTAGGTAACTTAAATAAATTGGCATAAGTTGAAAATATGGAATAAAAATCATCCAACCACTTAGGGTAGGTTTCGGCCTTGTATAACCAAATAGGCTAGGATTTTCAAATCGACACAACCTCTTAGATCAATGATCTTAGAGTATTAAGGAGTATGAATCAAGTACTAGTTTTCACAAAGCAAATCAAAAACATTTTATTTCCTTTAATATAAGTTTCGGCCAACATAATTGAATTGGCTAGAAATTTCTAAACTTTCCAATCTCTTTAGCTTAGCATCCATACATAGTAAAGAGCTTAAAACCATGATCATTTTGGAAAATGAAAAACAAGGCATCCTAGGTCCATAAACCTTAGTTTGCGGCCATCATAGGATTTTTAAGCTAGAAATCTTTAAATCATCCAATCTTTTAGACATAGCATCCTTTGATATTAAGGAGCTCAATCTATAATCATCTTGGAAAATAAAAACAACACATCCTAGGTCCAAAACAAATGAGTTTCGGCCATCATAGGAAACTCAATGAAAAAGATTTAAACTTTTCCAATCACTTAAACCTAGCATCCTTTAGTATAAAGGAGCCCTTGGTAATGATCATCTTGGAATAGAACTCAAATATAAGTTCATAAAAGCAAAAGTTGAAACAAAATCCAACCTAAACCATAGGCATGGTTTCGGTCTTGCATGGATAAAGGGGTTCGAAATTTTTGTTTTTCACAGTATTTTAGTATGTTGTAATAGGAGTAAAAACAAGAACATAGGAAGTGGTTTCAACTCAAACGGAGTTTTCTACCATTTTTAAGAGTTTTTAGAAGTTTGAGAGCTTAAAGAAAACATAAAGCATAAACTATTAAATGAATGCAAGAACTTGAAAAGAAAACTAAATAGGATCATTACCCTCAAGAAGATGAACAACTTTGATGAAGGAATCAAGTTGAAAAGAGAAGTAAAAACCAAAGCTTTAAAGGTTTGAACTTTTTTTTTTTAAAAGAAAGGAAGAAGATGAAGAAGAAGAAAAGTGTGAGTGAAGTGATGAAATGGGTATATATAGATGGAGGGAAAGGGGGCACGGTTTTTGGAGAGAAAAGGAGAGGAAAAATGAGAGAAAATTGAAGTGGATTGTTGAGGAAGATTGGAGGTATGGGAGGTATGGTGGTAAGGTATGGTGTTGTAAGGTGGAGGTAAGGTAGGAGAGAGAAAAGAGTTGAAAAAGTAAAATTTTGAAAAGGTGAGTGATGGTGGTTACTATTTGCCATCACATCATGTCTCTTCTAGTCCTTTCGTTTCCTTTGTGCTCTGCTCCATTACGTATCAGATGACTTCCCTGATCGTATTTCTCGACGATTTCGCTCGGGTATTACTTTGAATTTGGCCCCGGACGAGATTTTGTGAAAATCTCCATACCCACACAAAACATCCTAAAAACACTAACCGTCTTGTTTACGGGTTAAAATTATGTTTCCGGCTCAATAAAATTATACTGGTAGAGAAAACGCAGACCGACTTCCGTCTGAATTTTCGGCCGAAAATTTTTCTGTGAGCTATTATCGTAAGGTAGATCAAGAATATGATTTTTATTTTATTACAAATATTTCCTAAACTTCATATTAAAATATAATTACTTATATTTTAATTTATTAACCGCATACCGAAAGTCAGGCTGTTACATTACTGCCCCTCTTAAGAGAAAATTCCGTCCTCGGAATTTACGTACCTCAGAAAAGATGTGGATATTGTTGTTGCATATCCGCCTCGCGTTCCCAAGTTGCATCTCCAGTAGCTTCATCCCATAAGATTTTAACCAAAGGAATCTGCCTACCGCGAAGTTCCTTGATCCGTCTATCTGTGATCCTTATAGGTAATACCTCATGCTCCAGGTTCTCTCGCAATTGTATAGACTCAGACTCAATCACATGAGATGGATTAGGGTGGTACTTTCTCAATTGAGAAACATGAAAGACGTCATGAACGTTGGAAAGATTAGGTGGCAAGGCAATTTGGTAAGCTACTGGCCCAATTCGTCGAAGAATCTGAAAAGGTCCAATGAAACGAGGAGTAAGTTTTCGGGATTTCATAGCTCTGCCAATTCCAGTTTTTCGAGTAACTCTCAAGAATATGTGATCAACTTCCTGGAATTCTAATGGTCTCCTCCTCTTGTCACGGTAGCTCCTCTACCTATCTTGTGCTTCCTTCATCTTTTCCCTTATCTTCCTGACTTGTTCCGTAGTCTGTTGTACCACATCCGGACCCAAAACTTGGTTTTCACCAGTCTCATGCCAACATAACGGGGTCCTACACTTTCTGCCATACAACGCCTCATATGGTGCCATTCCAATACTGCTGTGGAAACTGTTGTTATAAGTAAATTCAATCAATGGCAAAAACGTATCCCAACTGCCAGTGTGTTCCAACACACAAGCTCTCAATAGGTCCTCCAATGATTGAATTGTCCTCTCTGATTGCCCATCGGTTTGGGGATGATAGGCAGAACTCATTCTCAACTTCGATCCGAAAGCATTTTGCAATTGTCTCCAGAAATTAGAGGTGAATCTAGGATCTCGATCTGAGACAATACTTGATGGCACACCATGCAACCTAACCACTTCATCGATGTAAATCTGGGTTAACTTCTCTAATTTATCACCTTCTCTAATAGGAAAGAAGTGAGCACACTTCGTCAATCTATCAATGACAACCCAAATTGCATCATGATTCTTCGGAGTCCGTGGTAATCCGACCACAAAATCCATAGCTATACTATCCCATTTCCATTCTGGGATATCTAGAGATTGCAATAATCCTGCTGGTTTTTGATGTTCGATCTTCGCCTTCTGACACACCAGGCAAGATAAGACATACTCCGCTACTTCTTTCTTCATCCTCTTCCACCAGAACATTTTCTTCAAATCCTGATACATCTTTGTGGATCCAGGATGGAAACTCAACCTACTTTTATGTGCCTCCTCTAAAATCATCTTCCTAAGCTCTGCATCCTCTGGCACACATATTCTATCTCTAAACCTTAATGCACCATCTGTTCCTCTAGTGAACTCAGAAACCTTTCCCTCGTCTATTCCTTTACTTATCTCCTGAAGGTACAAATCCTGAATCTGCTTATCCTTGAGATCCTGCATGAAATCACTACTAATAGTGATCCTACCCAAACAAACTTTATTTTCTCTTAACTCCATTCCTATGTTCAGGTCTCGGAATTGTTCTAACAACTCCAACTCCTTAACCATCATTGTGGATACATGCAAGGACTTCCTACTTAAAGCATCTGCTACCACATTGGCCTTCCCAGGATGGTACAGTAACTCAAAATCATAATCTTTGATGAACTCCATCCACCTCCGCTGTCTCATGTTCAATTCCTTCTGATCAAAAAGATACTTTAGGCTCTTGTGGTCACTGAAAACATTAAACCTTGCTCCATACAAAAAGTGTCGCCAAATCTTCAATGCGAACACTATTGCTGCTAACTCCAAGTCATGAGTCGGATAGTTCCTCTCATGAATTCGCAACTGTCGGGAAGCATAAGCCACTGCTCTTCTTCCTCTTGCATCGTAACACAAACTAAACCTTGGTATGACGCATCACAAGATACGTCAAACTGTCCTAGGGGTCGGGTAAGATCAACACAGGTGATGTAGTCAATCTTTCCTTGACTTTTGGAAACTCTGCTCACACTTGTCCGTCCACATAAAAGCTGTATCCTTTCTCGTTAACTGCGTCATAGACAGCGCAATCTTAGAGAATCCCTCTATGAACCTCCGATAATATCCAGCAAGTCCTAAGAAACTCCGTATTTCACTCACTGACTTGGGTCGTTCCCATTTAAGAACTGCTTCAACCTTAGCTGGATCTACGGCTATTCCTTCTTTGTTAATTACATGCCCTAGAAATTGTACTTCTTCCAGCCAAAACTCACACTTGGAAAGTTTGGCATAAAGCTGCCTATCTTTCAAGACTCGCAGTACCAATCTCAAATGCTCCTCATGCTCTTCCCGCGTCACGAGTAGATAAGAATATCGTCGATGAACACAACGACAAACTTATCGAGAAACGGTCTGAAAATTCGGTTCATATAATCCATGAACACGGCTGGTGCATTAGTTACACCGAAAGGCATAACTAAATACTCATAGTGCCCGTACCTCGTCCTAAAAGCCGTCTTGGGTATATCTTCCTTCTTTACTCTAATCTGGTGATACCCGGACCTTAAATCGATCTTAGAGAATATTGACGCTCCCTTCAACTGATCCATTAGGTCATCGATTCTAGGCAACGGATACTTGTTTTTAATCGTCACCTTATTCAATCGCACGTAATCCGTGCACAACCTCGCACTTCCATCCTTCTTCTTAACGAACAACACCGGTGCACCCCAAGGTGAAACACTCGGTCTGATGAACTCTTTCCCCATCATATCGTCCAATTGTTCCTTCAACTCAGCTAGTTCCACTGGTGACATCCGATACGGTGCTATAGATATAGGCCCTGTCCCTGGTACGAGATCTATAGTGAATTCCACTTCTCTTTCTGGTGGCAAACCTGGAACGTCTGGGGGAAAAACTTCAGGAAACTCCCTCACGATAGGCATAGAATCTATGCTGGGGATCTCATTAGCCTCCATTGCAAAAAGCATCACAAACTCCTGAGAGTTGTTACTCCTTAAAGGTACTCCTTCATTGGCAGATACTATACTAGAAGGCTCAAGAAATGATAGGGTCTTACTAGAACAATCTAGCATTACATGGTTAGCCGAAAGCCAATCCATGCCAAGGATAACATCTATCTGTTGAATAGGCAAACAGATAAGGTCTATAACAAAAGCTCGGTTTTCAAGCACTATAGGACATTTTAAGCAAACAGATATGGTAATCAAAGGTTTACTAGTTGGAGTAGATACCGTAAGGGTATAAGGCAATTTAGACACAGTCAATTTCAAATGATCCACACACTCATGCGATATAAAAGAATGAGTAGCGCCTGAGTCAAACAACACATTAGAGAGTTTACCAGCTATCAGGCACAAACCTTGTATAAGATCAGCAGATTGAGTGGATTCATCTCCCCTCACGGTAAACACCCTTCCAGTGGCTTGTGGTCTGGTTGCTGGGTCACCTCTATGATCTCCGACACTTTTTCCAGTAGTTGTTGACTGTTGTTTAACCGGCAGTCTGCAGTCTCGTGCTATGTGGCCTTGTTTCCCACAGTTGAAACAGTTGGGCCTACTTGGACAGTTGTTGGCATAATGTGGCCCTCCACATCTAAAGCAAACTACATTATGCGAATGCTGACCCATTTCCGCTGCTGGTCCTGGTCCTTGCTTCTGTCCAGGCTTAGCATATGGTTTCTGTCTCCACTGAGAATTACTTCCTCCCCGCCTCTTGAAATTTGACCGATTAGGACCCCCGGTCCTCAGTTGTTTTTGTTCATTAGCCATCCTCAAGTCTATGATTTCGATGGCACTGCATCTCTCTACTAGCTCTGGGAAGTACTGTATGTCCAGAGACACTACAGCCCGCTGTAGCTCATCCCTGAGTCCCTCTTCAAACCTTCTGCATTGCCAGTCCTCATTAGGGAACCTCTGATAGTATTCTGATAACTTGATCAGCGCCTCAAACCTCGAGGCATACTCGCCGACAGACATGTTGCCCTGCTTGAGATTCGTGAATTCCTTCTCCTTCTCGTGTCTAACTGTACGCGGAAAATACTTCTCAAAGAAGCAATCAGTGAATAGCTTCCAGTTGATCACACTACCCTCAGCTTCCAATAACTTTCTCTTGCCCTTCCACCAGAATTATGCCCCCTCGGTCAGCATAAAGGCAGCGTAAGTCACCTTCTTATCCTCTCGGCAGCGCATAGTGTCGAATATCTTTTCAATCTCTTGTATCCACCATTCAGCCCTTTCAGGATCATACTCTCCGTGGAACTGAGGTGGCTTTCCATTCATAAAAGTTGTCAATCCGGCATCCTCAGCTGCTGCTGCCCTCCTCTGATTCTTTATCTCGAGCTGCTCCTTGTTCATTTGCAGCATCTCAGCATTCTGTTGGGTTTGCAATAGCAAAGCAGCCGTTATTGTCTCCATTGTGTTTGGAGTCGAAGATGATCCTCCTCCATTGACAGCTCCGATTACTCTTTCTGGAGTCCTTCCTCCACTGTTTGATGGACGTCCTCTTCCACGTGCCATGATTCTGAGTGAAAGAAACCATTCACTCTAATTAGTATGACATATAATACTACATAAGCAAGTATATCAATACCATATGCCATACTAATATTAATTGTTTCGCATTAGGTTCGGACACTCTACCCCACTTCTAAACATAGTCTAAATCCGATGTGTATTCAACTAGACACGGCCAGTAACAACACCTAAACTTAGCAGTCCTTGATTCTGATTGGACATAACCCACAGTCCGTTTTTAGAACCAAACGGCTCTGATACCAAAATGAGACACCCCGCTGTGCCTCGGTGTTTTTTTTTTTGAAATAAACTTGATTATTATGTTCTTATTCTTAAACTTAACATGAAAATACGGCGGAATTAAAACTTAAATTATTAAGTAAACATATTCATGTAGAACAGGAATAAGAAAACATGACCATATTAAGCATATGTAAGTGAAATCAGAGTTAAACAAAACACTGTTTTAGAGCATCCCGACAATAGGAGCCCTAACAGGTGTACAAGTTATACAAACGTAAAGGCGGAAAAGATAAAGCGTCGTGACACGAGACGATGGCCATAACTAGGACTAGACCCTACTCATCATGGGTCACAGCTCGTCCTCCGGCATCCGGCTCGTAAGGAGTTCCGTCCAGCTCCTCCTCGTTCGGCTCATCAACTGGATCTTCGAACACGAGCCATAAAAGATAGAACAAAGCAGAGAAAAGTACAGGGGATAAGAAACATGCTATCATCAAAAGCGGGAAAAAGATTCATAGTAAATGATACACTAATTGCCATAGACAATCAACACACATTTCTAACAAGTCATCCTCAAATTGATATATATCCTCCTCTACCCTTTGTCATGATGCAATGCAATGCAGTATGAATGTTTGGCCACAGCCACGTATCCAAATTTCCATCTCAAGTAAATCAGACTATATTTCAAGTCAACCAGACTATGTTTCAAGTCAACCAGACTATGTTTCAAGTCAACCAGACTATGTTTCAAGCCAACCAGACTATGTTTCAAGTCAACCAGACTATGTTTCAAGTCGATCATATGAAAATATCACAGACCATGTTTCAGGTCACCCCCTAGTGCCGTAACCTCTCATCACTATTTCATGAATAAACCCAACAATAATCACATCTCGGTTAGGCACTTCTAAACTCAGATATCATGAACCCCCGCACACATTCCTCTAATTATCATGTATTAATACACATCAAAATCTCTAACCATATATCAAAACATTGTGGAACAAAGCAGTTCAATTATCATCAAGCTATAATACATTCTCATATAAACATATCAATCATCATAAAATATCACAGTAATATCAGCATCAATAAATTCCTACATTCTCAACATCATATTAAAATATCACAGTAATATCAGCATCAATAAATTCATACATTCTCAATATCATATAAGCAATCCAACACCGATAAACCTACAATCCCCGAATCAACATTGGTTTTACAGAAAAACAACTCCAACATGATTTTGGTCTTGTCGATTATTCGATTTTCTAGTAGGGTTTGGGTCGCCCTACACAATTAATATATAATCTACTACTTATCGTTCCCGACGGTAGATTGATTCTTTCCCCCACCTGAGTTCTCACCGAACTTCCGAACTCGAAGCTCCTCGTTGCCACACCACAAGTTACCAACACCACCTTCAACCAAGCAACATAATTAAAAATAAATCAAACAAATTCATCTATGCCCTCATTATGCTAGGTTCGGCCATTTAATTCAAATGAGAGCTAGGATTGTTTTCTCAACCTAAGCTTTTGGATACTTATCACTTAGACTCTAGGTAACTTAAATAAATTGGCATAAGTTGAAAATATGGAATAAAAATCATCCAACCACTTAGGGTAGGTTTCGGCCTTGTATAACCAAATAGGCTAGGATTTTCAAATCGACACAACCTCTTAGATCAATGATCTTAGAGTATTAAGGAGTATGAATCAAGTACTAGTTTTCACAAAGCAAATCAAAAACATTTTATTTCCTTTAATATAAGTTTCGGCCAACATAATTGAATTGGCTAGAAATTTCTAAACTTTCCAATCTCTTTAGCTTAGTATCCATACATAGTAAGGAGCTTAAAACCATGATCATTTTGGAAAATGAAAAACAAGGCATCCTAGGTCCATAAACCTTAGTTTTCGACCATCATAGGATTTTTAAGCTAGAAATCTTTAAATCATCCAATCTTTTAGACATAGCATCCTTTGATATTAAGGAGCTCAATCTATAATCATCTTGGAAAATAAAAACAACACATCCTAGGTCCAAAACAAATGAGTTTCGGCCATCATAGGAAACTCAATGAAAAAGATTTAAACTTTTCCAATCACTTAAACCTAGCATCCTTTAGTATAAAGGAGCCCTTGGTCATGATAATCTTGGAATAGAACTCAAATATAAGTTCATAAAAGCAAAAGTTGAAACAAAATCCAACCTAAACCATAGGCATGGTTTCGGCCTTGCATGGATAAAGGGGTTCGAATTTTTTGTTTTACACAGTCTTTTAGTATGTTGTAATAGGAGTAAAAACAAGAACATAGGAAGTGGTTTCAACTCAAACGAAGTTTTCTACCATTTTTAAGAGTTTTTAGAAGTTTGAGAGCTTAAAGAAAACATAAAGCATAAACTATGAAATGAATGCAAGAACTTGAAAAGAAAACTAAATAGGATCATTACCCTCAAGAAGATGAACAACTTTGATGAAGGAATCAAGTTGAAAAGAGAAGTAAAAACCAAAGCTTTAAAGGTTTGAACTTTTTTTTTTAAAAGAAAGGAAGAAGATGAAGAAGAAGAAAAGTGTGAGTGAAGTGATGAAATGGGTATATATAGATGGAGGGAAAGGGGGCACGGTTTTTGGAGAGAAAAGGAGAGGAAAAATGAGAGAAAATTGAAGTGGATTGTTGAGGAAGATTGGAGGTATGGGAGGTATGGTGGTAAGGTATGGTGTTGTAAGGTGTATGTAAGGTAGGAGAGAGAAAAGAGTTGAAAAAGTAAAATTTTGAAAAGGTGAGTGATGGTGGTTACTATTTGCCATCACATCATGTCTCTTCTAGTCCTTTTGTTTCCTTTGTGCTCTGCTCCATTGCGTATTAGATGACTTCCCCGATCGTATTTCTCGACGATTTCGCTCGGGTAATACTTAGAATTTGGCCCCGGACGAGATTTTGTGAAAATCTCCATACCCACACAAAACATCCTAAAAACACTAACCGTCTTGTTTACGGGTTAAAATTATGTTTCTGGCTCAGTAAAATTATACTGGTAGAGAAAACGCAGACCGACTTCCGTCTGAATTTTCAGCCGAAAATTTTACTGTGAGCTATTATCGTAAGGTAGATCAAGAATATGATTTTTATTTTATTACAAACATTTCCTATACTTCATATTAAAATATAATTAGTTATATTTTAATTTATTAACCGCATACCGAAAGTCAACTCTTACATGCTGGCCGTAAATGGTGAGGAAAATAGGAAGGAGGGTGGCTGTTTTGAGTCTTGGTGAGTGAAGGAGGAAAGTGAGAGTTCCTTTCCTTGTTCTGGTTGAAAATAAAAGGGAGAAAAGGGAGAGGATTGGACGAATCAATGGGGGTTGGATTTCCTTGAAAAGTATTGGTCACTTAGGGGATTTTAGGATAAAGGTGGATAAAATGGTTTAAAATAAGTGGGTGTGTGTATGTGACTCTAAATATTTTTTTTTTCTAGATTAGTAATAGTTAACCCAACACAATCTGCATAAAAAATTGTATTCCCTCTTTAAACCACAATTAATTGCTTCATAAATCAATCAGTCATAAAATTGTACATCTATGAAATATAAAAGGATCCAAACACACCCATTTAAAATTATAATGAAAAGACTAAAATATCATTGGTGAAGGATATTACATTACTCTCCCCCTTAAAGAAATTTTGTCCTCAAAATTTAGTGAAACCTACCCAGGAGAAATGCAATAACAGTGATTTCTCATACAAGAATCTAAACACTTAAACATGGAATCATAATGCAAATATCATAATTCACACTAAACACGGATTGTTGTCTTAGCAACCTTACTTTGTCTAATAGTTACTAAGCTTCCGCTGCGTACTCTGATCAATAAGGTTTTGTTTGTAGGTTTGAATCTATATCGATGAACTATTCATAATCAATAACTATTTGGTTATCACTAATACTTGGTTTGCTAGGGTCCAATTATCATACATGACAGATATTCCAATCATGGCAAGCTGACGAAAACTTTTTATGATAACAATAATAATAAGAGTATAGCACATTATCTTATTCAAATAGTAGTGTTACTTATTATACCAATCATTTTAGATATCACTAATTTAGAATATCGCATCAAACACATATATCGTCATGTACATAAGGATGTGGCACACAAGGAATAACTGATTGGTACCTATTCATGATAATTGATGCATGCCGATGATTCTTATCAATCACCTATATTGAACACAATCAAGAAATAACATACACAATTCTATGGTAGCACATCAAGATATGGACATGTTCTAAGCATAAGTATACCCCGAGCATCCCATACATTTACTTTCAAATATAACCAAATGTTCATTATTCTCACATACCAAACAATAAGGCCAACCACATCCCCTCTAGGGTGTAGCTTTCTGCAAGCTAATTAATACTATAAGATCGCCCCCATTTGGGTTAGCACATATAGAGATTTACAAATTCTAAATTTATACACTAAACCGGAATTTTTCTCCTTGAACGAGGTTACTTTGATCACTCATTTAAATTGACTCTCATATCATATAAATCTAAAACTTTGCCACAGTGAACTAGACATTCTAAGCTTCCTGAAAGGTAAAGGTCATCAAATGCAGAATCTCCCAGCCCGAGATACGATTTGCCAAAGTAGACTATTTTGCACAAAATCCTGAATTGTACGTATCTGGTTTTTTTTTAGTGCACTCCAGCCAACCTATACGACCAAAAATTATAAAACTTACCATAATTAAACTAGGATATGTTATCTTTCAAACCCAACTTGTTTCACCCAAAAATGATTTTCCTAACTAAAGTTATGTGCATTCCAATTGGACTGTCCTATAACAGATTTCGGAATTGAACCTATCTGGTCTTTTGAGAACTGTGATTAATTCCTTTGGCCAAAGATTCTGAAACTTAACAATATACAACTAATATATGTTATCTTTCAGACTTATTTGGTTTTACCCAAAAATGAGTTCCCTAGGAAAAGTTATGCACATTTAAACTCTACTGGTTTATATCAGACCCCAAAACAGTTCAGCTAACTTTAAAGTAGCACGAAAACTTATACAAAGAAGATAAAATTATGAAACTTTCCGGTCGCCAACTAAAATGGATCACATTTCAAATCAAATTGGTTTCATAAAAATATCATTCTTATAGCCAAAGTTATGGTCCGTTGAAGAAAACTGGTTTGCATCAGAATTTACAACAGGGCAGCAGTGTTCCCGAATTTATTGGGACCTGTATGATTGGAGTAAAATTCTGAAGCTTCCCAGCCTCGTACCACTGTACGTAATCTTACAAACAAAATTGGTTTCACCTAAGGAGGACTTCTATAGCTCAATATATGCATATTTTAGTCCACCTCTAGATTCAATCCTAATGGTCCTAATTCCAACTCTATATAATTTCAATCTCACCTTTTCAAGGCACATAATATTCTCATTCATCAACAAGAAAATGTTAAGCATTTAACCACATCATTAAAACATTCTTTTCACAATTAATTACTTCATAAATCAATTAGTCATAAAATTGTACATCTATGAAATATAAAAGGATCCAAACACACCCATTTAAAATTATAACGAAAAGACTAAAATATCATTGGGGAAGGATATTACACAGCTCAATTGCACCGACCCAACATTCCCTCCTCTATTACCTTCTTTGCTTTTTTATTTGCTTTATTTGTTGCATATTCAATGGCTGCCCACCGTTGCAGGAATGTCAGAAATGCTTCAATTATGATTCTGATGGTAATTGCTTATAGATTATAGTAATCATAAAATGTGTATACTTTTGTATTGCTCATTTTTTGTATGATTTTGACAGTTTTGATATGATTGAATGGTTAAGATTTCTGTTTTTCTTTCACTTCTCTTTTTTTTTTGTTTCAGATGTTCCTTCTTCATCTTTTAGAGACTTATCCTCTCAGGCACAACTCCACAGCTCCTCCTAACTAAATATTTTCTTTGTCCATTCTTTTTCTTTGCCCAACTCAATTGAATCACTCCCAATTGAATGTAATTTTGATTTTGATATTAATATAGTGTTTGTTTTTAACAGGTCCTTCAAGTTTTCAAGAGCATGAACATTGTGTTGACAAGCTCCATCTGCAACTATCACAACATTAGTAGTGACATCACATTGAGGAATTTGTGTCTCATCCCCACTTCTAACACTTTATGGTACAATTTCTTTCTCAACATTTTTATTTATATTATCATTTCCCCTGGGTCTGTTAATTTTAGTTCCTTTTTATTTATATTATCATTTCCACTGGGTCTGTTAATTTTAGTTCCATTTCTTGGGTTCGCTTCTCCTCAAGTGCATTTAACTGTGTATTGATGGCATACAACCATGAATTTAATTGCAATAATGTCCAAGACAATGCTCAATATCTTCAAGGACTGAAAATGAAATGGGGTGAAAAATATTGTTTTGATGTTTGATTTCCCCTCATTTTATTTCAATCTTTTGTTTTTCTATAATTGTTTATGGCATTTGATTTTTGTGTTTTGCCCACCCGAATGTAATTTTTTAGTGGAATGCATTATATAATTTGTTTGTAATATTTTATTCATCTAATAAATGTCAGTGTATACTTTTTCATTTTATTTTAGTCCCCGAAAAGATATATTTGCCTTTAAATTAGTTTGTTGATATTTTATCTCAGTCTATACAACCACTTGAGGAATTTCTTTAATAATGTCACTGGCGAACCCTTTCTACTTTATTTGATGCTCATTTCAAGAGAGCTTTAACACTATACCATCATAACTTAATTTTCGTGGGCCATGCTTATGTTATTCTTATAGAAGAGTGATTGATTCCATATGGTATAAGCTCCTAGATATTATTTCGCATTGCCAGAAGGAAGTCTTGTCAAGTTTGGATATTTAGTAGTCCCTTATGAAAAATGTATTAAGGTTCCCCACATCTTGCTCCAAGGTCACTCATAATCAACAATGGTATTTAATGAATAATCAAAACATACAGAATTAATCATTTTACAAAAAAATATATTAATATCTACATGAAAATTTATTAATATTTAAATTACACAATAGAAGTATTATGGAAATATGTATACACTTGAATTATTATGGAAAATTACACTTTAGTATAATTTAAGTAATATTTTTGTAATTTATTGTTTCAGTAATTTTAACATTAATATAATACTTTCTTAATTTTTTATCTTATCATGTAATTATTTTATTGAATCAATTGAAGATTTTTTTATATCTACGTAAATCTAAATTTTTATTTTACCTAATTCATCTAGATTTAATTATATGATAAAAAAAATCAAATTCATATGATTTTTTTTATCTTCTCCATACAAATTTAAAATTTAAAATCTTAATAACTTTTGGCAAATCAATATTATTTTCTTATTTATTATATTCTCACCTAATTAATTTAGAGAAGATATTTTATTTGAGCAAATGTGAATTTTTTTTACACATTGATAACTATATGTAAATTAAACAATATAAAAATTATAGACAGGGAAAACTCACAGGGATGAATAAATTTTTTTTTGTTGAGCCACATGATGAATATTTTACTCAAAAGCAATAAAGAAATTTAAAACTTGTGAGGAAATTTTTCTTTAAACATGGGGACAAATATTTTACATAAAACCAACCAACATATATGAATTGCTATGATTGCTACGATAAAATTATACTTCATTATTTTAGTAATTTTTTTTAAAGGAAATTAGTAGTTTTTTTGATGAGTTGAGATGAGTTTTTTTTTTTTTTTTAATGAACTGCATTGAGATGAGTTGTTCTTATTTTATATGCTTTTGAGTTTATAAAATTACTATTGTTATTAAAAGTATTTATAAATAAATATATATATATATATATATTATTTTGAAAAATTAGAAGATAATAATTTTGTATAAATATATTTCTTTCTCAGTTATTATCTTCTCACCAAATGATTTTTTTTGAAGGTTTTCTTTTAATTACGTGATAGAAACCAAATTAAATTCATTTTTTTTATCTTTTCTTTGAGAATTTGAAATTTAAAATCCCTTTAAAAATTTTAAATATAAAATCAAATATTTTTTAGACAGATTAGTATTCCTTTCTTTCTTCTTATCTCCTCACCCACCTAATTTTTCAAGTTCCACTTATCCTAAACATATTTATTTTATGACAAAATAATTTAGATTTAATTACATCACAAAAAAATAATGTAAAAATTTTTATGATTTTTTTTCGCCTTCTCCATATAAATATGAATTTAAAGTCTTAATAATTCTAGACAAATTAGTATTATTTTTTACTGGAAAAAATTAGTGTTTATTATCCTCTCACCTACCTAAATTATTAAAGATTATTTATATGAGTAAATTTGAATTTTCTTTTATTAGGTAATTTCTACCTATAAATAGGTTAATATAGAAATAACAAAAATTTGATAGAATAAACAGAGATAAATATTACACGTAAAGACATGCAAGAGAAAAAACACAAAAAATATAGAAATGAATAATTACATAAAAACATGTTTACGTACAAATTTATTTTTGACAAGTATACTTCTAAATATTTGGAAGGATCCTTGGGTTCGGGTAAAATGAAATAATTTTATTCCTCTTCATATATATATATATATATATATATATATATATATATATATATATATATATATATATATATATAAGCACCAAAAAATATAATGAAAAAGAAATATACTTTATAAATAATTTCAACATTAAGATAGATCTTTCTTATTTATTATCTTCATAATTAATTTTTTATGTTTTTTATTATTTAAGTAAATTTGAATTTTATTATACCAAATTAATTTAGATTTAATTACATGATAGAAAATCAAAATCAAATCAAATTCAAATGTTCCTTTTTCAACCACTCCTTACAAATTCAGGATTTTAAATCTTAATAATTTTACGCAAATCAGTATTCCTTATCAATTATCTTCTAACCTAATTAATTTATTGAATTTTTTTTTTAATTTGTACAAATTTTGATTATCTTTTACCAATTAATATCTATATAAATTGATCAATATAAAAGTTATAGTTTTTTTTAAGCAAAAAAAACATGCTAATGTATCACTGCAATGCAAGACATCCTAACTAGGTTGGCACCCCAAGCATTACCGATCATTTGCAGCACAATATAAAAAATTATAGATAAAACATAACACACGGGAATGAATATCTACATGAAAATAATAAGGAAAATTTACACCACACATAATACATGATGATGAATATTTTACATGTAATCACATATGTGAATGACACTACAAAAAAAATGTTTAGCGACCGGCAAAATCAGTTGCTAAACATGAAAATTCGGTCGCTATTCAGTTTAGCGACCGAATTAGCGACCGATCCATGGGGGTAGCTGAAACCCTAGTCGTTAAGGTTTTAGCGACCGAAATTGCTAACCGATCACTAAATGGCAACCAATTCTTCGATCGCTAGAGAATAAAATTTGGTCGCTACTCAATTGGTCGAATTGTAGTGGTAACCAAGTTTGGCGACTAATAATGCGGTCGCAAACTTGGTCGCTAATGTTGGTTAACATAAACCAAGTTAGCGACCAATGTTTCGGTTGCTAAACCGCAAAGTTTTTTTTTTTTTAAAATAACTACAGTATAGCGACCGAGTTGGCTGTTGCTAATTCGATCGCAAACAATGTTTTTTTAATTTAATTTATTAAGTAAATTTTTTTAAAAATTCAATATATTAAATAATTTTTTTAAAGATTAAAAAAATTATTAATGATCAACCACACTAAATTACTAATGAAGCACATAATTATAAAAGATATATAGCCAATATTTAAATAAATAAGTAAGAAGTGTCGTACAATAATCGTCTAGAAATGTAAAAAATACAGTAAAATCAATCATGATGCGGAGGCGGTGGAGGAACCCAATCATCCTCAGCATCCGTGTCGCCAACGTCTGCCATCTCATCGTCCTCTATAACAGCATCATTAGTAGCAGGCGAAGGAACTGGAGGAGCGACAGCAGGCGGCAAAACCGCCGGAGCTTCACCCTGAGCAACTGGAGGCTGGAGCCTCATCTGCTCCAACACCAACCGCAATGTCTGGCCCTGCTTGATGGACGTCTGCATCAGCTGCTGGTGTGCCTTAGTCAGCTGTGCAATCCGGTTCGTCATCTGCTGCTCTCTCTCCCTCTTCTCCCGAAGCTCCGCGTTCAGCTGCGTGATAGTGTCCTGCATCTGGTTGAAATGCTCCAAAGGGACGGTATTCGCGTAGGAAGAAGTAGGTGTGTCGGACGATGAAGCGATAAACTCGCCTCTCAGGTGTCTGAGGCCATACATGTGCCCCTTCTTGTTCCTGCCCCCGACGACCTCCAAATAAATAGCATTATCATCGATAGAGACAGGAGAGCGGGGGCCCTCACTAGTCAAGGCATCATCCTGTGACTGTGAGGCACGTGATATGGTATCGTCCTTCTTCTCGTTGAAGCCCACCTGCAAAGTATAGATGAAGATATTTAGTTAAAATTATAATCAATATTAACAAACCAATTATAATAAATTACTAGTATAAACTAAATTGTTTTTTTTGCTTACAGCATAGTTAAGGGCCTTATTGTTGACCCATGCCCCCAACGTCAACTTCTTCATCCTCTCCACCAACTCCATAGCAGTGGGGCCCGTTGTTTCTGTGCTTTCTGCACGGAAAAATATAATCTTAAATTCATAAGAATATTTAAAAATGACAACTCCTGAAATAGTATACTAAATCAATAAAGTTTTAACTATTACCAGCTCCTCGAAGTGGGCGACGACTGATTTAGAGCCGTCGGTCCAAGCACATGCGCCAGCATCATAAGCTCGATTACACCGAGTTGTGGCATGGATCTCCTGGAACTTCTCAGTAGCCCAATACTGGTCCAGTTGCCTCCTGATCTCAGGATCCACCCAATTCCCCTTATTCTTACCCTTCCTTAGCTTGTTCGTCAGATTCTTCATGACCAGTGAGCCTTTATGCTCAAATATGTCCATGGTGATCCCCTCTAAAGCTGCGTCCCACCTATACTCTTTTTGCAACTTACAGTTGTTACGAAATTCGTGTGTGTATATATATAATGCAAATTTAATTTAAGTAACTTAATAAATTGTTACCTTAAACTCTTTAAACAATTGATCCCTATGGCCTCCTGGGATGGCTTTCCATGTAGGCCATAGACCATCAAACTTGCATTGCAGGATCTTGGATATCAAATCAGAAAGGCCCTTCGCGGGCAGAAAGCTTCAGCAAAATTAGAGCATTAATAAATGTTATTAATAAATAAAAAACAACTAAATAGAAATTAACGATACTTTATATATTAAAAAATTAAATTAGCTTACTCGTTATCCCCCCTGGGGATAAGAATAATCCTCCTGTCGGATGGACCACGGCTCTCCTGCCCCGATGATGATGATGGTCCTGGCATAGGTGACGATGACAGTGCAGCCTGTGTCCCGACCACATGAGGCTGGGTAGGGGGTGCAACTACATCACCCTGATGTGGCCCATCCACAGAGGTGATGGCAAGGTGGTTTCGATCTAAAGTCTGTGGGTCGACCGGCGAAGGGACTCTCAAAGCACGACCTCTGCCACGACCTCCACGATGACCACCATGCTGCCCCTACCTCTAGAGGAATCTGCCATCTGTGTAAAAAATGAACAGATGATTACATCACAGTGTAAATAATACAAAAATAAATTACCTAAGTAGAATGAGCATTACACAATGAATTATGACATAAATAAATTACCTAAGTAGAATATCCGTCACTAAATTCACCATCACTCTCATCAGTCTCCCTTGATTGGAATGTGCCTTCACTAGATGCGTCCAACTCAAATTGATCCGTTAACTCTCTTTCAACTTCTTCCCTATTGCCGGAAATGTCCGCTAGAGAATTAACAATAATGTCCAGCGTAATTTGCTACGGTACTAGGGGTTTTGAAAACTCATCATCTTGGTACGGAGCATCTTTTTCATGCAACTAAACCTTTATGCTGACGTGGCCACTGCTAATCCTGTCACACATCCCTCGTTAGGAATGCCAGTCAGTCGTCCAAGTGACACGTTCCCAACGCCGGTGCACATTCTCATCCATGGTGAGAATGCTCATGCAAAGAAATGACACTATAGCTGCAGAGTACCGTCGGTGCACACCCTGATTCTCTCTCTCAACTCAATCAAGGGTGCTCATGCATAGCAATGACACTATAGTTGCACAACTTAAATTCTAATTTTGAACGGTCCACGAGAACTTCGGACCTCGTGTGTCTCAAATACACGGTTATGAACAACGATGCAACATATGATTCTCACTGAATTTTATCAATAACAACCTAGTACCTCAAGCGTTTCCTCATAACCTCCACTTACATTCTATATCACATCACTTCTATAAAATAATAGCGAGGCACCTCTAATTCATCTTCAAAACTCTCACCCAAACAAAATACCTCCGAGCAATATATATCTTTCCTTAAAATCATCTAAGCATAGCATTAAACCCAGGCAGATCATGCATAACACATTAATCAACAGAATATTCCAACATCTCAATATCATATAAGGCAATTTGTCACAACCAACTCATAATAGTCCAACCAAATAAATAACAAAGTCAGACTCTGTCACGGCCTTACCGTGATAGCCATCACGGCCGTGACAGACAACAAAGGCAAGAATTCTACAAAACAGAACCTGTCACGACCTGACCATGACAACCATCACGGCCGTGACAGACAACAAACATCCTCAACATCATAAATATTCAAACACCGCAATAATACGTCACATGCAGATGGAATACCTCAACCAGCGTATCACAGAAAATTTAATAACAAAATCAAACATCCTCAAATACTTAAAATCAACTTAATGTCGATAAACCTACAATCCCCAAATCACCATTGGTTTTACAGAAAAGGTTTCCAATATGATTTTGGTCTTGTCAATTACTCAACTACTAGTAGGGTTTAGGTCGCCCTACACAATTATTATAAAATATACTACTTATCGATTCCGACGATAGGTTGATTCTTTTTCCCACCTGAGTTATCACCGGAAACACATACACGACGATCCTCGCTATCACACCACAGCTTAATAGTTTCACCTTGAACCAAACAACATAACTATAATTAATCAAATGACAACCATCTATGACACTTTAGGGCTAGGTTCGACAAAAACTTAGAAAATAGGTTTAGGGTTATCTTCTTAATGCCATCTTTTGGATCCTAGTTACTAGAGTCTTAACTAACATAGATTACTTATTACAAGACTAAAATTTGAAACAAAATCCTCTAACCTTTAGGGTTAGGTTTTCGGCCCATATTAGGAAAATAGACAAGGAAATTTAGTTGGACTCAAGCTCTTGGATTTAGATCGTATAAGTATTAGAGAGCTCAAATCAAGCATTAGATTTCAAAAATGAAAACAAAATCATCAAACCCTCCTTTGAGTGAGATTCTACCACTTAAAGAAAATAGGGAAGGAAAATATTTTTTATTACATGCTCTTGGATAATGAAAGTGGAAGACATCACAAGATCATATAAATTGGTTTCAAATTAAAAGGATTTGTCTACAATTTTCTAGAATTATTTGAATTTCTAGATCTAGGAATGGAAATTTATGAAAACTTGATGATCATGGCTTGATCTTACAAAATAAATGAAGGAGAAGACTTATATGATTAAAGAGGATTGCTTTTACCTCTTGAAGATTGAAGAAATGAAGAAAACGATCAACCTTCACTAAGTTGAAAACTGGACAGCTTGAGGGTGTGATGGTATTGTGAGTGTATCTCACAATATACTCATCCAAAAATCACGAACTTTGTCTTGGTAGAAATATAAGAAGAAAAGGAACAACTTTGGTGTTGAAGGTATCATTTGGTTCGGAACATAACAGGGGTGAAAAGGGACTTCTTTATTCTGTTTTGTGGGTTGCTGAGAATTCTGGGCAGTTTCGGTATTTTGATCCTATCTCCCAATCCTCGTATCCGTTTTTTATGATCTTTAGCTTGTTGTAAATAAGAGAGAAAGTGGAACAACTTTTATGTTGAGTGTTTTCCTAGTTTCCGAAAGGAAGAGGGACATATGTTTGGTGGGGATTCGGTGTTCTTAGGGTTTTGTAACTTAGTTGGTGAGGAAGATGAAGAGAATGAAGAAGATGAGTGAAATGGTGAGGGAGACCACGGTTTGGAGGGTATTTATAGGGGTTGGTTGTGCCACTTTAGAAGGATCTAGTAGGAATGAGTTGGCTTGTTCAAAGGATTAAAGTGCAAATAATTCCTAGGGACCATTTTGCAAAGATGCCAAAAGTATAAGGACTATTTTGCAAATTGTCAATAAGTTGTAATGATGACCATGTGTCACATTAAATGTGGTCTTATCTTGACTATCTTGGGCTGATTTCTTCATAAGATATTTTAAGAAAACCCTAGAACACTTGAGAAGATTTGAGAATGTTGTAGAATAATGTAGAAGAATGTAGAATGGTGTGCAATGTAGTAGAAAATTCTAGAATGCTCTTTGCTCATCCAAGATGAGGGCAGCCCCTTCTCCCTCATGGGCTTGCGCATGGGCCTACTAAATTTGGGCTTGAATTCATTTTTGTGGGGCCCACTAAAAGATTTAAGCTTAAGCATGACATAGGAAACCTATATGGTTTCAAATGGGTTTCATGGAATTAATCCATGGACTAGGATTTTGGGCTTCATGTCCACGGTCCAATAAGGGATTTGGAACAAAGATTCTGGCCCAACTCACTTAGAAAACCTAGAAACTAACTTAGGGATTAAAGTGTAATTAATAGAAAGTTCAGGGACTTAAGCGTAAAATTCAAAAAATTTCACTTTAACCCTGTAGAACCTTCTAGACTTAAAAGTATGATTCATCCCCTTGAATCATCTCAAAATCCTAAGATAAACTCTTCATCTGTTCTTGGAAACTCCGAAATCCATTATGCCGCTCACCCGATTGCGTATTCTGCCCGTAAAACGTAAATTATTTTATTTTATTTCTGAAATAAATCTAAAATTTCAGAATTGTAGGAAATAAAATAAAAACCTTAAGTCTTTCATTCACGAATTAAAATTAGGTCTTTTGAGCAGTATAAATATACTGTCAGTGAAAATAGCGGGCCGGGATTCGCCTGTCGTTTCAACCTAAATTTTAATTGTAGCTTCCTACATTCAAGTAGGATTGAGTGATGAACTCCGTTTATTTAAAATAATTTTCTAATACTCATATAAATCTATACAATAATCGTTCGCATTTCGATTATTTTGAAACAGTGAAAATTGGGGTGTTACATTACTACCCCTCTTAGAAAAAAATTCCGTCCTCGGAATTTCTTAACTCAACACTAGACATCATCTTGTAATCTTATCTTAATCTAAAGCTCCAACAATATATTTTTCATCGTTGTTTTTCCCCTAGGTGACAGCGGTAACTTCATAACAAAATTCATTCTTATATCATTCTATTTATCCTCGAAACAATCCATCACTACATTATATTCATTGTCCTTAACATTTCACCTTGATCTATCGTCCTTGAAGGACATAATTAGGACTTAATCATTTTATTCTTCTTACTACCCATCCACTAGAGAACCTTATTTCAACATCTAACAGCCGCAATTAACACCACAATCAATTCCAACATCTAACTTCTACAATTACCCGCAAGTAACACCACAATCAATACTACCCTAACTTCCTACTTACTATATCCATTCACTGTCCTAGATCCTTGTAGCGTATTCCACTATTCAAGATTATATCAAAGTCACACATCTTAATCCTCAAAAGAACATAATTGCACCTCTTAATGCAATTAAAACCAAAAGAAGTCATCTTTCCCGCTCATATTCATCTTAGGTAAAACTACTATAGGTACTTTTCCTTTAATTTTCTAAATTCATACCATCCATACTAACTACGAGTATTTGATCATTACCTTAGATACTCTTGGTAATACTATGCCTCGATCAACATTTGACGTATAGTAATTGTCTCACTCACTGATATTGATCTTAAGGGTTCACATCCTACCAGTCACAACTATACCTCAACAAAACTCTCATCACTTTCTTGTCTATCATGCTACTTAGACAAACAAACAAAGACTACCAGATATCAAATACATACCTTTTATAAGATCCTAGATTGAGAATTCATCTCGCCTCACGGTAAACACTCTTTCAGTGGCCTGAGTCTGACCATCTGCTGTCCTGCTGCTGGAACTCCTTTTCCAGCTCCACCTCTCTGAACACTGGTATACAACATATAATGCTACATAAAACTGGAATATATATGCCATATAACTGTTAACTATCGCGTCGGGACTCACTACCCAACTTCTAACCATAGTTAAAATCCGATGTGGACTCAACTAGACACGGCCAGTAACAATATCCTAGACCTCACAGTCCGATTAGAATCGAACTGCCCAGAATGCAACATATGATTCTCACTGACTTTTATCAATAACAACCTAGTACCTCAAGCGTTTCCTCATAACCTCCACTTACATTCTATATCACATCACTTCTATAAAATAATAGCGAGGCACCTCTAATTCATCTTCAAAACTCTCACCCAAACAAAATACCTCCGAGCAATATATATCTTTCCTTAAAATCATCTAAGCATAGCATTAAACCCAGGCAGATGATACATAACACATTAATCAACAGAATATTCCAACATCTCAATATCATATAAGGCAATTTGTCACAACCAACTCATAATAGTCCAACCAAATAAATAACAAAGTCAGACTCTGTCACGGCCTGACCGTGATAGCCATCACGACTGTGACAGACAACAAAGGCAAGAATTCTACAAAACAGAACCTGTCACGGCCTGGCCATGACAACCATCACGGCCGTGACAGACAACAAACATCCTCAAATCATAAATATTCAAACACCGCAATAATATGTCACATGCAGATGGAATACCTTAACCAGCGTATCACAGAAAATTTAATAACAAAATCAAACATCCTCAAATACTTAAAATCAACTTAATGTCGATAAACCTACAATCCCCAAATCACCATTGGTTTTATAGAAAAGGTTTCCAATATGATTTTGGTCTTGTCGATTACTCAACTACTAGTAGGGTTTAGGTCGCCCTACACAATTATTATAAAATATACTACTTATCGATTCCGACGATAGGTTGATTCTTTTTCCCACCTAAGTTATCACCGGAAACACGTACACGACGATCCTCGCTATCACACCACAGCTTAATAGTTTCACCTTGAACCAAACAACATAACAATAATTAATCAAATGACAACCATCTATGATACTTTAGGGCTAGGTTCGGCCAAAACTTAGAAAATAGGTTTAGGGTTATCTTCTTAATGCCATCTTTTGGATCCTAGTTACTAGAGTCTTAACTAACATAGATTACTTATTACAAGACTAAAATTTGAAACAAAATCCTCTAACCTTTAGGGTTAGGGTTTCAGCCCATATTAGGAAAATATACTAGTAAATTTAGTTGGATTCAAGCTCTTGGATTTAGATCATATAAGTATTAGAGAACTCAAATCAAGCATTAGATTTCAAAAATGAAAACAAAATCATCAAACCCTCCTTTGAGTGAGATTCTGCCACTTAAAGAAAATAGGGAAGGAAAATGTTTTTGATTACATGCCCTTGGATAATGAAAGTGGAAGACATCACAAGATCATAGAAATTGGTTTCACATTAAAAGGATTTGTCTACAATTTTTTAGAATTATTTGAAGTTCTAGATCTCAGAATGGAAATTTATGAAAACTTGATGATCATGGCTTGATCTTACAAAATAAATGAAGGAGAAGACTTATATGATTAATGAGGAGAGCTTTTTCCTCTTGAGGATTGAAGAAATGAATAAAATGATTAACCTTCACTAAGTTGAAAACTGGACAGCTTGAGGGTGTGATGGTATTGTGAGTGTATCTCACAATATACTCATCCAAAAATCACGAACTTTGGCTTGATAGAAATATCAGAAGATAAGGAACAACTTTGGTGTTGAAGGTTTCATTTGGTTCGGAACATAACTGGGGTGAAAAGGGACTTCTTTATGATGTTTTGTGGGTTGCTGAGAATTCTGGGCAGTTTCGGTATTTTCATCCTATCTCCCAATCCACGTATCCGTTTTTTATGATCTTTATCTTGTTGGAAACAAGAGAGAAACAGAAACAACTTTTATGTTGAGTGTTTTCCGAGATTCAGAAAGGAAGAGGGTCATATGTTCGGTGGGGATTCGGTGTTCTTAGGGTTTTGTAACTTAGTTGGTAAGGAAGATGAAGAGAATGAAGAAGATGAGTGAAATGGTGAGGGAGACCACGGTTTGGAGGGTATTTATAGGGGTTGGTTGTGCCACTTTAGAATTATCTAGTAGGAATGAGTTGGCTTGTTCAAAGGATTAAAGTGCAAATAATTCCTAGGGACCATTTTGCAAAGATGCCAAAAAAATAAGGACTATTTTGCAAATTGTCAATAAGTTGTAATGATGACCATGTGTCACATTAAATGTGGTCTTATCTTGACTAACTTGGGCTGATTTCTTCATAAGATATTTTAAGAAAACCCTAGAACACTTGAGAAGATTTGAAAATGTTGTAGAATAATGTAGAAGAATGTAGAATGGTGTGGAATGTAGTAGAAAATTCTAGAATGCTCTTTTCTCATCCAAGATGAGGGCAGCCCCTTCTCCCTCATGGGCTTGCGCATGGGCCTATTAAATTTGGGCTTGGATTCATTTTTGTGGGGCCCACTAAAAGATTTAAGCTTAATTATGACATAGGAAACCTGTATGGTTTCAAATGGGCTTCATGGAATTAATCCATGGACTAGGATTTTGGTCTTCATGGCCATGGTCCAATAAGGGATTTGGAACAAAGATTCTGGCCCAACTCACTTAGAAAACCTAGAAACTAACTTAGGGATTAAAGTGTAATTAATAGAAAGTTTAGGGACTTAAGCGTAAAATTCAAAAATTTTCACTTTAACCCTGTAGAACCTTCTAGACTTAAAAGTATGATTCATCCCCGTGAATCATCTCAAAATCCTAAGATAAACTCTTCATCTGCTCTTGGAAACTCCGAAATCCATTCTGTCGCTCACCCGATTGCGTATTCTGCCCATAAAACGTAAATTATTTTATTTTTTTTATGAAATAAATCTAAAATTTCAGAATTGTAGGAAATAAAATAAAAACCTTAAGACTTTTGTTCACGAATTAAAATTAGGTCTTTTGAGCAGTATAAATATACTGTCAGTGAAAATAGCGGGCCGGGATTCACCCGTCGTTTCAACCTAAATTTTAATCGTAGCTTCCTACATTCAAGTAGGATTAGTTATGAACTCCGTTTATTTAAAATAATGTTCTAATACTCATATAAATCTATACAATAATCGTTCGCATTTCGATTATTTTGAAACAGTGAAAATCGGGGTGTTACATTACTACCCCTCTTCGAAAAAAATTCCGTCCTCGGAATTTCTAAACTCAACACTAGACATCATCTTGTAATCTTATCTTAATCTAAAGCTCCAACAATATATTTCTCATCGTTGTTTTTCCCCTAGGTGACAGCGGTAACTTCATAACAAAATTCATTCTTATATCATTCTATTTATCCTCGAAACAATCCATCACTACATTATATTCATTGTCCTTAACATTTCACCTTGATCTATCGTCCTTGAAGGACATAATTAGGACTTAATCATTTTATTCTTCTTACTTCCGATCCACTAGAGAACCTTATTTCAACATCTAACAGCCGCAATTAACACCATAATCAATTCCAACATCTAACTTCTACAATTACCCGCAATTAACACCACAATCAATACTACCCTAACTTCCTACTTACTATATCCATTCACAGTCCTAGATCCTTTTTGCGCATTCCACTATTCTAGATTATATCAAAGTCACACATCTTAATCCTCAAAAGAACATAATTGCACCACTTAATGCAATTGAAACCAAAAGAAGCCATCTTTCCTGCTCATATTCATCTTAGGTAAAACTACTATAGGTACTTTTCCTTTAATTTTCTAAATTCATACCATCTATACTAACTAAGGCAAGAATTCTACAAAACAGAACCTGTCACGGCCTGTACATGACAATGTTGAGTCACCGGCAAGTGTACCGGGTCGTCGCAAGTAATAAAATAACACGGTAAGTAGTTACCGAGGTCGAACACAAGGATTGGGCTACCAATTTGACTAATTTGCAGATATTTGATACGTTTGGTCAAGTAACAAAAGTGGTTGAGAAGAGAGAAGATAGGATCGCAAGTTTAAATCAACACGAATTAACAAATCAATTACAAATCAAGAATTAAAATCTGGAATTAAAACGCCTAAGGTCACAAATCCACCTACCCAATCATGCATAGTACCCAAGTGATGATGATCCTCTCCCTAAGTTCAATTTTAATGTCAACCGGGACCCCCAAATTCTCCTAAATCCACTGTCGTGCTCAATATGACGTATTCAACGATTTGGGTTAATTACTTACTAGGTCTCATAACCTAATCATCAAACTCTTTTAAATCTTGTTCCCTATAAGGTTGCACCGATCTCCTATTCAATCTCATGCAATATTCGATCAATGATCCCAATTCAATTTCTAAACGTGAATTGCCTACTAAGCCTCATCATCGTTTACTAGTCGATCACGCATGCAAACGATCAATGCAATGCAATCGGAATTGGAAAACAAGAATTGAGTTAAAGGATAGATACATACATCACATTGAATCGCTATACTGCCATGGATGGTTTCATTGATCCCTTAGACAAGGGGATTAGTTCCTCATGTTCGCGACAAACGAACAATCGGAATTCATCATAATTCTAAACAAGAAGAAGGAAATAGGGAGTAGGAGACGCAACTCCAGAATAAGGATTAAAATAGAACTAAAAACAGTTCTGATCAAAAAAGGGTCTGTGGTTCTGTCTGCACTGCTTTATTTATAGGGAGGCCACGCGTCACGGCCGTTATGGCCATCACGTACAGGCCGTGACGCGTTTTGGAATGGGCGCGCTTTCAAATCTGGAGCATCACGGCCGTGAGCATCATCACGGCTAGGTCGTGATCAGTTCTGCCTGACCTATCACGACCGTGATTTGTATCACGGGTAGGACGTGACAGCTTCTGTCTTCACCAACTGTTCTGTCACGGCCGTGAGGGGTATCACGGCTAGGCCGTGATAGTTTCTGACTTTTGCCACATGGTCTATCACGGCCGTGATGGGCATCACGAAAAGCCATTACAGCTTCTGACTTTTGCCTTCTACTCTGCTTGATCATGGCCGTGATGGGCTCTGTCTGGCTCATAAGCTTCACTTTTCAAGCTCTATTCCATCAAAGCTCCATCAAGGCTAATTTCTGAGCATTTTTCCTTAAATTTCTGCAAAACAACACCAAGAAACCGCTTCACCCGTTCCAAGTGAAAAACTAACAAAAATCAACTAATTATGCCTAAACTATATGAAAAATGCATGTGAAAGTGCACATGAAATATGATGTAAAATCACACTATCAAATCACCCCAAGCTTAAAACTTGCTTGTCCTCAAGCAAACACTAAGACCAAAAGATCAAAAAGCATGGATAGTGTGATTTAGAACCCGAGTAGTAACTGATCCAAGTAATAGGCAATTCAAATAATTTAGCAGGAGACAATCAATTCAAGTCCAATTAGACGCTTAGGTTTCTTAGACTCATATTCTCACTGATTTGGGCACTCTATCTCACCTGAAAACAACCCCAAGCTTGTTCATTAGCTTGGCACTCTTTCTCACATCACTCAAGTGTTTAGGGATATATGACATTTCGCTCCGTTTTCCTCAAGGAATGCATTCTACCATAGGCTTGACTATCAACCGAATCTCTACTGTATTAATGAAAACAATTAAGAATCAAGAGGTCTTTGATTTGGTTGTAACGGGGCCATGGGATAAATCGTTAGGTGGGGAAATCAAGAAAATGAAATTTCTGAAAGGCTACACAAAACATCAAGCATTGCAAACATGACCTTCTAAAATACCCTTTTTTGGGTTTTGATTCACTTTTCCACCTTTCTTTCTTTCTTTTTGTTTTTATTTCTCACTTTTCTTTTGTCATCCCCTTCTCCATTTTTTTTTTGTTTTCTTTTTCTTTTTCTTTTTATTTGAGAAGGGGAGATTTTCAATTTAGGAGAAATATATTTTTTTTTCCGATTTTCTCATCCCATACTTTTTCAACTACCCTTTTTACCCTTTCTGTAATACTTTAGAAGGTCCTATCAAGCATCATTCCACAATATATTTCAAGGTACCAAGAAAAGTATTTCGTTCTTTTAGGCTCAAATTTTGGGCAACTAAGGGGTAGCATTTAGTCAATCAAAGCTCGGAAGGCCGGCAAAAATACCTAATGCCTCAATCATTTTCAAAAATGTTTTCAAAAATTTTTAAGCTTTGAAACGGTTTCAAGTCAAGTTCTAGAGAAATACAATCCGAGAGGAATAACACTCTAACACAAAGAAAGGTGTAGATATAGTGAGTACCCCTTTGTCTCAAAATCTCACATTTTGTAGTTCAAAAATCAGTGAAAAACACGAATCTACGGAACCACATGCTAATTATCAACTATCAAGATCATCTCGAACATTTTCATTATGTGCCTTATCACAAGAATAAAAAATTGGGTTCAACAATCCACTATCTCTATTTATTTGGCACTCAGTCATCACAATTGGATACATCATATCTAAGCAAAGGGCAATCGACTCATGTGATCATGAAAATTATATGAATGCAAAATACCCCTACCCCAAGCTTAAAAATTTACATTGTCCCCAATGTAAACAATCAAGCCGGAGAGAGGAGAAAAATTGGAACGACTTACCAAGGCGGTAGCGGGTGTTGACTCTCATTCCAGTCAGAAACTTGTTGGTAAGTACATCACGGCCATGAGCCTCATCACGGCTAGGCCGTGATCAATTCTGGTCCTCATGGCTGGCCTGTCACGGCCGTGATGCTTTCTGCTCTTCAGGGTCTTTCCATCAAGCCCGTGATGGGTATCACGGCTGGCCCGTGATCCTTTCTGGTCTTCATTTTCAGCTTATCACGGCCGTGACCAGTGTCACGGCCTGGGCGTGATGGCTACTGCCTCTGCTTTTTCCTTGTCTTCTTGCTCTCCCTTCCTGAAATCACTTGGCAATTTTATTAGTAAAAGAAAACTCTTGATCTTCTCAAATTTTTCAAGAGTGAAATCAAAAATGAAAACTACTAAGAAAATGAACATAACCAAAGAGAAGGGTTAAGAAACTTGGGTTGCCTCCCAATAAGCGCTTGTTTAACGTCCCGAGCCTGACTCAAGTCACCCCTAAGGGTTAATCCGGAAGAAGATTTTGCTTCCCATGCCATGCCTTGGTCTGCTTCTTGTAGGTTTTTGCCCTTTCATATGCTCGCCTGCGGTTCCCGGACAACTCATTTAAGTCCAACAGCCCTCTATAATCGGCACGTCCTCTCCACCCCGTGACGGTCCTTGTTGGGATCGATTTATTGCTTTTATTGACCACCATGGTCGTGCCACCTTTCCTTGGGATCATATGAACTGGACCAACCCAACTACTATCCGAGATTGGATAGATGATTCCGACCTCTAAAGGCTTAATCACTTCCTCACGCACAGCTTCTTTCAATCCTTCTTTGTTGAGCTTTTCCTTTGCACCTTCATCCTCTGGGAGACTCGGTAAGGCTTCCCTGTCCTTTAACCACTCAAGATAGACCTCATCCCCCAAAGGGTCTTTTTCCTCACTATCATCATCATGGGATTTTACCAACACTTGTGCAAGTGAAGAACCATGGGCCTCTCTAGTTGCCTTTGCCTTGACAGTTGAGTCCATCATATCCACTCGATACACCTCCGACCTCTCAGCAGGGTGCTTCATTGCTTCAAAGACATTGAAGACCACCTTCTCATATTGCACCCTTAAGGTGAGTTTCCCTTGTTGCACATCTATCAAGGCACGCCCAGTGGCCAAGAAGGGCCTACCCAATATGAGAGGGATCTCGGCAACTTCATCCATATCAAGCACCACAAAGTGAACTTGTCCACCTTCACTAGCAAATCTTCGACCACCCCATAAGGATATTTTATAGAACGATCGGCTAGTTGGAGTGACATCCGTGTATCCTTGACTTCTTTGATCCCCAACTTCTTCATCATAGAGAGGGGCATCAAGTTGATGCTTGCCCCTAGGTCACACAATGCCTTCCCCATGGTCATCTCCCCAATGGTGCATGGTATAGAAAAAGAACCGGGGTACTTCAACTTTGGAGGTAGTTTTCTTTGAAGAATGGAACTACACTCCTCGGTCAAAGCAACTGTTTCCTCCTCCACTATCTTCCGCTTCTTGGAGAGAAGATCCTTCATAAATCGGCAACGGCGCCAAAAACTTGTTGAGTCACCGGCAAGTGTACCGAGTCGTCGCAAGTAATAAAATAACACGGTAAGTAGTTACCGAGGTCGAACACAAGGATTGGGCTACCAATTCGACTAATTTGCAGAAATTTGATACGTTTGGTCAAGTAACAGAAAGTGGTTGAGAAGAGAGAAGATAGGATCGCAAGTTCAAATCAACACGAATTAACAAATCAATTACAAATCAAGAATTAAAATCTGGAATTAAAACGCCTAAGTTCAATTTTAATGTCAACCGGGACCCCCAAATTCTCCTAAATCCACTGTCGTGCTCAATAGGACGTATTCAACGATTTGGGTTAATTACTTACTAGGTCTCATAACCCAATCATGAAACTCTTTTAAATCTTGTTCCCTATAAGGTTGCACCGATCTCCTACTCACTCTCATGCAATATTCGATCAATGATCCCAATTCAAGTTCTAAACGCGAATTGCCTACTAAGCCTCATCAACGTTAACTAGTCGATCACGCATGCAAACGATCAACGTAATGCAATCGGAATTGGAAAACAAGAATTGAGTTAAAGGAGAGAGACATACATCACATTGAATCGCTATACTGCCATGGGTGGTTTCAATGATCCCTTAGACAAGGGGATTAGTTCCTCATTTTCGCGACAAACGAACAATCGGAATTCATCATAATTCTAAACAAGAAAAAGGAAATAGGGAGTAGGAGACGCAGCTCCAGAATAAGGATTAAAATAGATCAAAAAACAGTCCTGATCAAAAAAGGGTCTGTGGTTCTGTCTGCACTGCTTTATTTATAGGGAGGCCACGCGTCACGGCCGTTATGGCCATCACGGCCAGGCCGTGACGCGTTTTGGAATGGGCGCGCTTTCAAATCTGGAGCATCACGGCCGTGAGCCTCATCACGGCTAGGCCGTGATCAGTTCTGCCTGACCTGTCACGACCGTGATCTGTATCACGGGTAGGCCGTGACAGCTTCTGTCTTCACCAACTGTTCTGTCACGGCCGTGAGGGGTATCACGGCTAGGTCGTGACAGTTTCTGACTTTTGCCACATGGTCTATCACGGCCGTGATGGGTATCATGGCTAAGCCGTGACAGCTTCTGACTTTTGCCTTCTGCTCTGCTTGATCATGGCCATGATGGTCATCACGACCAGGCCGTGATGGGCTCTGTCTGGCTCATAATCTTCACTTTTCAAGCTCTATTCCATCAAAGCTCCATCAAGGCTAATTTCTGAGCATTTTTCCTTAAATTTCTGTAAAACAACACCAAGAAACTGCTTCACCCGTTCCAAGGGAAAAACTAACAAAAATCAACTAATTATGCCTAAACTATATGAAAAATGCATGCGAAAGTGCACATGAAATATGATGTAAAATCACACTATCAGATAACCATCATGACCGTGACAGACAACAAACATCCTCAACATCATAAATATTCAAACACCGCAATAATACGTCACATGCAGATGGAATACCTCAACCAGCGTATCACAGAAAATTTAATAACAAAATCAAACATCCTCAAATACTTAAAATCAACTTAATGTCGATAAACCTACAATCCCCAAATCACCATTGGTTTTACAGAAAAGGTTTCCAATATGATTTTGGTCTTGTCGATTACTCAACTACTAGTAGGGTTTAGGTCGCCCTACACAATTATTATAAAATATACTACTAATCGATTCCGACGATAGGTTGATTCTTTTCCCCACCTGAGTTATCACCGGAAACACGTACACGACGATCCTCACTATCACACCACAGCTTAATAGTTTCACCTTGAACCAAACAACATAACTATAATTAATCAAATGACAACCATCTATGACACTTTAGGGCTAGGTTTGACAAAAACTTAGAAAATAGGTTTAGGGTTATCTTCTTAATGCCATCTTTTGGATCCTAGTTACTAGAGTCTTAACTAACATAGATTACTTATTACAAGACTAAAATTTGAAACAAAATCCTCTAACCTTTAGGGTTAGGTTTTCGGCCCATATTAGGAAAATAGACTAGGAAACTTAGTTGGAATCAAGCTCTTGGATTTAGATCGTATAAGTATTAGAGAGCTCAAATCAAGCATTAGATTTCAAAAATGAAAACAAAATCATCAAACCCTCCTTTGAGTGAGATTCTGCCACTTAAAGAAAATAGGGAAGGAAAATATTTTTTATTACATGCTCTTGGATAATGAAAGTGGAAGACATCACAAGATCATATAAATTGGTTTCAAATTAAAAGGATTTGTCTACAATTTTCTATAATTATTTGAATTTCTAGATCTAGGAATGGAAATTTATGAAAACTTGATGATCATGGCTTGATCTTACAAAATAAATGAAGGAGAAGACTTATATGTTAATGAGGATTTCTTTTACCTCTTGAAGATTGAAGAAATGAAGAAAATGATCACCCTTCACTAAGTTGAAAACTGGACAGCTTGAGGGTGTGATGGTATTGTGAGTGTATCTCACAATATACTCATCCTAAAATCACGAACTTTGTCTTGATAGAAATATAAGAAGAAAAGTAACAACTTTGGTGTTGAAGGTTTCATTTGTTTCGGAACATAACAGGGGTGAAAAGGGACTTCTTTATGCTGTTTTGTGGGTTGCTGAGAATTCTGGGCAGTTTTGGTATTTTGATCCTATCTCCCAATCCACGTATCCGTTTTTTATGATATTTAGCTTGTTGGAAATAAGAGAGAAATAGGAACAACTTTTATGTTAAGTGTTTTCCTAGTTTCAGAAACGAAGAGGGTCAAATGTTTGGTGGGGATTCGGTGTTCTTAGGGTTTTGTAACTTAGTTGGTGAGGAAGATGAAGAGAATGAAGAAGATGAGTGAAATGGTGAGGGAGACCACGGTTTGGAGGGTATTTATAGGGGTTGGTTGTGCCACTTTAGAAGGATCTAGTAGGAATGAGTTGGCTTGTTCAAAGGATTAAAGTGCAAATAATTCCTAGGGACCATTTTGCAAAGATGCCAAAAGTATAAGGACTATTTTGCAAATTGTCAATAAGTTGTAATGATGACCATGTGTCACATTAAATGTGGTCTTATCTTGACTATCTTGGGCTTATTTCTTCATAAGATATTTTAAGAAAACCCTAGAACACTTGAGAAGATTTGAGAATGTTGTAGAATAATGTAGAAGAATGTAGAATGGTGTTGAATGTAGTAGAAAATTCTAGAATGCTCTTTGCTCATCCAAGATGAGGGCAGCCCCTTCTCCCTCATGGGCTTGCGCATAGGCCTACTAAATTTGGGCTTGGATTCATTTTTGTGGGGCCCACTAAAGGATTTAAGCTTAAGCATGACATAGGAAACCTATATGGTTTCAAATGGGTTTCATGGAATTAATCCATGGACTAGGATTTTGGGCTTCATGCCCACGGTCCAATAAGGGATTTGGAACAAAGATTATGGCCCAACTCACTTAGAAAACCTAGAAACTAACTTAGGGATTAAAGTGTAATTAATAGAAAGTTCAGGGACTTAAGCGTAAAATTCAAAAAAAATCACTTTAACCCTGTAGAACCTTCTAGACTTAAAAGTATGATTCATCCCCTTGAATCATCTCAAAATCCTAAGATAAACTCTTCATCTGCTCTTGGAAACTCCGAAATCCATTCTGCCGCTCACCCGATTGCGTATTCTGTCCGCAAAACGTAAATTATTTTATTTTATTTCTGAAATAAATCGAAAATTTCAGAATTGTAGGAAATAAAATAAAAACATTAAGACTTTCGTTCACGAATTAAAATTAGGTCTTTTGAGCAGTATAAATATACTGTCAGTGAAAATAGCGGGCCAGGATTCGCCTGTCGTTTCAACCTAAATTTTAATCGTAGCTTCCTACATTCAAGTAGGATTGAGTGATGAACTCCGTTTATTTAAAATAATTTTCTAATACTCATATAAATCTATACAATAATCGTTCGCATTTCGATTATTTTGAAACAGTGAAAATCGGGGTGTTACATTACTACCCCTCTTAGAAAAAAATTCCGTCCTCGGAATTTCTTAACTCAACACTAGACATCATCTTGTAATCTTATCTTAATCTAAAGCTCCAACAATATATTTTTCATCGTTGTTTTTCCCCTTGGTGACAGCGGTAACTTCATAACAAAATTCATTCTTATATCATTCTATTTATCCTCGAAACAATCCATCACTACATTATATTCATTGTCCTTAACATTTCACCTTGATCTATCGTCCTTGAAGGACATAATTAGAACTTAATCATTTTATTCTTCTTACTACCCATCCACTAGAGAACCTTATTTCAACATCTAACAGCCGCAATTAACACCACAATCAATTCCAACATCTAACTTCTACAATTACCCGCAATTAACACCACAATCAATACTACCCTAACTTCCTACTTACTATATTCATTCACAGTCCTAGATCCTTGTAGCGTATTCCACTATTCTAGATTATATCGAAGTCACGCATCTTAATCCTCCAAAGAACATAATTGCACCTCTTAATGCAATTAAAACCAAAAGAAGTCATCTTTCCTGCTCATATTCATCTTAGGTAAAACTACTATAGGTACTTTTCCTTTAATTTTCTAAATTCATACCATCCATACTAACTACGAGTATTTGATCATTACCTTAGATACTCTTGGTAATACTATGCCTCGATCAACATTTGACGTATAGTAATTGTCTCACTCACTGATATTGATCTTAAGGGTTCACATCCTACCAGTCACAACTATACCTCAACAAAACTCTCATCACTTTCTTGTCTATCATGCTACTTAGACAAACAAACAAAGACTACCAGATATCAAATACATACCTTGTATAAGATCCTAGATTGAGAATTCATCTCGCCTCACGGTAAACACTCTTTCAGTGGTCTGAGTCTGACCATCTGCTGTCCTGCTGCTGGAACTCCTTTTCCAGCTCCACCTCTCTGAACACTGGTATACAACATATAATGCTACATAAAACTGGAATATATATGCCATATACACTAGTGCAATAAGTGTTTTTTACGTCAGTTTAAATTGATTTTTTACGTCAGAATACTGACTGACGTAAATACAGCTGACGTTAAAAGTTTAACTTTTAACGTCAGTTGAGAACTGACGTTAAATATAACACTATTAACGTCGGTTCTTTAACACAACTGACGTTAATTTTGTCAAAATTAACGTCAGTTCTTTAACAAAACCGACGTAAATTTTGTTAAAACTAACGTCAATTGTTATCAAGAACTGACGTTAAAGGTCTTAATTTTAACGTCAGTTGTAATAAACAAGTGACGTTAATAGTGTACTGTATATTTTTATAAAATACTTTTAACGTCAGTTGTATGATACAACTGACGTTAATAGTATTTTTTTTTAAATTCAGTTTTAAAATATCACTCCTCTAAGCCATCCCTGCATTCAGTAAATATCCCAGTAACACAGAATATCACACACATTACAGAATTGCAAAGGAAAAATGGAACAATGATCCATATGTATGCCTGTTCAAAACAATATATAATTATTAACATAGGTTATAAATGTATACTAGTTTAAACTACCAATATCAATATCCCTTCGTGATGATCATCACGAGTGGCATGTACATCGTCCACCTGTGTCTCCTCGATTATAGTAGGCATGTTTGTTGAAAAAGAAGGAGTCTCAGGAATATCAAGATTTGAATCTTCATTTTCATCACTACCATTATACATGCTTTTTCCTTGGAGAACCACTGACAACCTTTTGTTAGAAGGATCAGTGATGTAGAACACTTGTTTTGCTTGGGAAGCCATTATGAAAGGCTCATTTATATGACCTAACTTGTTGAGGTCTACCAATGTGAACCCCAATTCGTCGGTTTGTACACCACCGTTACTATCAACCCACTTACATTTAAATACCGGCACCGTAAGCTTAGTGTAATCGAGCACCCAAATATCTTCAATATATCCAAAGTAAGGTGTCGGTGCTGTAACGGGTTTTGTGTCCTTTGCACTAGAGAAGTGCATTGCTTCGGCCATGATCATAACCCCACTATTTTGCATGGTACTCTTGTTATCTTGTTCCTTTGTATAAAAGGAAAAGTTATTTATGTCGTATTCGCTCCAACATATGACGTTGAAGTTAGGCCCACGTGCTAGCCATTTTACGTCATCAGAAGCAGTACTACCATCCTTAAGCATTTCTTACTTGAACCATGGTAAGAAAGTCTTGTTATGCTTGTTCAACAACCACCTTTCGCTCATTCGAGGGTTTTCTTGATTGACTTTTCTTTTATGTTCAAATAAGAAAGGCTGAACACATTCGATGTTGTTCAATACATACAAATGTGCTTGAAGCACTTCCTCCCGATCCTTCCTATTAATTCTTAAGCCATGTGTACTGATGTCGTGCGTCAGTCGACGTGCGACGACGCTCGTGCGTATCCGGCAAGTGTACCGGACTGCCGTCAAGTAATAAAAGATATCGAACCCACAGAGACTGTGTTTCCGAATCATAATTAATTTCGAATCGATTGAATCTGAACTGTATGAAAGGGTTTTGTAAAAAGGGTTTTTGAATTTGAATTTAAATGATAAACAAACAGAAAACAAATGTTTTTGGGGTTTTCGATTTAAATGGATTCCTAGGGATTTGGGTTACCTTTGAGGTTGTTTATGTTGCTAATCTGATTTACCTTTGTTGATTACCGAAATTGCCTTGAAGGCGAGTTTATCCTCTAATAGCTTAAGCTCCCTCTCGGGTTACAAAAGCCGTGCCCAATTGACCCGACCCCTACTCTCGTGGTAGTCGATCCCAGATTGGACCCTTTGCGTTCCGTGACAACTCGTTGCTCCTCGAGGGACGGCTTCTAACTCTCGTGATTTCAGTCCCAAGTCTGACTTCTATAGGTCCGACACCCAAGTTCACCGCTAGGTTCCTCCTTGAAATGTCTCAGTTATGCAAATAACCTAAGTTCACCGCTAGGTTCCTCCTTGGATCATTCACATCTCACAAACTAGTGGCTGCCGGGCTTTACGAGTGAAACACCCTAGAAATCCTAAGTTCACCGCTAGGTTCCTCCTTAGAACGTCTATGTCACGCAAATAACGGTTGCCGAAATTTATGAGTGATTTACACACTAGAAATCAGATCTAAAGCAAATCGTAATTAACAAAGAGTTTACATCAAATTTACATCATAAACAAACTTGGGCAGAGCCCTAATCCCTAGAAACTATGCTACTACTCCAGTCTTGCCATGGAGATGACAAGCTGGGTTGACAACATAGTGAAAATCAGAACAAGAGAAAAGAGGAGAAGAAGAGAAGAGATCCTAAATCTATGCCTAGAGTAGTAGCCCCAAAGGTGTTCTCCCTCCAATCTGATGCCCTGGTCCATATTTATAGAAATGGGGAAGTTAGAGTCCCAAACCAACTCAAAATCTGATCTATTTCGGTTTCTTCAGGTCCAAGTAAAGCGCGTCACGGCCGTGATGGACATCACGGCCAGGCCGTGACGGTCTCTGCCTCTGGCTGCTTTGCAAAATTCAAATTCTCGCGACGCGAGATATGACTCGCGACGCGAGTCCTCAGCTTCATGGCCCGTGATGAATTTCACGGCTGGGCCGTGATGTGCTCTGACTTGTGGTGGTTTTGGGTCACGGCCGTGATGGCTATCACGGCCAGGCCGTGACAGACTCTGACTTCAGCCTTTCTTCTTTTTCAGTTTTGCTCGATCATGGCCGTGATGGGCATCACGGCTAGGCCGTGATGGGCTCTGTTTGGCTCATTTTCTTCAGTTTTAAAGCTCCATCTTCATCCAAACTTCATCATGGTTGATCTTGAGCAATTTACCCTTGATATCTGCAAAACAACACACGAAAACCGACTTACCCATTCCAAAGGAAAATTAACCTAAAATCTAATAAAAATATGCCTAAACTACATGAAAATGCATGCAAAATGATGGACAAAGATGAGGTGGAATCACACTCATCAAATCACCCCAAGCTTGAAACTTTGCTTGTCCTCAAGCAATTACTCAGGCCATAAGATATAAATCTTTCAAAGCATGGATAGTGAACTAAGAACCCTAGAAGCTAATCCAAGTAATAGGCATTTTTAATAAGCATTCAAGAGATAATCAAGTTCAAGTCCAATTAGAAGCTTAGGTTCTTCAAGTTCATGTCCTCACTGATTTGGGCACTCATCTCACCTCACTCAAGTGTTTTAGGGTTTATGACAATTCACTCCATTTCCTCAAGGAAAGTATTTTACCATAGGCTTGACCATTAACCAAATCTCCACTTTATTAATGAAAACACTTAAGAATCAAGAGGTCTTTTCCTTTGGTTGTAATGTGGCCATGGGATTTATTGTAAGGTGGGAAAATCAAGGAAAGGGAATTTCAAGAAGGCTAGACAGATTATCAAACATTACAAAGCATGACACCTTCTAAAATACCCCTTTTTGGGCTTTGGTTTACTTTTCCACCTTTCTTCCTTCATTTAATATTTTTTTTTTCTTTTCATTTCTCACTTTCTTTGTCATCCCCTTCTCCATTTTTTTTTCTTTGTTTATTTCATTTTTATTTGTTTGGAGAAGGGGAGATTTATAGCTCAAGAGAAATTACTTTCTAGCTTTTTCATCCCATACTTTTTCCAACTACCATTTTGCCCTTTTTGTAATACTTTAAAAGGTGCCATACCAAGCATTATTTATCAAATTAATTCAAGGTACCAAGAAAAGTATTTTTTTCTTTAGGCTCAAAATTGGGCAACTAAGGGGTAGCATTTATCATTCAAAGCTCGGGAGGCCGGAAAAATACCTAGTGCCTCAATCATATTCAAAAAATGTTTTCAGAAATTTTTAAGTTTTGAAATGGTTTCAAGTCAAGTTCTAGAAAATACAGTTCATGAGGAATTACAACACTCTAGCACAAGAAATGGGGTAGATTTAGTGAATACCCCTTTTTGGCTCAAAATCTTACATTTAGTAGTTCAAAAATCAGTGAGGTACACAAGTTTAAGGAACCACATGCTAATTATCAACTATCAAATGATTATCTCAAGAATTTTTATTTTTAGCCATATCACAAGAATAATGAAAAATTGGGTTCAAAATTCACTATCTCAATTCATTTGGCTCCAAGTTCTCACAATCGGATGCATGTTCTAAGTGAGGGGCAATCTAGAGAATGTGATCATACCAATCTATGCCTATGAGAATGCAATATGAATGCAACAATGCAAATGCAAAAATAAATACCCCTACCCCAAGCTTGATTACTTACATTGTCTCCAATGTAAATAATCAAGTCGGAGAGAGGAGAAAAATGGAACAACTTACCGAGTCGGTAGCGGGTGTTGGCTTCACATTCCAGTCAAAACTTGGGTAGAAATTTTATCACGGCCGTGAGGCTTATCACAGGCAGGCCGTGATCGTTTCTGATCCTCAGGAGTTGCCCTGTCACGGCCGTGATGCTCTCTGGCTTTGGCATCCTACTCATCACGCCCGTGATGGTTGTCACGGCTAGGCCGTGATCCTTACTGTGCTCTTGTTTAGTTCATCACGGCCGTTACCACTGTCACGGCCAGGGCGTGATGGCCTCTGACTTTATCTTTTTTATGCTCTTCTTCTCTTTCTCAACCTGAAAACACTAGACAAACCTATTAATGATATTTTTGCCTCTTGATCTTCTCAAATTATTCAAGAGGTTAAATCAAAAACAAAAGGAAAAAGGGAAAGAAAACTTGGGTTGCCTCCCAAGAAGCGCTTATTTATGGTCTTAAGCTTGACCATACTTCCTTAAGTCAACCGGGGTCGGCTGGGCGTAGAAGTGCAGGAACACTTCTTTTCCATGGAGCTCCTTCAAATAGTCGTTTCTGCTCATATGGCCAGTAACGCTTCCGCTTTGCTCTTTTCTCTCGGAGCTTCCTAGCCTTCCTTCCTCCCGGCGGAAGTATTGTTTCTGCATGGACAGCAATTCCAACTTCACCTCTGGGTGCATCTTCAACCATGCATATCTTCGGAGTTGCTTCCATGTTCAGTTCTTCTTTTACCACTGGAGACGTTGTATCAATTCTGCACACATGGCTCTCAAAAGGAGGGTTGTTATAAGAGTTAGTCAATTGAAAATCGATCCTACCTTCCTCTACAGTTAGAGAGAGCTTCCCATTTCTTACGTCTATTACTGCTCCAACGGTTGCCAAGAATGGCCTTCCTAAAATGATGGGGAATTTAGGATTCCCTTTCATATCCAATACCAGGAAGTCGGTAGGGATGAGAATTTTCCCTACCTTTACAGGAACATTCTCTAGTATGCCTAGAGGAGTCCTAGTTGAGCCATCCGCAATTTGTAAGGGGAATTTGAATGGTCTCAACTCTTTGCTTCCCAACCTTTCCATGATAGTGAGGGACATCAAGCTCGTGCTAGCCCCTAAGTCACATAAGGCTGGGTCTATTTCCACTTTTTCAATCGAGCAAGCGATGGAGAAACTACCTGGGTCTTTCAGTTTAGTAGGTATTTTAGTCTCCACATCTACTTGCTTTTTCCCGATCAACCTTTGTGGGAAAGGTATCGGGGGTTGGTACGGTGGTGGAGGGACATATTTCGGTTCTGGCACTTCTTTTTCGCTTGTGTCCTCCGGTTCCACCTCCATTTCAGCTACCCCCACCCCAAGCTTATCATCCCTCAAGTGTATGACATTGCAATGCTCATTGGGATTTGCTTCGGGTTGCCCCGGGAATGTACCCTTAGGTCTCGAGTACGTGCTGGTTTGTTGGGCAATTTGTGTTTCTAGCATCTTGTTATGAATTGCTAAGTTGTCTACCTTAGATGCTAGTTCCTTTATTGCTTCACTCACTGCCCTTCCTTGTTGTCTAAACTCCTCATTCTGTTTTGTCTGAGTTTCAACAAAACTTTCAAATAAGGTCTCGAGTTTAGATCTTTGTACCTGAGGATACCCCGGTGCTGCTCTCTTATTACCTTGACCCTCTTGGAACTCATGGTTGAGCGTGTTGCTGTAGTTGCCGTAGGAGAGGTAAGGGTTGTTTCTTCTTTGGTTGTAGGGATTTGGGGGAGCATAGTTGGGCAGCTTCGGGTTCGTATCATAGTAGTTGTTACAAGAGTTCACTTGTTCACCCGAAGCGCCGGATCCATGTGGGCATCCCATCATGTCATGTCCCTGCATTCCACAAATCTCACAAACAAGGTTAGTAGCACCTAATGCACTCACATTAGCTCTTTCAAGCCGATCAAAACGTTTATTAAGTGAGTCTATCTTTGACATAATAAGATCTGTGCTATTTACCTCAAACTTACCCCCCGAAATCTTGTTCGGGTTATTACCTCTTTCGGATCCCCATTGGTGGTAGTTGGTGGCGACATTCTCGATGATGTTGAATGCCTCAGTGAGAGGCCTATTCATAAACGCTCCACTGGCTGCAGAATCTAGTGACACCTTCGAAGAGTAGTCTAATCCGTTATAGAAGGTGTGCACTATTAACCACCTCTCGAGTCCGTGATGTGGGAACGACTCCAGCAGTCCCTTGTATCGATCCCAAGTTTCCGATAATGATTCTCCGTCTTTCTGGAAGAAGCCGGTGATCTGGGTCCTTATGTAGGCCGTCTTGGATGGAGGGAAGAATTTCTCCAAGAACGCCTGCTCCAATTGGTCCCAAGTAGTCAAAGTGTTAACGGGGATTTGCTTAAGCCAGGCCTTCGCCTTTCCAGTGAGAGATGAGGGGAACAATCTCAAACGCACAACATCGACTGAGGCTCCATTAATCCTGATTGCATCGGTGAACTCTAAGAATGTTTCTATATGATCGGTCGGGTCCTCCGAAGGCAATCCTCCGAATTGATGTTGCCTAATCATGTTGATTAGCATGGGCGGTATGGTATAGTTTTCCGCCTCAATCTCTGGCCTTGCAATCCCAGTTCGCAAGCCTCTCGCATTTGGGGCTGCGTAGTCCTTCAAAGGCTTTGTATCCGGTTGATTCGCCATGAATGGAAAGGGACTCAACCTTTCTTCCTCTCTTTGTAGTCTTCTACGTCGGTGGAAGGTCCTCTCGATCTCCGGATCAATCTCACTAAGGCTCCCAAGACTTAGAGATCTTTGCATATAACACACAGAAAGATGGATACAATAGAAGGAAAAGAAATTTTTGATTTTTTTTGATTTTTTTTTTATTTCAGAAATAAAAATCAAACAAAAAGAAAAGGTCCAGAAAAATCAATTCAAAATTTGAATTGAAATTCGAAATGGCACAGTCCCCGGCAACGGCGCCAAAAACTTGATGTCGTGCATCAGTCGACGTGCGACGACGCTCGTGCGTATCCGGCAAGTGTACCGGACTGCCGTCAAGTAATAAAAGATATCGAACCCACAGAGACTGTGTTTCCGAATCACAATTAATTTCGAATCGATTGAATCTGAACTGTATGAAAGGGTTTTGTAAAAAGGGTTTTTGAATTTGAATTTGAATTTAAATGATAAACAAACAGAAAACAAATGTTTTTGGGGTTTTCGATTTAAATGGATTCCTAGGGATTTGGGTTACCTTTGAGGTTGTTTATGTTGCTAATCTGATTTACCTTTGTTGATTACCGAAATTGCCTTGAAGGCGAGTTTATCCTCTAATAGCTTAAGCTCCCTCTCGGGTTACAAAAGCCGTGCCCAATTGACCCGACCCCTACTCTCGTGGTAGTCGATCCCAGATTGGACCCTTTGCGTTCCGTGACAACTCGTTGCTCCTCGAGGGACGGCTTCTAACTCTCGTGATTTCAGTCCCAAGTCTGACTTCTATAGGTCCGACACCCAAGTTCACCGCTAGGTTCCTCCTTGAAATGTCTCAGTTATGCAAATAACCTAAGTTCACCGCTAGGTTCCTCCTTGGATCATTCACATCTCACAAACTAGTGGCTGCCGGGCTTTACGAGTGAAACACCCTAGAAATCCTAAGTTCACCGCTAGGTTCCTCCTTAGAACGTCTATGTCACGCAAATAACGGTTGCCGAAATTTATGAGTGATTTACACACTAGAAATCAGATCTAAAGCAAATCGTAATTAACAAAGAGTTTACATCAAATTTACATCATAAACAAACTTGGGCAGAGCCCTAATCCCTAGAAACTATGCTACTACTCCAGTCTTGCCATGGAGATGACAAGCTGGGTTGACAACATAGTGAAAATCAGAACAAGAGAAAAGAGGAGAAGAAGAGAAGAGATCCTAAATCTATGCCTAGAGTAGTAGCCCCAAAGGTGTTCTCCCTCCAATCTGATGCCCTGGTCCATATTTATAGAAATGGGGAAGTTAGAGTCCCAAACCAACTCAAAATCTGATCTATTTCGGTTTCTTCAGGTCCAAGTAAAGCGCGTCACGGCCGTGATGGACATCACGGCCAGGCCGTGACGGTCTCTGCCTCTGGCTGCTTTGCAAAATTCAAATTCTCGCGACGCGAGATATGACTCGCGACGCGAGTCCTCAGCTTCATGGCCTGTGATGAATTTCACGGCTGGGCCGTGATGTGCTCTGACTTGTGGTGGTTTTGGGTCACGGCCGTGATGGCTATCACGGCCAGGCCAGGCGTGATGAGACTCGACTTGACCTTTCTTCTTTTTCATTTTTGCTCGATCATGGCCGTGATGGGCATCACGGCTAGGCCGTGATGGGCTCTGTTTGGCTCATTTTCTTCAGTTTTAAAGCTCCATCTTCATCCAAACTTCATCATGGTTGATCTTGAGCAATTTACCCTTGATATCTGCAAAACAACACACGAAAACCGCCTTACCCATTCCAAAGGAAAATTAACCTAAAATCTAATAAAAATATGCCTAAACTACATGAAAATGCATGCAAAATGATGGACAAAGATGAGGTGGAATCACACTCATCATGTACCCTTACCTTGACATCTGATCTCATCATGCCGAGGCTTAGGAACCCCTATAGGATCTGTGTTATGAAGGTAGTCCGAACAAAACTCAATAGCTTCTTCTGCAACATACCTTTGAACAATAGATGCTTCCGGACGATGAGGATTCTTCACGTACCCTTTCAAGATCTTCATGTAGCGCTCAACTGGGTACATCCATCTCAGAAAAACCGGCCCACATAATCTAATCTCCCTCACCAAATGAACAATTAAGTGAACCATTATGTCGAAAAAGGAAGGAGGAAAATACATCTCCAATTGGCACAAGATTGTAGCAGCCTCAACTTCCAAGTCATCCAACATACGGGGGTCAACGACTTTGCTACATATAGAATTGAAGAATGAGCACAACCGAGTAATGGCATGTCTCACATTTTTTGTAGCAATACCACGAATAGCAACGGGCAGAAGTTGTTGCATCAAGATGTGACAATCATGAGACTTCAAGCCAACCAATTTAAGATCACTAGAGACAAGCCTCTTCATATTTGAAGAGTAACCATGTGGAACTTTGATGCCCTGAAGACACCCGCAGAAACTTTGTCTCTCTTTTTTTGACAAAGTATGACATGCTGGCGGCAAATAAGTCCGCTTACCATCCTCAACAACTAGAGCTAACTGCTCTCGTATACCCATAGCAACGAGGTCAAGACGAGCATTCACACCATCCTTTGTCTTGCCCTGAATGTTGAGAAGCATCCCGATCACACTATCACACACATTTTTCTCCACATGCATCACATCAATGCAGTGTCTGACATCAAGCTTGAGCCAGTATGGAAGATCAAAGAATATCGACCTCTTCTTCCATATGTTTTTCTCAACAGCTTTACCTTTCTTTTTGGACTTGCCGAATATAACATCGATGTCCTTTACCCTCTGATAAACCTGCTCTCCAATTAAGGCCGCCGGCGCTTCTTCTATCTCTTGGCATCCATTAAAAGCTTTTTTCATCTTACGATATGGGTGATCACGTCTAAGAAATCTCCGATGCCCAAGGTAAACCGTCTTCTTTCCATGATGCAACTGAGTGTAGCATGTGCCTTCTTCACATATAGGGCATGCTTTATGCCCCTTGACACTGCATGCCAGGACAAGTTCCAGTATCTTTGGAAAGTCGTTGATGGTGCAAAATAACATGGCACGAAGCTTGAAAGTCTCATGAGAATACCCATCAACTACATCAACTCCTTCCACCCACAACGTTTTCAAGTCTTCAATCAAGGGACCTAGATAAACATCTAAGTCATTTCCCGATTGCTTTGGGCCCAAAATCATCATAGACATCATGTATTTGCGCTTCATGCACAACCAAGGGGGCATGTTGTAAATCACCAACAGAACAGGCCATGAACTATGAATACTACTCATGTTACCATAAGGATTCATTCCATCCGTAGCAAGTCCAAGCCTTAGGTTTCTTGGCTCATCGGTGAAATCCGGAAACATAGTATCGATATTCTTCCATTGAATAGAATCAGCAGGATGACGAACCTTTCCATCACGTTTCCTCTCATCGTTATGCCATCTAAGACTCTTCGCATCTTTCGCATTGGCAAACAATCGCTTGAACCTTGGAATTATTGGAAGATACCACAACACCTTCGCAGGAGGACCCTTTTTTCTCACATCATCAACATCATCACCACCCTTCACTTTGTATCGTGATAACCCACATTTGGGGCAATCGTGTTTGTCTTCATGAACACCGGTGTACAATATGCAATCATTGGGGCATGCGTGTATCTTCTTATACTCCATACCCATAGGACACAATACCTTCTTGGCCTCATAGTTACGGTCAGGCAATGTGTTGTCCTCCGGAAGCAAGTCTTTCAACACTTCAAGCAATTCCGTGAAGCTTTTATCGCTCCAACCATTTCTCGCCTTCACACAAACCAATTTTAGCACCGCCGACAACCGTGTATGAGTAGTACACCCTGGATATAATGGCTTATCCGCATCACCGCACAACCTATCATACACATGCGCTCGATGAAAATATTCTTGTCCAATATCACGGATCATGTCCTCTACTCGATCATTCTCCATATCTACGTCAACGTCCTCACTTTGGGAGACACTCGTCGTATTACTACTCAACAACATATCACCATGCCATATCCATCTTGTATAACTCAAGCAAATCCCTTCACAAATCAAATGAGTACGTATATCCTTCACCGTACATTTCCTCGTATTCAAACACTTGACACAAGGACAACAGAACATTCCATTACTATTAGGAACATTCCTTTGAGCAAATTCTATAAATTCTCCCACCCCCTTCAAATAATCAGCACTAGTACGCTTACAAACCATCCAACTACGATCCATAACTAGATAGGTCCTGTAGATATACAAAACATATATATATATCCAATATAAGGACAATACGGGAGATTGAAAACTATAGTTTTTAAAGATTAATTGCCAAGCACTGGTCACGGCCTGGCAGTGATGTCCATCACGGCCGTAACGTGCCAACTGAACAGACCATGCCATCACAGGCAGAACTGATCACGGCCTAGCCGTGATTAGCATCACGGCCTAGCCGTGATTAGCATCACGGCCGTGACAGATCAACCAGCAGAGCAACATGCACTCAAAACCAAAAACAGAGACGTACATTCCAAACAACTCAAACTCACGGTTTCAAGTTTCAACTACTGAGACTACAGTTTCAACATACACTCAAAACCAAAAATACAAAAATGTGCCCTAAATACTCACCAGAAATAGGTGCTCGCGTGGTGGTGGGGAGGGGAGCTCGAGTGGTGGCCAACGTTCGATGTGGTTACTGAGAGCAGAAGGACAAGGAGAGTTAGTGCGCGGGAAGGGGAAAGAGAGATGTACGTCAAGTTATTGCAAAGAATGAATGGAAAGACAGAGTTAGGGTTAATAGTGTACCTCACGGTGGTGGCGAAGAAACCCTCGCGGTGGTTGCGGTGGAGATGAGCTCGTGATTAGGGTTCTGTGCTGGGTGAGAGTGAGAGTGAGGGTTGAGAGTGATTTAGGGTTGAGCGTGATGAAAAGAGAAAAGAGACGTACGTACAGAGCGAAGTGCAGAAGGCGCGCGGGTGTAAACGTTATATAAAACAACATTTAACGTCAGTTGTATTAAACAACTGACGTTACAATTAATTTTTTAACGTCAGTTTTATTAACAAACTGACGTTAAATATTAATATATTTTTTGAAAAAAAACACTTTTAACGTCCGTTGTTTAATACAACTGACGTTAAAAGTGTTGTGTCTCTGTATAAAGTAACATTCTTCTGTAACAATCTGTAATACTGCCTCTTCTTTTCCTCTATATTTCTATTCCTTCACAAAATGGCTCTGAGACCTGTGTTAATTGAGTGACAACAGAGCATTTCAGATAGCTAGGGATATAGGATTATTTACGTCAGCTATTTATTTAACTGAAGTAAAAATCACACTTTTAACGTCAATTGTATAAACAACAGACGTTAAAAATAAATATTTTTTATTTTAAAAACACTTTTAACTTCATTTTTATTCAACAACTGACGTTAACAGACCTGTGTTAAGAGTGACAACAGGGCATTTCAGATAGGGATATAGGATTATTTACGTCAGTTGTTTATTTAACTGAAGTAAAAAATCACACTTTTAACGTCAGTTGTATAAACAAATCGGCGTTAAAAATAAATATTTTTTATTTTAAAAACACTTTTAACGTCAGTTTTATTAAACAACTGACGTTAAAAGTGTATAAGTTTCTTCCTATTCCTTCGGGCGTTTTCTTTTCTGCACGTTTATAATATATGACTGCCAACTCCCAATGCGCCTTGGAACCTAATGCTCTTAATGATCAATTTAATTTTTTAGCAACTTACGACGCCTAGTAACTTCATCCCCTACTCCTATAAATAGCTTCCTTCCTTCCTTTAATTTTTCTGCTTCACAATATGGCTCTGCCATGGAGATTAACTTCATCACTCTTTCTTCCTATACCTAGACTTAAAGGTCTCTGTCTTAATGGTCAAACAACTTCTGAGGTTGTGTAAATCGCATTACATGGGTGATAAGGGTGTGTAAATCGCATTATGTGAATTGCACACACCATCATCCTTCTGGAGAATCAGCAGCTACAGTTCCAAAACCTCATCTTTGGAACCAAGTGGCTGTTCCAAGAATATTGCTGAAACAGATCGACTGCACCCTTCACTCTGCCATGGCTCCAAAGTGGTTGTGGATTCAGATGGAGCATCGACTTCAAATGAGGGAGGGGATGCATTCAATGTTGGAGATTCTGAGGACAGGACTGAGAAGAAAATGATGTTGAAGCAAAAACTTTTTTATATTTTAGTGCTATCTTGCGGAAATTTTTTATCTTTTAAACATGTAATTGTAACTTATGAATCGCTTCAATGAGATACGATTTGATTATACATATATAACTTGTTTTATGTTAAGTGTTTATTTATTTTAATTTGCACAAGAATTTGTTAATTTACTAATTCAAGCTAATTAATTAAGATTAAAAAAAAACTTTTTTAAAAAAAGATTAGAAATAAACTGCACTATATGGAGTGATGATCTGCGTTAAGAGTGACAACAGGGAGATGACAACGAAAGAAAGATAGGAATGAGTTGATTATTTTCGTCAGTTATTTATTTAACTGAAGTAAAAATCACACTTCTAACGTCAGTTTTATAAACAACTGACGTTAAAAGTTTTAATAATTTCTTGCAAAACACTTTTAACGTCAGTTCATTAAACAACTGACGCAAATAGTGATTTCATATTTACAAAACTGCCACCGCCTCACTTTTAACGTCAGTCCTTAAAACAACTGACGTTAACAGTGAATTAATGAAGTCTGATATTTACAAAACTGCCACCGCCCCCTTTTTAACGTCTAGTTTTTGGTTAACTGACGTAAACCTTTACCGTCTAATGTATATTTTCCACTAGTGATAACTGTTAACTATCGCGTCGGGACTCACTACCCAACTTCTAACCATAGTTAAAATCCGATGTGGACTCAACTAGACACGGTCAGTAACAATATCCTAGACCTCACAGTCCGATTAGAATCGAACTGCTCTGATACCACCAAAATGAGACACCCTGTTGTGCCCCATTGTACTATTACATTAAAACCTTAATATTTATTTACTTAATCGCGCGCTTATCGTTGAAAATACGTAAAAATTAAAACTTAATTAATAATTATATAACTTCAGCAGATATAAACACACCAAGGTTGTAATATATAAATACATAAATGTTTATTTATTACATTACCAAAACACTGTGGAGGGTATCCTCTCAGTAGGATCCCTCACAGGCATATACTTAAACAAAAGTTGTACTTAGCGGAAAATATAAATACTCCTTAGACACACTGGCCATACTGTCTATACTCTAATCGCCATGAATCACAGCACGACCTCCAGCATCTGGTTCGTAAGGAGTTCCATCTAACTCCTCAACAATTGGTTCCTCCATCGGGTCTTCTCGTACGATCACATCAGAAATAAAATACAACACACAGAAAGATATAGGGAATAAGAAACATGTCTATCATCAAAAGCGGAAAAGAGTCGTAGCATATCATACAAAAATTGTCACAGACAATCAACATACACAACTATCAAATCATCATCAAAATAATGTATCATCCTCTACCCTCCAACTCATGCAACTAAACCTTTATGCTGACGTGGCCACTGCTAATCCTGTCACACATCCCTCGTTAGGAATTCCAGTCAGTCGTCCAAGTGACACGTTCCCAACGTCGGTGCACATTCTCATCCATGGTGAGAATGCTCATGCAAAGCAATGACACTATAGCTGCAGAGTACCGTCGGTGCACACCCTGATTCTCTCTCTCAACTCAATCAAGGGTGCTCATGAATAGCAATGACACTATAGTTGCACAACTTAAATTCTAATTTTGAATGGTCCACGAGAACTTCGGACCTCGTGTATCTCAAATACACGGTTATGAACAACAATGCAACATATGATTCTCACTGAATTTTATCAATAACAATCTAGTACCTCAAGCGTTTCCTCATAACCTCCACTTACATTCTTTATCACATCACTTCTATAAAATAATAGCGAGGCACCTCTAATTCATCTTCAAAACTCTCACCCAAACAAAATACCTCCGAGCAATATATATCTTTCCTTAAAATCATCTAAGCATAGCATTAAACCCAGGCAGATCATGCATAACACATTAATCAACAGAATATTCCAACATCTCAATATCATATAAGGCAATTTGTCACAACCAACTCATAATAGTCCAACCAAATAAATAACAAAGTCAAACTCTGTCACGGCCTGGCCGTGATAGCCATCACGACCGTGACAGACAACAAAGGCAAGAATTCTACAAAACAGAACCTGTCACGACCTGGTCATGACAATGTTGAGTCACCGGCAAGTGTACCGGGTCGTTGCAAGTAATAAAATAACACGGTAAGTAGTTATCGAGGTCGAACACAAGGATTGGGCTACCAATTCGACTAATTTGCATAAATTTGATACGTTTGGTCCAGTAACAAAAAGTGGTTGAGAAGAGAGAAGATAGGATCGCAAGTTCAAATCAACACGAATTAACAAATCAATTACAAATCAAGAATTAAAATCTGGAATTAAAACGTCTAAGGTCACAAATCCACCTACCCAATCATGCATAGTACCCAAGTGATGATGATCCTCTCCCTAAGTTCAATTTTAATGTCAACCGGGACCCCCAAATTCTCCTAAATCCACTGTCGTGCTCAATAGGACGTATTCAACGATTTGGGTTAATTACTTACTAGGTCTCATAACCTAATCATCAAACTCTTTTAAATCTTGTTCCCTATAAGGTTGCACCGATCTCCTATTCACTCTCATGCAATATTCGATCAATGATCCCAATTCAAGTTATAAACTCGAATTGCCTACTAAGCCTCATCAACGTTACCTAGCCGATCACGCATGCAAACAATCAATGCAATGCAATCGGAATTGTAAAACAAGAATTGAGTTAAAGGAGAGAGACATACATCACATTGAATCGTTATACTGCCATGGGTGGTTTCATTGATCCCTTAGACAAGGGGATTAGTTCCTCATGTTCGCGACAAACGAACAATCGGAATTCATCATAATTCTAAACAAGAAGAAGGAAATAGGGAGTAGGAGACGCAGCTCCAGAATAAGGATTAAAATAGATCTAAAAACAGTTCTGATCAAAAAAGGGTCTGTGGTTCTGTCTGCACTGCTTTATTTATAGGGAGGCCACGCGTCACGGCCGTTATGGCCATCACGGCCAGGCCGTGACGCGTTCTGGAATGGGCGCGCTTTCAAATATGGAGCATCACGGCCGTGAGCCTCATCACGGCTAGGCCGTGATCAGTTCTGCCTGACCTGTCACGACCGTGATCTGTATCACGGGTAGGCCGTGACAGCTTCTGTCTTCACCAACTGTTCTGTCACGGCCGTGAGGGGTATCACGGCTAGGCCGTGACAGTTTCTGACTTTTGCCACATGGTCTATCACGACCGTGATGGGCATCATGGCTAAGCCATGACAGCTTCTGACTTTTGCCTTCTGCTTTGCTTGATCATGGCCGTGATGGGCTCTGTCTGGCTCATAAGCTTCACTTTTCATGCTCTATTCCCTCAAAGCTCCATCAAGGCTAATTTCTGAGCATTTTTCCTTAAATTTCTGCAAAACAACACCAAGAAACCGCTTCACCCGTTCCAAGGGAAAAACTAGCAAAAATCAACTAATTAAGCCTAAACTATATGAAAAATGCATGCGAAAGTGCACATGAAATATGATGTAAAATCACACTATCAAATCACCCCAAGCTTAAAACTTGCTTGTCCTCAAGCAAACACTAAGACCAAAAGATCAAAAAGCATGGATAGTGTGATTTAGAACCCGAGTATTAACTGATCCAAGTAATAGGCAATTCAAATAATTTAGCAAGAGACAATCAATTCAAGTCCAATTAGACGCTTAGGTTTCTTAGACTCATATTCTCACTGATTTGGGCACTCTTTCTCACCTGAAAACAACCCCAAGCTTGTTCATTAGCTTGGCACTCTTTCTCACCTCACTCAAGTGTTTAGGGATATATGACATTTCGCTCCGTTTTCCTCAAGGAATGCATTCTACCATAGGCTTGACTATCAACCGAATCTCTACTGTATTAATGAAAACAATTAAGAATCAAGAGGTCTTTGCTTTGGTTGTAACGGGGCCATGGGATTAATCGTTAGGTGGGGAAATCAAGAAAAGGAAATTTCCGAAAGGCTACACAAAACATCAAGCATTGCAAACATGACCTTCTAAAATACCTTTTTTTTTTGGGTTTTGATTCACTTTTCCACCTTTCTTTCTTTCTTTTTGTTTTTATTTCTCACTTTTCTTTTGTCATCCCCTTCTCCATTTTTTTTGTTTTCTTTTTCTTTTTATTTTTATTTGAGAAGGGGAGATTTTCAATTTAGGAGAAATATTTTTTTTTTCCGATTTTCTCATCCCATACTTTTTCAACTACCCTTTTTACCCTTTCTGTAATACTTTAGAAGGTCCTATCAAGCATCATTCCACAATATATTTCAAGGTACCAAGAAAAGTATTTCGTTCTTTTAGGCTCAAATTTTGGGCAACTAAGGGGTAGCATTTAGTCAATCAAAGCTCGGAAGGCCGACAAAAATACCTAATGCCTCAATCATTTTCAAAAATGTTTTCAAAAATTTTTAAGCTTTGAAACGGTTTCAAGTCAAGTTCTAGAGAAATACAATCCGAGAGGAATAACACTCAACACAAAGAAAGGTGTAGATATAGTGAGTACCCATTTGGCTCAAAATCTCACATTTTGTAGTTTAGAAATCAGTGAAAAACACGAATCTACGGAACCACATGCTAATTATCAACTATCAAGATCATCTCAAACATTTTCATTATGTGCCTTATCACAAGAATAAAAAATTGGGTTCAACAATCCACTATCTCTATTTATTTGGCACTCAGTCATCACAATTGGATACATCATATCTAAGCAAAGGGCAATCGACTCATGTGATCATGCAAATTATATGAATGCAACATGAACAATGCAAATGCAAAATACCCCTACCCCAAGCTTAAAAATTTACATTGTCCCCAATGTAAACAATCAAGCCGGAGAGAGGAGAAAAATTGGAACGACTTACCAAGGCGGTAGCGGGTGTTGACTCTCATTCCAGTCAGAAACTTGTTGGGAAGTACATCACGGCCGTGAGCCTCATCACGGCTAGGCCGTGATCAATTCTGGTCCTCAGGGCTGGCCTGTCACGGTCGTGATGTCCATCACGGCTAGGCCGTGATGCTTTCTGCTCTTCAGGGTCTTTCCATCACGCCCGTCATTGGTATCACGGCTGGCCCGTGATCCTTTTTGGTCTTCATTTTCAGCTTATCACGGCCGTGACCAGTGTCAAAGCCTGGGCGTGATGGCTGTTGCCTCTGCTTTTTCCTTGTCTTCTTGCTCTCCCTTCCTGAAATCACTTGGCAATTTTATTAGTAAAAGAAAACTCTTGATCTTCTCAAATTATTCAAGAGTGAAATCAAAAACGAAAACTACTAAGAAAATGAACATAACCAAAGAGAAGGGTTAAGAAACTTGGGTTGCCTCCCAATAAGCGCTTGTTTAACGTCCCGAGCCTGACTCAAGTCACCCCTAAGGGTTAATCCGGAAGAAGATTTTGGTTCCCATGCCATGCCTTGGTCCGCTTCTTGTAGGTTTTTGCCCTTTCATATGCTCGCCTGCGGTTCCCGGACAACTCATTTAAGTCCAACAACCTTCTATAATCGGCACGTACTCTCCACCCCGTGACGGTCCTTGTTGGGATCGATTTATTGCTTTTATTGACCACCATGGTCGTGCCACCTTTCCTTGGGATCATATGAACTGGACCAACCCAACTACTATCCGAGATTGGATAGATGATTCCGACCTCTAAAGGCTTAATCACTTCCTCACGAACAGCTTCTTTCAATCCTTCTTTGTTTAGCTTTTCCTTTGCACCTTCATCCTCTGGGAGACTCGGTAAGGTTTCCCTGTCCTTTAACCACTCAAGATAGACCTCATCCCCCAAAGGGTCTTTTTCCCCACTATCATCATCATGGGATTTTACCAACACTTGTGCAAGTGAAGAACCATGGGCCTCTCTAGTTGCCTTTGCCTTGACAGTTGAGTCCATCATATCCACTCGATACACCTCCGACCTCTCAGCAGGGTGCTTCATTGCTTCAAAGACATTGAAGACCACCTTCTCATCTTGCACCCTTAGGGTGAGTTTCCCTCGTTGCACATCTATCAAGGCACGCCCAGTGGCCAAGAAGGGCCTACCAAATATGAGAGGGATCTCAGCATCTTCATCCATATCAAGCACCACAAAGTCCGCCGGAAATATGAACTTGTCCACCTTCACTAGCAAATCTTCGACCACCCCATAAGGATATTTTATAGAACGATCGGCTATTTGGAGTGACATCCGTGTATCCTTGACTTCTTTGATCCCCAACTTCTTCATCATAGAGAGGGGCATCAAGTAGATGCTTGCCCCTAGGTCACACAATGCCTTCCCTACGGTCATCTACCCAATGGTGCATGGTATAGAAAAAGAACCGGGGTCCTTCAACTTTGGAGGTAGTTTTCTTTGAAGAATGGCACTACACTCCTCGGTCAAATCACCGATCTCCTATTCACTCTCTTGCAATATTCGATCAATGATCCCATTTCAAGTTCTAAACGCGGATTGCCTGCTAAGCCTCATCAACGTTAACTAGTCGATCACGCATGCAAACGATCAATGCAATGAAATCGGAATTGGAAAACAAGAATTGAGTTAAAGGAGAGAGACATACATCACATTGAATCCCTATACTGCCATGGGTGGTTTCATTGATCCCTTAGACAAGGGGATTAGTTCCTCATGTTCGCGACAAACGAACAATCGGAATTCATCATAATTCTAAACAAGAAGAAGGAAATAGGGAGTAGGAGACGCAGCTCCAGAATAAGGATTAAAATATATCTAAAAATAGTTCTGATCAAAAAAGGGTCTGTGGTTCTGTCTGCACTGCTTTATTTATAGGGAGGCCACGCGTCACGGCCGTTATGGCCATCACGGCCAGGCCGTGACGCGTTCTGGAATGGGCGCGCTTTCAAATATGGAGCATCACGGCCGTGAGCCTCATCACGGCTAGGCCGTGATCAGTTCTGCCTGACCTGTCACGACCGTGATCTGTATCACGGGTAGACCGTGACAGCTTCTGTCTTCACCAACTGTTCTGTCACGGCCGTGAGGGGTATCACGGCTAGGCCGTGACAGTTTCTGACTTTTGCCACAGGGTCTATCACGACCGTGATGGGCATCACGACTAAGCCGTGACAGCTTCTGACTTTTGCCTTCTGCTCTGCTTGATCATGGTCGTGATGGTCATCACGGCCAGGCCGTGATGGGCTCTGTCTGGCTCATAATCTTCACTTTTCAAGCTCTATTCCATCAAAGCTCCATCAAGGCTAATTTCTGAGCATTTTTCCTTAAATTTCTGCAAAACAACACCAAGAAACCGCTTCACCCGTTCCAAGGGAAAAACTAACAAAAATCAACTAATTATGCCTAAACTATATGAAAAATGCATGCGAAAGTGCACATGAAATATGATGTAAAATCACACTATCAGACAACCATCACGGCCATGACAGACAACAAACATCCTCAACATCATAAATATTCAAACACCGGAATAATACGTCACATGCAGATGGAATACCTCAACCAGCGTATCACAGAAAATTTAATAACAAAATCAAACATCCTCAAATACTTAAAATCAACTTAATGTCGATAAACCTACAATCCCCAAATCTCCATTGGTTTTACAGAAAAGGTTTCCAATATGATTTTGGTCTTGTCGATTACTCAACTACTAGTAGGGTTTAGGTCGCCCTACACAGTTATTATAAAATATACTACTTATCGATTCCGACGATAGGTTGATTCTTTTCCCCACCTGAGTTATCACCGGAAACACGTACACGACGATCCTCGCTATCACACCACAGCTTAATAGTTTCACCTTGAACCAAACAACATAACTATAATTAATCAAATGACAACCATCTATGACACTTTAGGGCTAGGTTCGGCCAAAACTTAGAAAATAGGTTTAGGGTTATCTTCTTAATGCCATCTTTTGGATCCTAGTTACTAGAGTCTTAACTAACATAGATTACTTATTACAAGACTAAAATTTGAAACAAAATTCTCTAACCTTTAGGGTTAGGGTTTCGGTCCATATTAGGAAAATAGACTAGGAAATTTAGTTGGATTCAAGATCTTGGATTTAGATCATATAAGTATTAGAGAGCTCAAATCAAGCATTAGATTTCAAAAATGAAAACAAAATCATCAAACCCTCCTTTGAGTGAGATTCTGCCACTTAAAGAAAATAGGGAAGGAAAATATTTTTGATTACATGCTCTTGGATAATGAAAGTGGAAGACATCACAAGATCATAGAAATTGGTTTCACATTAAAATGATTTGTCTACAATTTTCTAGAATTATTTGAAGTTCTTGATCTAGGAATGGAAATTTATGAAAACTTGACGATCATGGCTTGATCTTACAAAATAAATGAAGTATAAGACTTATATGATTAATGAGGAGAGCTTTTACCTCTTGAAGATTGAAGAAATGAAGAAAATGATCAACCTTCACTAAGTTGAAAACTGGACAGCTTGAGGGTGTGATGGTATTGTGAGTGTATCTCACAATATACTCATCCAAAAATCACGAACTTTGGCCTGATAGAAAAATAAGAAGAAAAGGAACAACTTTGGTGTTGAAGGTTTCATTTGGTTCGGAACATAACAGGGGTGAAAAGGGACTTCTTTATGTTGTTTTGTGGGTTGCTGAGAATTCTGGGCAGTTTGGGTATTTTGATCCTATCTCCCAATCCACGTATCCGTTTTTTATGATCATTAGCTTGTTGGAAATAAGAGAGAAAGAGGAACAACTTTTATTTTTACTGTTTTCCGAGTTTCAGAAATTAAGAGGGTCATATGTTTGGTGGGGATTCGGTGTTCTTAGGGTTTTGTAACTTAGTTGGTGAAGAAGATGAAGAGAATGAAGAAGATGAGTGAAATGGTGAGGGAGACCACGGTTTGGAGGGTATTTATAGGGGTTGGTTGTGCCACTTTAGAAGGATCTAGTAGGAATGAGTTGGCTTGTTCAAAGGATTAAAGTGCAAATAATTTCTAGGGACCATTTTGCAAAGATGCCAAAAGTATAAGGACTATTTTGCAAATTGTCAATAAGTTGTAATGATGACCATGTGCCACATTAAATGTGGTCTTATCTTGACTATCTTGGGCTGATTTCTTCATAAGATATTTTAAGAAAACCCTAGAACACTTGAGAAGATTTGAGAATGGTGTTGAATGTAGTAGAAAATTCTAGAATGCTCTTTGATCATCCAAGATGAGGGCAGCCCCTTCTCCCTCATGGGCTTGCGCATGGGCCTACTAAATTTGGGCTTGGATTCATTTTTGTGGGGCCCACTAAAAGATTTAAGTTTAAGCATGACATATGAAACCTATATGGTTTCAAATGGGCTTCATGGAATTAATCCATGGACTAGGATTTTGGGCTTCATGGCCACGGTCCAATAAGGGATTTGGAACAAAGATTCTGGCCCAACTCACTTAGAAAACCTAGAAACTAACTTAGGGATTAAAGTGTAATTAATAGAAAGTTCAGGGACTTCAGCGTAAAATTCAAAAAAATTCACTTTAACCCTGTAGAACCTTCTAGACTTAAAAGTATGATTCATCCCCTTGAATCATCTCAAAATCCTAAGATAAACTCTTCATCTGCTCTTGGAAACTCCGAAATCTATTCTGCCGCTCACCCGATTGCGTATTTTGCCCGTAAAACGTAAATTATTTTATTTTTTTTCTGAAATAAATCTAAAATTGCATAATTGTAGGAAATAAAATAAAAACCTTAAGTCTTTCGTTCACAAATTAAAATTAGGTCTTTTGAGCAGTATAAATATACTGTCAGTAAAAATAGCGGGCCGGGATTCGCCCGTCGTTTCAACCCAAATTTTAATTGTAGCTTCCTACATTCAAGTAGGATTGAGTGATGAACTCCGTTTATTTAAAATAATTTTCTAATACTCATATAAATCTATACAATAATCGTTCGCATTTCGATTATTTTGAAACAGTAAAAATCGGGGTGTTACAAGAACTAACTTCATCACGAAGAAACCGGTATAATTGAGTTCAAGGATGTTTGTTAGAACCCCATAGAAATCATCCTCTACATTGCCATCAGTGGCTCGCACACAAACACCATAGTTACACGATCACATTCCTCCACTCCATGTTTTTGTGTTAAATTTATATACATTTACAATGTAAGTATTCCATGATATAACCCATATGTTAGGCCCCCATGCCAAATTTGTCAACAATGGATTTTGAACATTGTTTACTGGATCTAGTACCTAAAAAATCGAATACTATATTATTCTTATACATGCTATATATTTAAGGAGATAAAATGTACCGCAACAAATGAAGATGCTTAACCTACATATTTACTTAACCACGTAGCAAAGTGAGAAGTAATTTCTAGATCAACCTGATCATTCGAAATGTCAGGTTGGAGATCCCTTAGAAAATTGTCGTACATCCTACATATGGGAGATTAATAGCAGGACGATTAATGTTCATAAATGTCAATTGAACTTATAAAAGACATTATAGAAACTTACTCTAAATATGGAGCCACCTCTTCACAATTTTGAAGGATATACAGATGAGTAGCATTGATGTCACGTTTTTCCAAGAAATATCCTTTTGATTTGCCACTAAATTTGCCCGGATAGTTGAATATTGATATAGGAGGACTAGTTGAACTTCCTTCGCCCGAATCAAAGTTTCTAGGCATCCTTGTCCTTCTCGTGTCAACTTTGTCTGGATAGTAATAAGAGGCAAAAGTGGAAGTCTCCTCTACTAATTATGCTTCACAAATGGAACCCTCCACTCGTGCCTTGTTCTTGAATTTGTGTTTAAGGGAGTACAGGATCCTATTAAAGAGGGATACATACAAATAATTACTAGTTTTAAGGAAAGCTAAGCTATGATTTCGTGTTCGTGAATTTAATATGTATCAAGTAAAATAGTTGATGTTGTATACCTCTCAAATGGATACATCCAGCGGTATTGGACTGGAACACCAACTTTTGCTTCGTAAGGTAGATGAATTGGAAGGTGTTCAATTGAATCAAAGAAACTCGGCGGGAAGATTTGCTCCAGCTTACATAACAAAATGGGTATCTTGACTTCCATATCCTTTAATTGATTCACATTTAGTGTTGTCGACGTAAGCTCCAGAAAAAAGTGGCTAAGCTCAACAAGTGGGATCCAAATTGGTTTCGGTAATGCGTCGAACGCAATTGGAAGCAATCGTTGCATGAACACGTGGCAATTATGACTCTTTAGTCCATGTAACTTTGCTTCCTTAATGTCAACACATCTACCCAGATTGGAAGCATACTAATCGGGTAACTTGATGAGTGTGATTTCACCTCACATTTCATTGACATTTTGCATGCATTTTCATATAGCTTAGGCATATTAAATTTGATTTTTGTTAGTTTTTACCTTGGAACGGGTAAGGCGGATTTGTGGTGTTGTTTTGCAGGAATTAAGGATTAAAATGCTCGAGATTAGCCATGACTGAGCTTGCATGAAGATGGAGCTTGAAAAGTGAAGAAACAGAGCCCATCACGGCCTAGCCGTGATGACCATCACGGCCGTGATCGAGTAGAGCTTAAAAGAAAAAATTGGAAAAGTCTGAACTGGTCACGGCCAGCACGTGATGCCCATCACGGCCGTGACATGTCAGCTGAACCAGACCCTCACAGGCAAAACTGATCACAGCCTAGCCGTGATGGTGGTCAAGGCCTTAACAGACCAATCAGTGAAGCAGCGCCCAAGGCAGAACCCGTCACGGCCTGGCCATGATGGCCATCACGGCCGTGACGCGCAATATTTGGATCTGAAGAAACTGATTTTCATTTGAATTTGTATTTGATTAGGATTCAAATTACCCAAATCTATAAATAGGGCAATTATGCAGAGACTTGAGAGGAATTTTTGGCTGCTACACTTAGGCAAATTTTTAGGATCTTCTTCTTCTTCTTCTCTTCTCTTAGGCTTTATTTTATGTTGTTGTTAATCAAGCTTGCCATCACCATGGCCATGCTTGAGTAGTAGCTTTCTTTCTAGGGATTGGGGCTATGCCCAAGATCTGTTTTTATGTTATGAATTGATTTTGATTTCTTGTGAATTCATTTTTGCTTTAGATCTGATTTCTATTGTTTTAATTACTCGTAAATTCGGTGACCACTTATTTGCGTGTCGCAGATATTCTAAGGAGGAACCTAGCGGTGAACTTAGGTATCGGGTCTATAGGATCAGACTTAGGACTTAAATCACGAGAGTTAGAAGCGGTCCTTCGAGGATTAACGAATTATCACGAAACTTAAAGGGTTCAATCTAAATTCGACTACCACGAGAGTAGGGGTTGGTTTAATTGGGCACGGTTTTTGCAACCCGAGAGGGAGCATTAACTATTTGAGGATAAATTCGCCTTCAAAGCAATTTTGATAATTAACAAGGGATAGTCAATTTAGTAACATAATCAAGTTGGTAACCCAAATTCCTAGGAATTCCTTTCGATATGAAAAACCACAAATTGATTTACTTTCTGTTTCACTTGATTGCATTCCTTATCTGATTTTCTAAGTTATCTCTTATTTCCAAAATCAAAACCCTTTCAAAAAATCATTTTTATATAGTCCAGTTTAATTTATTTGATAATTAGTTGCGATTTGAGATCACGGTCTCTATGGGATCGATATCTTTTTATTACTTGGTGACGAATCTGGTACGCTTGCTGGAATCACAGCACATCAAGTTTTTGGCACCGTTGCCAGGGACTGTGCTTCCTCGAATCTTGATTAAATTTTTAAATTGATTTTTCTGGACTTTTTCTTGTTAATTGTTTTCTTTTAAAAAAAACTTTTTTTTCATTTATCTCTTTTTCTTCCTAGAGTATCTATCTCTCTGTGTTTTTCTCTTTTATGCAAATATCCCTAAGTCTTGGAAACCTTATTGAGGTCGACCCCGAAATCGTAAGGACCTTTCATAGACGTAGAAGACTACAAAGAGAGAGAAAGGTTGATTCTCATTCCACTCATGGCGAATCTACCGGATACCAAACCATTGAAAGACTACGCAGCCCCAAATGCGAGGGGTTTACGAACTGGGATTGCTAGGCCAGAGATCGAGACGGAGAACTACACTATACCGCCTATGCCAATTAGCATGATTAGGCAACATCAATTAGGAGGATTGCCCTCGGAGGACCCGACTGATCACGTGGAGACATTCTTGGAGTTCACCGATGCAATTAGGATTCATGGCGCCCCGGTCGATGCTATACGCCTGAGGTTGTTACCCTCCTCTCTTACTGGAAAGGCAAAAGCTTGGATGAAGAAAGTGCCTGCTAATACCTTGTCGACTTGGGACCAGCTGGAGCAGGCATTCTTGGAGAAATTCTACCCTCCATCCAAGACGGCATACCTGTGAACTCAGATCACCGACTTCTTCCAAAAAGACGGAGAATGCTTATCCGAAGCTTGGGATCACTACAAGGGATTGCTAGAGTCTTGACCACATCATGGACTCGAGAGGTGGTTATTAGTGCATACCTTCTACAACGGATTGGATTACTCTTCGAAGGTGTCACTTGACTCCGCAGCTGGTGGAGCCTTTATGAATAGGCCTCTGACTGAGGCATTCAACATCATTGAAAACGTGGCCACCAACTACCACCAATGGGGTTCAGAAAGAGGTAATAACCCGAAAAATATTTCGGGGGGTAAGTTTGAAATGAATAGCACTGATCTTATTATGTCTAAAATTGACTCACTGAATAAATGCTTTGATCAGCTTGAAAAGGCTAATGTGAGTTCAATAGGAGCTACTAACATTGTTTGTGAGATTTGTGGAATGTAGGGACATGACATAATGGAGTGCCCACGAGGTATTGCCCATGGATCCGGTGCTTCGGGGGAACAAGTGAACTCTTGTCACAACTTCTACGACACGAACCCGAAGTTGCCAAACTATGTTCCCCCAAATTCTTACAACCAAGGAAGGAAGAACATCCCTTACCTCTCCTACGGGAACTACAGCAACACGCTGAACCATGAATTCCAAGAAGGCCAAGGTAATAGGAAACCCGCATCGGGGTATCCTCAGGTACAAAAGTCTAAACTTGAGTCTCTTTTGGAAAGTTTTGTTGAAACTCAAACAAAACAAAATGAAGAGTTTAGGCAACAAGGTAGGGCAGTTAATGAGGCAATAAAAGAATTAGCATCTAAGGTATATAATTTAGCCGTCCATAATAAGATGTTAGAAACTCAAATTGCCCAACAAGCCAGCACATATTCTAGACCTAAGGGTACGTTTCCGGGACAACCCGAAGTTAATCCCAATGAACATTGTAATGCCATATACTTGAGGGATGATAAGCTTGGGGTGGTTGAAAAGGATGTGGAATGTGAGGAGGACATGAGCGAAGATGAAGAGATAGAGCCAAATTATGTCCCTCCACCACCTTACCAACCCCCAATACCTTTCCCACAAAGGTTGGTCAAGAAAAAGCAAGTAGGAATAGAAACTAAGAGCTTAATTGAGGAGCACAATGCCATGGTAAAAACTACTATGCCTCCTAAACTAAAAGATCCAGGTAGTTTCTCTATTACTTGCTCAATTGGAGAAGTGAAAATAGACCAAGCCTTATGTGACTTAGGGGCTAGTGCGAGCTTGATGCCGCTTACTATCTTTGAGAGGTTAGGAGCCAAGAAATTGAGTCCATCCAAATTCTCTTTACAATTTGTGGATGGCTCAACTAAAACTCCTCTAGGCATACTAGAGAATGTTCCCGTAAGGATAGGGAAATTTTTCATTCCTACCGACTTCATGGTGTTGGATATGAACGGGAATTCTAAATTCCCCATCATTCTAGGAAGGCTGTTCTTGGCCACAGCTGGAGCGATAATAGATGTAAAGAATGGCAAACTCTCTCTGAATGTAGAGGAAGGTAGGGTAGATTTTGATTTGACTAACTCATATAACAACCCTCCTTTTGAGAGTCATGTGTTCAGGATCGATATAAAGTCTCCAGATGTGAAGGAAGAGCTTAACATGGAAGCGACTCCAAAGCTTTGCAAGACAGATGATGCACCAAATGGTGATGAAGTTGGAGTTGCTCATCATATGGAAACAAAACTTCCACCGGGAGGGAGTAAGGCCATGAAACTCAGAGCGAAGAGAGCAAAGCGAAAGGCAATTGGCCATATGAACAAAATCGGCTCTTTGAAGGACTTCCATGGAAGAGAAGTGTTCTTGCACTTCTAGGTCCAGCCGACCCCGGTTGATTGAAAGAAGTATGGTCAAGCTAAAGACCGTAAATAAGCGCTTCTTGGGAGGCAACCCAAGTTTTCCTTCCCTTTTCCATTTGTTTATGAATTTTGTTTTTGAATAATTTGAGGAGATTTAGAGAAGAAAGATGACTAACTGATGATTTTGCCAAGTATTTTCAGGTTATGAAGGAAGGAAGAGCAAAAAGGGCAAGGAGAAATAAAGTCAGAAGTCATCACGCCCAGGCTGTGATGGTGGTCACGGCCGTGATTAGATAACCAGAAAGGATCACGGCCCAGCCGTGATATCTATCACGGGCGTGATGAGAAGGACCCTGAAGATTAAAATGTATCACGGCCTAGCCGTGATGGAAGTCACGGCCGTGACAGGCCAGCTCCTTAGACCAGAATTGATCACGGCCTAGACATGATAAGCATCACGACCGTGACACATTTTCCAGCATCTCTTTGACTAGGCATGTGAGCCAGCACCCTCTACCACCTCGGTGAGTTGTTCCATTTTTCTCCTCTCTCCGACTTGATTATTTACATTGGGGACAATGTAAGTTTTAAGCTTGGGGTAGGGGTATTTTTGAATTTTTTTTACATTTTTTGCATTTTTCATGTTGCATTCATATAGGCATAGTTTTGCATGATCACATGATTAGATTGCCTCCTTGCTTAGATTATGCATCCAATTGTAAAATCGTGGTGCCAAATAAATTGAGACAGTGAATTTTTGAACCCAATTTTTTATTCTTGTGATAAGGCTAAAAATAAAACCGCTTAAGATGATCTTTTGATAGTTGATAATTAGCATGTGGTTCCGTAGATTTGTGTTTCTCATTGATTTTTAAACTACTAAATGTGAGGTTTTTGAGCCTAAAAGGGGTACTCACTAAATCTACCCCATTCTTTGTGATAGAGTGTTTTATTCCTCCTGGATTGTATTTTCTAGAACTTGACTTGAAATCGTTTTGAAACTTAAAAATTTTTGAAAACATATTTGAAAATGATTGAGGCACTAGGCATTTTTCTGGCCTTCCGAGCTTTGATTGATAAAATGCTACCACTTAGTTGCCCAATTTTGAGCCTAAAAGAATGAAATACTTTTTTTGGTACCTTGAAATATTTTGATGAATGATGCTTGGTATGGCACCTTCTAAAGTATTGCAAAAAGGGTAAAAAGGTAGTTTGAAAAATAAATTGTGGGATGAAAAAAAAAATATTTCTGTTAAGTTGAAAATCTCCCCTTCTCCACATGAATAAAATAAAATAAAATAAAATAAAATAAAGTAAAAAATGGAGAAGGGGATGACAAAAAGAAAGTGAGAAATAAAAAAAATAAAAAGAGAGAAAGGTGGAAAAGTGAACCAAAAAGCCCAAAAAGGTATTTTAGAAGGTTGTCATGCTTTGCATTTTTGATATTTTGTTTAGCCTTCTTGAATTTCCTTTTCTTGATTTCCCCACCTAACAATTAATCCCATGGCCCCATTACAACCAAAATAAAAGATCTCTTGATTCTTATGTGTTCTCATTAATAAAGTAGAGATTTGGTTAATAGTCAAGCTTATGGTAGGATACTTTCTTTGAGGAAATTGAGTGAATTGTCATATACCCTTAAACACTTGAGTGAGGTGAGTAGAGTGCCCGAATTAGTGAGAGACATGAATCTAGGAAACCTAAGCTTCTAATTAGACTTGAGATTGATTGTCTCTTGGGTATTTATTGAATATGCATGTTGCTTGGATTAGTTACTCGGGTTCTAGAATTCAATGTCCATGCTTTGATTGATTATCTTGACTAGCCTTAGTGATTGCTTGAGGACAAGCAAAATCTTAAGCTTGGGGTGATTTGATGAGTGTGATTTCACCTCATATTTCATTGACATTTTGCATGCATTTTCATATAGCTTAGGCATATTAAATTTGATTTTTGTTAGTTTTTACCTTGGAACGGGTAAGGCGGATTTGTGGTGCTGTTTTGCAGGAATTAAGGATTAAAATGCTCGAGATTAGTCATGATGGAGCTTGCATGAAGATGGAGCTTGAAAAATGAAGAAACAGAGCCCATCACGGCCTAGCCGTGATGACCATCACGACCGTGATCGAGTAGAGCTTAAAAGAAAAAATTGGAAAAGTCAGAACTGGTCACGGCCAGCACATGATGCCCATCACGGCCGTGACATGTCAGCTGAACCAGACCCTCACAGGCAGAACTGATCACGGCCTAGCCGTGATGGTGGTCAAGGCCATGACAGACCAATCAGTGAAGCAGCGCCCAAGGCAGAACCCGTCACGGCCTGGCCGTGATGGCCATCACGACCGTGACGCGCAATATTTGGATCTGAAGAAACTGATTTTCATCTGAATTTGTATTTGATTAGGATTCAAATTACCCTAATCTATAAATAGGGCAATTAGGCAGAGACTTGAGAGGACTTTTTGGCTGCTACACTTAGGCAAATTTTTAGGATCTTCTTCTTCTTCTTCTCTTCTCTTAGGCTTTATTTTATGTTGTTGTTAATCAAGCTTGCCATCACCATGGCCATGCTTGAGTAGTAGCTTTCTTTCTAGGGATTGGGGCTATGCCCAAGATATGTTTTTATGTTATGAATTGATTTTGATTTCTTGTTAATTCGTTTTTGCTTTAGATCTGATTTCTATTGTTTTAATTACTCGTAAATTTGGTGGCCACTTATTTACGTGTCGTAGATATTCTAAGGAGGAACCTAGCGGTGAACTTAGGTATCGGATCTATAGGATCAGACTTAGGACTTAAATCACGAGAGTTAGAAGCGGTCCTTTGAGGATTAATGAATTATCACGAAACTTAAAGTGTTCAATCTAAATTCGACTACCACGAGAGTAGGGGTTGGTTTAATTGGGCACGGTTTTGTAACCCGAGAGGGAGCATTAACTATTTGAGGATAAATTCGCCTTCAAAGCAATTTTGATAATTAACAAGGGATAGTCAATTTAGAAACATAATCAATCTTGTTGGTAACCCAAATTCCTAGGAATTCCTTTAGATCTGAAAAACCACAAATTGATTTACTTTCTGTTTCACTTGATTGCATTCCTTATCTGATTTTCTAAGTTATCTCTTATTTCCAAAATCAAAACCCTTTCAAAAAATCATTTTTATATAGTCCAGTTTAATTGATTTGATAATTAGTTACGATTTGAGATCACGGTTTCTGTGGGATCGATGTCTTTTTATTACTTGGCGACGAAACCGGTATGCTTGCCGGAATCACAGCACATCATAACTTTAGTTCTTTAACCCATTTACAGACAACTACTTTCTGTGTCTTGCTTAGTGTATAACTTGCCTTCGATTTGATAAGTCTGCCACGACCACCGTGTTGCAACTCAAGCTCCTTTCGATTACAATTTTCAGCTAGATCCAATCTGGATTTATTTGTATCCTTTGTCCTCCCCTTGATGTCCATCACAGTGTCAAACACATTCATAAACACATTCCTTTCAGTATGCATGACATCAATGTTGTGACGGAGTAGGTGCGTCCTCCAATACAGCAACCTCCAAAATATACTTTGTTTTGTCCAATTATGCTTGACGCCATAAGAAACACATTCCCTGCTCCTCGGTTAAAAGAGGTGAAATGGTATCCTCCTTTAAGAAACATGGTGAAATGTAATTCCGATGGCAGTGCTCTTGTATCTGCTGGTCCAGCAGCCTGTGGTGGTCTTTTTAGAGATTGTAATTCAGATTTTTTAGGTTGTTTTACAGTCAACCTTGGTTCTCAATCCTCTCTGCTTGCTGAATTACAAAGAGCCATGTTTTGTATTGAGCTTGCTTTCAAGAAGGGTTGGCATTATCTTTGGTTGGAGAGTGACTCTCAAGTTGTGGTGGCAGCTTTTGATAACATCAACATTGTCCCTTGGAATATTAGAAATAGATGGAACAATTGTGTCTTTCTCATAAAGCAAATGCGATTCATTGTCTCCCATATTTATAGGGAGGGTAACCATTGTGCTGACAAGTTAGCTAGCTATGGCAATAGTGTTTCTGGCTTAGTTTGGTGGGATGTTATTCCTGATTTTATTAAGGAAGAATTTTTCAAGAATATGATTGGTTTACCAAATTATAGGTTTCATTAATTCTTCATGGGTTAGGTTCATGTCCCCCCATGTTTCTTTGTATTCCTTTTCTTTCTTTAATTTATTAAGGTGTGCTGCAGATGATTGGTAGAGTTTGGGGTGCCAACCTAGTTGGGATGTCTTTCTCTATTGTGATGCCTTTGCATGCCTTTTTGCCAAAAAAAAATCAGGAATATGTTCTCCTTGGGATTCATTGACGAGCGGTAAGTACTGTACTCTCCGCCATACATTAGGACCAGACAAACGTGGTGGAGGCGGTGTTGTCTCCGCACAACACTTCTTGAATGTATTCTTGTTCCTCCTATAAGGATGATCTTCTGGAAGGAATTGACGATGACAATCAAAATATGAGATCTTTCAACTATTTTTAAGCGTGAATGCCTTCGATCGCTCCATACATATTGGGCAACCAAGCTTCCCTGCGGTCATCCAACCCGACACCATCCCAGAGGCGGGAAAGTCGTTGATCGTCCACAACAAAGCTGCTTTCATCATGCAATTCTGCCTCAAAGATACGTCATATGTCAACACACCATGATTCCACAGCATTGTCAACTCATCTATCAGCAGCTGGAAGTACACATCAATCTTCCATTTCGGGTTAGACGAACCTGGAATTATGATTGTTAGGAACATAAACTCCCGCTTCATCCACATCCCCGGGGGAAGATTGTATGGAGTCAGGATAACCGGCCAACAAGAGTATGCTTTTCCAGACTGCCCGAAAGGATTAAATCCATCCGTACATAACCCCAATCGGGCGTTCTGAGGGTCCTGCGAAAATGTCATATGAACCCTATCAAAATGCTTCCAAGCGTCTCCATCTGATGGATGACACAAGACATCTTGCTCCCTCTCATGCTCACTATGCCACCTCATGTGAGATGTAGTAGCCATCAAAGAGTACAATCTTATAAGTCTTGGCACGAGATGAAAGTACCACATCTTTTTTAGAGCGGTCTTCTTCTCAATGCCCCTCCTAGTGGTTGTCGTATACCGATCTGCAGCACAAAATCAACAATATGTTATGCTCTCCACTGAATCATCCTTATAGTAAAACATACATCCATTCGGCTAATAATCAATTTTCAAACACCCCAGACCTAAATTCTCCACAGACTTCTTAGCATGATAAAAACTAGTAGGCATCCGATTGTCTTCCGGCAACACCTTGGACACTGACAATGCAAGGCGATTAAAACAGCCTTCTTGCATATTGTAGTCAAATTTGATACTCAGCCATTCCATACACATCGACAACTCTATGTACTCACGAAATCCTTCCCATAACGGAGATCGTGCAGCACTCAGCATATCATAGAATCTTTGAGCTTCGGGATTCGGATTCTCCTCTATGTATTGGGAACCCATTCCACCATCTTCTCCCCCATCTTCTTCTAGTGCAACACCAACCGAGGGTCCAGCATGATCCATTATCATCTGCTCGTATGGATTCAATTCTTCCCTCCGGTCACCACTTCCATAGTATGAACCTTCAAACACAACCGGGTTAAAATCAGGTAACGTCTCACCATGGTTACTCCACCAATAGTAATCAGGCATGAAACCCTTATCATAAAGATCGGCCACAACTCCATCCATGCTTTTGAAAGACTGACACTTGCATCTTTTGCAAGGACACCTCAAATGATCATCGCCCCACCTTATAAATCTCTCATGGCTAACAACAAACTCTATAAACTCACCCACTCCAACTCTATACTTTTCCCTAAGACGTTTATTCTGATCCAACCTACGACACATCCATTTCTGATTCTCCAGAATATCCATTCTTGCCAATTAAATAGCCTGACCAACCCTACAATAACACTTATATATTACGGTGCATTCCAATAACTCCATCAATCTCATTCTTATGACAAGGTATGAACCTATCCCATTCAAGAAGAAACATTTACCACACTCTGTTAATAATAGTTATTCCCTTCTTCAAAGTACACGACTCGAGCATGGTGAGAATCACCGCGATGAAGTATGCACCCAGAGAACAAAAGGAAATGCATCAGACCAAGATTTCATCAAGTATGTTCGATAATTGAACATGGAAATGACTATTGTACGAGTGTGAAAAAGGTTTTTTCTCAAACTGTCCCACCTGGACAATTCAAGATTCATTACAATGAGCGTGCGTACCTTTAGAAGGTACGTATGCTCATGAATATTGAATCTCAAACAGGAAACTAAGGCTTTCGTAAATTAATAATTAACTCTAACGTTCATAAAATAAAACCATTGACCTATAAATACTACAGCATAGTTGAGCTTATATATATTGCAATGTAAATCAATACAAACTTAGATGAAATATTGTAGCAGACATCCTATTGAGATCCGCTCTCCACTAACAAGTAACATTTAATTGTCAAACACATGCATAACTTCTAAATTATCAGCACATAACCAGCATCCCGCCTTCAGGACATGATCACATCCTATTGAGCTCCACTCTCCACTAACAAACAACACATATTGGCAAACACATGCATAAACGATAAATTATCAGCACAAAAATCCTATTGGGCTTTGCTCTCCACTAACAGACAACACAACTTGACATTACACATTATTTATACCACAAAAATCAATGCATAATAATGATGTAGTTAACTTACCTTAGCTCCCAGTAAAAAATGAAAAATGACAAAGATCAAGAAGTGCTGCAAGTGATTAAGTTCAACAACCTGTTCAAAAATATATGATTAATTTCAATTCACAAGTTTATGGTAAATATATCTTGAATAAAATTGTTTCCTACAAACAGTTCAACATTCCAGAAGAACTTCCAAGTTTCATTTTATAAAGCACTAATTACTTAACTAGCTATAGATAAATCACAACAAACTACAATGTGGGTAGTAAGGACATGTAAGTGTCATCAACATAGCACCAACTACTTATCCCGAATTAACCAAACACCATTCAAAAACCATTAGCTCTTTCTTCTTCTTGATTAACCCAAACTTTGTTTAATGCCTACCAACAAGGCCACTATGAACTGCACTTAGCGTAATCATGCTTTCATAGTGTACTTGGAGGGCTAGGTCAGTTTGGCATTATACCAAGAACAAGAATTTTCCTGGAACCAGCACCTACCATGGTAATGTTGAAACAGGGATAATATCAGAAACAAGGTCTTAAAATTTTACCTAGAATTATCTGAACCCACAAATCGAGGATGAGGGCAGTGTGGATAAATTCAGTTTATGTAGTTTTCATAAACATATATACCATTTTGCTTCTCAATACAAACAAACACAGTCTTCCGCAGTCTTTTACTTCTCTCTCACCATATCACATTTAATTTACAACAACATATCCTCTAAGCTTCTTCTTGCACTCTCTCTTTCTCTCAGGTCTCTATCTATCTATAAGATTTTCTAGCTACATATTTGTACTAACTAAAACTTCATGTCATTGTCATTCTCTCTTAACTAGCTCTTATCATTTTGGTTTCCATTAAATTTAACTACTTTTTGTTGTTGCAGTCTTGCAGGTTTTGTCATCATGGCACTGAGCACTTACTTCAACTGGGACAATATTCCTCAAACTACTCCTAACTCAGAATTAATCAACAAAACCAACTTCCATGAACCAATAACACAATAAGAACTCTTTCCCTACTTAGATGAAACCTTCTTTCTTCCAAACACCTTCTTTGAACCCTACTTTGACCCAACTTGTAATTTTCTCTACCCTTCACATGATCTACTTTATGAGTATGATCCTCTCATGTCATCACTATCTGACATTACCCCAACAGAAGATCACTACAACCTTCAATCCACAAGACCCAGTTCAAGCTAGTCAGTTCAACCTAGAATTTGCCAAATACTTCAATCTAGAAAACACCCATGCAACAAATCAGGTAAGCAACAAGAGCTCAAACTAAAAATTTATTTTATGTAACTAAATCATCAATTCATTTTAATACAAAAATAAAAATAATTAAATTGTCTTTAACTAATGTTGTTTTTTTATTTAGGAAGTTGAGAAGAGGAATGGAAGAGGAATAAAATATAGGAGAGGGGGGATAGCTTACCGGAGTGCCATGGTGGTGAAAGGAGGGACGCGGTGGTGATGAGGTCGTCGGAATCACGCGAAGAGGAAGAGAAATGAGAGGAAGACTTGAGGGAGCAGAGAACCGAGGGAGAAGACAAGGTGGTGGAAGGCGTGACGCGGTGTGCATGGTGGCCGGAGCTGTGCACGTGGTTGCCGGAGATAAGGAGGTGGTGGTGGAAGGCGTGACGCGGTGTGCGTGGTGGCCGGAACTGTGCACGTGATTGCCGGAGACAAGGAGGTGGTGGCAGGGGGCTTGGTGGAGGAAGAGAGAAGGAAGGGAGAAGGAAAAACGCAGAAGTGAGGAAGAAAGGGGGCCTGCTCGCGACTTAGGGATTTTAGTTTTAGCGTTGAAATATTTGGTCGCTAAATCGTTAGCCATTCCCAATTTTTAATTGCGGTTACCAAAATCGGTCGTTGTTGGTTGTATTTGGAATTTCCATTTATTAACTTAGCAACCGAATAGGATTGGGTCGCTAAAAGGCTCCCATTTTAAATATTTCATGCCCGCGTTAGCGACTGAACCAATATCAGTCTTAAAATGTATTAGAATATGACCGTTGGGATAATATCGGTTGTATGATCGGTCACTATATAGTCAACAAAGATTGACTTTTAAAATCAATAGTTTAGCGACCGAAATAGTGACCGATATGGTTGTTACCTTTAATTTCGATCGCTAATTCAGCCGTTGAATACATTATTACAGACTATCCAAAAGATGCTAAATTCTGTCGTAAATTCGGTCACCATTTGCAACTAAAATATTATATCGCTATTTTCGGTCGCTATTTAACCTTTTTTTTTTTGTAGTGTGAATTGTTAGAAGAAATTTATACTTTATTATAATTTTAGTACTTTTTTAATTTATTGTCATAAATAAAAATATAATAAACTAAAAGCAAAAATATATATACCACAAACAACATTTTAAACCAATCATATTTATATGTAATGAAACTAGAGTAAATGACCCGTGCATGGCAAGGGGAATATGCCATTTTTTTAGGATTTCATCGAAAAATATGTGATTGCTGATTTCACACTTTTAATTTAAAATTTTGTTGAGGAATTATACACCTCAAATTATTGATTTATGAGATTAATTATGTAGAAATATTTGGAAAAAAATTGTTATGTAAAATATAAAAGACAAATCCTCATATAAGTTTAATTATAATATATTTTTAAATCTATTTGATTTATAAACATTCTCTCTTAAAAAATTATTTGTTTTTTATTCTTTTCCCTACAAGTTAATCATTTTAAAAATTATATTTATCTATCATATTTTATCTTCTCTCTTTAAAATATATTTGATTTATTTATCCTCTTATGCCCATGCAGGTGAACTATTTCTAGAAAATATATTTATATATCATATTATTAATTTATTTTCTTTTTAAAAAACTATTTAGTTTATTTATCTTTTTTCCCGTGCAAGTTAACCATTTATAGAACATTTATATATTTTTCATTTTTTTTCTTCTCTCTTTAAAATCTATTAGATTTATTTCTTCTCTTTTCCCGTGGAAGTTAATCAATTTTAGAAAATATTTTTATCTATCATAATATATTTCTTCATCTCACTTGAAAATCTATTTGATTTATTTCTCCCATTTGCCCGGTGCAAATTAATCATTTTTAAAAAATATATTTATCTATTGTATCATTTTTTATTCCCTCTTGAAAATATTTTTGATTTATTTATCCTCTTTTTTCGAGAAATTTAACCATTTTTAGAAAATATATTTTTATATCATATTATTTTTTATACTCTCTTAAATATATATTTGATTTATTTCCTTCTTTGCCTTGTGCAAGCTAAACATTTTTTAGAAAATATATTTTTGTTTTATATTATTTTTATTCTCTCTTTCAAATCTATTTGATTTATTTATCATATTTTCCCGTGCAAGTTCAGTTTTTAGAAAATTTATTTATCTATCATACTTTTTATTTTCTCTTGAAAATCTATTTGATTAATTTCTCCTCTTTCCCCATGCAAATTTCTCATATTTTTCTGTGCATGTTAACCATTTTATAAAATATATTTATATATCATATTATTAATTTTATTTTCTCTTGAGAATTTATTTGATTTATTTCTTCTCTTTTCGATGGAAGTTAATCATTTTTAGAAAATATATTTATAATTTCATATTATTTTAAAAAATATTATTAATTGATTTAAATAATATTATTAATTGATTTGTGCCCTTAAGTTTTATTGCTGGATTTACATTAAATGGTGTTTTTCTAAGAGGATGACAAATGACATAGAATTCAATGAGGTCATTCCTAAATGTATATAATATAGATAATCTTAGAATTTAAATCTATTAATATCCATATAGTTATTAAACCATAATTCATATTTATGTTTCCCCTGTTTGAATTGATAAATAATGAGGTATTCAACTAACTATTCATAATAGATAATAATAATTAGTAACTTAAAACTTATTACGTTTTATCATCCATGATTGAAATAAAACAGTTATAATTTTTTAGACATAATTTCTCATAAATTTTTTTTACAAATAATCTAATTTTCAAAAGTCAATATATATCCCACCAGTTCCTATACTAGTAATATAAATAGATAAATAGATTTCTCAAGGTTCCCAACAAACATAAATAAAATATAATAGACAAGCAATTGACAAGCAGGCAAGCATATCCTTTGCCACAAAAATTTTAGTATTAAAAAGTTTCTTTAAGGAAATAAACTGAAAAGGCAATTATGTCAGAAAAATCAGAGGCCCAAAAAGAAATAATAGAAGACAAACAAAGATGAGAACTCATCCTCTCCGTTTTGTGAGATGGATTTTGGATATCTTTCTCTATGAGATGCTTAGGTTTTTTCTCTCTCCGTTTTGTGAGAAGATCACTATTTTTCTTTTCAGTTTCCATTGCTTTTTTTTGAATTTAGAAGGTGCAAGGAGGTATGGCGGGAGTTGAGAATCTGAGAATTAGTGATGATGAGGAGGAAGTGTTGCCAATCAGAAGACAAGTTAGTCAGGAGAGGAGGACTGATGTGGAGTTATGTCTTGTAGGGGGATTTCTCACCCATAAATCTTTAGGGTGCATATGATGAAGGAGAGAATGGCCACGATATGGGAGCCTGGCCGTGGGGTTGCCATCAAAGAAATTGGGAAAGGTATCTTTTTGTTCCAATTCTTCCACATGCAAGTTCGATATGCAAAAAGTTATCAATGGTGGGCCTTGGAACTTTGAGGGACACTTGTTGATTCTGAGCAAAGTTCGACCAGCAGAAGTGTCGAAACAAGTTCCCTTATTTCATGTTATGTTCTGAGTTCAGATTCACGACCTGCCTCTTGGTTTCATGAAAGTGGATGTAGGACAGGGACTTGGGAATTATATTGGAGAATTCTTAGAGTATGATGCAAAGAACAATTCCAGCTTTTGGAAATCTTATATGCGCATCAGGGTGAAGATGGATGTGAGGAAGCCTTTGAAGAGGGGGAAGAAGGTGAAACTGGATGATGGTGAAGTGAAGACAGTGAGATTTAAGTATGAGAGGTTAACAGTTTTTTGCTTTCTGTGTGGTCTACTTGGGCATGCAGATAGCTCTTGCGACAAATTATTTTTGATGGAGGATAGTGGGATGCGTGGATGGGGGCCGGAACTAAGAGTTGATCAGAGGCGGCGGCCAGGGGATGCTAGTGGTTGTAAGTGGCTGAGGGAGGAGGGTTTCCGGAAAATCAGGTTCCTCCAGCTAAACGAGGCAGTAGATATGGGAACAGGGGCGGTTTCGGTGGGAGGAATAATAGAAATCATGAGTTGGTTCCCTTTAATGTGGCTGCATCGGTCATATCCCAACTCTTTACTCTTTAGGCGTCAACCTTGACCGAGTTTTAAGTGGGGAGGAGGATATAGCGCTGGGCCATGATTCTGAATTTATGAATGATAGAAAGAGAAGGCGTCAGATCTAGTAGGAAAAAACGTTGTTGACGTGAACACCATGCACACTAACGTGAACCAATCGGGCACTCCTCAGCAATTTGGCTCGGCACTGCATTTTTTATTGGCAGGTTCTGGGCCTTGAGTTTCCGTAGTTGGAACTACTGAGACGGCTAACTTGTATATAGTTCATGTTGATAAATACCTCGTTTGATATTTTATCTTTTTTTTTTTTTTGAAATTTTTAGTTTATACAGATAAAGTCGAGGACAAATAAAGTCGAGGACAATTGACGGTGCATTAAGTCTTTCTTGTAGATAGCTTGAAGCATCGACTTCGATAACAATTTATGTGATAAAGGAGGATATTTATGTTAACTAAATTTTATAGTTACTCTGCCAGACTCCAGTTGCAAAAAGAGGAAGTCATATGTCTTCTTTAAGAGGGTCAAGCTAATTATAGGGCTGTTACTTCAAATTGTAGAAGTCTTTTATCATCTTATGTTACCAATTCTTTGGTAGATTTTGATAGGTGAAAAATGCATGTAGGTGCTCACTTTCTTTCTTCAAAATTAATGAAACTGCTTAACTTTTCTTTTGTAAAAAAAAAAATGAGAAGTCATTACACTTGTTCATGAAATACTTTGCATATATCCAATGGTGGAGTTTGACCGGATCTTTTGAGGGGTTCTGATAACTAAGTAATACATATCTATCTATAAACAATACATTTCTGTCTCCTATGCAATATCATGTTGTCATGTGTCATCTTCTCTATGCAGCCATGTGTCATATGCCAAGTGTCAACACTACAATTTTTTGATTTATTATTGTGTTTATAAATTTAACAAAAAATAACAAAATAAAATAAAATAATAGGGAAAATTAATTAAATTGAAAAACAAAAAATTGAATTCCAATTTTGAATTTAAATCAAATATCAAATTTGAAATCAAATCTTCAACCAATAATGTGTCTTCAACATTTGGGTTAATTTCGAAAATTTAAATTTAAAATATAATTAATCTTATCTAATTAATTTTATCTAATTATTTAATTTATTTCAATTTTAATTTCAAATTTAAGGTCATACAAAATGTATTTTCGTAAATCTTAATAAAACTAAAAATAAATTGAAATCGAAAAAATTAAATTTAAATTTTAAATGTAATTAAACTTATCTAATATTTAATTTATTTCAAGTTTAAGGTCATACAAAATGTATTTACGTAAATCTTATCAAAATTGAATTTAAATTGAAATTGTATAAATTGAAATTAAAATGTTAAGTGTAATTTATCTTATCTAATTATTTAATTTATTTCAATTTTAAGGTCATACAAAATGTATTTACGTAAATCTTATCAAAATTGAATTTAAATTGAAATTAAAATTTTAAATGTAATTTATCTTATCTAATTATTTGATTTATTTCAATTTTAAGGTCATACAAAATGTATTTACGTAAATTTTATCAAAATTGAAATTACGTATTTCAAAAATGTATTTAATCTTATTTGAATGACTAACTTTGAATGCATTTTGGGTTATTTATGTAATTCTTATCTTTAATCTATTTCAATTTTAATTTCCAATATAGTAAATCAGTTTTAAAAAATAACTTATTCTAAATACTTACCTTATCTCTTTTTATCTTTTTTTTTTTGTAAAATGAGTAACACTGTAACAACTTATTTACAATAATTATTTGTTAATAGATTTAATTTCAAGTTTGATATTTGATTTATATTCAAAATTGAAATTCAAAAATGAGTCTTTAAATAAGATTATTTACAATTAATATTGTATGTTTTCTCTTACCCAACATATATAATTAAGTTGGTTGTAAATACTTCATACTATCGTGTTCCTTTCAATTCTCTATTGACTTAAGATGACTTCTGAATATACTTATCTTAATGACATAACGCCTGAAAAGGAGGATTGTAAGATCAAAATAAAGGTTATGCGGCTATGGTATGTACTTATCTTGATGACATGACACCTGAAAAGGTTTTATACCCATCAATTATGTCATAGTCTCACAATATAAAAAACTTGATCTAGCAATATATCAAATTTTATAATCAAAATGTTTATTTCTCAATTTATTAAATAGGTACTTTAAACTTAACTAATTATATGATATTCACATGCACTATATATTTTATATAGATTTGTGTATATTATGTTAAAAACTTTATATAATTGATGTGTCAAAATTCAAAAGTTACTTTATAATACAAGAATTGTTAATCAAATAATTTAAAAATCATCCAGAATTTGATCTCGTGTCATATTTCATACTATCGTGTTCACTACTTATGTGTTCTCTTCAATTCCCTATTGACTTAAGATAGCCTCTTCATATACTTATCTTGATGACATAATGCCTGAAAAGGAGGATTGTAAGATCAAAGTAAAGGTTATGCGGCTATGGTATGTACTTATCTTGATGACATAATGCCTGAAAATGTTTTATGCCCATCAATTATGTCATAGTCTCGCAATATAAAAAACTTGATCATAGCAATATATCAAATTTTATAATCAATATTTTTTATTTCTCAATTTATTAAATAGGTCCTTTAAACTTAACTAATTATATGATATTCACATGCACTATATATTTTATATAGATTTGTGTATATTATGTTAACCAAGTGGATGGGGTTCGAATCCCAACTCTTGCGTATGGAGCGAATTTCAGCTGGGAGGGGGTTTCCCGCCCTCAGTTGTCATTCATTCCCCCGCAGGAGATTATTACCTGCTTCTGGCGGGAATACTCCTGGTCAAGGACAAAAAAAAAATACTAACATGTATATCATAATTAGCACTAAGTTATAGTTTTTTAATAACTTTATATCCATAATGACGCTAAATAATTTTGTTCTTACTAATTTTTTATTATCTTTTATGCATGCTAGAAATGTTTGTGTGTTGTGTGTGTGTTGTGTGTGTGTGTGTATATATATATATTCTATCTATCTATATCTATCTTTTATAAATAATACAAAGCAATCCCTGTGCATGAAAATTTTGTCATGTGTTAGTTTCCACGTATCGTTATCATATCTTTTTTATTTTCTATTGTATTCATACAAATATGTTAAAAATACTGATTATAAAAAAATACTGATTATAAAATTTGATATATTGCTAGGATCAAGTTTTTATATTGCGAGACTATGACATAATTGATGGGCATAAAACATTTTCAGGCATTATCTCATCAAGATAAATGCATACCATAGCCGCATAATTTTTACTTTGATCTTATAATCCTCCTTTTCAGGTGTTATGTCATCAAGATAAGTATATTCAGAGGCCATCTTAAGTCAAAAGGGAATTGAAGGGTGAAATAGACAACTATAAACACGAGAAGAGGGGGGTGAATTGTGTTTATCAGAATTTAAACAAAGTTGAAATCCTTTTGTATACAGAAGCTTGGTTCAGACGAGTGGAAGGATCCAGGACAGACAGGTTACCTGTCTGATGAAATTTTAACAGTGACTTAGACAAACACTCCACTTGAAAAACGGATAAGAAAACTAAGGCAACTAAAGAGTTTATAAGGAAAGAGAGATTGACATGGCTATTTATCCTGGTTCACTCTTCAAAGCAAAGAGCTACGTCCAGTCCTTGGCAGCACCAAGTTTTATCCACTATAACTGATCAGGTTACAGACTCCAAGTATTGTTTGCACACCTAGCCTCTTCAGGCTCCAAGACAAGTATTCTTTGCACACCTAGCCTCTTCAGGCTCACTTAGGTTTGTTTGAGAGATTTGGTTTGTAATAAATACAACTTCAGACAGACAGATCTTTCACTAACACTTAGAGAGTGGTTTAAATGTAAAGCTTAGGAAAGTCTGCGTAATAACTTCAAATGATTGAATAATACAGAATGAAAGAATGAAGATATTAATGTGCAAAGTAATGGCTCTTTAATTCTATATGTATTCTCTATCTTTCATCTTCAATGACTTCTGTATTTATAGTCTTCAACCATTTAGGATCCGTTAGAGACATTCCCTCAAATGTTTGCTTCAACCAGAACTTCATTAAATGCAATAGAATCGTTCTGGGCAGCCATTAATACAATAGGAACATTGGTTGTACTCTAACATGAAGGATCATGGCTTTATGCATTGTGATACAGCCATATCAGAGTTGTGCAGAGAGCTATTTGTACTTTGCTGAGTACAATTCCCTTTTTGTGTAAGGACCAGAAGTACTAGGGAATAAAGCATGTTGGAAGCATTCTTTAACTGGTCTTTGGTTCTGATAACCGAGGTTGCTTGAGAGAGTAACTTCTGACTTTTCTTGATAGGTGTGAAACTGAGTAGGAGAGAAGGCTTCAAGTCTCTTTCTGAAGGGACAGCCAACAAAAGCTTGTTTGGTCCTTGATTCTTCAACGAGTAACCTTAGAAAAGTGTAAGAACTCATGGGGAGACAGGTTGAAGACGTATCTTGAAAGAAGTCAATAATCCTAGTCAACAGACAGGTTGACTTTCGCTTATTCAGACAGGTAGTCACTTATGAGCAGATAGATGATTCTTACAGTTTTAATTTGCACACTAGATAGACAGGTTAGCAACCAATATGAAGGTTAATTAAATCATTAACCAATGTTTAGTTCTCATCAAAACTTAGGGAAATGCACATCAGACATTTTAGAGACTTAACAAAGGGAACACGTAAGTAGTGAACACGATAGTATGAAGTATGAACAACCAACTTATATATGGTGGGTAAGAGAAAGCATACATACAATATTAATTGTAAATAATCTTATTTAAAAACTAATTTTTGAATTTCAGTTTTGAATCTAAATCAAATATCAAACTTAAAATTAATTCTATAAACAAATAATTATTGTAAATAAGTTGTTACGGTGTTACACGTTTTAAAAAAAAAAGATAAAAAGAGATAAGGTAAGTAATTAGAATAAGTGATTTTTCAAAACATATTTACTATATTGGAAATTAATATTGAAATAAATTAAAGATAATAATTACGTAAATAACCCAAAATGCATTTAAAGTTAGTCATTCAAATAAGATTAAATATATTTCTGAATTGCATAATTTCAATTTTATTTCATTTCTGATAAGATTTACGTAAATACATTTTGTATGACCTTAAAATTGAAATAAATTAAATAATTAGATAATATAAATTATATTTAAAATTTTAATTTCAATTTATATAATTTCAATTTAAATTCAATTTTGATAAGACTTGCGTAAATACATTTTGTATGATCTTAAAATTGAAATAAATAAAATAATGAGATAAGATAAATTACATTTAAAATTTTAATTTCAACTTATATAATTTCTATTTAAATTTAATTTTGATAAGATTTACGTAAATACATTTTATATGACCTTAAAATTGAAATAAATTAAATAATTGTAGTATTGACATTTGGCATATGATAGAAATTATATAGGGGACAGAAATGTATTGTTTATAGATTTCTCTCATTTATTTTATTTTTTTTATTTTTTATTAAATTTATAAACACAATAATAAATCAATAAATTATAATATTGACACTTGACATATATAACATATGACTAAACAAAAAAAATGACACATGCTAATACGACATTGCATGGGGAGCGCTGGGGCCATGATTCTGAATTAATGAATGATAGAAAGAGAAGGCGTGAGATCTAGAAGGAAAAAAAGTTGTTGACGTGAACCCCATGCACACTAACGTGAACCAATCGGGCACTCCTCGGCAATTTGGCTGTACACTGCATTTTTTATTTTGGCAGGTAGGTTCTGGGCCTTGGGTTTCCATAGTTGGGACTAGTGAGACCTGGCTAACATGTATACAGTTCATATTCAAAAATACTTATATTATTGGTCATATGTGTTTTATCTTTTTTTTCTTTTTATTTTTGGAATTAATTTTTGGTTTATGTAAATAAAGTTGAGGACAATTGGTGTTATATTGAGTCTTTCTTATAGATAGCTTGAAACATCGACTTCGATCACAATTTACTTGATGAGGGAGGATATTTATCTTAACTAAATTTTATAGTTGCTTTCCCAAACTTCAGTTGCAAAAAAAGAAGGTAATAATATGTCTTCTTTAAGAGGACCAAGCTAATTATAGGACTGTTATTTCAAATTGTAGGAGTCTTTTATCATCTTGTGTTACCAACTCTTTGGTAGATTTTGATAGGTGAAAAGTACATGTACTTGCTCACTTTCTTTCTTCAAAATTAATGAAACTGCTTAACTTTTCTAATGTCAAAAAAAGAAAAGAAAGAGAAATCATTACACTTGTTCATGAAATACTTTGCATATATCCGGTGACGGAGTTTGTTCGGATCTTTTGAGGGATCTAATAACTAAGTAATAGATATATATATATATATATTTATATTTCATTTATGTTGTATATCTATTTGGAGTTGGAATTGTGCTTTCTAGTAACAACTATGTTATTTGCACACCTAAATTGGACACCTATTTGGGATATCTTTATTAATCACGTATAAATATTTGGTTAATTCAGTTCATTATATAGTTAATCATGTATAAATATTTGGTTAATTCTGTTGGAACTTTCACACGATCAAAACAGAAGCAGCTCAAGACTGTTTGAAGGAGCAACAGTGAGAAAGGAAGAAGAGAGAAGACTTGTCAAATTTTCTATGTATTATCTTGCTGTTGAATACAACTATATATATAGCCTCTCACACAAGCAGAAGGCTATATCAACTAACTGAAAAACAGATTCTATCCAATACAACAAACTCCTAACTAATTAATATGTTGAATTACATTTATAACACACCCCCTTAATTCAGCTTATCTAGGGGCAACATTCCTAGCTTGCTTCTAAGTTCTACAAACTTGCCAACTTTCAATGGCTTAGTCAAGATATCTGCCACTTGATCCTCTGATCTGCAATGTATCAACTTAATCCTGTCTTTGTTGACTTGATCTCTCAGGAAATGAAATCTTGTCTCGATGTGTTTACTCCTTCCATGAGCTATAGGGTGTTTGCTTAGATCAATGGCTGACTTGTTATCTACAAGCAGCTTCATAGGTTCAGCTCCTTCCAACTTGAGTTTTGTCAGCAAAGCCTCCAACCACAAAGCTTGACAAGCACTCATTGCTGCAGCAATGTATTCTGCCTCACAAGATGATATTGCCACAACATTCTGTTTTTTTGAACACCACGAAATTGATGCCTTTCCCATCATGAAAATATATCCAGCAGTACTTTTTCTGTCACTCTTATCACCACACCAATCCGAATAAGAAAATCCATGCACTTCTGCCTTTGATTCCTTATTAGGAAAGAGTATGCCAAAATTCATTGTTCCTTTGACATACCTCATGATCCTCTTAGCTGCAGTAAGATGTGAGGTCCTTGGATTCTCCATAAACCTACTAACAAGACCAACACTGTAAGCCAAATCAGGTCTAGTGTTACACAAATATCTCAATGACCCTATAATTTGCTTGTATAGGATGGTATCAACCTCCTGCCCACAGCCATCCTTTTCTAACTTCAACCCTGTCTCTGCTGGAGTAGTGGCTGGATTGCAATCAGTCATTTTGAACCTTTTGAGAATATCAGCAACATATTTCTTTTGATGCATGAGAATACCTTCTTTGGTAGCAACAAATTCAATACCAAGAAAGTGTGACAAAACTCCCAAATCTGTCATTTCAAACTCCTCCATCATTTTCTTCTTAAACTCAGCAATTTCAGTCTCATTACTTCCTGTCACCAACAGATCATCCACATATAGGCAAACTATCAATGAATGAATGCCTGCAGTGTTTCTTACATACACACCATGCTCAGTAGTACACTTAGTAAATTTCAACTGCTGTAAAAAGGTGTCAATCCTCTTGTTCCAAGCCCGAGGGGCTTGCTTTAGGCCATACAAGGCCTTTCTCAGCCTATACACCTTGTCTTCTTTGCCTATCACTTCAAAACCTGGTGGCTGGCATACATATACTTCTTCTTCTAGAGGCCCATTGAGAAAAGCTGATTTCACATCTAGCTGAAACAATGACCATCCTTTGTAACTTGCTATTGCAACCACCAACCTTATAGTTTCAATCCTTGCCACAGGAACAAAGACTTCATGATAATCCAGGCCAGCCTTTTGTAAGAAGCCTTTTGCCACTAGTCTGGCTTTGTACTTGGCTACTTCTCCATTTGGCTTCAATTTTATCTTATAGATCCACTTCACCTCTATTGGTCTCTTTTGATGAGGTAAAGAGACTAACTCCCAGGTCTTGTTCTTCTCTATGGCCTTCAATTCTTCCTTCATTGCAATCATCCAATTTGGATTTTGCAAGGCCTCTTCACAATCCACTGGTTCTGTCTCAGAGAATAGTGCAAAGTGCACCAAACATCCATCATCATCTACTGCAGTGTCAGGAAATACTTCATACTCCTGCAATCTATGAGTTAATTGCCTTTCTCTTCGAGATCTCCTTGGCTGCAATTCAGGTGCAGCATTGCTCTCTTCATCTTGATCACTGTCCAAGTTCACCATTGCATCACTTCTTTCACTGTTCTTTTGATGTAGAATCTTCCCAATTCCAGTTCTTGGTTTCATCCACCAAGACATCTCTGCTAATGACAATCTTCTTCAACTTAGGATCATATAGTTTGTAGCCACTAGTTGGATGATATCCAAGCAACACCATTTGTTCAGCTCTATCGTTCAACTTTTTCCTTAACTGTTCAGGAACATGCCTAAAGCATAAAGAGCCAAAAATTCTAAAATGGCCTACATTAGGTTTTGTTCCTGACCATGCTTCTTCAGGAGTCACATCTTTGAGCCTTTTTGTTGGACTTCTGTTGAGGATGTAGACAGCGCAGAGATACTGCTTCACCCCAGAGATAGTGTGGTACTTGCTTTCCCTTCATCATGCTTCTGGCCATATCTAGGACAGTCCTGTTTCTTCTTTCTGCAATTCCATTGTGCTGAGGTGTGTATGGTGGTGTTACTTCATGTACAATTCCTTCCTTGTCACAGAACTGCTGGAATTCATGTGAATTGTACTCCCCTCCTCCATCTGTCCTAAGAACTTTAATAGCACAGCTACTTTGCTTTTCAACCATTAGTTTGAATCTTTCAAAAATATCAAACACTTCACTCTTCTTCTTTATAGGATAAATCCACATTTTCCTAGTGTATTCATCAATAAAGGAAACAAAATAACCGTTACCTCCAAGTGACTGAACCTCAAAGGGACCACATACATCTGAGCATATTACTTCCAGCTTTCCACTTGCTCTCATGGGAATCTTGTTTCTGAAGGAATTCCTGGGCTGCTTTGACTCACAACATTCTTCACACAACTGTTTTGGCATTTGGATAGCAGAAAGACCATTCACCATCTTTCTGTTTGACAATAGGCTTAGACTTTTAAAATTGAGATGTCCAAACCTATGATGCCATTTCCAGCTCTCATCATTAATTGCAGTAGCCAAACATTTGTGCTCTTTGATCTGAATCTCAATCTTGAAAGTTCTGTTCTTTGACAAGAAAGCTTTCAAGATTAGTCTTCTTGCACTATCAAACAGCTTCAACTGTCCATGCTCCATTTTCACAGAATATCCTTTCTCCAGCAGTTGTCCAAGACTTAGCAAGTTATTCTTCATGTTAGGTACATAAAGAACATTGGTGATGTAACACATTCCACCATCTTTTCTCTGGATCATCACCTTGCCAACACCCTCAGCTGTTACTGTACTATTGTCAGCAAACTTGGCACTGCTCTTCACTGTTTCATCAAGATTCATAAACCACTCACGATGACCAGTCATGTGGTTGGAGCATCCCGTGTCTAGGTACCAAAGCTCAGAAATGTCATCTTCTGATTTGGTAACAGCCATCAGCAACACATCATCAGAATCAGACTCCTCTTCATGTGCCATCTGAGCCTCATCAAACTTCCTAGGTACTTTTTTGCCTCTGCATTCTCTGGCAAAATGACCCCAATTATAGCACTGGATGTTCCTCTTATCAAACCTCTTCTTCTTTGAATCTTTGCTTCTGGTGCTCCCATCCTCTTGTTGATCACCATCTTCCTGATCACTTGCATACTGACTTCTGCTACCCTTTGGCTTTCCTTTATGATTCTTGCCACCCTCATATGAACTCCTCTGAAATGTCTGAGCTTGAAGAGCTTGCTCAGCATTTCTACTAGCAATTCTTTCATTTAGGCGCAGCTCATGTGCTTCTAGGGATCCTTGCAACTCCTCTACCTTCATCTCCTCAAGATTCTTGGATTCTTCCAAGGCTACCACCACATGATCAAATCTTTGAGTTAGGGTTCTCAGCACATTTTCAACAATTGTCTGGTTGGTCAGTTGTTCTCCACATGCCTTCATCTGGTTGGTAAGAGTTAACAACCTGGTAAAATATTCTGCCACACTCTCCTGATCTCCCATCTGTAGCAACTCATAGTGCCTCCTTAGGGTCTGCAGCTTTACTTTCTTGATTTCTCGGCCCTTCATAGAATCTTGCCAAGTTATCCCATGCTTCTTTGGCGATTCTGCGAGATGAAATCTTTTCCCAATTTTCTGAATCCATACATTGCTGTATCAAGAAAAGAGCCTTGCCATCCTTCTTTAGGCTAAGTTGACTAGCTGCCCTTTGTTCTTCTGTGGGATTCTTCCCGAGCTCTCTCACCCCATCATTCACCACCTCCAATACTTCTTGAAATCGAAAGAGTACTTTCATCTGGGAACTCCACCTATCATAATTCTTTGTGGTCAGGATCGGGAGATTCAAAGGAACATTTCCATTGGTGGATGCCATGATTCTTGCAACAATCTCAGAATCGAAACTGAGCTCTAGATACCACAACTGTTGGAACTTTCACACGATCAAAACAGAAGCAGCTCAAGACTGTTTGAAGGAGCAACAATGAGAAAGGAAGAAGAGAGAAGACTTGTCAAATTTTCTATGTATTATCTTGCTGTTGAATACAACTATATATATAGCCTCTCACACAAGCAGAAGGCTATATCAACTAACTGAAAAATAGATTATATCCAATACAACAAACTCCTAACTAATTAATATGCTGAATTACATTTATAACAAATTCATGACGACCTATTAATCATATAAAAAACTGAATTAATCAGATATTTGCATATATGATTAATCAAATATTTACATGATTATGAAAAATAAACCCATTAACCATATATGATTAACCAATGTATTCCAAATGGGTGGTCCCATTTGGACATGCAAATAAGATATCTGTTCTAGTAAATGTAAACACATAAGCAGGGTTCAATTCTCACTGAAGCACTTTTTGCATAATATTTTGCGTAAAATGCAAAAAAAAAAAAAAAAAAAAAACAAAGAAAAAAGAAAGAAAGAAAGGGAAAACGTTCTAGAATTGGAATAGGAATCGAACAAAAGATCCCAAGTGTTTCTGTAAGTGACTTGACCGCTGGGCAGTTATGCACATCTGACAATTACATTGCAAACAAAATATATATAATCTAATATTGCTGCTAATTAAAATATGTATATATATCAACAAAGAAAAACAAATCTTGGGAGAGTTATGGTGCTCTGTCATTGAGAACATCCGCCACTGCATATATCCAAATAAAATAATGATGAACACCAAATAAATATCGCCACCAAATCATTCACAGGAAAACCAACGTCACCACCACATATATCGCAGGGTTCAACCTACAAGGAATAATGATGAACACATAAATATAAATATCAACTACAAAGAATAGCTAAGTTTTCTTGATGAAGTTTTTAGGCTATAATATCTTTTTTATTCCTTAACTTATTTTTTAAATTTAGTTTGATTTCTTAACTTTTAAAATATTCAATTTGGTTTCTTAATTTATCTTTGTTGACTCAAGTTAGTCATTCCGCTCAATAAAATTAGCAATGGTGTTAGATGGGTTTCAATTTTCGGTTTCATATGTTTTAAATGAGTTTCAGATAAATCCTTTAAATTGTTAACATGTTTCAAATTGATCCTTTAAATTGTTAACGAGATTCAAAGTGGTCCTTTAAATTGTTGACGAGTTTCGACCTGGTCCTTAAAAAGTTAAAAACATTATAACTCATTTACGAAGATGACTAGTTTGAGTCAAGAGAGATAAATAAAGAGACCAAATTGAATATTTTAAAAATTAAGGGACCAAACTGAATTTAAAAAATAAGTTAAGCAACCAAAATAATATTTTAACCAAGTTTTTAATACAAAATCTTCAAACCACCCCATCTCACGGAGACTAGCTTGAAGTAGCTTACCAAGTGCTTTTCACAGATGAAGCACTAATATGACCCACTATAGCCAATTTACACGGGTTTATACGTTTGCCATGTTTTTCTTTTTAATTTGCAAGCAAGGGCCTCCTTTCATAACTAAAAATGGGTAAGCCAGAAGAGAAGCTCGACACAGGTTCGAATCAATACAGGGATGATGGAACATATCATAACGAAAGAATCAAATGCACCTCCCCCAACATCAAAATCCCGCTGTTAAAGAAAATGATTGTAACTCCCCATCCATAACACTACCTCACGCCCTCTTCTCCTCATCTTGGAACGAGCCCTTGGCTGTAAATTGTGCTAGAGGAGGACTGAGTCCAAGGCTTTTCAATACTATGAAATATGTTCTATAAAAACATTTGTGGACCATATATTCAGTCGGAGCAACAACGAACCACCCTCACAGTGGGGTTTATCTACACAGGTCCTTCATTTGTATGGATTGCTGCAAATTTGTGTTATGTTGCTTAAATCTATCTTTGGGTGTCACAAAATGTTGGAAATATGGTTCCAAAAAGAGTTAACCAAGTTGATGGGGGCAAGATATACCTTTGATTTGCGACATATCATTTTCTGTAAAATGGATCTCCTTGACCCGTCTAGAGGTAGGAGATGAGATGCAATTGTTTCATTTTGTGCTAACTATAAATATTACATTATGTATATACCTCTGACAATTCTTTAAGGCCATCCTGTTGGTAAGTGCATCTCTTCCTTAGTGCAACGCGGGTTCAATCCCCAACTCACTATGTCCAGTATTTTTCCCACCTTACACGATTTCTTTAATTTAAAAGAGTAATAAAAATATTAAAAGTTCCAAACTTGGGACACAGGCCCTTCTTTTGTATGGTTTGCTGCAAATTTGTGTTATGTTGCTTGAATCTATCATTGGTTGTCACAAAATGTTGGAAATATGGTTCCAAAAAGAGTTAAACAAGTTGATGGGGCAAGATTTACCTTGGATTTGCGACATATCATGCAATTGTTTCATTTTGTGCTAACTAGAAATATTACATTACGTATAACTTTGACAATTCTTTAAGGTCATCTTGTTGGTAAGTGCATCTCTTAGTGCAATGCGGAGGATTTCTTTAATTTAAAAGAGTAATAAAAAAAATTAAAAGTTCCAAACTTGGGATTCGAACCGTAAAAACAATGAACCCAGCTTATCCAAATGAGACACAGCCAACCACTATGACACTCAACGAAATCATGTTCTTATTGAACAATTATTTATATTTGAACTTTAAAATCAAAGCAACTCTTCCCCTACCTCCAGTCGGGTCAGAAAAGACTCATTTCAAATAAAACTGAACAGTTATGCTAATTTGACACACTTTTGCAGACAACATACGGTATACCGTATGAACAGATCTCTGTGATCTGCACAAGATCAGATGTAGACCGCATCAGAAGACAGTTTTTTTTTTTTAAAATGTAATTTTTTTTTTGTAAATGAATTTTTTGATTAAGTATGGGCATTCACCACATATTTGAAGGCATTCACCAGATAATTGAACTACGTTCACCAGATAATCTAAGGCATCCACAAGCTAATTTAGTATAGGCATTCACCACATATTCGAAGGCATTCACCAGATAAGTGAACTACGTTCACCAGATAATCTAAGGCATCCAAAACTTGGTTTTAGTATGGGCATTCACCAGATATTCAAAGGCATTCAGCAGATAATTGAACTACGTTCACCAGATACTCTAAGGCATCCAAAACTTGGTTTTAGTATGAGCATTCACCACATATTTAAAGGCATTCACCAGATAATTGAACTACGTTCACCAGATAATCTAAGGCATCCAAAACTTGGTTTTAGTATGGGCATTCACCACATATTTGAAGGCATTCACCAGATATTTGTACCCCGTTCACTAGATATTGACACATACTTAATCAAAAAATTTATTTACAAAAAAATTTTAAATTTTTAAAAAAAATGCTACAGTGTCGCACAGTGCGGCTCTGGTGCCGTGATTTGTGCAAGACTTTGTTCATACTGATTGTACCGTATGTTGTCCCAAATTCTGTGTCAATTTAGCATTTTTCAAAACTGAATTTTCGCTACCTGATTCAAAGCTCAGTTTTTCTTTTCCCTTTTCACATCTCATGTTTTTTTATATTCATTTTTTAGCAACCCTCATCCATTGCAAGTTTTATCATTTAGATCCGAACCGTTCAAGCAGAGAAATTATTCAGGCTCGGTTGAATTCTTTTGACATGATGCAACCGAAATATAGTTGATAAACCTTTGGTTCATCTAGTCTTATGACTAGATAGACCTCAATTTTAATACCAATTGGGCGAGTTCATTCTCATTTTGGTCCAAATTTTGCTTTAATTGTTCACAAGCAACGTTTAGAGTCTTAGAAGTATTTTTTTAGATATTTTTGCTTTTTTCTAGGTCAAATAAAGCACTAAGTGCTACTTTTAATTTCAAGTTAAAAGTGTAGCTCAAGGAAACTTGGAAAATTGAAGAAAACAAGCAAAAGGACAATCTCAAGGTCTCGCCCCGCGAGAAAGTGCTCGCCCCGCAAGCCAGAACTAATGTTGAGCCAGGAACTGGAGTCTTTTAGTCTCGCCTCGAGAGACAGTGCTCACCCCGCGAGCCAGACACGGGATTACTGAAGATGATTTAGCCTTGCCCCGCGAGGATTCAAACTCAGAATGGAGCCAAAAATAAGTGCTCGCCCCGCGAGCGAGCGCTGAACTAGTCCTATAAAAAGCTTGTTGTTATGCGAATTTTAGTATCCAATCCTAGTTTTCTGTGAGCTGCGTCTCGTTTAGGTTTACATATTCTTTTATCAGTGTTATTCCATGTTTTCTTTGGTATTGAGAATGTTGAATCACACTATGAGGAACTAATCATCTTTTCTGAAGAAGCGATGAAGCCGCTCATGACGACATAGTAAAATTGTGATATTTTCTAATCCGTAATTCTCAATTCTTGTTTCTTAATTCTGTTTTGTGTGCGTTAATCATATGAGCTTGTAGTTAACAAGTCAATTGTGATGAGTCCGACCGGAGATTCACGCCTTAGGACTTGAATTAAGAACACAAGTCGAATATTGATAGAGATATAATAAGAGATTTGTGCAATCGTTATAGGGAACCAAAAACTTAATGAATCTAATTGTTAGTCTTCGAATAGAGATATTGTTTATTGGCATCCTTAGGTATTTTCTTTTGTGCTCAACCGAGACATTAGGATAATTTCGGGTTCCTGATTGGCATTCAATTGAACCTAGGGATAGAAAATAATCACTTTTGATCTATGTTTAATTGGGTTGGTGGATTCGTGACCTTAGATCTTCCCCATTCTTAATTCACAAATTCTTGTTATTTGTTATTGCTTTGATTGATCTCTTGCTTAATACTTGAAATTGATCACTACTTGATTCTCAACAATCTTATCTCTCTTGAATTGGTCAATCCTAACTGCTTCCTTTAAATATTGTAACAATTGGCCACCACTAGTGCAATAAGTGCTTTTTACGTCAGTTAAAATTGATTTTATACGTCAGAATATTGTCTGACGTAAATACAGCTGACGTTAATAGTTAATATTTTAACGTCAGTTGTTTAAACAACTGACGTTAAATATAAAACTATTAACGTCAGTTCTTTAACACAACTGACGTTAATGTTGTTCAAACTAACGTCAATAATACAACTGACGTTAATAGTGTACTGTATATTTTATAAAATACTCTCCCCTCAGCTATCCCTGCATTCAGTAAATATCCCAGTAACACAATATCACACACATTACAGAATTGCAAACACTACCCTTAAATTTCAATATTAACTAAAAGAAAAGAAATATACAAAGGAACAATGGGGGGACTTAAAACCAAAACCCATGTATAGGAAAAACATAACTATCTACAAGTGTGTGTATATATATATATATATATATATATATATATATATATATATATATATATATATATATATATTTAGTCTCTATATGTCTATATACATATACTACTAATATTAAAACAAAACTACTATATAATATATATATATATATATATATATATATATATATATATATATATATATGTTATTAATTGGTTTTTAAAGTCTAACAAAAAAACTATTCATCTAAGTATTGCGGAGGTATCTTGTCAATTCCTTTTTCAACCGCATACTTGAAGAAGAATTCTGCCAAACGCATCCTCAAGTCTCTAAACTCATCTTTTTTAAGAGGCAATTGGTTGTTAAATGCCTACACACGTTCAAATAATAACAATAACATTAACGCAAGTCATCACCAAAACTATAATATATAATTTAACAAGTTGTTTAAATATTACCTTCTTCCATCCATTCGTAATAGATGCGGAGACTATGTTCAGCATATGAAGCATCACATAATAGCAGCACGACCACCCGTCAGGTTGAAATCGAGACTACAAACAAAGTTAATTTCAATGTCAGTTAAATATACATATAAATGAGCCCTGTGAGCATTGTGCTTTAAGATCCATCTACAATGAAGAAATGAAAAAACGTGCAAGTGAAAAGTGTTAAAAATATCTATACAAATATCAATTGAAATGAAGTTAATTATTTACTTACAATCTTATCTGCCACTTCGCGAGTGGCATCAACTTTAAAAGATCCTGTCTTTGTCATGCGGCCGGCTAACCAGACATCCTCGCGGTCGATGTCCGACGGAGGACTTAATGGTGTGCCCTCAGGCACTTCTCCTCTTTCTATCCTAGCAGCGTGCTCTTCCTGCTTCACCCTCAGCCTATCCGCCATCATCTCCTCGACCCGAGTCTCGTACCCACCCTGAGACATGGTGTGGTGGTGGACGCTCTTCTCCTGATTCTGCCTACCCTTCTCTGCCTTAGCCTATTAAAAAAAACACATAATTGAATACAGTTAAATGATCTATAAGAAGCATACAAAATTAACTTAAGCAACCAACCTGACATTCTTCATCTTGTCGACTCCTAGCAAACATATCCCAAGTATCCTTATCAATCCAGGGATAATCCGAGAACATATTATCAACCCGCTTCTTCCCAGATACATAGTGCCTGGTAAGATCATGCTTGAACCCATTCCAGCGCTTTGATGTCATTTTCATACATTTCGTACGATGATCCTCGTCATTCGGCACAGTCCAAGCTACCTACACATTAAATACATAACAACTGGATGGATTATAACTCGGATAATTATCTAATAATGTAAATCAAAAGAATGCAAAGGTAAAATACCGTGATAGCCTCCCAAATCTGATCCTTAACGTTCTGTGGAACGTCATTCCAATGGTTGTAGTTGATGTTAACGTACTGCTTCGCTTGTAGAAATACCCACTTTTTAAATTCTTTAGCAGGGGATCCCTGGGGATTTAGATTATCATCAAAGCACACCTCAAGCTTCTGTCCGCTTTGCCTGGCCTTCTCTAATTTCTTCAAAGTCGTGGCCCCTCTACTCCGTTTCCTCTGAGACTGTGATGTCTGTATGGACAAAAAAAAAGATAAAATAGAGGGTTGTAACATTATAAACTTACATTAAAAAGAAGGACTAAAGATATTTTATAACATGTAAACTTACACTAGAATCAGGCGTAGGCACGATCGGGTCCTACGTAGGCCCCACAGTGTCCTCCCGTGCATTTGGGCCATCTGACTGATCCATATGTATGCCTGTTCAGAAACAATATATATTTATTAAAATAGTTTATAACTAAAAATAAATACAGAAGTATAAATAAAAATAAATGTATACTACGTTTAAACTACCTATATCAATATCCCTTTGTGATGATCATCACGAGTAGCATGTACATCGTCCACCTGTGTCTCCTTGATTATAGTAGGCATGTTTGTTGAAAAAGAAGGAGTCTCGGGAATATCAAGATTTGAATCTTGATTTTCATCACCACCATTATACATGCTTTTTCCTTGGAGAACCACGGACAACCTTTTGTTAGAAGGATTAGTGATGTAGAACACTTGTTTTGCTTGGGAAGCCATTATGAAAGGCTCATTTATATGACTTAACTTGTTGAGGTCTACCAAAGTGAACCCCAATTCGTCGGTTTGTACACCACCGTTACTATCAACCCACTTACATTTAAAAACCGGCACCGTAAGCTTAGTGTAATCGAGCACCCAAATATCTTCAATATATCCAAAGTAAGGTGTTGGTGCTTTAACGGGTTTTGTGTCCTTTGCACTAGAGAAGTGCATTGCTTCGGCCACGATCATAATCCCACTATTTTGCATGGTACGCTTGTTATCTTGTTCCTTTATATAAAATGAAAATTTATTGATGTCGTATCTCTCCAACATATGACGTTGAAGCTAGGCCCACGTGCTAGCCATCTTACATCATCAGAAGCAGTACTACTATCCTTAAGCATTTCTTCCTTGAACCATGGTAAGAAAGTCTTGTTATGCTTGTTCAACAACCACCTTTCGCTCATTCGAGGGTTTTCTTGATTGACTTTTCTTTTATGTTCAAATAAGAAAGGTTGAACATAATCGATGTTGTTCAATACATACAAATGTGCTTGAAGCACTTCCTCCCGACCCTTGCTATTAATTTTGAAGCCATGTGTACCCTTACCTTGACATCTTATCTCATCATGCCGAGGCTTAGGAACCCCTATAGGATCCGTGTTATGAAGGTAGTCCGAACAAAACTCAATAGCTTATTCCGCAACATACCTTTGAACAATAGATGCTTCCGGATGATGAGGATTCTTCATGTACCCTTTCAAGATTTTCAAGTAGCGCTCAACTGGGTACATCCATCTCAGAAAAACCAGCCCACATAATCTAATCTCCCTCACCAAATGAACAATTAAGTGAACCATTATGTCGAAAAAGGAAGGAGGAAAATACATCTCCAATTGGCACAAGATTGTAGCAGCCTCAACTTCCAAGTCGTCGAACATACGGGGGTCAACGACTTTGCTACATATAGAATTGAAGAATGAGCACAATCGAGTAATGGCATGTCTCACATTTTTTGGAGCAAAATACCACGAATAGCAACGAGCAGAAGTTGTTGCATCAAGAAGTGACAATCATAAGACTTTAAGCCAACCAATTTAAGATCACTAGAGACAAACCTCTTCATATTTGAAGAGTAACCATGTGGAACTTTGATGCCCTGAAGACACCCGCAGAAACTTTGTCTCTCTTTTTTTGACAAAGTATTACATGCTGGCGGCAAATAAGTCCGCTTAACATCCTCAACAACTGGAGCTAACTGCTCTCGTATACCCATAGCAACGAGGTCAAGATGAGCATTCACACCATCCTTTGTCTTGCCCTGAATGTTGAGAAGCGTCCCGATCACACTATCACACACATTTTTCTCCACATGCATCACATCAATGCAGTGTCTGACATCAAGCTTGCGCCAGTATGGAAGATCAAAGAATATCGACCTCTTCTTCCATATGTTTTTCTCAGCAGCTTTACCTTTCTTTTTGGACTTGCCGAATATAACATCGATGCCATTTACCCTCTGATAAACCTGCTCTCCAATTAAGGCCGCCGGAGCTTCTTCTGTCTCTTGGCATCCATTAAAAGCTTTTTTCATCTTACAATATGGGTGATCACGTCTAAGAAATCTTTGATGCCCAAGGTAAACCATCTTCTTTCCATGATGCAACTGAGTGTAGCATGTGCCTTCTTCACATATAGGGCATGCTTTATGCCCCTTGACACTGTACCCGGACAAGTTACCGTATGCTGGAAAGTCGTTGATGGTGCAAAATAACATGGCACGAAGCTTGAAAGTCTCATGAGAATACCCATCAACTACATCAATACCTTCCACCCACAGCGTTTTCAAGTCTTCAATCAAGAGACTTCGATAAACATCTAAGTCATTTCCCGGTTGCTTTGGGCCCGAAATCATCATAGACAACATCATGTATTTGTGCTTCATGCACAACCAAGGGGGCAGGTTGTAAATTATCAACAGAACAGGTCATGAAATATGAATACTACTCATGTTACCATAAGGATTCATTCCATCCGTAGCAAGTCCAAGCCTTAGGTTTCTTGGCTCATCAGCGAAATTCGGAAACATAGTATCAATATTCTTCCATTGCACAGAATCAGCAGGATGACGAACCTTTCCATCACGTTTCCTCTCATCATTATGCCATCTAAGATTCTTCGCATCTTTCGCATTGGCAAACAATCACTTGAACCTTGGAATTATTGGAAGATACCACAACACCTTCGCAGGAGGACCCTTTTTTCTCACATCATCAAGATCATCATCATCATCATCACCACCCTTCACTTGTATCGTGATAACCCACATTTGGGGCAATCGTGATTGTCTTCATGAACACCGGTGTACAATATGCAATCATTGGGGCATGCGTGTATCTTCTTATACTCCATACCCATCGGACACAATACCTTCTTGGCCTCATAGTTACGGTCAGGCAATGTGTTGTCCTCCGAAAGCAAGTCTTTCAACACTTCAAGTAATTCCGTGAAGCTTTTATCGGTCCAACCATTTCTCGCCTTCACACAAACCAATTTTAGCACCGCTGACAACCGTGTATGAGTAGTACACCCTGGATATAAAGGCTTATCCGCATCACCGCACAACCTATCATACACATGAGCTCGATGAAAAGATTCTTGTCCAATATCACGGATCATGTCCTCTACTCGATCATCCTCCATATCTACGTCAACGTCCTCACTTTGGGAGACACTTGCCGTACTACTCAACAACACATCACCATGCCATATCCATCTTGTATAACTCAAGCAAATCCCTTCACAAATCAAATGAGTACGTATATCCTTCACCGTAGATTTCCTCGTATTCAAACACTTGACACAAGGACAACAGAACATTCCATTACTATTAGGAACATTCCTTTGAGTAAATTCTATAAATTCTCCCACCCCCTTCAAATACTCAGCACTAGTGCGCTTACAAACCATCCAACTACGATCCATAACTAGATAGGTTCTATAGATATACAAAACATATATCCAATATAAGGACAATACGGGAGATTGAAAGCTAGTTTTTGAAATCCCGTCAACCATGTATATCTTATTTGACTAACTGCCTAAAACAAAATTTCCACGGTAATCTCACATCATTCTTCTCATCAAGCAGGCAACAACGCATATTAGGACTATTGCTATATCTAGTACTATAACCACTCAGCCATATGAATCGATCAAGAGAGCATGATATATACAAGCAAGGCGTTTAAAAATTATTTCAAATTTACACCATTTTCAGGTTTCTTAAGACAAAAGAAATAAGCAGATGAAGATAAATTAACAAAACAGAATTCCAATGAGCAATATATTGTTGATGTCACATGCTACAAGCAACTCTAAATTTCTTCCCATTTTGAAATAGGTCATGATAACAGAAGAAAAACAAGAGAAAACACAAAACCCACGACCAGAAATAGAGACATTCCAAATAACTCAAAATCACACTTTCAAGTTTCAACTACAGAGGCTACAATTTCAACATACACTCACACTAGTGGAAAATATACATTAGACGATAAAGGTTTACGTCAGTTAACCAAAAACTAGACGTTAAAAAGGGGGCGGTGACAGTTTTGTAAATATCAGACTTCATTAATTCACTGTTAACGTCAGTTGTTTTAAGGACTGATGTTAAAAGTGAGGCGGTGTCAGTTTTGTAAATATGAAATCACTATTTGCGTCAGTTGTTTAATGAACTGACGTTAAAAGTGTTTTGCAAGAAATTATTAACACTTTTAACGTCAGTTGTTTATAAAACTGACGTTAGAAGTGTGATTTTTACTTCAGTTAAATAAATAACTGACGTAAATAATCAACTCATTCCTATCTTTCTTTCGTTGTCGTCTCCCTGTTGTCACTCTTAACGCAGATCATCACTCCATATAGTGCAGTTTATTTCTAATCTTTTTTTTAAAAAAAGTTTATTTTAATCTTAATTAATTAGCTTGAATTAGTAAATTAACAAATTCTTGTGCAAATTAAAATAAATAAACACTTAACATAAAACAAGTTATATATGTATAATCAAATCGTATCTCATTGAAGCGATTCATAAGTTACAATTACATGTTTAAAAGATAAAAAATTTCCGCAAGATAGCACTAAAATATAAAAAAGTTTTTGCTTCAACATCATTTTCTTCTCAGTCCTGTCCTCAGAATCTCCAACATTGAATGCATTCCCTCCCTCATTTGAAGTCGATGCTCCATCTGAATCCACGGTCACTTTGGAGTCGTGGCAGAGTGAAGGGTGCACTCGATCTATTTCAGCAATATTCTTGGAACAGCCACTTGGTTCCAAAGCTGAGGTTTTGGAGCTGTAGTCTGCGATTCTCGCGAAGGATGATGGTGTGTGCAATTCACATAATGCGATTTACACACCCTTATCACCCATGTAATGCGATTTACACAACCTCAGAAGTTGTTTGACCATTAAGACAGAGACCTTTAAGTCTAGGTATAGGAAGAAAGAGTGATGAAGTTAATCTCAGTGGCGAGCCATATTGTGAAGCGAGAAAAATTAAAGGAAGGAAGGAAGCTATTTATAGGAGTAGGGGATGAAGTTACTAGGCGTCGTAAGTTGCTAAAAAATTAAATTGATCATTAAGAGCATTAGGTTCCAAGGCGCATTGGGAGTTGGCGGTCATATATTATAAACGTGCGAAAAGAAAACGCCGAAGGAATAGGAAGAAACTTATACACTTTTAACGTCGGTTGTTTAATAAAAGCGGCGTTAAAAGTGTTTTTAAAATAAAAATATTTATTTTTAACGTCGAGTTGTTTATACAATCGGCGTTAAAAGTGTGATTTTACTTGATTAAATAAACAGTGGCGTAAATAATCCTATATCCCTATCTCGAAATGCCCCTGTTGTCACTCTTAACACAGTGCATTAACGTCAATTGTTGAATAAAACTGAAGTTAAAAGTGTTTTTAAAATAAAAAATATTTATTTTTAACGTCCATTGTTTATACAATTGACGTTAAAAGTGTGATTTTTACTTGATTAAATAAATAGGCGCGTAAATAATCCTATATCCATAGCTATCTCGAAATGCCCTGTTGTCACTCAATTAACACAGGTCTCGAGAGCCATTTTGTGAAGGAATAGAAATATAGAGGAAAAGAAGAGGCGTATTACAGTTATTACGAGAAGAATGTTACTTTATACGAGAGACACAACACTTTTAACGTCGGTTGTATTAAACAACGGACGTTAAAAGTGTTTTTTTTTAAAAATATTAATATTTAACGTCGGTTTGTTAATAAAGCGGCGTTAAAAATTAATTTTAACGTCGATTGTTTAATACAAGCGGCGTTAAATGTTGTTTTATATAACGTTTACACCGCGCGCCTTCTGCACTTCGCTCTGTACGTACGTCTCTTTTCTCTTTTCATCACGCTCAACCTTAAATCACTCTCAACCCTCACTCTCACTCTCACTCTCACCCAGTACAGAACCCTAATCGCGAGCTCATCTCCACCGCAACCACCGCGAGGGCTTCTTCGCCACCACCGTGAGGTACACTATTAACCCTAACTCTGTCTTTCCATTCATTCTTTGCAATAACTTGACATACATCTCTCTTTCCCCTTCCCGCGCACTAACTCTCCTTGTCCCTCTGCTTTCAGTAACCACATCGAACGTTGGCCACCACTCGAGCTCCCCTCCCCACCACCACGCGAGCACCTATTTCTGGTGAGTATTTAGGGCACATTTTTGTATTTTTGTTTTTGAGTGTATGTTGAAACTGTAGTCTCAGTAGTTGAAACTTGAAACCGTGAGTTTGAGTTGTTTGGAATGTACGTCTCTGTTTTTGGTTTTGAGTGCATGTTGCTCTGCTGGTTGATCTGTCACGGCCGTGATGCTAATCACGGCTATGCCGTGATCAGTTCTGCCTGTGATGGCATGGTTCATTCGATTGCACGTTACGGCCGTGATGGACATCACTGCCAGGCCGTGACCAGTGCTTGGCAATTAATCTTTAAAAACGATAGTTTTCAATCTCCCGCATTGTCCTTATATTGGATATATATATGTTTTGTATATCTACAGGACCTATCTAGTTATGGATCGTAGTTGGATGGTTTGTAAGCGTACTAGTGCTGAGTATTTGAAAGGGGTGGGAGAATTTATAGAATTTGCTCAAAGGAATGTTCCTACTAGTAATGGAATGTTCTGTTGTCCTTGTGTCAAGTGTTTGAATACGAGGAAATGTACGGTGAAGGATATACGTACTCATTTGATTTGTGAAGGGATTTGCTTGAGTTATACAAGATGGATATGGCATGGTGATATGTTGTTGAGTAGTAATACGGCGAGTGTCTCCCAAAGTGAGGACGTTGACGTAGATATGGAGGATGATCGAGTAGAGGACATGATCCGTGATATTGGACAAGAATCTTTTCATCGAGCGCATGTGTATGATAGGTTGTGCGGTGATGCGGATAAGCCTTTATATCCAGGGTGTACTACTCATACACGGTTGTCGGCGGTGCTAAAATTGGTTTGTGTGAAGGCGAGAAATGGTTGGAGCAATAAAAGCTTCACGGAATTGCTTGAAGTGTTGAAAGACTTGCTTCCGGAGGACAACACATTGCCTGACCGTAACTATGAGGCCAAGAAGGTATTGTGTCCTATGGGTATGGAGTATAAGAAGATACACGCATGCCCCAATGATTGCATATTGTACACCGGTGTTCATGAAGACAAACACGATTGCCCCAAATGTGGGTTATCACGATACAAAGTGAAGGGTGGTGATGATGATGATGATGTTGATGATGTGAGAAAAAAGGGTCCTCCTGCGAAGGTGATGTGGTATCTTCCAATAATTCCAAGGTTCAAGCGATTGTTTGCCAATGCGAAAGATGCGAAGAATCTTAGATGGCATAATGATGAGAGGAAACGTGATGGAAAGGTTCGTCATCCTGCTGATTCTATTCAATGGAAGAATATCGATACTATGTTTCCAGATTTCGCCGATGAGCCAAGAAACCTAAGGCTTGGACTTGCTACGGATGGAATGAATCCTTATGGTAACATGAGTAGTATTCATAGTTCATGGCCTGTTCTGTTGGTGATTTACAACATGCCCCCTTGGTTTTGCATGAAGCGCAAATACATGATGTTGTCTATGATGATTTCGGGCCCAAAGCAACCGGGAAATGACTTAGATGTTTATCTAGGTCCCTTGATTGAAGACTTGAAAACGTTGTGGGTGGAAGGTGTTGATGTAGTTGATGGGTATTCTCATGAGACTTTCAAGCTTCGTGCCATGTTATTTTGCACCATCAACGACTTTCCAGCATACGGTAACTTATAAAGTGCAGTGTCAAGGGGCATAAAGCATGCCCTATATGTGAAGAAGGCACATGCTACACTCAGTTGCATCATGGAAAGAAGACGGTTTACCTTGGGCATCAGAGATTTCTTAGACGTGATCACCCATATCGTAAGATGAAAAAAGCTTTTAATGGATGCCAAGAGACAGAAGAAGCGTCGGCGGCCTTAATTGGAGAGCAGGTTTATCAGAGGGTAAAGGACATCGATGTTATATTCGGCAAGTCCAAAAAGAAAGGTAAAGCTGTTGAGAAAAACATATGGAAGAAGAGGTCGATATTCTTTGATCTTCCATACTGGCACAAGCTTGATGTCAGACACTGCATTGATGTGATGCATGTGGAGAAAAATGTGTGTGATAGTGTGATCGGGACGCTTCTCAACATTCAGGGCAAGACAAAGGATGGTGTGAATGCTCGTCTCGACCTCGTTGCTATGGGTATACGAGAGCAGTTAGCTCCAGTTGTTGAGGATGGTAAGCGGACTTATTTGCCGCCAGCATGTCATACTTTGTCAAAAAAAGAGAGACAAAGTTTCTGCGGGTGTCTTCAGGGCATCAAAGTTCCACATGGTTACTCTTCAAATATGAAGAGGCTTGTCTCTAGTGATCTTAAATTGGTTGGCTTGAATTCTCATGATTGTCACATCTTGATGCATCAACTTCTGCCCGTTGCTATTCGTGGTATTGCTACAAAAAATGTGAGACATGCCATTACTCGGTTGTGCTCATTCTTCAATTCTATATGTAGCAAAGTCGTTGACCCCCGTATGTTGGATGACTTGGAAGTTGAGGCTGCTACAATCTTGTGCCAATTGGAGATGTATTTTCCTCCTTCCTTTTTCGACATAATGGTTCACTTAATTGTTCATTTGGTGAGGGAGATTAGATTATGTGGGCCGGTTTTTCTGAGATGGATGTACCCAGTTGAGCGCTACATGAAGATCTTGAAAGGATACGTGAAGAATCCTCATCGTCCGGAAGCATCTATTGTTCAAAGGTATGTTGCAGAAGAAGCTATTGAGTTTTGTTCGGACTACCTTCATAACACGGATCCTATAGGGGTTCCTAAGCCTCGGCATGATGAGATCAGATGTCAAGGTAAGGGTACACATGGCTTAAGAATTAATAGGAAGGATCGGGAGGAAGTGCTTCAAGCACATTTGTATGTATTGAACAATATCGAATGTGTTCAGCCTTTCTTATTTGAACATAAAAGAAAAGTCAATCAAGAAAACCCTCGAATGAGCGAAAGGTGGTTGTTGAACAAGCATAACAAGACTTTCTTACCATGGTTCAAGGAAGAAATGCTTAAGGATGGTATATCTTGCTTCTGATGACGTAAAATGGCTAGCACGTGGGCCTAACTTCAACGTCATATGTTGGAGCGGATACGACATAAATAACTTTTCCTTTTATACAAAGGAACAAGATAACAAGAGTACCTTGCAAAATAGTGGGGTTATGATCGTGGCCGAAGCAATGCACTTCTCTAGTGCAAAGGACACAAAACCCGTTACAGCACAGAGACCTTACTTTGGATATATTGAAGATATTTGGGTGCTCGATTACACTAAGCTTACGGTGCCGGTATTTAAATGTAAGTGGGTTGATAGTAACGGTGGTGTACAAACCGACGAATTGGGGTTCACATTGGTAGACCTCAACAAGTTAGGTCATATAAATGAGCCTTTCATAATGGCTTCCCAAGCAAAACAAGTGTTCTACATCACTGATCCTTCTAACAAAAGGTTGTCCGTGGTTCTCCAAGGAAAAAGCATGTATAATGGTAGTGATGAAAATGAAGATTCAAATCTGGATATTCCTGAGACTCCTTCTTTTTCAAAAAACATGCCTACTATAATCGAGGAGACACAGGTGGACGATGTACATGCCACTCGTGATGATCATCACGAAGGGATATTGATATAGGTAGTTTAAACTTAGTATACATTTATAACCTATGTTAATAAATATATATTGTTTTGAACATGCATACATATGGATCATTGTTCCATTTTTCCTTTGCAATTCTGTAATGTGTGTGATATTCTGTGTTACTGGGATATTTACTGAATGCAAGGATGGCTTAGGGGAGTGATATTTTAAAACTGAATTTAAAAAAAAATAATACTATTAACGTCAGTTGTATCATACAACTGACGTTAAAAGTATTTTATAAAAATATACAACACACTATTAACGTCAGTTGTTTATTACAACTGACGTTAAAATTAAGACCTTTAACGTCAGTTCTTGATAACAATTGACATTAGTTTTAACAAAATTTACGTCGGTTTTGTTAAAGAACTGACGTTAATTTTGACAAAATTAACGTCAGTTGTGTTAAACAACCGACGTTAATAGTGTAGTTCTCAACTGACGTTAAAACTTAAACTTTTAACGTCAGCTGTATTTACGTCAGTCAGTATTCTGACGTAAAAAATCAATTTTAACTGACGTAAAAAGTACTTATTGCACTAGTGTCAAAACCAAAAATAAAAAAATGTGCCCTAAAGACTCACCAGAAATAGGTGCTAGCGTGGTGGTGGGGAGGGGAGCTCGAGTGGTGGCCAACGTTCGATGTGGTTACTGAGAGCAGAGGGACAATGAGAGTTAGTGCGCGGGAAGGGGAAAGAGAGATGTCAAGTTATTGCAAACAATGAGCGGGAAAGACAGAGTTAGGGTTAAGAGTGTACCTCACGGTGGTGACGAAGAAGCCCTCGCTGTGGTTGCGGCAGAGTGAGAGTGAGTGTGATGAAAAGAGAAGAACAGAGACGTACAGAGCGAAGTGAAGAAGGCGCGAGGGTGTAAATGTTATAATAAAAAATAAAACAACAGTTTACGTCAGTTGTTTAATACAACTGACATTATAAGTAATTTTTAACGTCAGTTGTCTTAAACAACTGACGTTAAAAGTGTTAATAATTCTTGCAAATCACTTTTAACGTCAGTTCATTACACAATTGATGCAAATAGTGATTTAATATTTACAAAACTGTCACTGCCTCATTTTTAACGTCAAACATATGGTCAACTGACGTAAAACGTTCCCGTATATTACATTATTTCCACTAGTGCACTTAATCCCTATGTTCGATCTCGGTAATTTACTTGCCGTATTTTTATTACTTGCTTCGATCCAGTACACTTGTCGGAGCCCATCAATAGTTTGAACTGCAACAACTCAGTTGTATATATCGTCGTGCTGCTCTCGCTTCATCTTCTTCTCCCAAACCACTAACGACAACCACGAGGGGGACCATTACCAGAGAGAGAAGGGTCTTGACTCTTGAGACAAAATGGCTTATGTATAAAATATTGACTTTGGGGCCTTTTAGCAATTTCAGAGAAAACCTATGCAACCATTTGTGGGTTACTTTTTTTTTTTTGACAGCTGATCTGGATCATTCAATATTTTATTAATAAATCTAATGATAGCAAATAATGCTTCATCACTGAAGCACTTGGTAAGATACTTCATGGTAGACGCACCCCCTTCTCATGGGACAAGTAAAGTTTCGTGCAAACAAGTTAACATATCTACTTTGCCGCTAAGTGCTGAAAGACAAACCAGTCATGGTTATCAACAACGGCAACAAGAAGTCACAACTTACATGATTTTAAATGAAGTAACAAAGGGAAGATTGCTTATGAGTATAACAGATAAACAAACGAGATAAATGTTAGAAGATCAGTCTTCAATGATATATCATGTTCCATCATATTCTACTGCAAGATAATAATGCTAACATGACATACTAATAAATGTGGGAAAATTAAACTATGAAACGATATAAGATTCTCTATCATAAAATTCTTCTATAAAGTTAACTTTGGAGAAAGGGTAGCAAGCCCTAAATGATAAAGCTCCTTCCTCGTGAACAAACCTGGAAAACAAACTCTATTTCAAGATGAATTTGTGATAGGATTTAATTTTGAACCACAATTAATGTACTGAGTTTTACACTGTCTATGAACCTATGATGTCACCTAATTAAAAGATTGTTAAAACACTCTTCCTGTAAGTTAAAGTATACTCCGATATTGGGAGGACTTCCTTGTTTAAAGATAGTGATGGTGTGTCGAAAATAATTATACAATATGGTGAAACTTAAATTGGACATAGAATTTTTTTATTTTAATATATATATATATATATATATATATATATATATATAAAGTTACTCCAAGAGTAACTTTAAAAGAGTTACTCCCAATCTCCACCCTTGATTTATTGTAATCCAATGAAAGTTAAGTGACTTTTTTAATGAATTAATGTAGGCAATTGGATTACAACAAAATCAAGGGTGGAGATTTGGAGTAAGTCTCTTAAAGTTACTCTTGAGTAACTTGTTATATATATATATATATATATATATATATATATATATATATATATATATATATATATATATATATATAATTTTCCAACTATAATAAAGGCAAGAAAACCCAAATGACAAATGGCCATTTTCTCGACAATCCCATTCTATTGTGATACATCGCAGAAGAGACAGAACTTAATTAACAGATGAAAATGACATCAGTACATAAGATGCTTATGAGATAAAAAATAAAAATAATATCAGGAAGGTGATAAGTAGTGGTGAAGAAACAATAGGAATGAAGATGGAGGGGTCAATAGCACTCATTTGTTCTCATGAGATCGAAAACAGCAATGTGGAACATACCAATAAAGTAGCAGGCTGCATTCCTTTAGAGATACAGTAGATACTATGTTGGTAAATTTTATTTATGATTTTGTCAAAGGTGATGATAATACACGTACCCTGGGCATGATTTGATGGTGCGTTCGTACAAAGCCTCATTTTTTAAAGGGCACCAAAATAAATTTTTTTTTACTTAGTATATATGTACTAATGTATATGTTAAAATACAAAAAAAATTATATAGTTAAATTTTTTTACTTGAGGGCTCAATTGTCTTTTAAAATTCAGGTCCAAAACTTGACAAGTCCTGTAAGTAGGTGTGACCACTCTCATTCTTCCTTCTTCCGTTTGAATTAGAAAGTATAAACCCTTTGTCTTCTCCCTCCCTCCGCGTGATTGACTGACTGCGTCTCTCATCTACCGATTGTCGCATCTTTTTACATGTATTTTATACACCATTTCCCTTGAAAACAATTACATCATGTTAGCACTGTGTGGCTAGCACAAAAATGAAGCAAGGTGGAGGGGGATTCCATTAAAGGAAAACAATCATAAAAAACCCAATAGTAAAAAAGATTAGCATGGGCCTTTCCTAGACCCACTTTCCAATCCACCAAAGGCACGTTTGCCGATTCATGCATGTAAAACATTTATTTTCGTCATTTTTCTTTTTCGTTCATTTTTTTTTTGTCGAGGCTAAAAGCACGCGACTTAAAGGCATAAAGCCAAATCTTATTATTACAGGATACACGGTCCACAAATTCAATCACAAAAACTCTTAAAGGCATAAAGCCAAATCCTCTTAGTTCATTTTTGGAAAAAAATCGTAAATGAAATATTTTCATGGTTTCGCCCTCACTAGCACTTATTGATTTATTCTTTAACCAAAACATCTTTAAATATTATTATTTTAAACATTTTCTTCCACTTCCACAATTTAAAACATTTAATTTTTCTTCTCAATCTTTTCAAAGTTTTATCATTAACACTACTAGAAATCCATCTTTTTCGGACGGATTTCGGACGGAAATTGGACAAATTTCGGACGGAATGGCACTCGTCCGAAAAAGCCCCGTGGGAAATTATAAAATCCGTCCCAAATTCCGTCCGAAAATATTTACGGACGGATTTCGGACGGATTTCGGACAACGTGGAAATCCGGATTTTGGTTATTTTCGGACGGATTTCGGACGGATTTATTTTTGTTTTTGGACGGATTTGGGACGGATGCTGTGATTTTGTTGGTTATTTTTCGGACGGATTTCGGACGGATTTAATTTGTTTTCGGACGGATTTGGGACAGATGCTGTGATTTTGTTGGTTATTTTTCGGACGGATTTATTTTTGTTTTTGGACGGATTTGGGACGGATTTGGAACGGATGCTGTGATTTTGTTGGTTATTTTTCGGACAGATTTCGGACGGATTTATTTTTGTTTTCGGACGGATTTGGGACGGATGCTGTGATTTTGTTGGTTATTTTTTGGACGGATTTCGGACGGATTTATTTTTGTTTTCGGACGGATTTCCCACGGAAGAATCAAAAGTCAGAATCTGTCACGGCCGTGACATGTTAACTGAGCTAGACCCCTTGTAAGCAGAATCTGTCACGGCCAGGCCGTGATACCCATCACGGCCGTGACAGACCATTTACTGAAACAACATTCAAGGCAGAAGTTATCACAGCCAGGCCGTGATGCTCATCACGACCGTGACAGATCACTTCACTTACATTACAATTTCACTATCCATGCGAATTATATGGCACCGATCACTAACATTTGCAGTTTCACATTCAATCACAAAATCATGAATTTGACTATTGTTATAAAATACAGTCTTGGTACCATACAACTTCTAAAAATCAAATACCAATTGCTACATGCAATCCAAAAGTCATGACTTAAAAACTATCAGAAGATCAAACCACTGTGAACTGTGAAGGTCATGTAATGAACCAAAAAGTTGAGGAATCTGAGAATCCAGCCTCTCCAAATTTGCTGACATTTTTCCTTTAGAAGTAGAATGACCTGCATCAATGGAGATGCCCCCACGATACACCTGAAAGATTTATATCCAACAATTCAGTAAAAGAATGAACCTTTCCATTAACCAAGTAAGTCAATTAATTAACAAACAGAAATAAGTGCGCACATGTGTTCAACTGTACTCTAGAACCCCAAAAGAACTGAGCCGAGAAAGAAGCCCATGTGATCTATACTGTTTAGTATAACCGTCTGAGCAAATATACATGCTACAGATCAGTAAGATCGATGGTACTTCCAATAGTTGGAAAGTGCAATCTAATTGTTTATCAATTAAAAAGTGCTAAATGCTTAGGACATATTTTATCTGCACAAGATTGTTAATGACCAAAAAGCATAATTAGAAGGCTATTTATTAATTATTGGCATTTAAATTGATGCGACTAGCAGAAAGTACAAATAATAAAAATTATCAAGAGATTTTTCCAGCAAACCCTCAAATTGTTTGGATCTTTATTGCTAGCAAACCCTCAAATTGTTTGAATCTTTATCTAACTCATGTCCATTCATAATTCCTAGGCCTAAGCATACACTACACTTTAGTTCAAAGGATAGTCAAATGTTGAGGCTAAACAAAAAATCTGCAATGCACAAGAGTATTAGGATAGCCAAAAGAACCAACATTATTTCCACTACACACACACAAAACAAATGACACACAAACAATCAATATTGGAATCTTTAAATTTGATAAAGATTAAAGAACAGAAGATTCGGTGAATAAGAGAGAAAAGGTTGAAACAGGTAAGTTGCACTGAATATAACAAACATTATCCAATGATAATGAATCTTCAAATAGTACAAAACATATCGTGAGTAAAAACATGGCCTTGAATGTACACTACACATTGCAACTCATACAAGGCAAGCAACTAAAACTAAATCATGTCCCCCAATAACATAAAGTACACCCAAGATCTCCCAAAGAGATATTTATAAAATTTACATTCTTATAATCTAATTCATCAAAGCAAAAACTATTTCCACAAAAGGAGGATGAAATTCTCGGAATACCTGATATAGTAGCGGCAGATCCACAGTATCCAAAAGTGTGTTAGTAGTGTAACTATTGGATTGCAATCTGATTCGTCCTGGCTCCACATCCACCGAGCTCCTTGACCAGAATGCAAAGGTAGATGAATCAAATTTCTGCATAATTAAATTAGAAACATACTATATTGAGACTAGTTACAAAAATTAATTTTGAAGAAATAGTCAAAATGTCAATAAGGAAGCTAACAAACTTACTTCACATCTTGTTATGTTCTCAAGAGGATATATTTTCAATGTTCGACTGGTATTTGGATCTAACATACGAATTCCATCCAAACCAATATGAAAGGATAAACATTGAGAAAATCACTAATTCAGAACATCAGCCACATAAAGGATAAACAATTGAAAGGTTTGTGAATGCAAAATAAATAAAAGAGAACTGCTAGAGAGCCGGGAGGCTCCTAGACCGGTTGATTTATCTCCCAGGAGGTGAGCAAATCGACTGTAGAAAAAGATCAACACCACAGAAAACGAAGACAACCCCTACTGCACATAACAGAGAAACACATACCAGACAACAATCTCCAAGACTTGCCGCCTGAGACACCCCGCTGTGCCCCTTTGTGACATTTACTTTAAAAACCACCATTATTAGTTCCTTAAGCGCACGTTTAGCGTTAGAGATTTTCACAAATCATTTTCGAAATGTCCCCTTTAAAAATCGGAGATTTGTATGACGTCGGAAAAACACCTGATAGACAGTTTTATAACTTCAAAATTCAATCCAACCATAAATGGTCTCTGGTCTTACATCAACTTCCAGGAGCGGAAGAATAAATACACAAACTCCAGTCGTGATAAAGACTTAGGAGATAAATAGATACAGTAATCCCAAATTGGTTTTTTATACACATAAACAGTTTTCATTAATAACATAAAATATTCGCAAGATTATAATATATAAATACTCCAAATTTATCTATTACATTACCAAAACACTGTTGAGGGTATCCTCTCGGTAGGAGCCCTCACAGGCATAGACTTAGACAACACAAGGACTTCGGGTCTTGTATGTGTCTCACATACGGTTATAGAAACAACACAACTTGTGAACCTCCCAGACCCCTATGGTCATAACCTAGTGCCTTAACCTCTCATCAAGACCTCAACACATGCTCTATGTCACAACACCTCTTTAACATATTTCATGTAGGTTAGGTACCTCTAAAAATCATCATGATCCTCACTCCCAAAACAAATCATCTCTTAGACCACATATATATCTTCGCTTAATCCACTAAGCATAAAGTAAATACCACACAGATCATGCATAACATCAAGTCAATCAAAGATATTTCAAAACATCAACATAGCACTAAATCAGTTCAATAAAGGTAATAAAGCTCAGATCAACCATCAACAGTATAAACATCAACCTAATATCGATCAACCTACAATCCCCGAATCACCATGGATGTTTTATAAAAGCAATTTAAAGCGATTCTGGTCTTGTCGATTATTCGACTTCTAGTAGGGTTTAGGTCGCCCTACATAATTACTACATAATTTACTACTTATCGATTCTGACGATAGGTTGATTCTTTCCCCACCTTTTAATGCGTTCGGAGGTTTTTCTGAAACTTCACAGTCATGCAATCAGCTCCAATGAGTTCCCAAAAAGGGAATTCATACTTCTCCAAAGCAAGCAAGAACATGAAAAACATCCCAGAGAGGCGATCCAAGCATTGAAACAACCAGACAAAATACTGAATTAATTTCTCAACAATCAAAATATAAATATAATTCAATAATATATTTAATTTCTCAAAAACTCATTGATTTAAATCAAAAACAGATTTGGGGTTTTTAGACTCAAGGTTAAAATTGGGGAAAAATCAATTTAACAAGAGATTGACAAAAATTGATTTAGGGAGACACTTAATCATGCTCCCAATTTCATAAAACACCAATTAATTTCAGATTTTGAGAACTAAAAATCAAAACTTAGGGTTAGGGTTTGGGGAGAAATTGGGGCTTCTTGAAAATAGAGGTGAGAATGTGAGAAATCACTCACCCAAAGGAAGATGAAGAAACATGGTGGCTGTCTTGGAGGTACAGCAGCGGCACGGTGGAGCACGGTGGACACGACCCATCGGCGGCGAACGGAGGAGCATCTCCACAGAACGCGCATGAAGGATGCTGGAACGTGCGACTGTCTCCATGCTCCGAGCGGTGAGCAGTGGCCTGGGTTCTTGGACAGCGCCGGAAAAAGGTGGTACTGCGACGGTGGACCGGCGTCGAGCGGAGCTCTCGACGTCAAATGGTGGAGATGAGGTCAGACGCGCGCGGGATGACGAGCTGGGTCGCGGCTGTCTCCTCCTCCTCATGCGGCGCGATCGATGGCGATGCAGGGGCGGCGGTCGCGCGGCTGCTTCAAGGAAGGAAGGTGGAGAACTTTGAGGCTAAGGGAGAGAAAGTAGCAACAGTAGCAGAGAAACAAGGAGAAAGAAAGAAAGAATAAAGAAAGAGAGGGTTACGGGTCAAGAGGAGAGAGAAAAAAAAGATAGTTAAGTTTTTAAACTAAGTAGTTAGAGGTACAAAATGAGCGATGAAATATTAAGCCTAAAATAAATATGTTTTTACTTTTTGGAATCTAAAAATAAAGATTGATAGATATATGTTTTCGAAATTCAAATTAGAGTAAAGATTAATAGTTGGACTGATCAACACTCGGTCCAAAATTTAATCTCCGATTAAGGTCAAACCAGTTTATTTTCAACTCTAAAATTAAATTGAATGAAAATATGAAAATATGAAAATGCTTTTCTCTTAAACATATTATTTAAAATATTTTTCTGTACTGGTATTAATAGTGACAATAATATAACTTATTGTCTAGTAAGCGTGCATTCACTGAAATAAGTCCATTTAGGTTTCATTAGGACCATAGAAGTTCAATTGGGCCGATCTGGGCAATTGACCCAATTAGGTCCTAACAACTCAAATTGGGCTCTATTAGGATCAAACCAGTCCATTTGGGCTCCATTAGGATCAAAGAAGTACAAATTGACCCAGTTAGGTCGTATATGACCTGAAAAGTCGATTTGGGCTCTATTAGGATCAAACAAGTCCATTTAGACTTCATTAGGATCATAGAAGTTCAATTGGGCCGATTGGAGCAATTGGCCCAATAGGGTCCTAACAAGTCAAATTGGGCTCTATTAGGATCAAACCAGTCCATTTGGGCTCCATTAGGATCAAAGAAGTACAAATTGGCCCAGTTAGGTCGTATATGACCTAAAAAGTCGATTTGGGCTCTATTAGGATCAAACAAGTCCATTTAGGCTTCATTAGGACCATAGAAGTTCTATTGGGCCGATCGGGGCATTTGACCCAATTAGGTCCTAACAAGTCAATTTGGGCTCTATTAGGATCAAACCAGTCCATTTGGGCTCCATTAGGATCAAAGAAGTACAAATTGGCCCAGTTAGGTCGCATATGACCTAAAAAGTCGATTTGGGCTCTATTACGATCAAACAAGTCCATTTAGGCTTCATTAGGACCATAGAAGTTCAATTGGGCCGATCGGGGCAATTGGCCCAATTAGGTCCTAACAAGTCAAATTGGGCTCTATTAGGATCAAACCAGTCCATTTGGGCTCCATTAGGATCAAAGAAGTACAAATTGACCCAGTTAGGTTGTATATGACCTAAAAAGTCGATTTGGGCTCTATTAGGATCAAACAAGTCCATTTAGGCTTCATTAGGATCATAGAAGTTCAATTGGGCCGATCGGGGCATTTGGTCCAATTAGGTCCTAACAAGTCAATTTGGGCTCTATTAGGATCAAACCAGTCCATTTGGGCTCCATTAGGATCAAAGAAGTACAAATTGACCCAGTTAGGTCGTATATGACCTAAAAAGTCGATTTGGGCTCTATTACGATCAAACAAGTCCATTTAGGCTTCATTAGGACCATAGAAGTTCAATTGGGCCGATCGGGGCAATTGGCCCAATTAGGTCCTAACAAGTCAATTTGGGCTCTATTAGGATCAAACCAGTCCATTTGGGTTCTATTAGGATCAAACCAGTCCATTTTCGGACGGATTTCAGACGGATGTAAGATAAATCAAGGAAAATATAGAAAATAACAAAATCCATCTGAAATCCATCCGAAATTTTCGGACGGATCTAGGAAAATATAAAAAAATAGCACATTCCGTCCGAAATTTCGGACGGATCATGGAAAATATAAAAAATAACACAATCCGTCCGAAATCCGTCCGAAATTTCGGACGGATTTCGGACGAATTTCAGACGGATCATGGAAAATATAAAAAATAACACAATCCGTCTGAAATCCGTCCAAAATTTTCTGAAAATTTCGGACGGAAACATTTCCGTCATAAAATTCCGTCTGAAAATTCAATTTTTCTAGTAGTGTAATCGCAATTGAGCACTGACCATTGTCAGGCTTTCAGACAATCCATCAATCAACAATTTATCCAATCATATAGATATGCATATATCACAGTTAAAATCATGATTCCACAAATAAAACTAAAATCACATAACAATTATATAACAATCATTGAAACACCACAAAAATTGTTACGAATAACTTTACATACACCACACAACTTGCATATAGCCATCATAAACCCTTCAGGTAAGCCCCCCTTACCTTTGTAGACCAGAAAAAGATCCTTTCATTGACGCATTCAACAGTTAGCTTCCTTCATCACAAAGCTGCTCAAGATTAGACCTCAACTAACAAGCTAACATGATGTTCGAGTTCCTCTGACGTTTCACAACACACGTAGGCAAATCCGCGACAGCTCTAAAAAGAAAAAGTTGCTCTCCCAAGCAAGCATAAACACAACCATCAACATAGGGAGAGCGTCGAAGCACATACAACAAAATCAAATAACATAACAATCAATTATCATTCTCAAAACATACAATCAAAGGAAGCTATATATTTAATTTGAAAAATAGAAATGATTTCTCAATAAAATCAATTTGGGTAAAAAGGGTCCATCATTAAAATTGGGGAAAATTTGATTTGATTAGAGAATCATGAAATTTGAGTATAAGAGAAAATTTGAGAAATTGACATGGGGAATTTGAAATTGACATACCCAATTTAAAAACAATACCATCAATTTGGGGGTTTAGGTTCTAATTTAGAAATTTGGGTTAGGGTTTTCAAAATTGGGGGTTTTGTATTTGAAGCACAAAAGGTGGATTTCACTCAACCATACAAAGAAGAAGGAGAGGCACGCGGTGGTGCTGTGACGTCCGACGCGGTGGCAGCGGCAGCGGCAGCGACGACAGTGGCGGCGACGCGGCGGAGCACAACAAATACCGTTTCTGAAAATACCATGACCCATAAGAAGAAGAAAGCAAGCTTTGAGGAAGAAGAAAGATGTTCAACGGAATATAGATGGTAGAAGAGAAGCCATAGATAGTGGTCGGAGTTTACCACGGTATGGATGATGACGTACCATGGTGGAGCTTCTAGAACAGATGCGTTTGCCTTCTCCTGTCCAGGCGGCGATCGGTGGCGTTCCTAGGCGGCTCGACGGCGACTGGACGACGTTGGGGTGTCAAAGAGAAGGAAGAGAAGATCCATTTTCTTGAAGTAATGAGAAGATAGTTTCATACCAAATGAGGAAGAAGGAAAGGAAATAAAAGAAGAAGAGAAAAAAATGAAGGGCACCAAGAGAAAAGAAAGAATTTTGTGTTTCTTTTTTTTTTATTGTCTTTATTTTGATAAGATTAAGTTTGAGTGATTGGAATTGGGTCTAGAAAAAAGAAATAATATTGGCCCTTAGATCTAAAAATAATGAATAAAAAATATATAATTTCAAAATTTGAATTAGAGTAAAGATTGATAGTTCCCCTCAAAGTCTCAAAAGAAAAAGCTGAAAAAGAAGCAGCTTCAAATTCAGAAAGCTAATGCTCAGAAGGACCGAAATAGGGGTGGTCCTCAAAACTTTGCATAATGCAGATTTTGTATTGGAATGCTAGAGGCATTGCTAACCTCGAAACTAGGTTAGTGCTGAAGAAGTTATGTTCTCTGCATAAACCAGACATGGTTTTCATTTCTGAACCGTGGATTACTTGTCAACAATTGCCTGCTAGTTTTTTGAAGGAGCTGAATTTGAGGTTTTTTGCTGTTAATGACAGATCGGCAATAACATTCCTAACTTGTGGTGTCTTTGCACAAACTTGTTCTCTCCATATATCTTATCTAGCTCTAATCAACAAGTTACATGTTCTGCGGATGTTGATGGTAAGCAAATGTTAATTTCTACAGTGTATGCTTCAACAAATTATATTATGAGGAGACAGCTTTGGTATGAGTTTTCAGCTATACAACAATCTCATAGAGTCCCTTGGTGTTATATAGGTGATTTTAATTGTGTTTTGGGTTCTCATGAGCATAGGGGTAAGGGCTTGCCTTCTAAATTATCTTGTGAAGATTTTAGATCTTGGACTGATTCTTCCAACCTCATTCACATTGACACAAGGGGATCCTCTTTCACTTGGTCAAATGGTTGGATTGGTAATAACTACACAGAGAGAAGATTAGATAGATCCTTCTGTAACAGCGAGTTGCTAGACCTTTGGAGCAGTGTTTCTTGCTGCACTCTTACTAGAGCCAAGTCTGATCATTTCCCTCTCCTTTTATCCTTGAAAAAAGAGGATAAACAGTTTGGTTCTATGTTTAAATTTCATAAAATATGGTCAAGCCACCCAGATTGCAGGAATTTCATTGCCGACTCTTGGAAAGACCCTATTATTGGTTGTCCCATGTTTGTTCTTACTCAAAAATTGAAGACCTTAAAGCTAAAGTTGAAGGAATGGAACAAGTCTGTTTTTTGGGATGTGCATAAAAATGTCAGAGATGCCATGGCTAGTCTTGATCAGATTCAGGTCCAAATCAATAATGATGGTGGTTCTGTGGAGCTTTGCAATAAAGAGAAAGAAACTCAGAAGTTGTTGGAGCTTGCTCTTGGTTATGAAGAAGATTTTTGGAAGGAGAAATCCAAAATTAAATGGCATCTAGAGGGAGATAGAAACACAGAATTTTTCCATCCTATGGCCAAAATTAAAAGTGCAACTAATCAAATCACTGTCCTTCAGCATGAAGACCAGATTCTTAGCAAATCTGTTGAGATAGAAAGTCATATTCTGCTATATTATCAGAATCTGTTTGCTAGAGGTAATGTTTTTCATTCTAATGATCTAATAGGCACAGTTATTCCCTCTATTATGTCGGCTTAGGATAATGCTTACTTAACTAACTTGGCATCTATAGAAGAGGTTAAAGATGTTGTATTCTCAATGAATGCTAGTAGTACCCCAGGTCCAGATGGCTTTGGTGGCCATTTCTATCATACTTATTGGGATGTGATTGCTCAAGATGTGTACAATGTTGTGCTTCAATTCTTCCAACATGGTTGGATTCTTCTTAATTTAAACTCCAGCATTGTTGCTCTAATACCTAAAGTATCTAATGCTGTCAAGATTGAACAGTATAGACCTATTGCTCTGGCTAACTTCAAGTTCAAGATAATTACCAAGATCTTGGCAGACAGATTTGCAGTTATAGCTCCTAAAATTATAAGTGAAAACCAGAGGGGATTCGTTAAGGGTAGACAAATCACAGACTGCATTGGAGTAGCCTCAGAATGTATAAATCTGCTTGATAAAGATCTTTTGGTGGTCAGATAGCTTTGAAAATTGACATAAAAAAGGCCTTTGATTCTCTTGACTGGAACTTCTTACTACAAGTTCTTCAGTCCTTTGGTTTTAATGATTAGTTCTGCTCTTGGATTGAAACAATTTTACTCTCAACAAAGTTGTCTATGTCAGTTAATGGTAAGGCCATTGGTTTCTTTAATTGCAAGAGAGGGGTTAGACAAGGTGATCCCTTGTCCCCTATCCTATTTTGTTTAGCTGAAGAGGTTCTAAGTAGAGGAATTACCAAGCTAGTTGAAGATGGTAAGTTGCAATTGATGTCTGGCCCAAGATATTTATGAAGTTGGTACAGGCAAACACAAGAAGGGGGTTTGAATTGTATTTGTTAATTATTTTTGTAAAAACCCTTTTTGAACAACTTTTTCACAAGCAGAAGATAAAAAGATCAAGCACACGAGAAAATATTTTTAAAAGATCAACAAAAGCGATATCAAACCCCACAGTTAGTATAAGCAAATAAAACTGAAGAGTTTATGGATAGAAAACCCACGCAAGAGATTTTATCCTGGTTCACTCTCTTCCAACCAAGAGCTACATCCAGTCCCTTCGACTTGAAGGATTTTTCCACTATTTCTACAAATAGATTACACAGTAAGTATTCAACACCTCTTCAGGCTACAAGTATTCATTTCTTACCAAGCCTCTTCAGGCTCTAACTCTATCACAGATTTAAAGGTTGATCTTCTTAACTCAATAAGTGTGAGAGTATGACAGTTTAAGATCAGTTGAATATTACAATAATATTCAAACTAAAAGATTACAGACTTTTGCTTTTGAAAGAATGAAAGAATAAGAGCTTGTTTTCTCAACAATTGTATTGGCAGAAGCTGAGCTCGCAAAAGTTCTTCTTTAGTATCTGAGGTCTTCTACTTATATAGTGACCTTTTTATGCTCTTGTAATTCTTCAATGGTTACTTTGAATAATCCCGTTTAGAGATAGCATTAAATGCATGATATCTGTTGTGACTGATAGCTTGATTTTGCCATGTTGAAAAGTATCCTTGGTTATCAGGAAATCACAAAATGGAGGCTCACAGTTCTGAGCAATTGTCCCTTAAAAACTTTCTTTCCTCCTTTGTGTATAACTCAGCTTTTTGTCCAGCAATAAAGTTGTCATCGTACATAATGTTTTGCAAATCCAATTGTACTATTTACTTTTTGTATTTCCTTGATAGTACTATGAACTTTATCAAAGGAAACAAGACATTAAATCGGATAAAAACAAATGGAAAGAACAAATATTCATTTGAAATAAATATCAATCATTTGAAATAAATTCATTGTGGACCAGATTGCATTAAATCACATTCAAGGTAGGAAATATATAGAACCATCTACTTAGTTTTAAGAATGCAGCTAAACAAGATTTTAATTTTTCATGTCCACAGATGTGGCAGAAGCGCTCGTCCACTAAAGTGGTGGAAGCGCTCGTCTACAAAATGTGGTAGAAGCGCTCGTCTATAGAAGTCTTTGGACTTGCTAAGTCCTTAAAGAGAAACTCCGACAAATGACGTGGCATATGGAGCTCGTCTACTAGATTACTTTGTGTTTTAGTTCTTTTTCTTAGCTAATTACTTCCGTCTGCTGACATGGCAAGATGGACGCGCTTATTTTCAAGTCCTTGGACTTGCTGTATCTAACAAGTTATTTAAGTATTCATTTATAGCCTCGTCCACCAGTCTACTTATCAATTAAAATATAAACAGTTTAAATAACCTTTGGACAGGTAATTCTTTTCACGAGTCCAAGCATTGTATACCTTATATTATTTTGAATATTCCTGCATAAACCGAACTCACTTGCTAGATCTAAACTAATACTTTGCCAAGCAAATTTAATCCTTTTGTTAGCATCAAAACTTTAGAGATTAAATAAACCATAACCACTTTGGTTCCAACAATCTCCCCCTTTTTGATGATGGCAAAACTAATTAAATTTGAAAAGCAAAGTCTAAGAGAGCTTGCAGGGCTCCCCTAATACAAAGCATTCAAATACTTAAGCAGACTAACAGATAGGTATAAACGCTTATCATACACAAGTATCAGAGCAAGTAAATATCAAAGCAAATAATATAAGTAAAGTAGATTAATGCAAATGCAAACAAATAATTCAACAATTGACTTTATTCATAAATATCTTTCTTTTCCTTTCTCCCCCTTTTTATCATCAGCCAAAAAGGTAAAAATGGAGTGGACCATCACTGTCAGCAAAGTAAAACAAGAAAGAAGAAATTCTAAGAAGAAGGAGGTGGTGGAGGGGGTTGGTTTGGATTCTGATTCTTCTGAAATTCCATTAGCAAGGCCAACATTTGAGTCACCATGGAATTTCTAGGGGCCAAGGTGTCTTGCACTATTTCTTCAATTTGCTGTGCCATCTGCTCAGTTCTTTCTTCAACAATCATTCCAACCTTATCATCAACAATTCTGCCAATGATGTCTTCAAGATTGGATGGCAATGATAATTGTCTTGAGCTTTCAGCAGAGTCTGAGATAGTATCTTGAGCTTGGGTTGGTGGATGAACCATAGCAAGAGCTAATGGTTGAGAAGATGTCTTAGCCGACTCAACACATATCTCATTAGACTGTTCTGTCATAATTGGCTCAACAGCAACTGCATCAGCTAAGGGAGTGGACGGCTCAGAAACAGGTTTTGAAAAGATTTCCACATTCAGACCAGGGCCTTCCACAACTAGTTCTTCAGATGTATGCTCAGAGGATGAGGTTGAAGCTGTGGTAAAAGCATATTGGATAACTGGCTCAGGGATATCCTTTGCCCATCTGACAGGATAGACAAATTCCACATTTCTGTTGTTGATAGGAAGTCCCCAGAGGTCTTTATATATCATGTATCTAAATTGTGAGCGTCCACACTTTCCTCTGACCTTGGGAATGTCTTCCTTTTCTTCATCAGTCAATCCAGAGGAAGATGCCTCTCTGGTGCAGTGAATCAAGTGTGACTTCCAAAAATCAGCAGCCTTGTGCTCATTGATTAACTCAATGGATTCATGATTTTGAAGGAAATCCAACATCGAGTAATCAAAAGTTTCTTGATCAAGGTCAAGCAATGCAGACTCAGCTTCGGGCATCACACCTTTGAACCTTCTGTTCTTCAAGTCCTTATCCTTGTTGAGATCCAACATTGGCAATCTCGGACAGATTCTGTAAGGCTTGATTCCAATCCTGGTTGCTTCACCATGCCTTAGCCAGGATGGAGGAACAAATTTTGCAGCCCTATCAGCTCTGAGTTTGCTGAACTCCCATTTCAGCATATCAATACAAATCAACAACCCTCCTATAGACCCTTGGTTGCTCAAAGGACATCCATTTTGTGTCCCTTGACATGATCATGGGGACATGCTTAGACGATCTAGCTCTCTTCTCAAGAATGGTAGGGAGATTCTTTATCTTAGGGTCATACTCCCAGAAGGGTATAACGTGCCTTTCAACTCCATCAGTAATTGGCATGAATGGAGGAGTTTTTACTAGGTTTGGGTAAATTTTCTTGGGGGGGGGGGGGGGGGTGATTTGGCTAAAGGTAGGTGGGTGACTGAAGGTCCTAAATTATTGTACATTTGAGAAGGTAAGGTTTTGATTAGTTGACACTCTAGGTGAGATAGGTAGAGAGGTTCAACAGGTTGGCTAACCTCTTCCTCATATTCAAGTATAGGATACCATCTGTTTAGAATGAGTTCTGGTCCAGATTGGTGAGAGTGAAATAGAATTTTCCATTCTCTTTTTTACTTTGGCCCAATCCTCATATTTGCCATTGTAAAGGATGGAGGTTGGAATGAAGGGAGGAAATAGAGTTCTCAGAGGCTTGGGGAAAGGTGCACCAGGGGAAATGCCTTCATCTGGTTGATTTAACCAGGTATCATTGTCTTGTGAGGTGGTTGTTTGTGTTGGGTGAGGTGAGAGTGGTGAGGGAATATATACATCATTTGGAGAGGGAATAGGTATATCATCTATCCTAGCTTCTAAACTAGAGACAAGGTCATCTACTGCTAATTGAACATGATCATTAGCAAATATAGTTACCTTAGGAGTTTTGGTTGACCTATCTTTTCTTGTTAGTTGTCTCCTTGGTTTTGTTGGTACAGTTGAAGGATCAGGCACAACAGCCTCAGCAGCAGTAGCAACGGTCTTCTGCTTCTTTAGGATAGAGCTGATAGGAATGCTATCCTCATCAGCTTCCTCATCTTCATTATGAGAGAGGATAATTTTCCTTGGCCTCTTTGCAGTAGGGGCATCAGAAGGCTCCCTGATAGCAATCTCACTTGCTGGTCTTTTGGGGGCAGGCTTTCTTGCAGCAGTTGTCTTTTGCCTGGTTACCCTTCTAACCCATAGGACTTCAACATTATTCTATTCGATCATCTCTACTTTAACCACCAATAATTCCTCAGTTTTAGCCATTGCAGCAGCAGCATACGTGCTGAGGTTCATGTTGGCTATCTTCATCTTTCCAAAGTCTGCAGCAAACATTGGTTTATCAGTCGGTAACCTCGCTTGCTCCTCAGGAGTCTTGGCAGCAAGATACTCATATACTCCTTGAGCCTTGAAAATTTTCGAGAGAAGGTGGCAGAAGGGGAGTGCAGAGAGTCTTTTCTTGTTCATCACTGCATCTCTGAATCTTCCATAAAGGATTCTTGGAAGATTGATTCTTGTCTATGTGAGAAGATGGCAGAGATAGAACATGTGAAGAGATGAAAGGTTGTCCTTTGACCCAACCTTGTGAAGCACCACTTTGTTGAGAAGCTGGTGAAGGATACGAACGATATCCTTCATTTCAACAGCCTTCCAAGAGTGTGTCCTGACCGTGTCCTCCTTCATGAGATAGACTTCTATTGTCTCAGAACCGCCCAAGTCTTCTTCCTAAGACTCAGTGAAAACTAGTCCTTCCTGAGCATAGAAGATTGCTTCAGCAATAGTCTTCTTCGAGACTGTAATCTTCCTTCTTAATACGGTTGAGTAGAAGTCAGTTTCTGTCAGTTGGATTTTTCTCCAAAAATCCCTGACAGGATTTGGGAAAACAAACTTCCTCTGCGAAGAGTCCTTCCCAGCCAGCAGCATTGACATATTTGCTTATGTCAAGATTGCAATATTTTAATACATTAAGGTTGAAATGATGCTCTATGACTAAGTTGAGTTTGTCCACGTTGAAAGTTGAAGGTGCCATTGTAGATTAACACAGAGCTTAGGGTTTAGAGAGCAGAGAGAGACAAAGAGAGAGATAGCTTGAGAGATTATGAAAGCGTAAAGTCTTTCTCAGAGGGAAAAGATTCATTTTAAAAGAATCTTGAATATCAAAAGGTTTAAAAAAAACTTTTGATATGACATGTCATAATGATAAAACGGCGTTGGTAACTTGGGACCATAAAAAGGTCTTGATGGGATTGATGAGGGTAGCTGACTCAGCAAGGAAAGAGAGGCATTTTATATAGAAATGTTCAAGAACAATTTAATAAAAAAATGTGTGCATAGACGAGTCCACACAACACTAAGAGTGGACGCACAATACATAGGTAGTGGACGCGTAGAATCCACTTGCTCTGGACGTCATGACTAGTGGACGTGCAGAGAGAACATGCAATGGACGATCAATTTAACAATAAACTAGCTCAATCCACATACAACATATTCAAATGCTTTATTATAAAGATAAATATGTCCTCAGCTAGAGGTTTAGTGAAGATATCTGCCTATTGGTGGTCAGTATCTACAAATTGAACATCAAACACACCTTTTTGCATATAATCCCTTATAAAATGATGTTTGATTTCTATATGCTTAGCTCTAGAATGCAGTATTGGATTCTTAGATAAATTGATTGCAGCAGTATTGTCACACATGAGTGGAATACTACTTATAAATATATCGTAGTCTTCTAATTGGTGTTTGATCCATAGAAGTTGTGAGCAGCAGCTTGCAGCTGATATGTATTCTGCTTTAGCAGTTGATAGAGCAATAGTAATTTGCCTTTTGCTTGACCATGATACTAGGTTGGTTCCAATAAAGTGACATCCTCCACTGGTGCTTTTTCTGTCCATTCTATCCCCAGCATAGTCAGCATCACAAAAACCAACTAATATGTAATCATTATTTTTTTTAAAGCACAAACCCAGATTAGTAGTACCTTTTAAATATCTAAATATTCTTTTAACTGCTGAGAGAAGAGACTCTCTAGGATCAGATTGAAAATGAGCACACAAGCAAACACTGAACATTATATCAGGCATAGACGCAGTCAGATATAAAAGAGATCCTATCATACCTCTATATACCTTTTGGTCTACCTTTTTCTCTTTATCATCTTTGTTCAGTATTGAAGTAGGATGCATAGGGGTATTCATTGGTTTGCAATCATCTATCTTAAACTTCTTAAGAAGTTCCTTTGTATGCTTAGTCTTATGGATGTACACCTCATCCATAGATTGTTTAACTTAAAGTCCAAGGAAGAATTTGAGTTAACCCATCATGCTCATTTCAAATTCTTTTTGCATTAACTTAGAGAATTCTTTGCACAGAGATCCATTAGTAGCACCAAAAATGATATCATCAACATAAATCTGTACTATAATGAAATCTGACTTAATATATTTTCTAAATAGAGTTGTGTCTACTTTTCCTCTGTTAAAACCATTTTCCATTAGAAACTAACTTAACCTATCATACCAAGCTCTAGGATCTTGCTCAAGTCCATACAATGCTTTCTTAAGCTTATAAACATGTTCAGGGTGATTTGTATCTTCAAAGCCTGGAGGTTTCATGACATATACTTCTTCATTAATAAAGCCATTTAAGAATGCACTTTTAACATCCATTTGAAAAATCATAAAGCTATGATGTGCAGCAAATGATATTAAAATTCTTATAGCTTCTAGTCTAGCAACTGGTGCAAAAGTTTCAGTATAGTCTATACCTTCTTCTTGAGAATAGCCTTGAGCAACAAGTCTTGCCTTGTTTCTCACAACCTTACCATCTTCATCAAGCTTGTTTTTGTAGACCACTTTGTTCCAATGACTAACTTGTCTTCAGGCAGGGGTACGAGCGTCCAGACTTCACTTTTCTCAAACTGATTTAGCTCTTCTTACATAGCAAGAATCCATCCTTCGTCCAGTAGAGCTTCGTCCACTGACTTTGGTTCACATTCAGAGACAAGAGCAGAATCACTTTGTTCTCTGAAGGTTGACCTAGTTCTTATCTTGTCATTGGGTTCACCAATGATTTGATCTTGAGGATGGTAATTTCTGAAATACCAAGATTTCTGAGCATTTTCCTGTTGAGAGGTGGAGGTTTCTGGTTGTTGTTGAGAAGTGTCATCTTCTTGAATATCAGTCTTGATTTCTGGTTTCTCTCCTGAGATATTTAGATCAAGATCTGCAAAAGCTTAATCTAGCTTTGATAGTCTCTTATCAGGCTGTTTGTCCTCAAATTTTACATGAATACATTCTTCTACAACTAAAGTTCTAGAATTATAAACTCTAAAGCCTTTTGAAGTTTCAGAAAATCCTAGAAGGATTCCATTATCGACTTTAGCATCAAATTTACCAAGTTGATCTTTTGTATTCAAAATATAACATTTACATCCGAAAGGGTGGAAGTATGAAATGTTGGGTTTTCTACCTTTCCACAATTCATAAAGAGTCTTATACATAATAGGTCTAATGTAAATTCTGTTCTAAATATAGCAGGCAAAGTTCACAGCTTCAGCCCAGAAGTGCTTAGGGACAGAATTGTCATTGAGCATAGTCCTAGCCATCTCTTGAAGAGATCTGTTCTTTCTCTCTACCACACCATTTTGCTATGGTGTTCTTGGTATTGAGAAGTTGTGTTGAATACCACTTTCTTCACAAAACTCATGGAATAACTCATTGACAAATTCTCCCCCATGATCACTTCTAATTGAAGCTATACACATGCCTTTTTCATTTTGTATACGTTTGCAGAATACATAAAAGACCTTGAATGACTCATCCTTGTGAGCAAGGAACATAACCCATGTCCATCTAGTGTAGTCGTCTACTATGACAAAACCATATTTCTTTCCACTGACAGAGGCAGTCCTTGTTGGACCAAAGAGATCAAGGTGTAGCAATTCTAGTGGTCTGTTGGTACTAACAACATTCTTACATTCAAATGAACCCTTGACTTGTTTTCCTTCGGACATGCATCACAGAGAGCATCATATTTGAAACTAAGGTTTGGTAGACCTCTTACAAGGTTATGCTTTTTTGGCTTTGAGATTAATCTCAAACTTGCATGACCCAACCTTTTGTGCCAAATCCATTGCTCATCCTCAATGGACACTAAACATGAGACACTTTAATTTGAGAGGTCCTCTAAGTCAATCTTATACAGATACTTTTGCCTCTGAGCAGTGAATAAGAGTGATCTATCAGCTTTCTTAATGAAACACATATTCTTATCAAAAGAAACGGCAAACCCGCTATCACATAATTGACTAATGCTAAGCAGATTATGTTTAAGACCATTTACTAACAAAGCATTATCAATGGAGGGAAAAGGATTTTTACCAATTTTACCTATACCGATGATCTTTCATTTTTGGTTTCCTCCAAAAGTGACCCAGCCACCATCTTTGGGTCTAAGGTCTTGGAACATACACCTTTCTCCTGTCATGTGTCGTGAGCATCCACTGTTCAAGTACCAGGACTTCTGTTTATTTCCTGTTGTTAAGCAGATCTGCAACAGGGATTATTTTATCTTTAGGTACCCAAATTGACTTGGGTCCTTTCTTGTTAGTGATCATAGGTCGTGAATGATGTGCATGCTTGTTATGTATGCATTTAGATGACACATGCCCACTTTTTCCACATACTTTGCAGTAAGTATTGGAAGGGTTTGGGTTTTACTTAGTGTTCTGTGGAGGGGCTTTAGAAGCCTTATATTGTGTGTGAATCTTTGGTTTATTCAGAGATGCATCTTGCTTCTCTTTATTATAACCAATGCCAGATTTGTCATGTGGTGATCTAGAATACCTTAAAATAAGGTTTAATTTATCTGAACTACCAACCAGTTTTGACAAAGAGTCTGTCAAATATGTCACATCTTGTTTTAGTTTTTCAACTTCACCAGAGCTATTAGACTTGTCAGTCAGACTGACATTGATTGATTTTAGCGTTTCATTTTCATCTTTAAGGTTTTGATTTACTGTGCAAACCTTATCATAATCTCTAGAAAGTTTAGCAAACTTCCTTTTGAGACTCTTATATTCTTTAGATAGTATGCATGAATCATGCAGTAATTCATCAAAAGCAGTTTGAAGAGTGGATGGATCAGATTCTATTACCTCAGCATCAGTGAATTCACTTTATGATGTAGTGTCAACCATGAAGCAAATGTTTTCTTCTTCTCCCGCTTCATCTTATTCATCTGAATAAGACAGGTCAAGATCCTCCCAAGTAGCCATCAAGCCTTTCTTCTTTTTGAAGAATTTCTTTTTCTCCTTCAGCTTTGGGCAGTCAGCTTTGAAATGTCATGTTTTCTTACATTCAAAGCACAGGGGTGAACCTTTCTCCTTGGAATCTGACTTTTCCTTGGAGAATTTTTTGTTGAACTGCTTCCTTCCGAATCCACCTTTCTTTCTCCACATGTGTTGGATTTTTCTGGAGATGAAAGATAGTTCATCCTCATCTGAGTCACCTTCACTATTTGATGAATCAGCTTCATATGGGGATTCAACAACTTTAAGAACCTTTGAGGAAATATCTTTCTTAGCCTTTAAGGCAATGTATTTTCCTTTTCTTGAGTTTTCCTCTTCATTAAGTTCAAGTTCATGAACTTTTAATGACCCCAGAAGCTCTTCCAGAGAAAGAGTATTCAAATTCTTTGCTTCCTGGATAGTAGTTACCTTAGGTCTCCACTGCTTTGAGAGACTTCTCAAAATTTTTCTCACATGATCTCTATTTTCATAGACCTTTCCAAGAGACCTGAGACTATTGGTGATTGTTTGGAATCTTCTAAACATCTGGTTTATGGTTTCATGATCAGCCATCTTGAATAGCTCATACTGGTGAACCAGCATGCTTATCTTTGATTCCTTCACTTGTGAGGAACCTTCATGAGCTAGTGCAAGAGTATCCCAGATTTCTTTAGCTGTGTTGCAACTATGAACTTTGTCATGCTCAGATATGGTGATAGCACACATGAGGTAGTGCTTAGCTTTCAAGTTTAGTTGGTGTTGGCTTTTATGCTCCTGAGTCCAATCAGCTCTAGGCATGGCAGCTCCAGCTTCACTCCTTGTCTAAGTGTAGCCATTTTCTATTAGTTCCTAGATGTCAGCATTCTGTGCATCCAAGAATGCAATCATCCTCTTTTTCCAGTAATCATAATCAGTTCCATCAAAAAGAGGAGGTCTGTTGATAGCTTGTCCTTCAGCATCCATGATAGTAGGATCGTACTGCCTTAGCTCTTGTTAGATGCTCAACCCTGTCAAGGCTGAGCTCTGATACCAACTGAAGTTGGCACAAGCAAACACAAGAAGGGGGGGTTGACTTGTGTTTGTTAATTATTTTTTCAAAAAACCTTTTTGAACAACCTTTTCACAAGCATAAGATAAAAAGATCAAGCACACGAGAAAATCTTTTTAAAAGATCAAAAAAAGCGATATCAAACCCCACAGTTAGTATAAGCAAATAAAACCGAAGAGTTTAGGGATAGAAAATTCACGCAAAAGATTTTATCCTGGTTCACCCTCTTCCAACCAAGAGCTACGTCTAGTCCCTTCGACTTGAAGGATTTTTCCTCTTTTTCTCCAAATAGATTACACAGCAAGTATTCAACACCTCTTCAGGCTACAAGTATTCCTTTCTTACCAAGCCTCTTCAGGCTCTAACTCTATCACAGAGATTTAAAGGTTGATCTTCTTAACTCACTAAGTGTGAGAGTATGATAATTTAAGATCAGTTGAATATTACAATAATATTCAAACTAAAAGATTACATACTTTTACTTTTGAAATGTGAACACCTAATTTTGTCCGAGTGTCCTTTTAATCAGTGTTTTGAACAATTATAATATAAAAATAAAAAATAAAAATATGGAAAAACTGAAACTAAGAAGAACTTCAACATATAAGGCCAAGAGGAAAAAGCCAAAGCTTCAAGTTTCTAATACATCTGAGAAGCAAAGAAAGCAATGGCAGACTTAGGCATTGGCAACAAAAAATGGTTTCAAATTTTAAGCATCAGAAAGGAAAAAATGGGAACATGTAACACTGCTCCCTCCCTTTCAACCAGAGTCAAACATGAACCAAAGAAAAGATACTAAAAGAAAGTTGCAGCACATACAGATTGAAACAGATGCAGAACTAATGAGATTGGAAATATGAAAATGACTCTCCAATGAGCAATTTTGGGTTCTGCTCTTGGAGTTTTGCAAGCAAATGAGTTTAAAAGGGGGGCACATCCTATCTTCAAAGGGGGGATCCTTCAGAATCAAGACCTCTTCTTCTTGATCCCAACCATTTCTCTTCTACCAGTTCATCCTCTCAAATAAAACCAATAAACTCAAGAGATAAAAAAACTGAAATACCAGAAAAAGGTAACATGCCCTCTTCCTTGGCCACCACCACAAATCTGTCATCATCTTGACAATCACCTCCGCCGTCGTTCCCTTCGCCCGAGACTCAGTCCACCGCAACCACTCATCCACCCTTGGCCACCACCGCCTGTTCCTTATGCGTTGCGCCTCGTTGTGCCGCCGCCACTGTTGACACCAGATCTGTTGAGGTCACCTCCATCTCACCAGACGCGCCCCTGCACGGCCACTGTCTCCGTGCGACGCTGTTCGTCTCTTGCCTAGCACCACACTCGCCACCACGACCTCGATCGTAAGCCACAGACCCGCCACGAATCACCACCAAGGCCGCCGCCCAGCCCCTCATCACCTCGAACCACCACTCAGGTCCGTGAACCAGAGACGCTTTTTCCCGGAACCACCGCGGAAACTCCCAACCCGCGTCATCCATCGCTGCGCCGCTCAGTCGCGCCGGACCACTGCGAGACGCCGCCGTCTGTCCTCCCGATTCGGCCATCATCGTCCCCCTCCGTACGCTTGTGGGTATGAAGAACTCAGAAGCTATAAGCCTCTGAGTTGTTGCTTGCTTTGTTTTGTTGTTTTATTTATTATATTTATGTTGATTTACTTGTTTGGTTCTTTGGGTTGGGCTTCTGATAAGGGTCTATAGGTTTTTTAATTATGGTGTGTCTTGGTTTGTAGGTTTAAAATCAGTAGGTAAATTCCCTTTTTATTTTTTCTTCTTCTTTGTTTATTGGGCCAAAGTTTATAAAAAAAAAATCTTAATTAAATGAAAAGTTCTTTAAATTTTTTTTTTTCTGGTTTCTTTGTATTAAATGAATAAAAAAAAATCCCTTTTTAAAAAAAAAAAATTATTTTCACGCAATAATTTATGACGTTGATGTATGATTTTTTCATCCTCAAGTGTCATATGAATTGTAAGGGTTTATCGTATAGCACTGCTATCTTAGACCCCGTGCAAAAGTGAATTTATTTCAAAATAAAACCCCTTTTAAAAAAAGGATCTCTTCAAAAAAATAAGAAACAAATAAAAAATTAAAAATCAAAAATCATTTTCAAAAAGTTAAAATCAACCAATCAAATCTTTTCTAAAAAGAACTACGTGGCTTTGAGTTTCCCATCGCACCCGGGAATACGTAGGAGCAGGATAAGTCATCTTGTCAAGCCAAAACTAAATTTTCCTTTTTTATGTCTCTTTTTATGTTAAAATAATTAAACTTGTCTGTTTTTAGGGATGCTCTATGGACACGGTGCCATGTTCAGTCCCTTAGATTTGAGGTTGTCCTGTGGACTCATGTGCCATGTTCAACCTCATTTAGTTTTTTTATAAACAATAAATTTAAAAAATGTAAAAATTAATAAAAATTTAAAATATTACAAATTAAAAAAAGTAATTCTTTCTTGTAAATAATTTTGAGGTAAAACAAATATTTAAAAGGTTATTAACATGTTTTTTGCACAATTAACTTGAGGTACCGTTTTTTAACGGGCGATGTGGGGTGCTAACACCTTCCCTACACGTAACCGACTCCCGAATCCAAATCTCTATCTTTTTTTAAGACTAGTCTACCTTTAAATAATTGGGTTTTCAAAGATTTTCCCAGTAAAAATTTTAGTGGCGACTCCTCTTTTTTTATCCCTTTTCGCGGCTCCCGGACGGGACGGTCGCGACAGCTGGCGACTCCACTGGGGACTTTTGAGAGTCAGGCCTATCATAGTTGGTTGTGCCATTTTTTTTCTTATTTTATTTTATTTAATTTAACATCTTTGAAAATATTTGTTTTACCCTTTTTTGTTTTATTTCTTTTTTAATGCTTCCATAACTGCTTTTGTATGTTCTTGCAACCTTAGGGTAGAGAACTTTTGTACTTGTGCTGTTTGTTTCTTTTGCAGGTTTGGGGTATTTTTATTTTAGTAGGTTTTTGTGAAGGTTTGTGTTCTCCCATCACACACATCGCTATCACAACTTGCACACACTTTTGGCTCTATACCCAAGCTTGCTAAAAACTCAAGGATTAGGCGGTGTCTCGACATTGTCATTGAAGAGGTCTCGTACCTCCCTGATATTTGTTGATTCACCACTCAGGTTGTACCCGATATCATGGGATGGTCATATTGAGAGGGTTTATCCCTATTTGTGACTAGATTCATGAATCGGATCCTTATCTTCGGGATAGGGGCAATCTGGGAACCAAGGCTTTTAGAAGTCTAGACCCTACCTAATTTTCACTGATAGAACAAACTTAGTAGCCAACCTGTTTAGAGTCATTACCTAAGGTTTGTCCAACCCTAAGTTTTACCCAATTTAGGACAAAGGGAGCATACTCTTTCTCTCTCTCCATTTTTTTTTGGCATCATAAACATAAATTGCCATGAACATACATATTTATTATGAAGTTTTCTAAAAAAGGAAAAAAAAGGGGGCGACACATCGTCGCTCCAAGCCCGAATGACATGTTCGAATATTATCGCACTTCTAATAAGCGGCGTGTCATAGTGAAGGTAGTGCATTGACAACATGCCCGACATAGGGTTCCCAACCCTACTGGGGCTCATGCAACATGAAGCATGGAGGGCATTTTTTTCATGTGTTTCATTTCTAATTTTTTTCTTTATTTGTGTTTCTTGACAGGAAGACCTTAGTATTAATCTTATAGCAAAGAATGGAAGGACCTAGCATCGGAAAGAGTACTAGCAATGCAAGAAGTTCCAAGAAGAGCATCAAGATCGACGTGACACTCAATGATGTTCAGAGCTTATGGGAAATTAGTCAACAAATGTCAGAAAAGGCACGTTTGAACTTTAACAACAAGTACAGGAGGACACTAGATCTATTACGTATTCCGGTGGATGCCCCCGCTCTAAGTGCATTCGCTCAGTATTGGAACTCAACTTTGAGGTGTTTTGAATTGTCTGACCTAGATGTAACTCCCACCATAGAGGAGTATGCTTACATGCTGAGATTGCCTATCCAAAAGGAATCACGTGTCTATTTGTATTATGGACAATATGTGGCAGATGGGAAGATAGCAAGTCTGTTGGAACTTAAACAGGAACAATTGGATAAAGTGGAAAAAAGAAACACTACGGGCTTGAAGAGGCGATTCTTGGAAGGTTACCTTAGGGAGTTGGCTCAACAACAATGATGGGTTCTTTTTAATAGGTTGTTGGCTCTCCTTATCTACGGACTGGTGCTTTTTCCCTTTATTCCGGATGTGATTGATCGATCAGCCATGGACATCTTCTACAGAGTTGAGGAATATGGGGTGAATTTAGTCCCTGCTATCCTAGCTGAAACATTTCTCTCACTACAAGTTTGTCATCAGAATCAACAAGGAAAGTTGCGATGCTGTGCACCAATGTTATATGTTTGGATTATGACTCACTTGTATGCTGGAAACAAAATTGATAGAACGGATGACCCATTGAAAGGATTCATTCGCATGCCGCTAAAGTCACGCAAACTATATGAATGGAAACAAGAGTTTGATCAGGTCGAATCACGTTCATTTAGATGGATGTGCCCATGGTACAATGGAGATTCAGTTATATTCAGTTGTGGAAGTTTCCCGAATGTCCCATTGATGGGACCCAGAGGATGTGTGTCATATTCACCAGCTCTAGTAATGTGCCAACTCAGGTGGACACAAGATGAACCCCCAAAAGAGCTGCTTGGTGGAGCATATTTCCTATATCAAGAATGTGAAAGCATCAAGAGTCAGACAATGGCAATAAGGTCAGCATGGAACAATATTCACATAAAAGGGCGTGATGAGTTAGGAAGGCGGATCATAGCTTGAACAAAAAGATATGAAGCATGGAGAGAGGCAAGAAGGGGGTGTCCTTCAAAACCGGAACCCCCACCCAGTGCTGAAAACAATCCTCTTACAAAAGATCAAATGCTGAAAAAAATTGATATTCTAAAAGCTCAGATGGGGGTTTTGGATGAAAAGAACCAAGTTGCAGAAGTAACTATCGTCAAGCTCCAAAGCCAGGTGCAAAAACTGAATTTACAAATCGAGAATTTGAGAAATGAATGTGCCGATTCCTACGAAGCCCCAAGTCGCATGAAAAGGGAAAGAAAAGAAAAAGAAGCAGTGATCCAAGAGTTGCAAGCAAAGGTGGAGTGTCAAGAAAACACGCTAGTCAGAATTCTGAAGAAGAAAGAAGAGCTTGAGTGGGACGTAGGGATTCATGTCAAAACAATACAGATACTAAAGGAGAGAGTTGGATCTCTACAAGAATCCTTGGCCCAAACCGAACTTTACTCTAATCGAGGATGGAGCAGAAGGCATCGGATATCGTCAATTATTAGCAGAAGCTAATGAAAGGGAAAATTGGCTCAGGACCAAAATGCAAGAAAATGAAAGAGGAGAAGCTCAACGTCACGCTGAATGGGTAAAGGGATGGAAATTGGTTGTAAGGGATATGATCTATGAAAAGGAAGCATGGAGAAGAAAATATGAAGACACGATTGGTAGAATTCAATATCATACTTCCCAGTTGGTGGATCGATTCGAAGAAGTATCAATTCAGGTCTACAAGAACCCTTTCCTCCAGATACCACCAGAGGTGACTGAGTTCTTCAAGCATTTTGGGAAGCTTGCAAAGGGATTCAGGAAAAAGAAGATGAAGCTCTTGGCATAGTATTTTGAGGTCCCCAAAGATGGGTTAGAAATATGAAAACTCTCGATGTATTGTTTTTCTAGTTGACCAAAGACTCATGTTTGTATTGCAATATTCATCCAATGAAATAGAAGTTTTCATCAAATTTTTGTGGAATGCTCTCTCTTTTTCCAGATGATATCTGTCGAGGAGTGAATTCTCCCTTAGATACTTCATCAACTATATTTTTACCCTAAAAACGATGTGTTTTCCACGTAAAAATATGAGTATCATCAAACAATAACATTGCTAGTACAGATGTGGTCTATCGAGGAGTGAATTCTCCCTTGGACTCGACATCAACTGCAGTCAAGCTAGAGGGAATTATACCACTAGATTTGATTGCAGGATGAGTATTCTTGCTATAAGTGTATGCGACGGTCTTCCTCTCAAAAAATGGAGTTTAATTGGTTTATGCTCTTTCTTTCGATTTTATTCATTTATTCTTTCTTTTATTAAATAAAAGGTGTGGTTTTTGAACAATTGCTCTAAGACACCCTTATCGCACTCGATCACAGGCAAGAGCCATGGAGGATGAACTAGAAGAAGTTCAAGTGATCAGGGATGAAGTCAGTCAAATCAAGGATCAGATGGCTAAGATGATGGAGATCCTACAAGAAATGCAGAAGGAGAAGAACACAGGAGAACCCTCCAGCCTCGAACGAAGGACAGCCAGCCACACCTCTCATCCCGCCCGGTTTTTCTCAGATTCCTATTCAAGGCTTCAACCAACCAGGGGCCATGATGCCTCTCAACCCAACTCATTTTTCATTTGACCCGAACAATTCCCCATACGGTTTGCCTCGTGGGTTTGTACCACCAACAGCCCCCAGTCCACAAGATGGTATTCAGAACTCCGAACACATCACTCAAACACAAATCCCCACCAATGCTGTCGAAATACCGCAAGCACAAAATGTCAACCCTACAGATGGTAACACCCCGATAGTGACACCTTCTGTCAATCCAAGGCCCCCACAATACACCCTACATTATGGACCCCAGGGGGCTCAAATGATGCCAAACTTCGGTTCCTCCTCCATGCCATATTCATTTCCCCATAATATGTACGGAGAAACTCCGGTGAATCAGTCGGGAGGGGATTCCCAATCTAAAGAAAAACTGGAAGTAATAGAGGAAAGATTGCGGGCCATTGAAGGGGTAAATAGTTATGGTCTTCGGGATGCCTCGGAACTCATGCAGTGCCGAATGTTGTGATTCCGCCGAAATTTAAGGTGCCCGATTTTGACAAATATCGGGGAACCACTTGTCCCAAGAACCATTTGACCATGTATGTTAGGAAGATGGCGTCACATGCCCAAGATGATAAACTCTTGATTCACTTCTTCCAAGACAGTTTGACTGGGGCAGCTTCAAATTGGTATATGCATCTCGAGCGGGCACACATCCGATCCTTCAAGGATCTGGCAGATGCATTCCTGAAGCAGTACAAGTTCAATGTTGACATGGCTCCCGATAGGATGCAACTCCAAAATATGTCAAAAAGGGACGTAGAGACTTTCAAAGAGTATGCACAACGATGGAGGGAACTGGTTGCTCAGGTGGAGCCCCCATTAGCCGAGAAAGAAATCGTAGCAATGTTCATTGATACACTCCAGTCGCCCTTCTATGATAGAATGATTGGGAGTGTGTCATCAAATTTTTGACATGGTCATCATCGGCGAGAGAATTGAAAGTGGAATGAGGAATGGCAAGATCGCCGAGACTTCAGTAGGGAACGGCCCAAAGAAAGCCCCGTTTGTGAGAAAGAAGGAGGGAGAAGCACATGCAGTAACCTTTGAACAGAAGAAACCGAACCAATGGAGACCAAACCAAACACCCGCCTTCCATGCCCAATACGCCCCATATTACCAACCACCTCCATATCACCAATCCAACCAGCCATACATCGCTGCCACCTCGCAATTTCCAAACCCTCAACAGATGGCTCCCTACCGACCATCATACCCTCCTCAGCCTCAAACACACCCCACCATGCCACCTCGAATCGTTCAGCCCCTAAATCCAAACCCAAACACCAGCCAGACAAGACCACCGTATAACCCGGAAAGAAAGTCAGTGCGTTTTGACCCAATACCCATAACCTACACCGAACTATTCCGCCAACTTGTGAGCAAATCCGTGCTAACTGGCCGCGCTGTCGCGCACGCGCCAAAAAGAGCGAGCGGTTTATAAAAATGTAGTTTAGGGCGACAACTCGGATGTCGTCTCACAAGGACTCTTGACTTGCTATTTACCACAAAATTTAGTTTTTTTTTTTTGGGGGGGGTTTGGATTGAATGCAAATAAGAAACAAGGCAAAACAAAGCAATGAAAACAAGGCAGTTCAAAGAGATTAACAAATAGCTAAAGACGATGAATCTACTGTTCTCGAATCCCCAACTATCATTGGTTCATGTAATTTCCAAACCCTAAGCAGATTCTAATCCCCTTTCGGTTGTAGCAACAATTAACAACGAAATCGCTACTACGGATATATGTTCCTATTCCCGAATTAACAAACGGGGTTAAGCCCTCATGAACTAAACGAACATGAATGAACACACGCGAATTAACAAACGCGATTAATTATAGGAACATAACATCACCGAAATGAATCAACACAACACTATACACTCCTGAATTAACAAACAGAAATGTATAATATGGTATTAAAAAGGGAAAAGCATACAAAACAGGAATTACAATAACCTCAAGTATGGTGGAAATCAATTACAGTAGATTAATCCTAGGAGACTAGCTCTCCATTACAAAAATAATGCAAAAGAAAAGAAAATGAAATAAACTACTGAAACTACTACTACTGACTAAAAACTAGCCAGCCCTCAGTTCTGCCTAAAACAGACTTATATACAGGTTCTGGAATCAGCGGACTCGCGAGGCGAACACTGTCTCGCGAGGCGAATAATGCGAACAGTCTTCAGTGTTTGGTCTTCTCGCGAGGCGAAGCACGGCTCGCGTGGCGAGGAATGGAAAAGTCGTGGCTTCTGGTATTCAGTCTCTCGAGGCGAGACATGTATTCGCGGGGCGACACAGAGAGGTTTGCAATTTTCTGGCACAGTCACCTTCAGGTTCGCGAGGCGAATGCCTTCTCGTGGGGCGAAAGCTCCAGATTTATTTCTTTTTATTAACCTGAAAACAGAAAATAGCATAAGTTCTTTATTTAACTCTAAATCAACTAAATTAACCTAAAAATACTTTACAGACTCAAACTACTGCTTAAAGACAATCAAGTCTAATTTGGGTGAAAATGAGATAAAATTAGCACAAAGCCAGGGTTTTTCTAGTTATAAAACTAGACTAGCCAGAGGCTGATCAAAATACCCCAAACTTAAACTTTGCTTGTCCCCAAGCAAACTAAAACTCAAAAACGTAAAAAGACTCAAGACATGGCAAGGCTTAAAGATTCAATCAACTTTGCACAAATTTCATGCTATTCACCAAAATAATTTTTCCTCAATGATTCCCCTTTTTCAAACAAAGCAATCCCGACAATCATTTATTCTGAACATTTAAGAATTTCATCATTCAAACAATCATTAATCTAAGCAGGGGATCCAAGTTACATACAAAAGGGAGATCACCAAATTCAAACAATCGCCTTCCTCACAAGGGAATTTAGTGTTTCACTTAATCGCTCAGTTCGTGTCAGGCTATCAACATTTCACTTAATTTCACTTTTAAGAACACTTCCCATAAATTTGATTTTCATCTCAAAATAGTTCCCACGGAAAACATGCATGCAACATCAAAAGGTCTTTTATGGGTTGTAATGGGGCCTGGCTAAGGGTAGGATTTACAAAGGAACTAGGCTGAAGACCCTAGGAACTAAGAGAGCATGAGCTTTTTACACTTTGAATTTAAACTCAAGTTCCTTTTTTCATTTTTCATTTGCCTTGGGTGACTACAACCTTTTTGAAATTTTTGTACTTTTTTTTCTGCTTTCTTTTCTTTTTCTATTTTTTTCTTTTTGCATTTTTACACTTTTCTTTTTTTCCTTTTTTTTTTCTTCCTTTGTTTCTTTTTTTTTTCTTCAATCCAGAATGACATGTCAAATCCTTGTAGCCACCCCAAACTTAATTTCTTGCAAACCTTCTCTTGCTAAGATTCCATGCTCTCCTAATCCTAGAATTGGGCTAACATGGTTTTTTCCAGAATTTAGGCTCAAACATCAGGTTGTCAAGAACTAACAGGCTAATCAGGCTCAAAGGGGCTAACTAAGGAACATGCATTAGGAATTGGTTATTTTTAGGCTAAGTAGCTATTTACAAAGAAAATGCCTAGATCATTTGAAGCAAACACATAAACATGCAAACCATAAAGAGATTCAAGCAAATTCAGGAAAGTGCAACTCAAAAGTGATTCTCACAGTTAGAAACATGTTGGAGGCTCAAATCCTCACCTGGACATTTTTACAAATTGTTTGACAGAGATTCTATCCCTAGTGTGTGCTTCCCATCACCCCAAACTTATCATAAATCATGCCATCATAACAAAATCTCAAAGTTCAGTTTTCAATCATATGGGGATCAAATTTCAGTTTCAAAATCCTAGGGGGAAAACAGTCAACACATAACATGCAATCAATCTGTACAAATATTAATCAAAACCAATAAAGATTGCCAACACAAGACTCAACACAACTCCTGAGCTTCTCAAATTATTCAGGAGCTTTATTGAAAACAAAACAAAAATGAAGCAAGGCAAAGAAAATTAAAAAGAGAAAGGTTCAGAGAAAACTCATGGAGGCGGTTCCACCAGGATCCCACTGTCTGTGATACAGGGGCCACGGAATGCCCAAAGTACAATATGATCCTCGCGGATCCCATGGCATGCAGCATAAAGATGAGAGCGGCCGCCTGATAATTATGGTAACTCCACCAAGTGCGGCGGACTTCTCACTCCCTTTCAGGTCACAGATGACCTCTTTCTCAACCTTGTCAATAAAGTCCTCCCAATAGAAGTGGGGTTCAACCTCTTGGACTGGCCATGGTGAAAAATCCAAAGGCTTGAACTCCGTTGCTGATGGTTCCATAGTGGGAGGTGACAAACAGGTAGCGAGTGTTACTGGTGCTGCTTCATTTTCTGCACGTTCTTCATTCACTGTGCTAACAGATCCATCACCTGCTAAACCTGCAGAAATCTCAGCACACACCACACAAATGTTAGTGTTAGTAGAGTCAGTACATATATTACAATAAACTGAATCAGTAAAAGCCTGAATGTCTGGAAATTCAGCACATAGTTCATCCATCCCATCACTCTCAACACATGCATTTGAATTCATTGAATCATCTACTTCCAAAGGTTCTTCATTATCTTCAAGCACGGTGAAGCAGATGTCCTCTTGATCCTCATTTTCTTCATGAACATGGCCCTTGACCTCATATGTCTCCTGTTCCATATGGATATTTTGCTCTTCATACCTTTCAAAGCATGCTATATACAAGGCAGTGTCAGTACAATCATCACATGAATTATAATAGATAGAATCAGGAGAGGTATCAATATCTGGAGATTCATCACACAATTCATCAACAGAAACATTATCAAAATTATCATCAGAAGTATCTTCAAGAATAGCTATATGTGAATCTTTATGTTCTTCAAGGGGACGTTGAGTTAGCAGTGCAGCCGAGGTGGCGACAATGTGATCAATTTGAATGGCCAACTTCTGAGATTCAGTGTCTATCCTCTGTTGGGATTCAAGATTTTGATCTGCCATCCGTTGATTTTGCTCGGCCATTTGTTGTATCATTCCTTCCATTTGTGCAGTTATCCGTGCAGCCATTTGCTTGAACATGTCCTCTAGGGAAGGTTCGGAAGGTGCAGAAGTGGTCACTTGGGGAGGATTCTGTGGTGGTGCCAGTGGTGACATTAGTTGTTGGTCCTCATACCAAGGGTTTAGACGGGTTCCCCAGCTCAATAGGAAGACTTTCTTCAAATCAAACCAGCTGAAGGTGGAATCCACCTCAAGATTATACAACCAATCCCTTGCAGCGCCTTCAAGTGAGAGATGGAAAGCTCCCATTTGGATGTGATCTTATGTTAATCCTTCAGGTCTCAACATTATAGAACAAACAGCCTGGAATTCCTTCAGATGCTCCTGCGGATTTTCACCTGCAAGACCACTAAACCTTGGCAACCAGTGCATTAAACCAGCAAAATCAGGATAATATATGCATGGTGGTTCATAATTAACATTAGGCATGTACCCACACATGTAGTTCTCCATGGAAAGCACTAAGATTCACAACCAGACAATGCAGACAAAACTAATTCAGCAAAGATTTTTTTTTTTAATTTTATTTTCTGCTAATAACAACAAGAGTCTCCGGCAACGGCGCCAATTTTTTGGTCGTGCTGTCGCGCACGCGCCAAAAAGAACGAGCGGTTTATAAAAATGTAGTTTAGGGCGACAACTTGGATGTCGTCTCACAAGGACTCTTGACTTGCTATTTACCACAAAATTCAGTTTTTTTTTGGGGGGTTTGGATTGAATGCAAATAAGAAACAAGGCAAAACAAAGCAATGAAAACAAGGCAGTTCAAAGAGATTAACAAATAGCTAAAGACGATTAATCTACTGTTCTCGAATCCCCAACTATCATTGGTTCATGTAATTTCCAAGCCCTAAGCAGATTCTAATCCCCTTTCGGTTGTAACAACAATTAACAACGAAATCGCTACTACGGATATATGTTCCTATTCCCAAATTAACAAACGGGGTTAAGCCCTCATGAACTAAACGAACATGAATGAACACACGCGAATTAACAAACGCGATTAAGTATAGGAACATAACATCACCGAAATGAATCAACACAACACTATACACTCCTGAATTAACAAACAGAAATGTATAATATGCACTACAAGAATTTAAGCTATTTCCCAAGGCATATTACCCAGGGCAAAAAATCCCTAGGAAATTTTGACGTTTCCCACGGTTAAAGCCTTGGGAAAGTTCTCTCTATGGTTCCCACGGGTTGGGCCTTGGGTAACAGAGGCACCAACTGCTCCCGCTTGTTTTCCCACGGATTGGGCCGCGGGTAACAGAGGCGCCAACTGCTCCGCTTGTTTTCCCACGGATTGGGCCGCGGGAAATATGTTACACGATCGAGGCGCCGTTTCCCAGGGCCACAGCCCTGGGAAATATGTTACATGAGGCGCCGTTTCCCAGGGCTGTAGCCCTGGGAAATATGTTACACGATCGAGGCGCCGTTTCCCAGGGCTGTGGCCCTGGGAAATATGTTACACGATCGAGGCGCCGTTTCCCAGGGCGGTGGCCCTGGGAAATATGTTACATGAGGCGCCGTTTCCCAGGGCTGTGGCCCTGGGAAATTTGTTACACGATCGAGGCGCCGTTTCCCAGGGCTGTGGCCCTGGGAAATATGTTACACGATCGAGGAGCCTTTCAGACTTTTTTTTCTTTCTTCTTCTGTCATTTTCCTCCTCCCATTTCTCTTCTTCTTCAAGAACCCATCTCCATCTTCCTCCTAACTCCAACCCTTCTTCCTCCTTCACCCAAAACCCAACAAACACCATAAACCCATAATTACCCATACCCAGCCAACATTCACTTCTCACCTCAAACCCACACATCTCCTTCCCTTTCTAAACTTCATCTTCCTCCTCCCATTTCTCTCCTTCTTCAATAAACCAGCCCCTCACTCATCCATCCCTTCCACCATTTTTTCACCAACATAAGCTCCAAACCACAGTCAAAAATCAAAAAATACCAACAGTAAAAACACATACAAACAGAGAGACACATAGTTTGGTCCTCCTCCCTCTCTCCCGCTGTCCAGACCGCACCGCCCAGTCCAGACGCCGCCGCCGCTCGCCGTTCGACCCGGACCAGCCAAGTCCAGACCCGAAGCTGCCGCCGGAAGTTGTAGAGCCGCCGCGCAATCGCTGGTTCCCTCCGCCGGAATAATAATTAATTGACTTATTAAGCTATAAATTAAAGTTTTTTAATTAAAAAAAAAATACATAGGTTTCCCAAGGTTAAAACCCTGGGAAATGTTTCCCAGGGAAAATTCCGTGGGAAACGTTTCCCAGGGAAAATTCCGTGGGAAACGTTTCCCAGGGATTTTTCCGTGGGAAATTTTCCCAGGGAGTAGTCCGTGGGAAATTTCCCAAGGGCGTGACCGCGGGGTATTTCCCAGGGCATACCCCTGGGAAACGTTTCCGACCAGCTGAAAACCGAGGGATCTGAATCCGTGGGTCATCCCTGGGAAATGTGTATTTTCCCACGGATTTTATGGATTTCCCAGGGCCATAGGCCCTGGGAAACAGCGAAAATTCTTGTAGTGATGGTATTAAAAAGGGAAAAGCATACAAAACAGGAATTATAATAACCTCAAGTATGGTGGAAATCAATTACAGTAGATTAATCCTAGGAGACTAGCTCTCCATTACAAAAATAATGCAAAAGAAAAGAAAATGAAATAAACTACTGAAACTACTACTACTGACTAAAAACTAGCCTGCCCTCATTTCTGCCTAAAACAGACTTATATACAGGTTTTGGAATCAGCGGACTCGCGAGGCGAACACCGTCTCGCGAGGCGAATAATGCGAACAATCTTCAGCGTTTGGTCTTCTCGCGAGGCGAAGCACGGCTCGCGTGGCGAGGAATGGAAAAGTCGTGGCTTCTGGTCTTCAGTCTCGCAAGGCGAGACATGTATTCGCGGGGTGACACAGAGAGGTTTGCAATTTTCTGGCACAGTCACCTTCAGGTTCGCGAGGCGAATGCCTTCTCGCGGGGCGAAAGCTCCAGATTTATTTCTTTTTATTAACCTGAAAACAGAAAATAGCATAAGTGCTTTATTTAACTCTAAATCAACTAAATTAACCTAAAAATACTTTACAGACTCAAAATACTGCTTAAAGACAATCAAGTCTAATTTGGGTGAAAATGAGACAAAATTAGCACAAAGCCAGGGTTTTTCTAGTTATAAAACTAGACTAGCCAGAGGCTGATCACTAACTCCTATCCCGATAAGACCAATAGACCCTCCTTATCCAAAGTGGTATGACCCAAATGCTCAATGTGAATATCACGATGGGGCCACAGGTCATTCCACCGAGAGTTATAAAGCTTTGAAGTTTATGGTGCAAGACCTGATTAATGCCAAATGGTTGAGCTTTCAGAAGGATGCTCCAAATGTAGCACAGGGTCCTATGCCAAATCATGGGAGTTCGGGAGTCAATGCCGTTGAGAGCTTCTTGGAACATACTCTTAAGAGTAAAGTGGCCGATGTTAGGACTCCTATGAGAGTTGTTTTCAGAGAGATGTGCAAATGTGGATTGATCCAAATCCCGATCACGGAAGAAAAGGCTCTCGATGGAGAGATAAGGTGTGACTTTGATGGGAACATGGGACATTCGATTGAAAACTGTTCAGAGTTTCGGCAGGTCGTGCAGCAGTTAATGGATATGAAGATTATCTTAGTTGGTTGTGGATCAAATGAATATGCCATTAATATGGTTGCTGAATCTACAACTTCCCCAACCCCAATTAAGATATCCCCTTTTACTGTTGTGGTTAATCCTCAACCAGTTCCCGAGCAAGTCACTCCAAAACCAGTGGTGATATACTATACTGAGAAGAAGCCTTTGCCAGTTCCGAGTGGGCCAGCACCAATCGTCATCCGAGTTTCGAGCCCTTTCCCTTACAAGGATACCAAAGCGGTACCATGGAAGTATGAGATGCAGGTCCAACCCAATCCCTCCGACGGGACTACTGTGGTTACTAACATTTTAGGAATTGGTGGAATGACTAGGAGTGGTCATATTTACACTCCAGAGGTTTTGCGAAGGGTTGAAATAAAAAAGGAAGGAAAGGATCACAAAGGAAAAGAGAAGGTGGAAGGGATTCTAGATGACAAGGAAGCAAATGGGGGTAAGAATAAAAAGGAGGTATCTGATGAAGAAGTCGGTGAATTCTTGAAGTTCATCAAGCAGAGTGAATATTGGGTTGTGGACCAATTAAATCGAACTCCGGCTCGGATATCTCTTTTGTCTCTATTGATGAACTTTGAGCCACACAGGAGAGTACTGATGAAGGTGTTGAATCAAGCGCATGTCTACCATGACATCACAGTTGATAAGCTCGATAACATTGTAGGTAACATAGTTGCTGATAATTATGTCACTTTCACCGATGATGAAATACCAGCTGAAGGTATGGGGCACAACAAGGCCTTGCATATTTCTGTGAAGTGTCGAGATCATGTCATGGCTAGGGTTCTCATTGATAATGGATCTTATTTGAATGTAATGCCAAAGTCGACACTGGCAAAGTTGCCTTTCGATGGAACTCATATGAAGCAAAGCACAACGATTGTAAGAGCTTTCGATGGCGTCCGAAGGGAAGTCATGGGAGAAATTGAATTGTCCATTCAGATTGGCCCCTGCACCTTTGAAGTACTTTTCCAAGTAATGGACATCACACCAACATACAGTTGTCTCGTGGGACGACCATGGATCCATTCGGCTGGAGCTGTACCTTCCACATTGCACCAGAAGGTAAAGTTCATTGTTGATAGTAAGTTGATAATTGTTTCTGGGGAGGAGGATCTGTTAGTAAGCAAGCCATCAGCAACCCCTTATATTGAAGCTGCCGAGGAAGCTCGAGACCGCCTTCCAGTCATTTGAAATTACCAATGCCACTTATGCTGGGGAGGGAGCTCCACTCTTGAAACCTCGGTCATCCAAAGCGTCCATCATGATGGCCAAGGTTATGCTTGAAGGAGGGTACAAACCTGGAAGCGGTCTGGGGAAGAATAGCCAAGGTGTCGCTAACATCCTCATGCTCACTGAGAACAAGGATAGGTTTGGGTTGGGATACAAACCCACTAAGGCCAACAAGATGAGGGTTATAGAAGAGAAGAAAAGAAAGAGGTTGGCTCGGCTAGAAAGTCGTGAATATGAGGCTGAAAGGGTTCCCATCTGTGACATTCGACAGAGCTTCTGAAGCGTAGGGTTCGCATTCCTGGACCAAGCAACAGCTATCGAAGATGATTATCCCGCCGATCATGGTATCAATATGGTGTATCCATGCTCCCCGGATACAGAGCTCAACAATTGGGAGATCATTGAGTTCCCCAAGACCATAGAGTCCTTTCCAAGTAATTCTGTAATGTTTATCCTTTGGCTCTGCCCAAGGCTTTAGGAATTTTGTTGTAATGGGCTTACTTGTTTCTGTTTCAGTATGACCTATCAATAAATGCATGCATTCAGTATCTTGTGTTGTTATCTCTCTTTTTTTTACTTTCGTTTTTGTTCACCATCCCTCACCAATAAATGCAATTTCTCATCTTTAACCTTTATTCATTCATCTCTCCCTAATAGCTACCAAAATGCAGATCTAAAAGTGACCCTCCTGAAAATGACAGTGTTAGTAACCCAGCATACAATTTTGACTATCCCATTGATCATGCTGAAGAGGTTGTTGATGATGACGGGGAAGTTCCCCCTGAACTTTTGAGATTGGTAGAACAAGAAGCCAGGGAAATTCATCCCCATGAAGAGCCGAGTGAACTAATCAATTTGGGAACCAAAGATGATAAAAAAGAGGTCAAAATTGGCCTTTCCCTGAAAGAAAAGGAGATGAACAGGTTGATCAGGTTGTTGATGGATTATAAAAATGTTTTCGCATGATCATACCAAGACATGCCAGGGTTAGACACCCGTGTAGCGGAACACAAATGTCCATTAAATCCGGAGTGTCCTCCAGTAAAGCATAAGCTACGAAGGATGAAAGTGGAAATGTCCTTAAAGATCAAGGAGGAGGTCAAGAAACAACTGGATGCAGGTTTCCTAGAAGTTGTGAAGTACCCTCAATGGGTTGCTAACATCGTTCCTATTCCCAAGAAAGATGGAAAGGTTCGAATGTGTGTTGACTATCGAGATCTGAACAGAGCTAGCCCAAAAGATGACTTTCCTTTGCCTCACATTGATGTTCTTGTAGATAACACTGCTCAACATGCATTATTCTCTTTCATGGATGGTTTCTCGGGATACAATCAGATCAAGATGGCACCTGAGGATATGGAGAAAACTACATTTGTCACTTTGTGGGGAACCTTTTGCTACAAGGTTATGCCCTTTGGCTTGAAAAATGCTGGGGCAACATATCAGCGGGCTATGGTGGCTTTATTCCATGACATGATGCATAAGGAGATAGAAGTTTATGTAGATGACATGATCGCCAAGTCCAGATCCGAAGGTGACCATGTTGATAATCTGCAAAGACTTTTCGAGCGGTTAAGAAAGTTTAAGCTCCGACTGAATCCAGCCAAATGCACTTTTGGAGTGAAATCAGGCAAGCTTCTGGGGTTCATTGTTAGTCAAAGAGGAATAGCGGTTGATCCTGAAAAGGTTCGAGCAATCATCGATATGCCAGCACCTCAAACAGAGAAGGAAGTTCGTGGGTTTTTAGGAAGATTGAACTACATTGCCCGGTTCATCTCCCAACTAACCGCGACATGTGAACCAATCTTTAAATTGTTGCGCAAAAACCAGGCAGTAACATGGAATGAAGATTGTCTAAAAGCTTTTAAGAAGATCAAACAGTACCTACAAGAGCCCTTGGTTCCTCCAGTGCCAGGAAGACCTCTCATCATGTATTTGACTGTACTAGATGAATCTATGGGTTGTGTACTAGGGCAGCACGATGAGTCAGGGAGGAAGGAACATGCCATCTATTATCTAAGTAAGAAATTCACCATTTGCGAAGCCAACTACTCACTGCTAGAACGCACTTGCTGTGCCTTGGCTTGGGCGGCTCGCCGTTTGAGGCATTACATGTTGTGTTACACTACCGGGTTGGTGTCCAAAATGGATCCGATCAAGTATATCTTTGATAAGCCTGCCCTGACTGGAAGATTTGCTCGCTGGCAAGTCCTGCTATCAGAATATGACATTGTCTATGTCACCCAAAAGGCAATAAAAAGGAGCGCTCTTACAGAATATCTGGCCTATCAGCCGGTAGAAGATTATGGATCGATGCAATGTGACTTTCCAGATGAAGATATAATGGCTTTGTTTGATCCCGAACAATCACCGGAAAAAGAAAAATGGACCTTGTTGTTTGATGGAGCTTCTAATGCATTGGGACACGGAATCGGTGCAATCTTAATCTCACCAGAAAATGATTATTTCCCTGTCACTGCGAGGCTCTGCTTCGATTGTACAAACAACATAGTCGAATATAAAGCTTGTGCACTAGGGATTTTGGCAGCAATAGAGGCAAAAGCAAGGAGACTGGAGGTATATGGGGACTCTGCATTAGTCATCCACCAGCTAAGAGGGGAATGGGAAACCCGAGATGCCAAGTTAATCCCGTACCATGATTACATCAAAGGTTTGATCGAGCAGTTTGATGAAGTCACATTTCATCATATTCCCCGAGAAGATAACCAATTAGCTGACGCGCTGTCTACCTTGTCCTCAATGTTCAAAGTAAGTGACAAGAGGAACCTACCACTCATCAAAATGCAAAGTCGTGATCATCCTGCAAATTGTCAAGTGATAGAGGAAGAGTCTGATCAAAAACCGTGGTACCATGACATCAAATGCTTCATCCAAAGAAGGGAATACCCTCCGGGCGCTTCGGAAAATGACAAAAAACTCTAAGAAGACTTGCAATGGGTTTCTATTTAGATGGAGATATTCTCTACAAAAGAAACAATGACATGGTGTTGTTGAGGTGTGTTGACGCAAAAGAAGCTAAACTGATAATTGAGGAGGTACATGAAGGATCTTTTGGAACACATGCGAGCGGTCATGCAATGGCCAGGAAAATCTTGAGGACTGGCCAATATTGGTTGACAATGGGGGCTGATTGTTTTAATTATGCGAAGAAGTGCCATAAGTGTCAAATATATGCTGATAAGGTTCATGCGCCGCCAGCTCCCTTGAATGTCATGTCGGCACCCTGGCCGTTCTCAATGTGGAGAATGGATGTGATAGGGCCCATCGAGCCAAAAGCCTCAAATGGACATCGCTTCATTCTTGTTGCCATCGATTATTTCACCAAGTGGGTTGAGGCTGCATCATATTCCAGTGTGACCAGGAATGTCGTGATCAGATTTATCAAAAGAGAGTTAATTTGTCGTTATGGGTTGCCGAGTGAGATTATCACTGATAATGCGACCAATTTGAACAATAAGATGATGAAGGAGATGTGCGAAAATTTCAAGATAAAGCATCATAATTCCTCTCCATACCACCCAAAGATGAAATGGGCAGTTGAGGCCGCTAATAAAAATATCAAGAAGATTGTCCAAAAGATGGTGGTGATGTATAAAAATTGGCACGAGATGTTACCTTTTGCTTTACACGGCTATCGTACCTCTATTCGCACCTCGACAGGGGCAACGCCATATTCTTTAGTTTACGGGATGGAGGCAGTGCTCCCGATTGAAGTAGAGATCCCCTCATTAAGAGTACTGAGAGAAGCAGAATTAGAAGAAGCTGAGTGGGTCCAGGATCGACTAGACCAATTGAGCCTCATTGAAGAGAAGAGATTAGGGGCACCGTGTCACGGTCAATTATACCAGAGAAGGTTGATGAGGGCTTATGAGAAGAAGGTACGTCCGCGACAGTTTCGGGAGGGTGACCTGGTGCTTAAAAAGATTCTACCAATCCAAAAGGATCATCGAGGGAAATGGACCCCGAACTACGACGGACCTTACATAGTGAAAAAGGCATTCTCTGGAGGGGCTCTAATTCTCACCAGGATGGATGGGGAAGATCTTCCACTCCCTGTAAACTCAGATGCAGTCAAAAAGTATTATGCTTGAACACATTTCCCAGGAAGAAGAAGAAGAAAAGAAAATAAAAAGTGAAAAAATGGAAAAAGAAAAGCTCGCTAGACTGAAAATCTGAAAGGACAGTCTAGGCAAAAGTTAGAGCAACCCGCTAGATTGAAAACCTGAAAAGGCGGTCTAGGCATAAGTTAGGGTTCAAAAAAAATAATAAAAACATAACAGTGGAAGTGTCGTCAAGCAGATGAACTGGGGCAGTCAGTAGGTTGGATGTATGAAAATTGGGGCAAACAACATCTCTGAAGCCAATTAATGAGCAGTCAAGATTGTATGAGGGATACTAAAATTAGTCATTGAAAGAGACATCACTTGAGGAGATGTGATTCTACTCCGCAATGTTTTGCAACTTATGCTTTGTACACCTTTTTCAATCCAAATATAATGACATTGACTTCCTTTGCTTTATTTCGCTACCTTGGCCCTTTCTCTTAACTTTTGTCATTTGTGTGTGTGCATTCATCCTGATAAGTATATACTGAAATGTGAAACAAGTATTGGTTCTCTTTAAGCAATTAGAATTCCTTAGAAAGCCTCGAAAGGTCATGGGGGGCACGATGCTTCCCCTATAATTGACAAGGAAGAAAGAAAAGAATATTAAAGATCAACCGCGGGGATAATTATCATCAAAGATGTCTATCATCAGAAAACAAGAGTGCAAGATATCTTTCCTCGATGAGATGGGCTTTCTTTTAGTTCATCCTCAAGACTAACTGTGACCGATGCTTTTAAGGGGGTCAAGGAGCCAATATTGAAAAGGAAACATCAAAAAGGAAATAATTTATCATCAATCTTTTGCATCGTGCCCAAAATTAATAAGGGTTCTCATCATCCTCATCTATTCTGTGATTTGAAAGTTAATTATTTGAATTTTCGCATTGTCATTCCATCAGTGAGCAAAATCGACATTCATATATTGCATTTGTCCATATGGCCTCACAAGCTTTTAACTATCCGTTTGAGCTTCTCATGGGCAATCAACCCTGCAAGCTTATTTATCTTCCTTTTCGAGCTTCTCACGGGCAATCAACCCCGTAAGCTTTTTATCTTTTCGTTCGAGCTTCTGACGGGCAATCCACCCCGTAAGCTCTTTTATCTTTTCGTTCGAGCTTCTCACGGGCAATCCACCCCGTAAGCTCTTTTATCTTTCCGTTCGAGGTTCTCACGAGCAATCCACCCCGTAAGCTCGTTTATCATTCAGTTCGAGCTCCTCACGGGCAATCCACTCCGTAAGCTCGTTTATCTTATCTTTTCGTTCGAGCTTCTCATGGGCAATCCATCCCGTAAGATCTTTTATCTTTCCGTTCGAGCTCCTCACGGGCAATCCACCCCGTAAGCTCGTTTATCTTTCAATTCGAGCTCCTCACGGGCAATTCACCCCGTAAGCTCATTTACCTTTCAATTCGAGCTCCTCACGGGCAATCCACCCCGTAAGCTCGTTTAACTTTTAGTTCGAACTTCTCACGGGCAATCCATCCCGTAAGCTCTTTTATCTTTCCGTTCGAGCTTCTCACGGGCAATCCACCCCGTAAGCTCGTTTATCTTTCAGTTCGAGCTCCTCAAGGGCAATCCACCCCGTAAGCTCGTTTATCTTTCAATTCGAGCTCCTCACGGGCAATCCACCCCGTAAGCTCGTTTATCTTTCAGTTCGAGCTCCTCACGGGCAATCCACCCCGTAAGCTCGTTTATCTTTTAGTTCGAGCTCCTCACGGGCAATCCACCCCGTAAGCTCTTTTATCTTTTCGTTCGAGCTTCTCAAGGGCAATCCACCCCGTAAGCTCGTTTATCTTTCAATTCGAGCTCCTCATAGGCAATCCACCCCGTAAGCTCGTTTATCTTTAATTCGAGCTCCTCACGGGCAATCCACCTCGTAAGCTCGTTTATCTTTCAGTTCGAGCTCCTCACTGGCAATCCACCCTGTAAGCTCGTTTATCTTTCAGTTCGAGCTCCTCACGGGCAATCCACCCCGTAAGCTCGTTTATCTTTCAATTCGAGCTCCTCACGGGCAATCCACCCCGTAAGCTCGTTTATCTTTCAGTTCGAGCTCCTCACAGCAATCCACCCCGTAAGCTCTTTTATCTTTTCGTTCGAGCTTCTCACGGGCAATCCACCCTGTAAGCTCTTTTTACCTTTCTATTTGAGCTTCTGACGGGTAATCCACCCCGTAAGCTCTTTTATCTTTTTATTCGAGCTTCTGATGGGCAATCCACCCTGTAAATTCTTTATCCTCGTTTTTAAGCTCAGCAGGTAATCCACCCTGCAAGTTCAAGTGTAAACCTCAGTGGGCAATCCAACTCGCGGGTTGTTTACAGGAAATTACTTTATAGTCACAGGTCATTTTGCTTGTCAGGGTACCACGAACCAAATTGGAGTTCATGTCTTTACTCGTTTCTTATAACGATAATAGGCTAACTACGATTATACCTATTATCTAATAATAAATAAGTAAAGAGGGGCAGATGTGAAAACCTAATTTTGTCTGAGTGTCCTTTTAATCAGTGTTTTGAACAATTATAATATAAAAATAAAAAAATAAAAATATGGAAAAACTGAAACTAAGCAGAACTTCAACATATAGGGCCAAGAGGAAAAAGCCAAAGCTTCAAGTTTCTAATACATCTCAGAAGCAAAGAAAGCAATGGCAGACTTAGGCATTGGCAACAAAAAATGGTTTCAAATTTTAAGCATCAGAAAGGAAAAAATGGGAACTTGTAACACTGCTCCCTCCCTTTCAACCAGAGTCAAACATGAACCAAAGAAAAGATACTAAAAGAAAGTTGCAGCACATATAGATTGAAACAGATGCAGAACTAATGAGATTGGAAATATGAAAATGACTCTCCAATGAGCAATTTTGGGTTCTGCTCTTGGACTTTTGCAAGCAAATGAGTTTAAAAGGGGGGCACATCCTATCTTCAAAGGGGGGGATCCTTCAGAATCAAGACCTCTTCTTCTTGATCCCAACCATTTCTCTTCTACCAGTTCATCCTCTCAAATAAAACCAATAAACTCAAGAGATAAAAAAACTGAAATACCAGAAAAAGGTAACATACCCTCTTCCTTGGCCACCACCACAAATCTGTCATCATCTTGCCAATCACCTCCGCCGTCGTTCCCTTCGCCCGAGGCTCAGTCCCACAACCACTCATCCACCCTTGGCCACCACCGCCTGTTCCTTATGCATCGCGCCTCGTTGTGCCGCCGCTACTGTTGACACCAGATCTGTTGAGGTCACCTCCATCTCACCAGACGCGCCCCTGCACGGCCACTGTCTCCGCGCGACGTTGTTCGTCTCTTGCCTAGCACCACACTCGCCACCACGACCTCGACCGTAAGCCACAGACCCGCCACGGATCACCACCAAGGCCGCCGCCCAGCCCCTCATCACCTCGAACCACCACTCAGGTCCGCAAACCAGAGACGCTTTTTCCCGGAACCACCGCAGAAACTCCCAAACCGCGTCATCCATCGCTGCGCCGCTTAGTCGCGCCGGACCACTGCGAGACGCCGCCGTCTGTCCTCCCGATTCGGCCAACATCGTCCCCCTCCGTATGCTTGTGGGTATGGAGAACTCAGAAGCTATAAGCCTCTGAGTTGTTGCTTGCTTTGTTTTGTTGTTTTATTTATTATATTTATGTTGATTTACTTGTTTGGTTCTTTGGGTTGGGCTTCTGATAAGGGTCTATAGGTTTTTTAATTATGGTGTGTCATGGTTTGTGAGTTTAAAATCAGTAGGTGAATTCCCTTTTTATTTATTTTTTCTTCTTTGTTTATTGGGCCAAAGTTTATAAAAAAAAATCTTAATTAAATGAAAAGTTCTTTAAATTTTTTTTTTTCCGGTTTCTTTGTATTAAATGAATAAAAAAATCCCTTTTTTTAATTTTTTTTATTTTCACGCAATAATTTATGACGTTGATGTATGATTTTTTCATCCTCAAGTGTCATATGAATTATCAGGGTTTATCGTATAGCACTGCTATCTTGGACCCCGTGCAAAAGTGAATTTATTTCAAAATAAAACCCCTTTTAAAAAAAGGATCTCTTCAAAAAAATAATAAATAAATAAAAAAATAAAAATCAAAAATCATTTTCAAAAAGTTAATATCAACCAATCAAATCTTTTCTAAAAAGAACTACGTGGCTTTGAGTTTCCCATCGCACCCGGGAATACGTAGGAGCAGGATAAGTCATCTTGTCAAGCCAAAACTAAATTTTCCTTTTTTATGTCTCTTTTTATGTTAAAATAATTAAACTTGTTTGTTTTTAGGGATGATCTATGGACACGGTGCCATGTTCAGTCCCTTAGATTTGAGGTTGCCCTGTGGACTCATGTGCCATGTTCAACCTCATTTAGTTTTTTTATAAACAATAAATTTAAAAAATGTAAAAATTAATAAAAATTTAAAATATTACAAATTAAAAAAGTAATTATTTCTTGTAAATAATTTTGAGGTAAAATAAATATTTAAAAGGTTATTAAAATGTTTTTTGCACAATTAACTTGAGGTACCTTTTTTTAACGGGCGATGTGGGGTGCTAACACCTTCCCTACACGTAACCGACTCCCGAATCCAAATCTCTATCTTTTTTTTAAAGACCAGTTTACCTTTAAATAATTGGGTTTTCTAAGATTTTCCCAGTAAAAATTTTAGTGGCGACTCCTCTTTTTTTATCCCTTTTCGCGGCTCCCGGACGGGACGGTCGTGACATGAAAGAATGAAAGAATAAGAGCCTGTTTTCTCAAGAATTGTATTGGCAGAAGTTGAGCTCGCAAAAGTTCTTCTTCAGAATCCGAGGTCTTCTACTTATATAGTGACCTTCTTCTGCTCTTGTAATTCTTCAATGGTTACTTTGAATAATCCCGTTTAGAGATAGCATTAAATGCATGATATCCGTTGTGTCTTCTACTTATATAGTGACCTTCTTCTGCTATTGTAATTCTTCAATGGTTACTTTGAATAATCCCGTTTAGAGATAGCATTAAATGCATGATATCCGTTGTGACTGATAGCTTGATTTTGCCATGTTGAAAAGTATTCTTGGTTATCAAAAAATCACAAAATGGAGGCTCACAGTTCTGAGCAATTGTACCTTAAAAACTTTCTTTCCTCCTTTGTGTATAACTCAGCTTTTTGTCCAGCAATAAAGATGTCATCGTACAGAATGTTTTGCAAATCCAATTGTACTATTTACTTTTTGTATTTCCTTGATAGTACTATGAACTTTCTCAAAGGAAACAAGACATTAAATCGGATAAAAACAAATTGAAAGAACAAATATTCATTTGAAATAAATTCATTGTGGACCATATTGCATTAAATCACATTCAAGGTAGGAAATATATAGAACCGTCTACTTAGTTTTAAGAATGTAGCTAAACAAGATTTTAATTTTGCTCGTCCACAGATGTCGTCCACTAAAGTGGTGGAAGCGCTCGTCTACAAAATGTGGTAGAAGCGCTCGTCTACAGAAGTCTTTGGAGCTCATCTACTAGATTACTTTGTGTTTTAGTTCTTTTTCTTAAATAATTATTTTCGTCTGCTGACGTAGCAAGATGAACGCGCTTATTTTCAAGTCTTTGGACTTGTTGTACCTAACAAGTTATTTAGGTATTCATTTATAGCTTCGTCTACCAGTCTACTTATCATTTAAAATATAAACAGTTTAAATAACCTTTGGACGGGTAATTCTTTGCACAAGTCCAAGCATTGTATACCTTAAATTATTTTGAATATTCCTGCATAAACTGAACTCACTTGTTAGATCTCAACTAATACTTTGCCAAGCAAATTTAATCCTTTTGTTAGCATCAAAACATTAGAGATTAAATAAACCATAACCACTTTGGTTCCAACAATTTCAAAATGCCTAGCCATGTTCTTTATGCGGATGGTATTTTAATTTTTTGCAGAGCCTCCAAAACAAGTTTAAGCAACCTGTTGTCTTTATTTAAGGAATATGAACAGGTTTCTGGTCAAGTTATTAGTGCTGAGAAATCTAAGTTTTACACAGGTAGCATCTCTGTCTTAAGAAGGGTTGTTCTATCTCAGATTCTTGGTTTCTCTCATGGTGCTCTTCCTTTCACATATCTGGGTGTCCCTCTTTTTAAAGGAAGACCTAAAAGAATGCATCTCCTCCCTATTGCAGATAAAATAAAGTGTACTCTAGCTTCTTGGAAGGGATCCTTTCTCTCAATCATGGGAAGAGTTCAATTGGTAAGATCCATTGCTCTTGGAATGTTAATTTACAGCTTTCATCTATATGCTTGGCCTGTAAACTTATTGAATTCTGTTGACAAGTGGTTGAGGAACTTTGTTTGGGCTGGAGATATTAAGGTCAAAAAGATTGTTACTGTTTCTTGGAATAAGGTTTGCAAACCAAACCATGAAGGAGGTCTCGGCATTAGATCCATTCAACCTGTTAACAGGGCAGGTTTACTAAAGCTGAGCTAGGAGTTTGTTTCTTCAAAGAATCAATGGTGTACTTTGCTTAAGGCTAGAACCATTAGGCATAACAAAGCAATTCGCCACCACATTTCCTCTTCTCTTTGACTTGGAATTAAGTGCTACTTAGCTGAAGTTTTGGAGAATGTCTCTTGGAATTTGGGAAATGGTAGGAGCATCAACTTTTGGGGTGATAAATGACTGCCAAAAACTGTTTCAGAGTACCTGAATATTCCTAATGATGTGCTTGCTGCTCTATCAGCTAAAGTCTCGGATTTCATTATTGATGGTAATTGGTGTGTTCCTAATGCTCTTTTTCTTAAATCCCCTGCTCTCAAAGAGGAGATTGATAGAACTTCTATTACTTTTTCTCCAAGTGATGATCAATTGGTGTTGTCTAGCACAGATTCGGGTTCACTGAGTTTCAAGGAAGCTTTCACTTTTCATAATCCAGCAGGCCAGGTAGTTCCTTGGACTAAATTAATCTGGAATAGATGTGTTCCACCCTCAAAATCCTTTATTCTTTGGAGGATAATGAACAATAAGATGATCACTGATGAAAATTTGCAAAGTAGAGGCTGCATTGTGGTCTCAATGTGCAGCCTTTGTGGGAAGGCTTTTGAAACTACCAAGCATCTATTCTTAGATTGTCAATTTGCTAAATCTCTTTGGAAATGGTTCATGATCAATCTGAACTGCTCTATTGATTGTTCTTCCTTTGATGTTGTTATCTCTATCTGCAATAAAGGCTGGAGCTCGCAGGTTCAGGATATGATTATTGCAGGTATTCTTAACATTGTTTATGTCACGTGGCTTTGTAGAAATAAGGCTAGGTTTGATAATAAGCTTAAATCAGTCAGATCTGCCATGGCCTTAATTCACTCTAATGTTTCTCTGTCCAGTCAGTATAGTAAAGGAACAATGTCTAACTCCATATCTGAATTCACTTTTATAAAAAGCTTCAATGTGCAATATCACCCTATGCCCGCTCCTCGGTTAAAAGAGGTGAGATGGTATCCTCCATTAAGAAACATGGTGAAATGTAATTCTGATGGCAGTGCTCTTGGATCTCCTGGTCCAGCAGCCTGTGGTGGTCTTTTTAGAGATTGTAATTCGGATTTTTTAGGTTGTTTTATAGTCAACCTTGATTCTCAATCATCTCTGCTAGACGAATTACAAGGAGCCATGTTTTGTATTGAGCTTGCTTTCAAGAAGGGTTGGCATCAACTTTGGTTGGAGAGTGACTCTCAAGTTGTGGTGGCAGCTTTTGATAACAATAACATTGTCCCTTGGAAGATTAGAAATAGATGGAACAATTGTGTCTTTCTCACAAAGCAAATGCAATTCAATGTCTCCCATATTTATAGAGAGGGAAATCATTGTGCTGACAAGTTAGCTAGCTATGGCACTAGTGTTTCTGGTTTAGTTTGGTGGGATGTTATTCCAGATTTTATTAAGGAAGAATTTTTCAGGAATATGATTGGTTTACTTAATTATAGGTTTCATTAATTCTTCATGGGTAAGGTTCATGTCCCCCCATGTTTCTTTGTATTCTTTTTTATTTCTTTAATAATATTAAGGTGTGCTGCAGATGATTGGTAGAGTTTGGGGTGCTAACCTAGTTGGGATGTCTTTCTCTATTGTGATGCCTTTGCATGTCTTTTTGCCTTAAAAAAACAAAATGATCAACCAAGAAAATCAATGATCCAAAATTAATCTCCGATTAATTTTAAACCAACATATTTTCAAATCTAAAATTAAATAGAGTAAAATATGGAAATATATTTCTTTCAATCATATCATTTGAACTATTTTTCTAAACAAATACTAATAGTGACAATAACATAATATTATTGTCTAGTAAGCATGCATACACTGCAATAAGACAGTGCTAAAACACTCAATAAAATAATTTTAAATTAGTAAATAAAATTACTTAAACCAAATCACATAAAAAATTAAAAAAATAAACATCCAGATAATTAATCGCTCCAATAAAATATTATAAACATATATGTAAAAACCGGGGTGTTACAAGCGCCGAAGGCACTCTGCCTTTCATTGTTTCTGGATCGTCTGATCAATCGGTCGCTCCATGAGACATTAAGATGTCACTTGTTGTTATTTTATTTTTTTAATAAAGAGTAAAGACCCAAATTTCTCTCTGACAAAAAACACGGAGACATATTTGATCCATGAGAAATAAAAAATACCGATTGGGGATATTATAATCCCCAAATATTTTAAATGAAGTTCAAAATAGTATTTTTTTAACGATAAATTTAGGGTCATTTTAGTCCTTATCGGGGACTATTTTGAATGTCATTTAAAATATTTTGGGACTAAAATGTCACAAACAATACAAAAAAAAACCTGTTTAGCGACCAAAGAATTCGATCGCTAAACATGCTAATTCGATTGTTATCTTGTTTAGCGACCGAATCAAGGGGTAGTAGAAACCCTGGTCTCTAAGGTTTTAGCGACCGAATTTATATTTCGGTCTTAAAATAGAGACCGAATTTTCAGTCACTAAATTAATTAATTCGGTTGTAGCTGAGTTGGTCGCATGATCAGGATAACCTAATTTGGTGACTGATATTCGATCGCTAATTTGGTCGCTAATGTTGGTTATAGTAACCATGTTAGCGACCGATAATTCGGTCGTTAAACATGAAATAATTTAATAAATTTATTTATTTTTCCTATAATTTAAGCTTAGCGACCGATTTGGGGGTTACCATTTCGGTCGTTAATACTAATTTTTATTATTTTAAAAATTAAAAATTTAATTTTTTTTACTTTAATATTCTTCAATTTATTACTGCAACTCACCAATATAAAAAAATCAGAGTGTCATATAAATAAATAAAAATATCATACAATAAAGTAACTGTAAATCCATAAAATGAAAAAAAAATACAAATGAAAATCATCAGTCATGTGGAGGCAGACGCGGAGGCGACCAACCATCCTCACCGTCCATGCCGCCGACGTCTGCCCCCTCACCATCCTCTGAACCAGCATCATCAGTAGCAGGAAGTGGCGGAACTAGAGGAGCTACAGCAGGCGGCACCACTACCAGAGTATCACCCTTAGCAACTGGAGGCTGGATCCTTATCTGCTCCAACACCAACCGCAGTGTTTGACCATGCTCGATGCTCGTCTGCATCAGTTACTGGTGTGCCTGAGTCAAGTGTGCAATCTGCTCCGCCATAATCCACTCTCTCTCCCTCTTCTCCTGAAGCTCCGCGTTCAGCTGCGTGATGGTGTCCTGCATCTGGTTGATATTAAGAATGATAATATATATAATTTGTTGAAATACATGACTTTGGGCTATTTTGATATTATGGATATTGAAATACTTTTGAATATCATTGATCTCTTATGATGCTTATTGATCTAGAAATTATATGATATCATAATCATGATATGAAATGTATTCATAATATTTAATACTTTGATAAAATAGTTTCAAGTTTCTCTAACCAAAATAATTTTGTGCATTTTGTTGCATGCTATGTTGTTACATACCACATAAAGTGTTTGGTTAAGAAACTTGTGACATGGCTTCCATTGAAAATTATTGTAATAATAATGATACCTTAAAATGGTGTTAAGCATTTGGAAGTGAAGCAATTGATGTCAAATATGTTTTGAAAAATAAAGATATGATGATTAAACACGTTTGTGTTGATTTTGTATTAGTTGTTCCCTTAGCAAAGGGATTCAGGCCTTAGAGTTTAAAAATCATGTTGAGAACATGGGCATTGTGAGTTCGTATAATGGGTTTGGTTAGTGGGATCTTGAGTTTTATGTGACTCTTCTCTATGATGTCAGGTTTTTATTTTGAACAATTTGGTGTGTTTTGTGATATTTTCCATTTGATTTGAGAAATTAATGATAACTTGAATATTGTTTTTATATACTTTTGTATATGTATATCAAATGTGAAAATTTGAAGCTCGGCTTCATTAGGACCATTATGCTTGTGGTTGACACCATGTTGGAGCTGAGGCATTATTATTTTATAAGCTCGGCGTCATTGGGACCACTATGCCCGTGGTCGAAGCCATGTTGGAGTTGGAGCATTATTAAAATTTAAAGCTCGGTGTCATTAGGACCACTATGCCCATGGTTGACACCATGATGGAGCTGAGGAATTATTATTTTAAAAGCTCGGTGTCATTGGGACCACTATGCCCATGGTCGATGCCATGTTGGAGCTGGGACATTATGAATTTTGAAGCTCAGTGTCGTTGGGATCACTGTGCCCGTGGTCGATGCCAAGTTTGAGCTGAGGCATTATGTATTTTAAAGGCTCGGTGTCGGTTGGACTACTATGCCCGTGGTCGATGCCATTTTTTAGCCGAGACATTATGTATTTTGAAGCTTGGTGTTGTTGGGACCATTTTGCTCGTGGTCGACACCTTGTTGGAGTCGAGGCATGATGGTTTTTGATTAACCATGTAGTTTCTCTGGCCTTCTAGAATTTGAGAGAAACTGAGGACTAACAAAGAAAGTGACAATATGGTTATTGGATCACACTGGCATGTCATTTTATTGCTACACTCCACACTGATGATTAGTCGATGGTGTCGGTAATTTTTGTAACTATGGAAGGTCCCATATCAATATAGGATATGACTACCGCAATGATTCAATATTGCTTGGCTTTTGTTGGATGGAGTCTTAACTAGGTGTTGCATCTTGTGATCATTTGTTTTGTGGCCACATTAAGTGTATCTTATTACCCTGAGAGTCGTTATCAAAAACGTTTTCTTCAAGTTAAAATTACACAACTGATTTTGCCCAAGTGGGAGAATGTTAGAATTTATTCTAATAATTCTTGTGCATTACAATCAATTGTGGTTTTTGGTTTACGAAAAACGGGCTAATGTTACGATCCATTTGATGATGCTTAGACCCACTAATATGGTGATCTATTCGTAATGGGCTATTGACACTTAATACTGATCTGTGTGGGGCGATATTGTAGACCTTAACCTATAGGCTCGTAATGGGAGGCTCGTAGGGTTATTAATATTATTACTAATATATATATATCTATATATATAGTTGGCTAGGTCCCCTCTGCTGTCACGGATATTATAATCAGTTACTCCACGGCTTGCCCCATTGACGACTGTGACTTAGGGGTGCGTGAACAGGCAAGGGAAGACTTGGTCTTTCGATTTCAGGGATGAGAAACCTACCGCGTGTTGACGACAATTCTAGCGTTGTGATGGCAATTCCTATTTGCGGTTTGTGACCACGTCTTCAACAAGTAAGTACAAAAATCAGTGTTCTAATTTCATATGATGTTATCCATTTGGTTCAATTTTATCTTACAATAGAACCAAAACTCTCTTCAGTGCTTATTAGCACCTCCCATATTTTCAATGGGTTTGATAGGCTTTACAAAATCAACCAGAGGCCCCTCTGGTGAGCATATGGAATAAAAGAAGATGATAAATAAAATATAATCACCACTGCATTTTTAAGTGATTATTTGGAAAGTATGATTCAAATTGATACAAAGAGGAGGAGAGCCTATATCAGGTTAATATTTTGTTGCTATCACTTTTCTTTAAAACATCATGGGGAGAACCTTATAGGCCAGAGAGTCAAATAAAAAAAAACAGAGGGAAGGGTTGTGAGTTTTGAAGAAGAGTATGTAAAACTCGGATTTCAGTTATACATTTTCTGTTTTCTATATTTGATTTTGAATTTTGAAAACCAAAACTTACAGTAACCACCATGAAGAAGGATGCAAATTAATGTACAATGGTAAAATGAAGTAATGACCAATTCCCTATATAATAGTATATTCAAACTCATCCCACAGTCTAGTTGTTGAACATGAACAGATAGATTAATATATTTTATTTGTTAATGATCATATATATGCTTCTTTTTTAGTTGAATTAAAAATGTATTTAACTATTATTCTACTATATTTCCTCTCACTTCTCTTAAAAAGAAACTATTATGGAGGAGAGGTCTTATGTTATAGATGTAATAGATATTTTTTGGTATCCCAGAGTGTCCTCCCAACCGATAGGTGAAAGAGTAATCTCCCGGGGTACTGTGACGCGCCTAAGCGGGCGACCCCTTCCAATGACGTTTTTTTCCATACACACGGATCCAGGGATCGAACCTAAGACAACATGCTTAAGGGACCCAAGCCGCCTTACCACTTGGACCAACACCACATTGGTATAGATGTAAGAGATATTGAAAATGGAAATGTAATTAAATTGGTCAATATGAGCCTGAAATTTGACCAGCAAATTTCATTGCAGGCAAGCGATCACCACCCGTTTATCAGAAATGGATGCACACTTTTAGATGTTATATACGATTCATAATTCTTAGAGAAGTAATAATGTCATGTAGGTTGATGCAGAAATATCAATGATGGAAAATTTAAATTCTAGAAAAATGAAAGATCTTGTATTGAAGAAGAGAACAAAGTTAGATGAGATTTGTCGAAAGACTCATTTAAATCCAGATAAAGATGATTGCAAATCTTGGCTTTCCATTGATAATGAGTGGTATAAATACATAATATTTTCAATTCAAATTTCCTAAAGATCAGTAGCTAATAATTAGAATTAATACAGGAATATTCTGTGATTTGGAAATATAATTACATATATATACAATTAAGCACATGCTGATGTGAAACAAATAATTAAATGCTAATTAGTTAATGCGCCAATACGCCCCCAAAAGTTGGCGGAGGGGTCAACGACACTAATCTTAGAAGCTAGGAACTGATGCTTTGTCTGTGAGAGTGGCTTGGTGAGTAGATCAGCAAGTTGATGACTGGATGGTACATGAGAGACTTGAAGTTCGTTTTTAGCTACAAGATCATGAACAAAGTGGTAGTCCATGGTCAAGTGCTTCATGCACGCATGAAAAACCGGATTTGCACACAGGTAGTTGGCACTGATGTTGTCTGAAAAAATGGTTGGTGGCTTGGATAATTGAATGCCAAGTTCCCTCAAGAGTTCTTGTAGCCACAAGATTTCTTTAGTTGTAGAACCAATGGTGCGATATTCAGCCTTCGTTGATGACCGTGCAACTGTTGATTGTTTCTTGCAAGACCATGAGATTGTATTGGAACCAATATAACCAATGTAAGCTCTGGTGGATTTCTTGTCAGCATTGGCACTTCCCCAGTCAGCATCACAAAAGACGGTGAGATGGAGATTGTTGTTTTGAACTAAGTGTAGCCCATGAGATAATGTATTTTTTAGATAACACAAAACACGCTTTTGTGCTTGCAAGTGAGTAACAGTGGGAGACTGCATGTATTGAGACAATTTATTCACAGCAAATGCAACATCAGGACGAGTTATAGACAGATAATGTAGAGAGCCAATGATGTTGGGATAAGATGAGGGATCACAGCTAGGTGTATCACTGTCTGGAATGAGAGAGCATGTGTCGGACATGGGAGTGCAGACGAGTTTGGCATCAAGCATGTTACCTTTTTGTAAAATTTCTCTGATGTAATGTTGTAGTGATAGAAAAATACCTTTGGGAGTGGGAAGAAGCTCAACTCCAAGAAAATGACTCGAATTACCCATATCCTTTAGAGAAAATTTCAAGGCAAGTGCAGTTTTGAATTTTTGAAGAAAGGATGGAGTGTTACCCGTAAGAAGAAGATCATCAACATACACTAGAAAATATGCCAAAATAATGTCGCGGTTGTATATGAAGAGAGATGGATTACTGCGAGGTTAGGTAAAGTCAAGTTCTACCACAAAAGACTGTAAGGCATTGTACCATGCACGTGGATCTTGCTTGAGACCATAGAGAGATTTGTGTAGCTTACATTGTTAGGATTGGTGTGATAAACAAAGCTCGGTGGTTGAGACATCTAAACTTTGTAACACCCCGTTTTCTCGTGTCTTGACCGGTAATTATATTTTATATTATTACTGGGGTTCTAGAAAATGATTTTGAGGAAAACAAGATCATAGTTGAAACCTTCTATATTGAAGGAAGTTACGGTTAAATTTTGGGTTTAAAACTCTGACGGAAACCGGTTTGCGTTTTCACTGACAGTATAATTTTATTCCGACAGAAAACCCTAATTTCGGCTCGAAAACGAAAAATTTCAAAATGTTGCCACTTATTGGGGACAATATATATTTCAAGAATTTCTACCCAAAAATAAAATATTCTATTTTATTGGGTGAAATTTTAGCGAAAAACAGTCGAAAACCCTAATCAGGTAATCGACGGAGTCGAGAACGGATGTGTAGAGACAAAACCGGGCATCTGATGATGGGACATCTTGCCACCTAGGGTGGTGAGTCATAGGGGTGACTCACCTAGAATTTATCTCAAATAATGATGGTTAAGGTGAAAAGACTAAAATGTCTCCAATCTAACCTATCCTAGTTAAATGACAACCATGGTTAAGGCAAGACATTATCAAATTTTCTTCTTCTTCCTCACATGTGGTCACAATTCAGCCACACCTCCTACTCACCATAACCACTCATTTGTCATGATGATTTCAAGTGAAATGACCAAATTACCCCTAAGTTAACCTAACCTATGTTTGGTTAATTCAACCATGGTTCACAAGGCAATTTCAACATGACTTCTCCTCCTCATTTGTGGTGCAAACCGCAGCCACATCACCCTAGGAGCATCTTCACCACACAAATTTTCATAGCTTGATGATTCATGAAACTAGCTAGGTTATTATACTATATTTTCTAACCAAGCTTTGGTTAATATTCACCATGGTTACCAACAACATTTGGACTGTTTTCTCCCTTGAAGCTCACGGTCTTCTCCCTATAAAAGTCCATCTCCATTTCATTTTTGCTCCTTCACAAGTGTTCATCTTCATATTCTTCATTTTCCTACACAAAAACCCTAAGTTCTTCATCAATATTTTCAAAGGAACTCTAAGTTCTTTATTGTTTCTTCAAATTCTAATGGTATAGTCTTATGATCAATGATGATACCTACACTTCTCTTCATAAAACTTCTTCTTAAATCCATGTTTTCTTCAAGTTCAAATTCCAAGATCTAGTTTTTCAAATAATTCTAGAAAATCATAGAAAAATCATTTTATTGTGAGATCAATTTCTATGAAATCACTATGATTCCTATATTCATCATCCAAGAGCTTGAAAAATTTAGACATGTCTAGCTATTTCTTCTTATCTTGGCCGAAACTATGTTCAAGTGGGCTAGGATGATTTTCTTCAATCTTTAACTTGTTTTCTTGTTGGTTGTTCATGGCTAGGTTTTGTTGGTTCAAACCATGAGGCGTTAGGTGAACAACATCCTTCTATTACCTGACTTTCCAAGTGATCTACAAGTGGTATGGGGGAGATTACTACCATCCTACCTTAATGTAGATATGTGCGTGTGTGGTTTAAAGTATTTGTATGTTGTCTTGTAAACCCTAAGTGTTAGGGTTATGTATTTATGAGTATGTGTGTGATCCTCTTGGAGGATTTAATTTGATACTTGGTTGGGGTATGATATGCCATATGGTTGTTTTGGTTCCAATGATCCCAAGTTTTTCATGATTGTTGTTTGCTTGATTTGTTAAGAAAAATGCCTAATATGATTATTTGAGGCCATTCGGCCATAACTATTTCAGTGAGTTCCATGATGGTTTAATTTATTTGGATAATTTTTATAAGGATTGAATGAGTATAACAGTATAGAAATTGGTTTGGATTGACTTGGATATGTATGTTGAAAGATATGAATTTACGATCCTTTAGGGACTTTTATGCAATTTCTGGAAATTGAGGGACTAAACTATAAATATGAAGATATGTGATACAGTTGAAGTGAATGATGAAATAAGACTATAGAATTTGGTTTGAAGTGATTTGGACCTATACATAAAAAGATATAAGCTTTTTACTAAACAATGACCCTTTTGCAAATATTGTAAAATATGGGGCAGAAATATAATTTCTGTGATTTTTATGAGGACTGGAAAAATATTTCTACAGAACTTAGTTTGGTGTGATTTGAAGTTATAAATAAAAAGTTACAAGGTTTTAAGTAAATAAGGACTTTTTTGCAATTAATGAAAGTTTAGCGACTAAACTGCAATTTTCGAAAAGTTATGTAGCTGGATAGTTAAAGACTGTTTTTCATACCTATCTAATTGTTCTAAAATTCCAAAATTATTTTTGGACTATTAGAGTTTGAAATCGTTGAAAAAAGATTTATGCGATTTATAAACTTAACGACGTTCGGTTAAATTTTTAGGAATTTTATATACATGGAAAGGAAACTGTAAAATCAGTGTTTCAACATCTTAATATGGGTATTATAACCTAGGTGAGTAATATATTCGAGGTGAATAACCATATTTTCAAAAGTATGGATTTTGGGCCTAAAACCAGTAAAAATCAGCGGAACCGTCGTCAAGCATTTTTAAGGATTTTTGAGAAAATGTTTCGAAAAATTTAATACCTATGTACCATTGATTTATTTATGGTCAAAATGATTTTATTTTTATCTAAAGGTTTGGTTTAAAGCAAAAAGAGGATTTTAGTCTTCAAAGACTAGTATTTACATCAAAAAGCAAAACCTAAGTCATAAAGGACTTACTGAAAATATAAACTTAATGATTTACGACTTATGGTGAAGCAAGACCATTTGTTGTAAAGTGTGGATAATTCAATATCCATACCTCCATAAGTTTTAATGGACTAAGAGTTATTTGATTTCTTGAAAGCCAAGAGAAAGGCTCAATTAGAAAAGTGTAAAGAAATAAATGATTGGATTGTTGATCCAATTTCATAATGTGTTAGGACTTGTAAGCAAGTGCCTTAAAACATCTTTACACAAACATGATAAGTCCGGTTAAGAACCATGGATTAGTGAAGAGCCGATGATTTGTACCCGAGAATATCGTTCGTTAGAGATTGACACCAAATGGATTCTGGTGTAATCACGAGGTTATTCGATGGATAGATCAATTAGACGTATTCCGACATTTTTTCCCAACTACATAGTTGATACTATATTCAGAAAGGCCGTTGTGCCCAGGAAGCCAAGCATCCCGGTAGTGGAGGTTTCATAAAGAGCCCGATGTTCCACAGCGTTTGAGATCACATGTGATTATGATAGTACGTACATCATGATTATGATTTGAGCCTTGTGTGCCATGATAGCCACACATGGTGCCTGAGGTGGGCATAGATGAAACCTGTACTAACCATTCCTTTCCAAAATTTCAAATTAGCTCCGATGTTTGAATCGGATATTCCTTGAGGCTGTGTAGGTATGGGACTATATGGTTTCAATCAGTTTCTCTCTATTCCTGTCCTTCAATGGAAAAACCGTGTCTGGTATGCTTGATAAGCTTACCGTTGATTTTGATATAGTATATTCTTGGAGTTTTGAGTTGCAGAATTAAAATGGAAGATAAGAGGAATATATAACTGTTGTATTATGTACCTGTACGTTAGTCGTACCACTGCATGTTTGCCTTATGTGTAAGATAAATGGAAATCTCACCTCCTTATTTTTATATTGCCTATGTCGGTTGGCTATGTGCTTTCTGTATTCTTTTGAGAAGATTGAGACGTCAAGATGTCCCTTGACTTACACATCGTAGAGATTGAGGTTCGAGCATGCAGACGATATGTTGGAGTTTCTAATGGACATCTTCCAGACTGTCGATGGGTTCATGGACCATGTTTTTCCTCTTGGAAGGGGAATGGGCTTAGTTCGAGAGTTACTATTGTAGTAACTCCAGTAGTGTCTTTTACGACGACGTCGGTAGTGGACTCTAATAGAGTTTCCATTAGATCTTGTCAGTTGGGTTTGTTCTCCTCTAGATGTACGAGAGAGGATGGTCTTTTATATTTTAGTTTGGCCAGCTTGGGATGTCTGGAAATTAGTGTTATCGTTAATGGGGCTGCGACTCCAAGTATCTTATATTTTAGGAGCTGCGTCTCCGTATCTTTATACTAAGTCAGTATATTTCTTTAATTTATGTTTATGAGTCGGGTTGGGTAATATGTAATTAATTTGCGAACTTACGACCTAATTATGATAATGGAATATTTTATTATACATTCACTTGAATGAAAGCAGTTATATTTAAGACTTACGAAAAAGAAAAAAATTACCCCATTCTTTTATAGCCAAATTTAATTAACTTACTTTTCGGTCTTAAAATGTCACTTACAATGTAGCGCCCGAGAAGGGCATTACAAACTTCCTCTGTGATTGTACCATTTAAAAATGTATTGTTTACGTCCATTTGCATGAGAGTCCATCCTTTAGAGAGAGCAATACATAGAACCATTTTGATTGTTTGAGGTTTGATGACGGGACTGAAAGTATCTTTGTAATCAATGGTTGGATGTTGGTGAAAACCCTTGGATACTAATCGTTTTTTGTATCTAGCAATAGAGCCATCCGGATTTCTCTTCAAACGGAACACCCATTTGTTGCCAATAACATTGAAGTGAGGTTGAGGGGGAACAAGAGTCCATGTACCATTATGCAGTAGAGCATTGAACTCTTCAGACATGGCCTGTTTTCATTCACTGTGTTTAAGACCCTGAGTCACACATGTTGGTTCTATAGATGGTGGTAGAGGATATTTGGTAGCAGGGAAAACTTTCTTTGGTTTAAAAATGTCAGCATTTCCACGAGTAGTCATGGGGTGTGTTGAAGTTGAAGGCACTAGGAGAGATGCTTCAGCAACTGGTTGAGACAGAGATAATGTGCACACTGGAGAAGGTGTGTTTGGAGTTTCATAGGGGTGGTGATTCGTTGGAGGGGAAGGTGGTACGGTTTTGGGGGGAGGGGGTTAATGTTGATGGGAGTGTTAATAGGGGAAAGATTTGATGAGTTTTGATTTGGAGGTGAGTAATGGTCATCTAGGTTGGAAGGGATATGGGGAAGATTGGGTGCAAGGGACATTAATGTGGGACAGAGATTTGAATTGATTTGATTTTGTGTTGAATTTGAATTTTCATAAGGCAGGAGCATGATTGTAAAGAGAGGGTTGGGATATGGATGGGATTTGGTTTAAATGAGGAATAAATGAGGTTAATTGGATAGGATCAGGAGATGATTGAGTGGGAGTGGGGTTGGCCGAATTTTTAATGGAGTAGGGAATGATATTTTCAACAAATTGCACATGTCTAAAACGTATGTTTTGTGATTTTTGAAATTGTAACAGATGTAAGTACACCATGAAAAATACAAGGTTCAGATCGAGGTTCAAGTTTATTTGTGTAAGGTTTAAGCCAAGGGAAACCTACCCGAAATGGACACAGCAGCACTAACCATATTCGGAGAACACAGCAAACTGATATGCTTATTATGGAACCTGCAATGGTTCCCAGCAAACCAAATCACCCATATGACATTGATAATGGCAGCAAGAATCACATCATTCAACTGAGTACCAAACCTCGTGCTACTGAAGTTAAACGAAGTCTCTAGTGAAGAGTAATCTATAGAGAATGCCATCTTAGACATCAACCAATTCCACATTGACTGTGCATAGCAGCAAGTCAGAAAAAGATGAGCTATTTATTCCTCTTCTAAACCACGTAAGCTGCACTTGGAAGCCATTGTAATACATCTCATTCTTAAATTATCATCAGTTGGCATCTTATGGTGAAAAATCCTTCAAACCAAGAAAGACCTTGCAGGAGGAATGACTTTAGACCAAATCTGTTTGAACTTAGAAGCCGAGTTACTAACAGGATTTCAGAACAAAAATGCTTCTTTGAAGGAAAGCTTGCCATTCACTGATTTATCCCACACAATTATGTCCTCACAATCCTCACATGAATGTGAATTTGATGAATACTGTCAACAATATTTGGAAAGTGAATTTGTAAGCACTCAGGAATGTTCCAGCACTTGTTCATATTGAAAACATATGGAGATCAAACTTTTTAAAAGAATCATAACGTTAGCCAACGCTAGGACTTCTAAAAGCCCCCCAAAGTTCACCTTTATAGGCTGTAGCAAACTCGATATTTTGGATAATTCTAGTTATTCACTTCCCCTTGTAATTGGCCAGTCACCTCCACTTGGACCTTCGTTCCTCAAATTTCAAAGTTTCGTATGTGTTTATGCTAGTCCCACATCGAATAACTCTAGCACTTTCTCTCTTCCTTTTTCATATAAAAACAAGATCTTCGAATTCTTGAACAACCACAAAATACTGATGCCTATTACTTATTTTTGGGCCTATGTTGCTTTAGTTTTTTTTAAAAATATTTTCTTCTTCTCTATGAGCAGTTTGAGGTTTGGTTCGTGAATGCACATGTTCACGGATAACAATTAAGGTAATTTTCTTTCGTTCCTTCTTCTTATTTCTAGCATTTATTTATTTAAATTATTGTCTTTATCATTTGTATTTTATTAACTTTTCTTATTTTTTAATTTAAAGTTCATGAATTGATTCGTTTATTTCATTTTGTTAATTATATTTTGCAATTAGCTCTCCAATAATAGTTCATCTAGTGTAGCTAATTTGAAATTTCATAAAACTATTTTTCCAATATGTACTTTAGCCAATTTTACATCAACACACATTAAGTCATACCCCATACAATAATAAGAGCATAGTTTGTGCGGTATGTTTGTAGCAAAAACGTGATTCTCTTCGAGCCCTATTCAATCACATTGATAGGGCGAAATCAAAATTGTTATAAACATTTGAGAAAGTAAAATAAATATGTCCAATTTTTATAGTCCATGTTTATGCATTTCTTTAAGATTTATGTTGATATACAAAATTAAAGTCTTTATCCATATAACCACAAAGTATATAATGCTTGAAGTGTAAAACATGTTTCAGACTTTAGGTGTCAGACGTGTTGGCATGGAAACTATTCACTATTCACTGATGGCCTCTAGAAGTTCTCCAACTATTCATTTGCGGCCCAAGCACAATAAGGCAATTAGACATGGAAGCTATGATATTAGTGAACCACAATGCATGCAAAAGCAGTGGCACATTTGGGAAAATTGAGAATCAAGATTCCCTTTGGTTTCATCATATTCAATCACACCGAGACACTGATAGTGGAAAGTTTATGCACACCAAATTCTAGTGCTGATCATAGGAGTGAACAAGAAAATTCAAGTTATGTTGTGGAGGAGTTCCTTAAGGATTCTTACAATAACATGAAGAAATATAAGAAGCAAGGTTCTGATAAGGACAAGAAAACTGAGACACCGACGGTGGAAAGTTTATGCACACCGACTTCTAGTGCTGATCATAGGAGTGAACAAGAAAATTCAAGATATGCTGTGGAGGAGTTCCTTAAGGATTCTTAAAATAATTTGATTGATTTTGGAAGGAAAGACTTTGTTGAGGAAGATGACTCTGACTGATCAGAATCACAAACTACAAATAAAACATTGTGTAATTTTTTTTTCAATAAAGGGCACTCATATAAAAAGGGCTGTAAGTACTGATTTAAAAATTTTATGATAAAGGTTATGATTTTGAAAAAAAAAACTATTGTTTAAGACATTTAAATATGAAGTTTTTATTGTGTTCAATATTATTCGTGGCTATTAGGATATTTGTTAAACACGAATTAAGAAATTTCTTGTCAAATCACTAAATGTTAAGCATGTTGACTAACAAATACTCAAGCCCAAGAAAATAGACTTGTTTTTTACTTTTTGTTTATCCAAACTCACTAGTGCAATAAGTGCTTTTTACGTCAGTTAAAATTGATTTTTTACGTCAGAATACTGACTGACGTAAATACAACTGACGTTAAAAGTTAAAATTTTAACGTCAGTTGAGAACTAACGTTAAATATAAAACTATTAACTTTGGTTCTTCAACAGAACTGACGTTAATTTTGTCAAAATTAACGTCAGTTGTTTAAACAACTGACGTTAAACATAAAACTATTAACGTCAATTCTTTAAGACAACGGACGTTAATTTTGTTAAAACTAACGTCAGTTGTTATAACGAAACTGACGTTAAAGGTTTTAATTTTAACGTCAGTTGTTTTACACAACTGATGTTAATAGTGTACTGTATATTTTATAAAATACTATTAACGTCAGTTGTTTGATACAACTGACGTTAATAGATTTTTTTTTAAATTCAGTTTTAAAATATCACTCCCCTCAGCTATCCCTGCATTCAGTAAATATCCCAGTAACACAAAATATCACACACATTACAGAATTGCAAAGGAAAAATGGAACAATGATCCATATGTATGCCTGTTCAGAAACAATATATATTTATTAACATAGGTTATAACTCAAAATAAATACAGAAATATAAATAAAAATAAATGTATACTAAGTTTAAACTACCTATATCAATATCCCTTCGTGATGATCATCACGAGTGGCATGTACATCGTTCACCTGTGTCTCCTCGATTATAGTATGCATGTTTGTTGAAAAAGAAGGAGTCTCAGGAATATCAAGATTTGAATCTTGATTTTCATCACTACCATTATACATGCTTTTTCCTTGGAGAACCACGAACAACCTTTTGTTAGAAGGATCAGTGATGTAGAACACTTGTTTTGCTTGGGAAGCCATTATGAAAGGCTCATTTATATGACCTAACTTGTTGAGGTCTACCAATGTGAACCCCAATTCGTCGGTTTGTACACCACCGTTACTATCAACCCACTTACATTTAAAAATCGGCACCGTAAGCTTAGTGTAATCGAGCACCCAAATATCTTCAATATATCCAAAGTAAGGTGTCGTTGCTTTAACAGGTTTTGTGTCCTTTGACTAGAGAAGTGCATTGCTTCAGCCACGATCATAACCCCACTTTTTTGCATGGTACTCTTGTTATCTTGTTCCTTTGTATAAAAGGAAAAGTTATTTATGTCGTATCCGCTCCAACATATGATGTTGAAGCTAGGCCCACGTGCTTGCCATCTTACGTCATCAGAAGCAGTACTACCATCCTTAAGCATTTCTTCCTTGAACCATGGTAAGAAAGTCTTGTTATGCTTGTTCAACAACCACCTTTCGCTCATTCGAGGGTTTTCTTGATTGACTTTTTTTTTTTATGTTCAAATAAGAAAGACTGAACACATTCGATGTTGTTCAATACATACAAATGTGCTTGAAGCACTTCCTCACGATCCTTGCTATTAATTCTTAAGCCATGTGTACCCTTACCTTGACATCTGATCTCATCATGCCGAGGCTTAGGAACCCCTATAGGATCCGTGTTATGAAGGTAGTCCGAACAAAACTCAATAGCTTCTTCTGCAACATACCTTTGAACAATAGATGCTTCCGGACGATGAGGATTCTTCACATACCCTTTCAAGATCTTCATGTAGCGCTCAACTGGGTACATCCATCTCAGAAAAATCGGCCCACATAATCTAATCTCCCTCAACAAATGAACAATTAAGTGAACCAGTATGTCGAAAAAGGAAGGAGGAGAATACATCTCCAATTGGCACAAGATTGTAGCAGCCTCAACTTCCAAGTCATCCAACATACGGGGGTCAACGACTTTGCTACATATAGAATTGAAGAATGAGCACAACCGAGTAATGGCATGTCTCACATTTTTTGGAGCAATACCACGAATAGCAACGGGCAGAAGTTGTTGCATCAAGATGTGACAATCATGAGACTTTAAGCCAACCAATTTAAGATCACTAGAGACAAGCCTCTTCATATTTGAAGAGTAACCATGTGGAACTTTGATGCCCTGAAGACACCCGCAGAAACTTTGTCTCTCTTTTTTTGACAAAGTATGACATGCTGGCGGCAAATAAGTCCGCATACCATCCTCAACAACTGGAGCTAACTGCTCTCGTATACCCATAGTAACGAGGTCGAGACGAGCATTCACACCATCCTTTGTCTTGACCTGAATGTTAAGAAGCGTCCCGATCACACTATCACACACATTTTTCTCCACATGCATCACATCAATGTAGTGTCTGACATCAAGCTTGCGCCAGTATGGAAGATCAAAGAATATCGACCTCTTCTTCCATATGTTTTTCTCAGCAGCTTTACCTTTCTTTTTGGACTTGCCGAATATAACATCGATGCCCTTTACCCTCTGATAAACATACTCTCCAATTAAGGCCATCGACGTTTCTTCTGTCTCTTGGCATTCATTAAAAGCTTTTTTCATCTTACGATATGGGTGATCACGTCTAAGAAATCTCTGATGCCCAAGGTAAACCTTCTTCTTTCCATGATGCAACTGAGTGTAGCATATGCCTTCTTAACATATAGGGCATGCTTTATGCCCCTTGATACTGTACCCGGACAAGTTACCGTATGCTGGAAAGTCATTGATGGTGCAAAATAACATGGCACGAAGCTTGAAAGTCTCATGAGAATACCCATCAACTACATCAACACCTTCCACCCACAGCGTTTTCAAGTCTTTAATCAAGGGACCTAGATAAACATATAAGTCATTTCCCGGTTGCTTTGGGCCCAAAATCATCATAGACAACATCATGTATTTGCACTTCATGCACAACCAAGGGGGCATGATGTAAATTACCAACAGAACAGGCCATGAACTATGAATACTACTCATGTTACCATAAGGATTCATTCCATCCGTAGCAAGTCCAAGCCTTAGGTTTCTTGGCTCATCGGCGAAATCCGGATACATAGTATCGATATTCTTCCATTGCATAGAATCAGCAGGATGACGAACCTTTCCATCACGTTTCCTCTCATCATTACGCCATCTAAGATTCTTCGCATCTTTCGCATTGGCAAACAATCGCTTGAACCTTGGAATTATTGGAAGATACCACAACACCTTCGCAGGAGGACCCTTTTTTCTCACATCATCAAGATCATCATCATCATCATCATCATCACCACCCTTCACTTTGTATCGTGATAACCCACATTTGGGGCAATCGTGATTGTCTTCATGAACACCGGTGTACAATATGCAATCATTGGGGCATGCGTGTATCTTCTTATACTCCATACCCATAGGACACAATACCTTCTTGGCCTCATAGTTACGGTCAGGCAATGTGTTGTCCTCCGGAAGCAAGTCTTTCAACACTTCAAGCAATTCAGTGAAGCTTTTATCGGTCCAACCATTTCTCGCCTTCACACAAACCAATTTTAGCACCGCCGACAACCGTGTATGAGTAGTACACCCTGGATATAAAGGCTTATCCGCATCACCGCACAACCAATCATACACATGAGCTCGATGAAAAGATTCTTGTCCAATATCACGGATCATATCCTCTACTCGATCATCCTCCATATCTACGTCAACGTCCTCACTTTGGGAGACACTTGCCGTACTACTCAACAACACATCACCATGCCATATCCATCTTGTATAACTCAAGAAAATCCCTTCACAAATCAAATGAGTACGTATATCCTTCACCGTACATTTCGTCGTATTCAAACACTTGACACAAGGACAAGAGAACATTCCATTACTATTAGGAACATTCCTTTGAGCAAATTCTATCAATTCTCCCACCCCCTTCAAATACTCAGCACTAGTGTGCTTACAAACCATCCAACTACGATCCATAACTAGATAGGTCCTGTAGATATACAAAACATATATCCAATATAAGGACAATACGGGAGATTGAAAACTATAGTTTTTGAAGATTGCCAAGCACTGGTCATGGCCTGACAGTGATGTCCATCATGGCCGTAACGTGCCAACTGAACCAGACCATCACAGGCAGAACTAATCACGGCCTAGCCGTGATGAGCATCACGGCCGTGACAGATCAACCGGCAGAGCAACATGCACTCAAAACCAAAAATAGAGACATTCCAAACAACTCAAACTCACGGTTTCAAGTTTCAACTACTGAGACTACAGTTAAAACATACACTCAAAACCAAAAATAAAAAAATGTGCCCTAAAGACTCACCAGAAATAGGTGCTCGCGTGGTGGTGGGGAGGGGAGCTCGAGTGGTGGCCAACGTTCGATGTGGTTACTGAGAGCAGAGGGACAAGGAGAGTTAGTGCGCGGGAAGGGGAAAGAGAGATGTCAAGTTATTGCAAAGAATGAATCGAAAGACAGAGTTAGGGTTAAGAGTGTACCTCACAGTGGTGGCGAAGAAGCCCTCGCGGTGGTTGCGGTAGAGATGAGCTCGTGATTAGGGCAGAGTGAGAGTGAGAGTGAGGGTTGAGAGTGAGGGTTGAGCGTGATGAAAAGAGAAAAGAGACGTACAGAGCGAAGTACAGAAGGTACGCGGGTGTAAACCAAAATAAAACAACATTTGACGTTAGTTGTTTGTAAAAACTGACGTTAAAGGTCATATATTTAACGTCAGTTGTCTTAAGAAACTGACGTTAAAAGTGTATACGTTTATCTAAAAACATTAATTCCTTTGACTATTTATTTAATTGAAGTAAAAATCAAACTTTTAACGTCTGTTGTATTAAACAACCGACGTTAAAAATAAATATTTTTTTATTTTAAAAGCACTTTTAACGTCAGTTGTTGAAGACAACTGACGTTAAAAGTGTATAAGTTTCTGCAAAAAAATTCATTCCTTTGACTACTGTGCTAACCCATGCACCTTGTAACTTAATCCTCTTAATGAGCATTAAGTTTGTAGATAAGTTTTCAAGAAAATCAGAGAGACTCTATTCTCTATATAAAGTGCCATTCTTCTGTATCAGTCTGTAAATACACCCTCTTATTTTCCTCTATATTTCGTGCGTTTTCTATTCCTTCACAATATGGTTCTATCACATTTGAGACTTTTGTTATTTCTTCCTATACCTAGACTTAAAGGTCTCTGTCTTAATGGTCAAAAAACTTGAGGTTGAGTAAATCACATAATATGACTCCCTCACTTTATTCCATCTCCTCCCCAAGTGACTGCGGATAAAGCACAGATGGAGCATCAAGGACTTCAAATGAGGGAGGGGATCGATGCATCCATTGGAGTTTCTGAGGACAGAACTGAGAAGAAATTGATGTTGAAGCAGAAACTTTTTAATATTTTAGTGCTATGTTGCAGAAATTTTTTATCTTTTAATCATGTAATTGTAACTTATGAATCGCTTCAATGAGATACAATTTGATTATACATATAACACTTTTATGTTAAGTGTTTATTTATTTTAATTTTCACAAGAATATGTTTACTAATTCAAGCTAATTAATGAAGATTAAAAATAAACTTGTTTAATATTTACACAAGTTCTCTACACAACTGACGCAAATAGTGATTTAATATTTACAAACTGCCACCACCTCATTTTTAACGTCAACTTAATTTATGACTGCCAAGTTCCCGTATATTACATTATTTCCAATATTCATTCTGCACGTTTATAATATATAGGATTATTTACGCCAGGTATTTATTATACTGAAGTAAAAATCACATTTTTAACGTCAGTTGTATAAAAAACTAACGTTAAAAATAAATATTTTTTATTTTAAAAATACTTTTAACGTCAGTTGTATTAAACAACTGGCGTTAAATGTGTATAAGTTTCTGCAAGAACATTCATTCCTTTGACTACTGTGCTACTTACCCATGCACCTTGTAACTTGATCCTCTTAATGAGCATTAAGTTTATAGATAAGTTTTCAAGAAAATCAGAATAGCTTAGTAACTTCATCCATTGCTCCTATAAATAGCTTCCTTCCATCCTTTTAATTTTCTGCTTCACAATATGGCTCTGCCATGGAGATTAACTTCATCACTCTTACTTCCTATTCCTAGACTCAAAGATCTTTGTCTTAAATATGGTCAAACAACTTCGGAGGTTGCGTAAATCACATAACATGGGTGATAAGGTTGTGTAAATCACATAATGTGAGTTGCTCACCTTATCATCTTTCTGGAGAATCGGCAGCTACTGCTCCAGAACCTCAGCTTTGGAAGCAAATGACTGTTCCAAGACCATTGCTGAAACAGATCGGGTGCACCTTTGCTCAGCCGCTCTGGAAAACTCAGTCACTCGACTCTCCTCTCTTGCTCACCCGTGAAGGGAACAAAGCCTCAACAAATGTTTAGGATTTTAAACCCTTTCAATGTAACTTTTTATAGGATTTTAAACCCTTTCAATTTTCTGTATCAGTCTGTATTACACTTCACGAATGAGATCCGGTTTGGGTTACTGATTCAACTTATACTTCGTACATATATTTTAGTTTTCAAAACAGAAACACAAAACATCAAAGCAATTGTGAAACTGAAACTTTGAGGAAGGCAATGTAGAAGGGTACGTATACTAGATAAATTTTTTTTTATTAAAATAACCTTTAATGTCTGTTGATGAAAGAACATAAGTTAAAAGTGAAGTGACTCACTTTTAACGTAAGTTCAATGAAGAACTGACGTTAAAAGGTTCACTTTTAACGTCAGTTGTTTATTGAACTGACGTTAAAAGTGAGTCACTTCACTTTTAACGTCAGTCCTTACAACAACTGATGTTAAAATTGAATTAATGAAGTCTGATATTTACAAAACTGCCACCGCCCCCTTTTTAACGTCTAGCTTTTGGTTAACTGACGTAAACCTTTCCCGTCTAATGTATATTTTCCACTAGTGACTCTATCTCATTATTACAATTACAAATAAGACCAAGTGAAAAATAGTTTGGTTTTCTCAAACAAATCGGATATGGGATGCAACTTCTGAATTATGTTCTTGTTGTGGAGAAAGAGCTGCATAATCCATGTGTGTCTCTAGGAGGGCATTTGTCCAAACCTCCTTTGATGTGGCAGAAACCGCCTTTGGGAGCTTATAAAGTGAATACTGATGGGTCTTTTAAGCCGTCTTTGGGAAGCTCATCCTGTGGTGGGCTTGTTAGAGATGCTGATGGTAACTACCTTCGTGGGTTTATGTGTAAGCTCGGAACCGGAAACACTCTCTATGCATAAATAAATGCTTTACTTCTTAGAATGAATCTGGCTAGACCTATGGGTTTGCTAATGTTATTTTTGAGATTGACTCATTTGTGGTTGATCTTATCAAGAAGAATCGTCCTTGTTTTCCTTCCTTTAAACCTCTATTTGAAGAGGCCCATTTCCTTCTTTATCTTCCAGATTGGACTACTTCAAATTGCTCTAACCAGTAGAGAAGCAAATTCATGTTCTGATATGCTTGCTAATAGAGGGCATTATAGCTCTTTTGACATTACTGTAGTAGATCAGGTTTATCCATTATTAAGTATATCTCTTTGTAAAGAGGCTGGGGGATGCCCCCCATGTTTGACTATTTTAGTTTTCTCCATTTGATATAAAAAAAAAAGTGAATATCATGGATCTCAGTTTCTGGTTTGTATTTTATTTCTAAAATATAAGGAGTAAATTACACTCCTACATCTTGAAGTTTTTCTAAAAGACAATATACCCCAAACTTCAAAAATACACTCCAACCCTATTGACTTGTTGGCTCTTAACTAAGTTAACATATTCTAACGGAATATATCATTTAATCATATTAATTGTCAATTAACTATATAGTGTGGTTAGCAAATTGAAACTAACAATATAAATTATATATCCTATTTTAAATCTTTTCTCCATCATATTTTTGTTTGTCTCGTCCTATGTAAATTTTGTCTCTTCTAATATTTTTGTTCAGAAGTTATTTAAGCGGTGTGAGTTCTATTATTCTTTAATATTCTTTTTCTTCTTAGTCTAGACTTGATTCAAAAACTTGTTAATTCAAATGCTTTTGGTTGTTTGATCGATTCCCCTCAGCAAAATCTGAAACTTCGTAATTCTTTTATTTAATTTTTTTTAACCAATAGCTTAACTGAGTGCAAAACATAATAAGAAGGCTTGGAAAAAGATTCAAAACATTTAAATGCTATTAGATAGTAAAAAGATTCAAAACATTTAAATGCTTGCTAAAGGCTAGCAAATACAATCTATTCTACTTTGTCAGGGTAGTGGCCAACAAATAATCTTGGCTTCAGATTTATAAAGTCAATCAATGTTTACTTTTATTTGTAAATGTTATCGTCTCTGTTGGTGAATTTATAACTTTCAAATATTATACAAAGATTGAAACTAATAATTTCGATAGTGTATTTATTGTTTTTCAATAACAATAATAAATTTGGAAATAAGATGACTCTATTGTCCAAACCACAACAAGATTGACTACAGTAAATATTATAATCCATGTAATATTAGCTAAAAAGGGAATTTTATGTCACGTGTAGAATATTTGTAACTAAATTAGAGAATCAAACAATATTTTTTTTAATTCTTGTTTAATATTAATTGAAGACATTTGTTTTTGAAACAAAAATTGAAGACTTCTTACTATTATGTTTTGCACTAAATTAATTAAGGTATTGGTAAATTTTTTGTTGCAAATAAAAGAATAAGGAAGTTATGGATTTTGTTGAGAGGATTCAATCAAATAGCTAAAAGTATAGGACTTATTTAGGTTTTTAAACGAATATTAGACTAGACCAAAAAACAAAATTTAAGAATAGAGGGGCTCGCAACACTTAAACGTCTCGTTACGTATGCACAAATACTAGAAGACACAAAATAGGGTGAGATAGGCAAAAATAGGAGAGAAAATATTTAAAAAATAGGTTGTATAATTTATATTGTTAGTTTTAATTTATTAACCACACTATCTATTTAGTTGACATTCAATATGATTCAATGTTAACTATTCAACAAGTAAACAAGGGGATTCCGATTGTCTACCATTGGCACGCTATAACACCCCCCTTGGGCATTACATACCTAACTCAATTTTGTAAAAAAATATTAAATAAAAAGAAATACTGGTTGCTTTCAGAAAATAACACATGTAATTCTCTGTAAGTCATGAAAGTGGTGTAAAAATTTCTTGCGGAATACGGTAAAATTTAATCCATACATTAAAGCAGTAATACCACATATATCTCACTCATCATCATACAAATTATGGTCATATACCTAACAAGACCACCACCGCCTACAAATTTTCCAGAAAATGTTTTCAACATACAAAGCTGAATTTCAAACTGAAAATTCACAAAGAAACATACATAAAGACCTTCTCAAAACAAAATAACCCAAAAGGAAATCCTAAGCCGGTCGCTCTAAAAGCTATCCACTGGGAAAATCCTATGGTCATCACCACGTTCAACGACCTCTTCAAAATTGGGACTAATATCCCGAGTGAAGCTAGAAAATTCCTCTGCATCATATGTACATGAATGTCGAAAAACCACCACAGAGTCCAACAGAAACAACGCAAGGGTGAGATACTGACATATGAGTTTTATCGCGATAGCTACATGCACGACACACAGATCAACAACATATGACAACAGCGACATTTAAAACAATACGATTCATAGTCATAATATAAATACTATTTAATCAAGGGGATTCATACCCGACAACCATCGTAGGTTTATAAAAAAATGCATGATACTCCCAATATCCACTATTTATTTCCTAATCTCCAGAGATCCCAACTTCCATTCAATAACATCAATTGTTTTGTCCGTCAAGGTTCCGAGTTCCAACTATTTAAGTAACTTAACTCGATAGGACGCGAGCTCCAACCCTCATTGTAACGTAATTCACATGAACTCCAATGATAGTCGTAACGTAACTCGGCCTATAAAATATCTCAAATATCCGAGCTCCAGAAATAGTTGTGAAGATGCAAGATGAAAATGCATATGCTTCAAAGATGCGACATTCAAAGTATTTTGATGATGAAGAGCACTCCTATGTAATAATTAGTTATAGGAATATTTGTAAAGGTTTCTCTTTAAATTTAGCTTAAATGACTCAAATGTTTTTAAAAGGATAAAATAAGTTTTTCCTAAAAATAAAAAGTAAGAAATATGTTTTTAAAAACAATCCAAGATTTGTCAAGTTTGAAAAGTGTTTCTGGAACAAGTTTTGTGAAGGAAATAATCACTTTTAAGTTTTTAAGAAAAGTAGTCAACTACCTTGAAAAGTAGTCTACTACTTTGTTCTTATAAATTACAGAAACCTTCTTAAAATCAAAGTAATTGACTACTTTGTGTGAATCTTGAAATCTTGGTTACTGTTAGTAAAAGTAATCGACTACTAAACAAAGTAATCGAATACTTTGTTAAAGTAATCGACTACTTTGGCAGTTAGGCACAAACGGTTGCTGATCTTGAACAAAGTAATCGACTACTCTAAAAAGTAGTTACTATTGTAGTATCTCCAGTAGTGTCTTTTGTGACGACGTCAGTAGTGGACTCAAATAGAGTTTCCACTAGATCTCGTCAGTGGGTTTGTCTTTCTCACGATGTATGAGAAAGGATTTTATTTTCTATTTTAGTTTGGCTAGCTGGGTATGATTGGAAGTTAATGTAACTGTCTATGGAGCTGTGAATCCAAGTATCTTATATTTTAGGAGCCGCGTCTCCACATCTTTATGTTGAGTCTGTATATTCTACGATTTCTGTTTATGAGTCGGGTTGGGTATTATGTAAATGATTTTCGAACTTGTGATCCTAATTGTGATAATGGAATATTTGATTGTCGAAAAAGAAAAAAATTACCCCATTCTTTTATAGCCAATTTTAATTAACTTACTTTTCGGTCTTAAATTGTCACTTACGGTGTAGCACCCGATAAGGGTGTTACATTATTGGTATCAGAGCTGGCCGAGTATTTTGGGAAAGGGGTTTAGGTCTGTTGTCGTCTTTGTTGTGTTTTCTCTGGTTGTGTCTTGTGTTGTTTTGTGTTTTTGGTTCAATAAAGAACCAATGTTTGGAAGGATAATGACGTTAGTCTATCCTTGGCTGTGTTTATGTTCTTTATAATGTTGATCCGAAAGGATACAACATTGTTTGTTGATGTTTTCATTATTGTTCCTAAGGAGGAATAATATTGCATAGATTTTGATGTATTGTTTTACTCCTAGTTCTGACTACCGTGCTTTTATAGAAAATCATGGTTAGTCCGGAAATGAGTAGATATGATTCTGAAATTAAGGATTCCGAAGATATGGTTGTAGCTGTACAAGTCTTGAGGGAGATAACATCAACTGTGGCATGTCATAATGAGGAAATGACGGAGAAGAGAGGACTAGTTGAGTTCTGTCGTAGTAATCCACCTCGATTTGATGGCGAGCTTAACCCGGAGAAAGTTGAGTTTTGGATTACGGAAATAGAAAGGAATTTTAAAACTACGGAGTACCCTGATCATTGGAAGGTAGCTTGTGCGACATTTCTGTTGATAGGAGATGCTGGATTTTGGTGGAGAGAAGCTTGCCCACTGTTAGTGGCAAGACAAGAAGCGATCACCTGGAATGTGTTTCGAAGCGAATTTTTGGAGAAGTATGCTTCCACTGAAGTGAGTCATGTAGAGGAGATTGAGTTCCTGCAGCACGGACAAGAGGACACGACTATCAGTGAGTATGCTGCTGAGTTGGAAGGGCTGATTAAGTTCAAGGAGTTGTATTTAAAGCATTACGAGGAAGTGCGAACGTGTAAGGAATTGGAGGAAAATCTAAAGGTTGAAATGAAGAATACAATATGGTCATTGAAACTACTGCAGTTTCCGATCTTGATGGAAGAGTGTCGAATTTCTCGAGATCTAGAAGTGAGTAAAGGCAGAAAGAGAAGCTTTGGATGTTTCCAAGAGAAACCGTACGCAAGACCAATGTGGACACCACCAAAATGGAAGTGGATTAGTGGTAGTAGTAAAGGTTATGGATCGTCTAGGAAGTCTTTACCGAAGTGCATGAAGTGTGGCATGAGTCATGCTACAAAGAACTGCAAGATTCAGGGCATCATTTGTTTTAAGTGTGGACAGCCTGGACATGCCGCTAGAGTGTGCGGAAAGCCTAAGGATGTACCTTATGGAGACAACATGTGAGCCGAGAGACCACGGACTAGGATTCGATTAAAGAACACTGTGCAAGAGGAGGTAGTCCACCAATATTTAAAGTTTGAATACGTGGGTAGTTGTTAACGGGTAGAATCTTCACAACAAGTAGGACTGAAGTATAACAATCAAATAAATATCTTTAAGTGAAGTGTGTCATAGAAAGTAGACTTTTGACTATAATGTTAATTCTGTGGAGAATCATTTTTGATTTTCTATGAATGTGTAAAATACTGTGTATTTATCAATGTACTACCTATGTTTGTTGCCAACATGTTTCTGAGTTGGTTGAGTTTTATCATCGCATATTTTGTTGTCTAAGTTTTTGTGGAACAATCAGAATTGAATTCTTATATTATTCCTTAATGCAATAATCTTTATAGTTTCTTGATAACTCATAGTGGTTGGGAAAATCCGTTCGGATAATTCCTTGTTGTTGAGAATTGAGTTTTGTAAACTTGACCATTTGCTTTTTTCACAAATGAGTGTCATTTAAAATAGAATGATCTTTTACGGATCATATTTTGTTACCCTTGTTGTGGGTGAAAAGTTATAAATTTAATGGCAGATGAAATTTTGACAATTCACGTCAAAATGTTTTTTATGCCAAATGAATCAGAGTTACCTCGAGTGAGGGAATTCACAAAAAATTATCGTTGCTCTCTTAAAAACCAATATAAGTTTTGATTTAAAATCTAGACTCTTGGAAATTGAGAAAATTATCACCTACAAATTTTGTCTTTTAAAGGAAGTTTCTATTGAGGAAGGAGCTTTATTAGGCTCACGTTTGTAAATATGTAGCTGTACAACGCACTTTTACATTCAGGAACCTATTAAAGAGACTTTTTGTATAGAGAATATCCATTGTTTTTCTATTCATTTTACTTTATTCTGTTGAAAGAGTAAAGTCTAGAGATTATTTTTTCTTCTTGAAAATTCTTTGTTCAAGTTCCAAGTTCTTATTTACCATCGGTGTGTTAGAATCACCACCGTAAATGGGAGTCAAAGTTTTGAATCATTCAAATTTCCAAATCTATCATAAATTCGTGTATTTCATTCTATTGACATTCGAATTATTCGAGTGTGCTTCGTGTCTTGAGAGTTTTAAAGGGATTTGCCTGATTTGTTTTATCGGGTAGTTTAGCAAATACAGTATAAGTCAGAGCGACAGTCTAATCTATGAAGTAATTCATGCCACGTTTCGAAAAACGAGAATGATATGCTTCTGGAGCACGAAATAAAAGGATGAGTTTCGTGTTCGTGTTCGTTTTCCTAAGACGAGTTAATTTCGCGGACAAAATTCTTTTTAGAGGGGTAGTATTGTAACACCCCGTTTTTACTGTTTTTCATTATCGGTAGAATTTTTAATTCTCTATATTTTTATCTGAGATTTAGAAAATGATTTTGGATAAAACAAAAATCATATTTATACTCTACCTTATAGTAGAAGGTTATGGTAAAAAATTAGGTTTAAAATTCAGACGAAACCCGGTCTGCGTTTTATCTAACAATAAGATTTTACTTATCAGAAAACCTAATTTTGACCCGAGAACAAAACAGTTAAGATTCTTATTTTTTTCCAAAGATAGTGGTTATTTTGAAAATTTTCAAAATAAATAGGTTATTATACGTAATCGGGGAAGTACTCGACGATCGGGGAACGATGTAATCGAGAACGGAGATGCAGAGATAAAACCTGACGCTGGGTGGATGAGCACGATGAGTCATCTATGATGACTCATGGGGGTGAGTCATAGGGGTTAGTCATGTTGGTAGTGGCTACGGTCTCAAGAGGGGGGGTGTGAATTGAGATAATGAAAACTTTTTCAATATTTAAACGAAAACAGTGTTTCTTTAAAGAAAATTGGTTTTCACTCAAATTTATTTCCTAAGAAATAGGTTATGGAACCAGTAAAGATGACAAGAAGAATTATAAGTAGTAACAACATATTTTAACACAGATTACAGATTTAAAGATTCAAGTTTAAACAAGTATATGGAGTTTAGGGATTAGAAGAACACGCAAATGGATTTATCCTGGTTCAGCTACCTCCTCTGGTAAGCCTACATTCAGTCCCACACCTCTGTGGATTTCTTCACTATAATCAGCAATTACAAAATTCCAATTACAGCAACACAAGGATAACCTCCTTGTTTGAAAAATCTCCAGAAAGCACACTAGCTTTCCTATACCCAAGGATCCCTTCTATCCTTGTTAAACCCTAAGAGATACCCTCTCTTAGTCACTCTAATTCACAAAAAAGAATTGAGTAGAAGCAAGACTCTAAAAGCCTGATAATACAAATTGAAGTTCTAACTATCGCACTTTTCTCCGAGATAAAGCACTTTGCTTCACAATCAGTATGAATTGAATTTATTGTATGTGTTGTTGTTGTGTGGAAAAGTGTTCCTTTGATCCCTCTTTATATAGACGACAGATTATAGCTGTTGGGATCATTTAAGACAGATTTGGATCTGATTTAACAAAATCTGCTTTCTTGATTCTTGATCTTGAAATGTGATTCTGTTTGATCTTTGTAGAGATTGCGTCCTTCTTGAAGTATAATTGTTTTCATCTGAAAGGATAGCCAAGTCTAGAGTAATAAATCCGTGTTTAATTGAAGAGAAATATATCCGCGTCCATTTGCCACGTCATCAGATGGGAGTATTAGTTTAAGGTTATTGGACGGGCTCCAATTGGTAGACGAGTTTATTTGCCATGTTAGTGGACGAAGCTTCTTATTTACATCAGTGGACGCACCTTCTGTTTCATCAGTGGACGCGCGCTTCTATTTCATCAGTGGACGTGAGCTCCTTTTTTACATCAGTGGACGCGAGCTCCTTTTTCCATCAGTGGATGCGAGCTCCTTTTTACATCAGTGGACGCGTGCTTCTGTTTCATCAGTGGACGCGTGCTTCTGTGCCACGTCAGCAGATGAGATATTCTGTTTTCTTAGTGGACGCGCTTTTGTGCCATGTCAGCAGACGAGATCTTCTGTTTTCTTAGTGGATGCGCTTCTGTGCCATGTCAGCAGATGAGCTCTTCTGTTTCTTTCAGTGGACGCTCTTCATGTGCTCTTTCAGTGGACGACAACTTTTCTGTTTCTTCCAGTGGACGCGCTTCTGTGCTCTTTCAGTGGACGTCAGCTTTTTACTTTGTTGTTCCTTTAGTGGACGAGATCTTTAATTGTTCTTCCAGTGGACGTCAGCTTTTTACTTTGTTGGACGTCATTCTTGGTTCACTTCTTTGGACGAGCGCTTATATTTTCCCTGTGTTGGACGTGCGCTAGTTTTGCTTTGTTGGACTAGTGATCTTGCATGCAACTTAACACGTAATGAGTACGTAGTCAGAATTAGAAATCTTATGTAAAATACACTTTGTTTGTCATACATCAAAACATGAATGAGGGCTTAGTCTTACAAACTCCCCCTTTTTGATTATGACAAATCTTACCATACTTAACCTTAGTTATTAAGAAATCAGAGTGCAACTATTCAGTAAGCATGGTTCTTGAGTTATTTTCGTCCTCCCCCTGTGTTATTGATATCTTTCAAAAGATCAAGTGTTATCATATCATTATCATGAACAAAAAATCATCTTGTATTTATTATAAGTTCTAGTATTTCTTTTCAAAGCAGTTCATACTTATGTGTCAGAGAAATAAAAATTTGCATATCCTAAAATGCATGGTTCATTTTTATGGTTCAAACTTCTCCCCCTTTGTTCGAGAAATAAAAATTTACATATGAGAGAATGCATGGTTCATTTTTATGGTTCATATTTCTCTGATGTATGGTTCATCTTTCTAGTTCATCTCAGATGTATGGTTAATCTTTCTCCCCCTTTGTTATTATCAAAAAGAAACTATGGAGAATATTGAAATCAAACTTAAAAACAGTCTTGCATTCATTGATAATAAAGCATTGCAGAACTTATGCAATTCATTCAAAATACCAAACAAAATTACAGACACCTAGGGACGCTTAGCATCTTGCCCATGTCCTTTATAATTTTCAGTACTTTGTGCTGCCTTGCGTGCCATCTGTTATCAATTATTTTGAGGATAAATTATGCCAAGTTCCCTTCTTATAAAGAAGAAACTCTCCTAATTTAGTGGTTTGGTGAATATATAAGCTAATTGCTTGGTTGTATCTATATGTTCAATCACAAAATCACTACTTTGAATATGATCCCTGATAAAATGATGTCTAATTTCAATATGCTTGGTTCTTGAGTGCATAATTGGGTTCTTTGTTAGATTAATTGCACTAGTGTCATCACATTTTATTGGTACATGATCTAGATAAACACCATAGTCAGTTAATTGTTGTTTCATCCATAGGATTTGAGCACAACTACTCCCAGCTGCAACATATTCTGCTTCAGCTGTGGATAAGGCCACACTAGTTTGCTTTTTACTAAACCAGGACACTAGGGAATTTCCTAATAAATGGCATGTTCCACTTGTGCTCTTCCTATCTAACTTGCATCCAGCAAAGTCAGAGTCGGAATATCCTATTAATGTGCAAGTGGATCCCTTGGGATACCACAGCCCCATTTCTTTTGTTCCTAAGAGGTACTTCATGATTCTTTTAACTGCAGTAAGATGTGATTCTTTAGGATTAGCTTGATACCTTGCACACATACACACACTAAACATTATATCTGGCCTACTTGCAGTGAAATAAAGTAAGGATCCAATAATACCTCTATGCTTGGATACATATATAGATTTACCATGTTCAACTTTGTTCAAGTAGCAGGCTGGACTCATTGGTGTTGCCATTTCCTTTGTGCTTTCGATTCCAAACTTTTTTAGTAGTTCCTTGCAATACTTTGTTTGGCTTATGAAGGTTCCATCTTGGCATTGTTTAATTTGAAGTCCAAGAAAGAAGGTAAGCTCTCCCATCATGGACATTTCAAATTCACTTTGCATTAGTTCACCAAATTCCTTGCATAAAGACTCATTAGTAGCACCAAAAATAATATCATCAACATATATTTGAACAAGTAAAATATTGTGTGCTTTTGTTTTAGTAAATAGTGTAGTATCAACTTTTCCTCTTTTAAAGCCTTTCTCTTGGAGAAAATTGCTTAACCTCTCATACCAAGCTCTAGGAGCTTGCTTGAGTCCATAGAGGGCTTTAGTCAGTTTATAGACATGATTTGGGAACTCACTGTCAACAAAGCTAGGGGGTTGGCTTACATATACTTCCTCTTGCATTATTCCATTTAAAAAGGCACTTTTCACATCCATTTGGTACAGTTTAAAGTTCATTATACAAGCATAGGCTAAGAGCATTCTTATGGCTTCTAATCATGCTACGGGAGCATATGTTTCATCATAATTAATTCCTTCTTCTTGATTGTATCCCTTAGCTACTAGTCTAGCCTTGTTTCTTATTATTATTCCATTCTCATCCATTTTGTAATTCTGAACACCCATTTATTTCCGATTACTTGATTACTTTTGGGTTTTGGAACTAAATCCCAAACTTTGTTCCTTTTAAATTGATTTAATTCCTCTTGCATTGCAATCATCCAATGTTCATCATTAATAGCAACATCAACACATTTTGGTTCTATTTGAGATACAAACACCATGGTATTGCAAATATTCCTTAAAGAGTTTCTAGTGGTTACCCCTTTGGTGATCTCACCAATTATATTGTCTAGGGGATGATTCTTTGAAGCTTGTCACTCCTTAGGAAGATTTTCTTGTTGAAGTTCTGCTTGAGGTTCTTTATTGCTTTCTTCATCTTCCTTTTCCTTGTTGCTCTCCTTTCCTTCATCAGAAATCACTTCATCCCCAAGAGTTTCTGCATCGTCAAAAATGTCCTTTCCCAACCTTTTGGGGTTAGACTCATCAAATGTTATGTGAACAGATTCCTCTATGGATAAAGTACGCTTATTAAACACTCTATATGCTTTTCTAGTTAATGAATAACCTAGGAAAATACCCTCATCATCTTTGGGATCAAATTTCCCAAGATTATCCTTGCCATTATTTAGCACAAAACATATACAGCCAAAGACATGAAAATGAGAAATGTTAGGTTTTCTTCCCTTGAAAAGTTCATATGGATTTTTCTTCAAAATTGTCCTTATTAGAACTCTATTTAAAACATAACATGCAGTACTCATAGCATCAGCCCAAAAATACTTTGGTAAATTAGAGTCACTCAATATGGTTCTAGCAATTTCTTCAAGTGACCTATTTTTCCTTTCAACTACTCCATTTTGTTGTGGAGTTCTAGGTGCAGAAAAATTATGTTCTATACCATATTCTTCACAAAAGTTATCAAACTCCTCATTTTGGAATTCTCCTCCATGGTCACTCCTAATTGAAACAATTTTCACGTCTTTCTCATTTTGAGCAATCTTAGCCATTTTCTTAAAAGCTTTAAAAGCTTCATTCTTTTGTGCTAAGAAAAAGGTCCAAGTGAATCTAGAGAAGTCATCAACAATTACAAGAGCATAGAGATTTCCACCAAATCTTTTTGTCCTAGAAGGTCCATGTGCAGTAATTGTAAGGGTCTACTAGTTGAAACAGTGTTTTTATCCTTAAATGAGGTTTTCACTTGTTTACCCTTTTGGCATGCATCACATAGGCCTTCTTTAACAAACTTTTTATTTGGTAAACCGATTACAAGTTCTTTGGAAATTAATTTATTCAAGTGATCCATATGAATGTGAGCTATTCTCTTATGCCAAAGCCAATTTTCATCTTGTTTGGAAATTAAGCAACATGCATCATTGGAAAGTAAGTTGTCTATGTCTAGCATATAGATGTTATTGATTCTATTTCCAATTAATTTTATGTTATTATCATGAATAGATTCGATCATACACAAATTTGAGTTGAAGTTTACCTTGTAGCCTTTATCACATAATTGGCTTATACTAAGTAGATTGTGTTTGAGTCCTTCCACATAGAGAACATTCTCAATCTTGATTGCTGGACTTTTTCCTATTGTTCCAACACCAAGGATTCTTCCTTTGTTGTTATCTCCATAGGTGACATTTCCACCTTCCTTGGGAGTGAAAGATGTAAATTTTGTGATGTCTCCGGTCATGTGTTTGGAGCAGCCACTGTCCAAAAACCAGCTTGAGGTTTTGGCCTTCAAACACACCTACAAAATAGATTCTTTTATGCTTTTCCTTTAGGTACCCAAATCTGTTTGGGTCCTTTAGTGTTAGTAGCAACATAAGTTCCTTTTGGAACCCAAATTTGTTTGATGCCAACATGAATGTTCTTTCTTAGTCTACAAGTAGCAGCTGTATGACCTTTCTTTAGACAATAATGGCATTTAACAAAAGGACTAGTTGAGGAAATAGGTGGAACAAAAAGCTTCTTAAAAGATTTTTCATGTACCATTGGCTTATATCCAATTCCAGCTTTGTTATACACACCCTTTTGCTGTCCTAATATCGCATTCAAGTTATCTCTACCCGAAGTAAACTTAGATAGAGTTGTATTCAGTTTTTCAACTTCCTTTTCTAGTGTATTGCATTTGGTGCAAATTGAACTAGATGCAAGTAATTTTGAATTTTCATCTTCTAGTTTTTTAAGCTTTATTTGTAAAGATGCATTATCACTACATTGTTTTGCGATGATCTTTCTAGAAGATTTAAGTTGTTTACCAATTTTAACATATTCTTCATGCAATTCATCAAAAGCATCTTGTAACTCATCATAGGTAGGGGAGGAATCATTTACCTCGGTTTCACTATCACTTTGATGATTTGCCATGAGACATAGGTTGGCTTCTTCATTTTCTGATTCACTACTAGTGGAATCCATATCATTATCTTCCCAAGCTATGTATGCTCTTCTAGGCTTTCTTCCTTTCTTTTGCTTGATGTCATTATTCTCATACTTTTCTTTCTTTTGTAGCTTTGGACATTCATTTTTGTAGTGTCCAAGCTTTCCACATTCAAAGCATTTGATTGTTGAGGAAGAGCTTTCACCTATGTTCGTGTTCTTTTTGGTAGGAAAACTGGATTGCTTCTTGTTTCTATTCTTCTTGATGAATCTTTTAAATTTCCTCACAAGCAATCCCATGTCTTCTTCTTCGGATTCTTCACTTTCATCAAGGTGTTCATCTTCATCACTTTCTATTGATTCTTTGGAAATATGAGCCATGAGTGAGAGTCCTTTCTTCTTTTTATCCTTATCTTCATGATCTTTCAATCTATTTAGTTCCAATTCGTGTTCTTTCAACTTGCCAAATAGAGTAGCAATCTACATTGTGTCAAGATCCTTTGCTTCGGTAATTGCAGTAATTTTTGGCTGCCATTCACGACTTAAACATCTCATGATCTTGTTAATCTTTTTCTCATCTGTGATTGTATGTCCAAGTCCTTCTAACTGGTTCACAATGTGTGTAAACCTCTTTTGCAGTTCATCTATCTCCTCACCATTCTTCATGTGAAAGAGTTCATATTCACAGACTAGTGCATTCATCCTTGCTCTTTTCACATCGTTGGTTCCTTCATGAGTGAGTTGAAGAGTATCCCACATCTGCTTTGCCGTTTTGCAATTGGAGACCCTGAAAAACTTATCATAATTCAAAGCAGCTGTTATAATATTTTTTGCTTTAGCATTATAACCTACTCTTCTTTTATCATCATCATTCCAGTCATCTTTTGGTTTAGTTTGTTTGTTTCCCTTACCATCAAGAGTAAATGGAACATAGGGACCATTTTCAACAGTATCTAAAACATCTAAACATGCAGCCTCAAGAAAGATAAGCATTCTTTCTTTCCAATACATGTATTGGGAGCCATTAAAGGCAGGGGGTCTAGTGAGTGAAGCCCCATCACCCAGGATATCATTTGTAGCCATCTCTTGAAGCTATTAAGCTTTGTAACAAGAGTTTTAGCCCTGATGCCAATTGTTGGTAGTGGCTACGGTCTCAAGAGGGGGGGGGGGGGTGATTTGAGATAATGAAAACTTTTTCAATATATAAACGAAAACAGTGTTTCTTTAAATAAGATTGGTTTTCACTCAATTTTATTTCCCAAGAAATAGGTTATGGAACCAGTAAAGATGACAAGAAGAATTATAAGTAGTAACAACAGATTTTAACACAAATTACAGATTTAAAGATTCAAGTTTAAACAAGTATATGGAGTTTAGGGATTAGAAGAACACGCAAACCGATTTATCCTGGTTCGGCTACCTCCTCTGGTAAGCCTACGTCCAGTCCCACACCTCTGTGGATTTCTTCACTATAATCAGCAATTACAAAATTCCAATTACAGCAACACATGGATAACCTCCTTGTTTGAAAAATCTCCAGAAAGCACACTAGCTTTCCTATACCTAAGGATCCCTTCTATCCTTGTTATACCCTAAGATATACCCTCTCTTAGTCACTCTAATTCACAAAAAAGATTTGAGTAGAAGCAAGACTCTAAAAGCCTGATAATACAAATTGAAGTTCTAACTATCACACTTTTCTCAAAGATAAAGCACTTTGTTTCACAATCAGTATGAGTTGCATTTATTGTATGTGTTGTTGTTGTGTGGAAAAGTGTTCCTTTGATCCCTCTTTATATAGAAGACAGATTATTGCCGTTGGGATCATTTAAGACAGATTTGGATCTGATTTAACAAAATCTGCTTTCTTGATTCTTGATCATGAAATGTGATTCTGTTTGATCTTTGTCAAGATTGCATCCTTCTTGAAGTATAATTGTTTTCATCTGAAAGGATAGCCAAGTCTAGAGTAATAAATCCGTGTTTAATTGAAGAGAAAAATATCCGCGTCCATTTGCCACGTCAGCAGACGGGAGTATTAGTTCAAGGTTATTGGACGGGCTCCAATTGGTAGACGAGCTTTATTTGCCATGTTAGTGGACGGAGCTTCTTATTTACATCAGTGGACGCGCGCTTCTGTTTCATCAGTGGACGCGCGCTCCTTTTTTACATAAGTGGACGCGAGCTCCTTTTTCCATAAGTGGACGCGAGCTCCTTTTTACATCAGTGGATGCGCGCTTCTGTTTCATCAGTGGACGTGCGCTTTTGTACCATGTCAGCAGACGAGATCTTCTGTTTTCTTAGTGGACGCGCTTCTGTGCCATGTCAGCAGATGAGATCTTCTGTTTTCTTAGTGGACGCGCTTCTGTGCCATGTCAGCAGACGAGCTCTTCTGTTTCTTTCAGCGGACACGCTTCATGTGCTCTTTCAGTGGACGACAGTTTTTCTGTTTCTTCCAGTGGATGTCAGCTTTTTACTTTGTTGTTCCTTTAGTGGACGAGCTATTTAATTGTTCTTCCAGTGGACGTGCTTCTGTGTTCTTTCAGTGGACGTCAGTTTTTTACTTTGTTGTTCCTTTAGTGGACGAGCTCTTTAATTGTTCTTCCAGTGGACGCGCTTCTGTGTTCTTTTAGTGGACGTCAGCTTTTTACTTTGTTGTTCCTTTTGTGGACGAGCTCTTTAATTGTTCTTCCAGTGGACGCGCTTCTGTGTTCTTTTAGTGGACGTCATCTTTTTACTTTGTTGGACATCATTCTTGGTTCACTTCATTGGATGAGCGCTTATATTTTCCCTGTATTGGACGTGCGCTAGTTTTGCTTTGTTGGACGAGTGATCTTGCATGCAACTTAACACGTAATGAGTACGTAGTTAGGATTAGAAATCTTATGCAAAATACACTTTGTTTGTCATACATCAAAACATGAATGAGGGCTTAGTCTTACAAGTCATCTTGCATTAAATGCAGGTAATGATGGTTATATGTAAAAAGACCAAAATGCCCTTGATCTTTAAGTAAAATTCCAAGAGTGTCCCTAAGTGAATTTTGACCAAAATACCCTCTAAATCTACTTAATTTCGTGCAGCACCTCCACTAAACCAAACTCATTTCATTTTGATTTCATTTCATACCTTTCTCTCAAAAACCCTAATAGGGTAAACAACGGAACCAGACACGAATATGCAGAGATATACCGGGAGAACAGAACGACAAGTCGTCCATGATGACTCAAGAGGAATGACTTACCATAATGACTCACCATAGCCATTAATGTGCATTTATGACAAGTAAATGTGAAAAGATTAAAATACCCCTAACCTAACCTATGTCTAGTTAACTCCAACCAAGGTTTGCCAACCATGATTTGTAACTAAAAATATCTTCTTCCTTCTTGTGGTCCAAACTCAGCCACACTACCCTAAGAGTATCTCCACCACATATTCATTTTATAGCATAATGATTACTTATATGTGAAAAGTCCAAAATACCTTTAACCTTTCCTTGTAACTCCAAGTTTGCCATGACCACATTTTTGACCATTTGGTCCCTTGAAGCCACGGCCTCCCCTCTATAAAAGGCTATCTCCATTTCATTTTTTCTCCTTCACAAGTGTTTCATCTTCTTCTGACCCTTTTCTGTTCTGAAACTCGAAAAAATTTCTACATAAAAGTTGTTCCTCTTCATCGCTTCTTTCCAACGAGCTAAATATCACCAAAAACGGATACGTATATTGGGATATATACCCAAATTACCAAAACAGCTCAAAATCCTCAGCATCCAAAGAGAACAGTGGAAAGAAGCCTCTTTACGCCCCTGTTTTGATCCGAATCAAACAAAACCTTAAACATAAAAGTTGTGCCTCTCCTTCTTAACTTTCTAACAAGCCAAATTTTGTAATTTTTAGATGAGTAAATCGTGAGATATGCTCATAACATCACCACACCCTCAAAGCTGTCAAATTTTCAACTAAGCTTGTTTTGATCATTACTCCTCATCAAGAGGTAACCTCTCTTCTACATGATCAATCATGTCTTTTTTTTTTCATTCATTTCATGATTTTCATGCCATGATCATCATTTAAAATTCTTAGATCTAGAACTTTGAAAATTCTTAGAAAATCATAGAAAAATCATTTTAATGTGAGATCAATTTCTATGATCTTCATATGACTTCTACTTTCACTGTCCAAGAGATTGAAAAATGACTTCTATTTTCACTGTCCAAGAGCTTGAAAAATTTAGAGATCTCTAGCCATTTCTTTCTATCTTGGCCGAAACTATGTTCAAGTGTGCTAGGATGATTTTCTTCAATCTCTAACTTGTTTTCTTGTTGGTTGTTCGTGGCTAGGTTTGTTGGTTCAAACCTTGAGGCTATAGGTGAACAACATCCTTCTATTACTTGACTTTCCAAGTGTCTACAAGAGGTAAGGGGGGATATTACTACTATCCTACCTTAATGTAGATATGTATGTGGTTTAAAGTATTTGTATGTTGTCTTGTAAATCCTAAGTGTTAGGATTATGTATTATTGATTTATATGAGTGTGATCCTCTTGGAGGATTTGATTTGATGTTTGGTTGTGGTATGATATGTCACATAGTTGTTTTGATTCCAATGACCTTAAGTTGGAATCAAGATTGTTGTTTACTTGACTTAGTAAGAAAAATGCCTAATATATTTATTTAAGGCCATTCGGCCATAACTGATTAACAGGGTTTCTGTAACACCCCGATTTTCACTGTTTTAAATAACAAAAATAAGTATGATTATGTTTATATATTTATTCTACTTGAACGTAGAAAGCTACGATTAAAATTTAGGTTGGAAAGTCAGACGAATCCCGACCGGCGAATTTCATTGACAATATAATTATACTGCTCAAAAGGCCCAATTTTAATTCGTGAACGAAAAACTCAAGATTTTTATTTTATTTCCTACGATAGTGTATTTTTAGAATTATTTCACAAAAAGTGAAATATTATATTTTATCCGGGCGATATCTTAATCGGGTAAGCGATGGAGCTGAATACGGGATTTTCGAGAGCCGCTAAGGGATAATGCCAATGAGTCATCTAAGATGACTCACCCATGTGAAGCATTTATGATGCACAAGGTATCATCATTACCAACTATAAGGAAATTGTACTTAGGTCCTTAAACTTTTTCTTAATTGCCTTTTGGTCCCAAACTAGTTTCCATGATCTTCCAAGTGAATTAGATCAATTTTGGCTCATCCAAACCAAGTTTGGGCTGCGGTTTTTGGGCCCAATATTATGGTCATGAATTCATTTTGCATGAGGCAAATTTCTACTTTTAACTTTCCTATGTATTCATTAAGACTTAAGCATTTTTATGCTTGAAAATTCAAGTATTGGACTTGGACTCCTCAAGCCCATTTGGCAAGGCCCAAGCCCAAATCCTTGGCTCATAAACTCTTGAAGAGTCAAGAGGACTCTAGCTCATTCTCACACTTTCTATCATCTTCTACATTCTTCATTTTCTCTCTAACTCAAAAGCTTGAGTTTGTGAAGCAAGTGTGTGATTCCTTGCCATTTTTCAAGATCCAAGAGGTGATTCATGTTCTTCATCATCTTTAGTTGTTGTTTCTTCAAACCATTTCTTGTTTTGAAGCTTATTTCATTTTGTTCATCTTAGTGTTCTTGACTTTGTAAATTCATATAAAATCATAGAAAAATCCCATGAGGTTGAAATCAATTTCTATGTTCTTGTCATCATACATATGTTCATAATCCAAGAGTATGTTGAAATCCAAAATTTCCTCCCCATTTAGCATGCTAAGGCCGAACCCTATGTGGTTAGTTGGAGGAAGATTTTGTTCATTCCTTTGGTAAAGAATCATGTATATTAGCTTGTTAGTATATACGTTTAGGGAATCCAAGTTTTTTTGTCAAACAAAAATCCCTAGCCCTATGAACATGTCATGGCCGAAACTAGGTGTGTGTGAGTTAGGAAGTTTTGATTTCCAAACTTAGTTGTTTAGCCACTAATCCATGATCTTGGTTAATTAAGGATCATTAATCCATGACTTAATCATGATTAGGAATTTTTAGTCACAAAGACCCTTGAGCCGTGACCATGTAGGAAGGATTTTGATGGTTTTAATTGTTTGATTAGTCATTGATTGATTATGGGTGTTGAAGGTTAAATGTATCGATTATACGTGAGTCGTGAACCGGAGTTTGACGTACGTTCGAGGAAGGAGATCGGAAGATAAATTCTATTAGAGGTAAGAGGGGATTGCCTGAGGGATTTTTCCGATGGCTACATGCTATCTGTGTTGGTCTGTATGATTTATCTGTGGTTGTGGTATTTGGTTTGTGGTAGTGCTATTTATTTGTATATGGTTATCTGCATTTAATTATTTATTTGCGGTTATATATTATGATGTTGTGATGCATGATCTGCCTGGGAAAATTGTTATGATGTTGTTGATTGTTGTTTGAGAAGCCTGACAGTGGTCAGTGCCCAATTAAATTAATTGGATTAAAGTTTTAAGAAGCTTCATAAATTATATTCAATGTTTTAACGGTAAAATATTGGTATATAATATTAATGGAAAATTTTAATTGGTAAAAATAAGGAATTTTGGAAAATATCATTATTTTAATGATTTATTACTATAAGAGTGAATTATGAGTCACAATGAGAGCGAAACAGTGAAATTATTTTTGTACTGCTAATTTTAACGTAAGAAATTCCGTAATATTATAAAAAGCTATTTTATGAAATTAATTGTTGAAAATAAGTTAATTATGATTTTAGAAAATTATTTAAGTGGAAAAATCTAAGTTTTGGCTTAAAAGGCTTTAAAAGTGATAATTGACGGCAAATTTGGAAAAGTGTCGATGGTTAGTATTTTTAAACGGCAGAACGTATTTTAAGTAAGTTTAAAACCTCAAGTGACTCACCTTTGTGAAAACTAAGTTTTATTATTTAAAGATTTTATTGAAGAATTTCCCATTTGAAAAGATTTTCCGAAAGCAAAATTAATTCAACCGTGTTGAAAGTGGTGTTGAACTTAGTAACCGAGACGTCGGGGTACTAAGGTTCTTTGTTGTTAAGGACTTTGAGGTCCTGTAGACTTTGTGTCCACTGTAAACGTGGTGTATACTGTGTTTAAACATTTAAGATGTTTTCTATTACCACTAACCTAAGACTGATTGCAAGGTTTAGGGGTTTCGTGATTGAGCACTCGTATTTTGAGGTCCTGTGTTATTAATGAAAGTGTTTAAAGATGTGTAAAACTGTAATGGGCCGTAAGCTTTTGAGCTTCGACAAGGAAAGATTAAACACAAAGAAAAGTGTCAAGAACAGAGTGTTTTTGCATGCATTTGGCAGATGTGCCCATTATGTTCTAGCTGCGTGCCTGTGTTCTGGCTTGTTCTAGCTGCATGCCTGTGTTCTGGCTGTGTGCCTGGTGTCCTGACTGCGTGCCTGGAGCCTGATCAACTCATCACTTGTTGGGATATCTCATGAGATTAAGTGTGAATGTTTAGATGGTGTATATGAAGTGTTCATGCATATTTTTCCAAAGGATGATGTTTGGGGTGTGAAACCCATTGTGAGATTATATGTTTTAGTATGAATGCTTGTATAGACATAACATATATATGTGTGTTTTCTGTTGTGTCGCGCATGTGGTCGTCGAGTTAAATCCATATATTGGTTTCTCATTCTTGCATGTTTTATTTGTGGTTTCTTTGTTGTTTATATATTGGGGGAGTTCAGAGGAGCCACTCAAGGATTATGGTGTCAACAAGAAGAAGGCTACTTAGCTCGGAGTATACTGACGCTACTGCCTTCTGTTATAGTGTTTATACTATTAAAGATCTAAGTGTGAAAACAATATGAGGCAGTATAGTTGTATGACTTATATATACTTATATATTTAAGTTTGGTTATGCTTATTTGGTTGTTGTAATGTTGAAAAAGAAAAGAAAAAAATTTATCACGATTTTGAGAATGAGAAATAATAATAACAAGAAAATATTATTATTCCGAAAGCAACCAGCAAATATTCTTTTAATTTATTTTCTGCAAACAGGTAACCATGTAATGCCCAAGGGGGGTGTTACAGTTTCAAGTTGAGTTAATTTGTTCGAATAATTTTTATAAGGATTGAATGAATATATAAGAATATAGAAATTGGTTTGGATTGATTTGGATGTGTATATTGAAAGATACGATTTTATGAGTCCTTAGGGACTAAAATGCAATTTATGAGAATTTCAGTGAATGTACTGAAATTCAAATTCTTGTGTGTTAAGATTGTAGTCTTTGATGAGACAAAACCATATAAATTGGTTTGGTGTTAATTGGATTAATACATAAAAAGTTAAAAGTTTTTTTTTGTAAAAAAAGACCATTTTCAAATACTGTAAAATATTTGGGGGCAGAATTGTAATTTCTGGAAATATGAGGGTGTAACACCCCCCTTGGGCATTACTACATAACACGTGCGGAAATAAAATTAAAAGGATAATTTGCCGGTGCCTTCGAAAAACAATTTATATAAGTACATAAGTGTCTGAAATTGGGTATAAAAATTTTGTCACGACTCCACACCTAAGCCTTGATCAACACACAGACTTACTATCATTGCCTGGCAAGCCTATTTCATTTAAAGAACATACTTAAATAAAAGCTAGTATTTTTACAAAAATTTCAACAGAGTCTCCTCCGTAATTTGGACATCCCCGGGTAAAAGAATACCTGCTAAAATAATTACATTTTCATTTCCAGAATTTCAGTTACACCAAATACATCCAGGCAATAATATGTAAATATATATATATTATATATATATATATATATATATATATATATATAATATATATATATATATAAATACATCCAGGCAATAATATGTAAATATATATATATTATATCCATAAGTTGTACAAGACCAAAAGGAACAGCTTAGATTTTCATTCAAAAGATATGCTCTCCGAGCCATAAACATTCCATTTTAAAATAAAGGCTCTCTGAGATACTCATACATACTTATAAAAAATAATCTAAATCTCAAACCCTAAGCTGGTCGTTCTAAAAGTTATTCCTGAGAAAACTCACGTGATCATTCCACAATCAAGTATCTCATCAAGCAACTAGATCTAAGTCTCTGAGTGACTTAGGGAGACTCCTTTGCACCATCGGTACTAAAGTACCCAAGGAACAATAGCGAACCAGAAGAAACCTGAAATATCTGTAAGGGTGAGATGCCAATATATGGATTTAACGCAATAACTAATTGCACGACACCACATAACATATATACATCTATCACACGAGCATTTATAAGCTAATAGTTTATCAATGGGTTCAACACCCCACACATCATCGTTTAAAAATTATGCATGACACTTTATATTCATCATCTAATTTTTGTCCTAATATCATGAGATATCCCAACATATAATGAGTTGATCAGACTCCATAGCCACACTGGCTAACTTGGCACTCTGCCAATAGGTGCGCAACCTCTTCCCATCCACACAGGCACACAAGGCCAGACACACAAGGCCAAACACATTGCTAATGTCCACACTCAGGGCACCAATAGCAAGTAAGATGGGGGCTTCATGTCCTCACTAGGCACATGAGATAAATGCATATCGTAATTACCTTTCGCCGCTGGTAATTGATGCATTAAACCACAAACCGCAAGCACGTCTGTCAAATGCATGTAAAACACTTTTGTTTTGTTCTTTTCTTTGTGTTCAATCTTTCTTTACCGAAGCTCAAAATGGCTTACGACTCACATAGTTTTAAAACACCTTTAAAACTTTCATCCCAACACAGGACCTCACAGTCCATAAAACTTTTATCACAACATAGGACCTCACAGTCCGAGTGCTCAATCACGACACCTCTCGACCGGTGCACCAGTCTTAGGTTCGTGGCACTAGAAAACATCTTCAGTGTTTCAACACGGTATACCTCACGTATACGGTATAGGCCCTCAAAGTCCAAATGACTGAGTCCATCACAACACAGAACCTTAGTACCCCGACGTCTCGGTTACTAAGTTCCACACCACTTTCAACACTATTGAATTAACTTTTAATTTTCAGAAATTCTTTTCCAAATTGGAAATTCATTAACAAAATCCTTAAATAATAAAACTTAGTTTTCACAAAGATGAGTCACTTGAGGTTTTAACTTTCTTAAAATATGTACTGCCGTTTCAAAACACTCGCCTTCTACACTTTTCCAAATCTGCCATCAATTATCACTTTTAAAGCTTTTTAAGCCAAAACTTAACTTTTTCCACTTAAACAATTTTCTAATATCATCATTAACTTCTTTTCAACAATTAATTTCATAAAATAACTTTGTATAATATTGCAAACTTTCTTACATAAAGATTAGCAGTACAGAAACATTTTCACAGTTTCGCACTCATTGTGACTCATAAATTATTTTTATACTAATAAATCATCAAAATAATAATATTTCTCAAAACTTGTTATTTTTCCAAAATAATATTTTCCACCACTATTATATTCCAACATTTCCCATAAAGCGTTGAATATAATTTACACAACTTGTTAAAGCTTTTATCTGATTAATCGGTTGTGCACTGACCACTGTCAGGCTTCTCAAACAACATTCACAAACAACATTTAACAACAGTTATCAGAATTATGTCACCAGGCAGCTCATGCATCATAGAAACATAATATACAACCACAGATAATCAAATAATTTAAAATCAAATCAAACACCAATACTCAGATAAACAACACAACATAAACCACATAAACATATAACCACAACCACATAAATTATACAGACTACACTACAAGCAAATGGTTATTGAGAAAAATCCCTCAGGCAAGCCCCCCTTACCTTTGAAGACAAGTAAAGGATCCTCGTCTTAAGGTTCACGTTAGCTCCAAGAGTGTAACTATCTACTCCATCAAGCAAGCATAGCCGTGTCAAACGTCTCAGAGAGGGAATCCAACAACGCGCAACAACCAGAAATTAAGAAATCAATTACACATGATCAAACACACATTCTAATTTGATCTAAACATTTTATCTTATTACCAAACAAGGTTATTTTCAAAGAAAATCATGTTTGAAGCTCACGCTTCACAATACCCTTTAAGGAAACTTTGTTTTGATTATAGGATCATGAAAAAGAACTTGGGAATCATCAATTAAGAGTCCTAATTGCACTAAATCATAATTAATTTCACAAAAATAGAACCAAATTCAAATGAAATCAAATTGGGGTTTAGGGCTCCTAAATACAATTTAGGGAAAACTCATTTTAACTAAAGAATAATGAAATTGGTTTAGGGAAACACTAATTCACAGTCCCAATTTCATAAAACAAGCTTTAATTTTAAAATTAAAAATCTGAAATCAAAGGGTTAGTGTTAGGGTTTCAAATCAATTTGGGGGTTTTGAATCTGAGACACAAGAGAGGGTTTTGACTCACCCAAGGAAGGAGAAGAAGAAGAGACAAATAAGAAGAAAGAAAGAAAGAAAGAAGAAGAAGCAGAGAAGAAAAGAAGAAAGTGAGGGAGAGAGCGTCGAGAAAGAGAGAGAGAAAAGTGTAAAAGTTGAGTTTTTAAACTAATTACTTAGTGATAGGTACAAAATGAGTGATAAATATTAGGCCTAAAATAAACATGTTTTTACTTTTTGGAATCTAAAAATAAAGATTGATAAAGATATGATTTCGAAATTCAAATTAGAGTAAAGATTAATAGTTGAACTGGTCAACTAAGAAAATACTCGGTCCAAAATTTAATCTCCGATTGATGTCAAACCAGTTTAATTTCAACTCTAAAATTAAATAGAATAGGAATATGAAAATCTTTTCTCTTAATCATATTATTTAAAATATTTTTCTGTACTGGTAATAATGGTGACAATAACGTAAATTATTGTCTAATAAGCGTGCATTCACTGAAATAAGTCAGTGCTAACGCACCCAATAAAATAATTTGAAGAGAGTAATTTAATTACTCAAACTAAACCACATAACAAAATGAACATAAACATCCAAATAAAATAATTAATCATAGGTGTAAAAACTAGGGTGTTACAGAGGGTAACTAAAAAATATTCCTAAAGAAGTTGGTTTGGTGTGATTTGAAGTTATAAATAAAAATTTATAAGGATTTAAGTGAATAGGGATCTTTTTACAATTAATGAAAGTTTAGGGTCTAAATTGAAATTTTTGAAAATATATTTAACTGGACAGTGAGAGACTGTTTTTCATGCCTATCAAACTGTTCTAAAACTCCAAAATGAGTTTTGGACTATTAAAGTGTAAAATCGTTGAAAAAGGATTTATGTGATTTACAAAATTAACGACGTTCGGTCAAATTTTTAGGAGTTTCGTATAAATGGAGAGTAAGATGTAAAATCAGTGTTTCAACATTTTCATATGAGTAATATAACCTAGGAGAGTAATACATTTGATGTGAAGAACCATGTTTTCAAAAATATGGCTTTTGGGCCTAAATTTACCGTCGTTAAACGTTTTTAAGGATTTTCGAGAAAATGTTTTGACAAACGCTACCTATGTATCTTTGATGGAAAGTATTCTTGAAAATTGATTTGATTTTATTTAAAGATTTTGGTTTTAAGACAAAAGGATTTTCGTCTTCAAAGACGAGATTTTACTGCAAACTGGAAAAAAAACCTAAGTCAAGAATGACTTAGTGAAAATATGAACGTAATAATTTATGACGTGGGGTGGAACATGACCTTATGTCATAAAGTATGGATAATTCATTATCCATATTCCATAAAATTTAATGGACTCGGAAGGATTTGCTTTCTTGGAGGCCAAAGAAAAAGGCTCAATTAGAAAAGTACAGATAAGTAAATAATTGGACTTGTATTCCAATCTCATAATGCATTAGGACTTTTAAACAAAGTGTTTTAAGATATCTTTACACAAAGATGAAAAGTTACTTGAGAACTTTCGTTTGATGTTAAGAACATCTAGCATCGGAGAAAGCACGTTAAGAGAATTTCGATGGAATCAAGATGTCATCAGATGGAAAGACAAGAAGAACGCATTTTCTGGCAATTTTGCCTAAACACATAGTGAAACTATGTTCTGTAAGGCCGTTGTGCTTAGGAGATTGAGCTAACACTTTAATTCGCGTGCGAATTTCGTAGGGCCGATCTGGTTGATGCTTGGGGATGTCGGGGTTATGAAATACTCACATAGGCCCAGTGGGTTGCTCCTCTGTGGCGTGGTGATCTGGCAATACACCGACATACTTGAATAGACGCTACGTGTTTTTTGGTAGTGTATGATGTTCCCGAAAAAGCCTATGACGTGCACATCCTCTTCTATTGACTCATTCTTTATTACCCAAGGCTGGTAGACTCTGGAACAATCCTCCGAACCACTCTCTCCCACTATTCGTAAAACCATGGTATAGGAATTTAGAGGTCATTCCTCAAGTCTTAGATGTCTTCTATCTAGTAAAACGCGGTGTTGTGGTCATGTTTTTGTGAAACATTATTGTTTTGTTATGAGTGTAAATATGATTGCTAATTATTAATTGTACGTACCTGAGAGTCGTACCACTGCATGTCTGCCTTATGTGTAAGATAAATGGAAATCTCACCTCCTTATTTTTATATTGACTATGTCGGCTGGCTATGTGCCTTCTGTACTATTTTTGACAAGATTGAGACGTCAAGATGTCGCTTGGCTGATGCGTCGTAGAGGTCGAGGTTTGAGCATGCGGACGATATGTTAGAGTTTTCTAGTGGACGTCTTCCAGACTGTCGATGGTTCGTAGACCATGATTTTCCTCTTGGAAGAGGAAATGGCTTAGTTCGAGAGTTACTATTATAGTAGCTCCAGTAGTTTCTTTTGTGACGACGTCGGTAGTTGACTCAAATAGAGTTTCCACTAGATCTCGTCAGTGGGTTTGTCTTCTCACGATATATGAGAAAGGATTGTCTTTTCTATTTTAGTTTGACCAACTGGGTATGTTTGGGAGTTAACGTAATTGTCTATGGAGCTGTGACTCCAAGTATCTTATATTTTAGGAGTTGTGTCTCCACATCTTTATGTTGAGTCTGTATATTCTATGATTTCTGTTTATGAGTCGGGTTGGTTATTATGTAAATGATTTTCGAACTTATGATCCCAATTGTGATATTGAAATATTTTATTATCGAAAAAGAAAAAAATTACCCCATTCTTTTATTGCCAATTTTAATTAACTTACTTTTCGATCTTAAAATATCACTTACAATGTAGCGCCCGAGAAGGGTGTTACATGTAACACCCCGATTTTCGTTATTTTCTAATATCGATAATAAATATATAATTGTATATATTTTTATTCAAGACTCATAAAATGGTTTTTGGGAAAACCAAAGTCATATTCATATTATACTTATTTTTACAAGATTACAATTAAATTTTGGGTTGAAAAGTCAGACGGAATCCGATCTGAATTTTCGATGACAGTTTACTGATCAACAAACCTAATTTTGACGCGAAAAATAAATGGTTAGACTTTATATTCTATTTCCAATGATAGGGGTTATTTTGAAAATTTTCAAAATCAATAAGTTATTATACGGGCGTAAAACCCTAATCGGGTAATCAACGGAGCCGAGAACGGATGTGCAGAGACAAAACCCGACATCGGATGGATGAAGGCAATGAGTCATCTATGAAGAGTCATAGGGGTGACTCATCTAGCATTCAATGCACGTAATGATGAGTTTAAGTACAAAAAGACTAAAATGCCCTAAACTTAATCTAACCTATACTAGTCAAAAGTTAACCATGGTTAAGGCAAGACGAATTCAAATTGGCTTCTTCCTCTTCTTGTGGTCACAAATCAACCACCCATTTACAAATCCTCCACCACACAATAGTAATGATGATTTTCTTAATATCTAGATATTTATTTATGGAAATGACCATTTTACCCTTGAATTTCCATGGTTATTATAAGTTGTTCCATCAACATTTTGGACCAAAATAACCACCTAACCCACTTCTCCACCTTCCATAACCCACACTTATACCAATTTCAACTCATTTATACTTTCTTCTTCATCAAGTTCATAATATTCTCTAAGAACACATAAGAATTTCATTTATGCTCATACTCAACGAAACCATACCGAAATTTTGACCCTCTTCTGTTCTGAAACTCGAAAACTTTATACATTAAATTTGTTCCTCTTTATCTCTTCTTTCCAACGAGCTAAATATCATAAAAAATGGATAAGTAGATTGGGAGATATGCCCAAATTACCAAAAACAGCTCAAAAATCTTCATCATCACACTTTTCTCTCAAAAACTCAAGAACACCTAAGTAGATTTTGTGAAGAACATCATCATTTCCATCACTTTCTTCAATATTCAAGAGGTAATCTCTTCTCTCCATGATCAATCATGCCTTCTCCTTCAATCATTTTAGTTGTTCAAGCCACGAATCATGATTTTCCATTTTCATGAAGCTTTCCTCAAAAATCTCTAGAAAATTGTAGAAAAATCCATTTAATTTGAAACCAATTGCTATCAACTCATCAAGATGCCTATATTCATCATCTAGAAGCATGAACCCAAAATAATTTTTCTCCCTATTTTTCCTTGCATGGCTGAAACCCTAGATTTTGGGTGTACTTGGGTTTTTGCTTCAAAGTTTGTTAAAATGATCCTTGGTTCCATCTTTTAATCCTTATTGTTATTGAATCCAAGTGATTGTCAAACCAAAAATCAATTAAAAGCCCATTTTTCTGAGGAAGGCCGAAACCCTAACCTAGTTGGTTGGGTGAGTTTTGATTCAAATATTTGACAAATGATCATTGATTATGTCATTATCATACTTAAGGATCTTTAATCCAAGAGTTTATAAAATTTTGACATCCCTAGCCTAATTAACCTATGAAGGCCAAAACTTAGCCATAGGGATCAGATGGATTTTGTTGTTTCATTTGTTGATTTGGATTTAATTTGCTGTGAAGGACAAGTATTGTTTGTCGTTGTGAGTTTCATGGAGGAATCAGGATTCCGAGAAGAAATTTACTGAGGAAATCTGTAACTTCAAGAGGTAAGGGGAGTACCCGAGGGGTTTTTCCAATAGCTATAAGCTATTAGTATGTGGTTTGTATAATTTACTTGGGTGTGTTTGTGATTTGTTTAAATTATTTTACGTAGTTAAATTTATCTGCTTTTAAATTCTCTGCTTTTAATTGTTTATCCACAGTTAATTGTTATAGAATTTTAATGCATGTCATAAACTGTGCTAATTGCGATAGTGTTGACATGAAATTATTATTGATGTTGGTTGTGTATTGAAAAGCCTGCAGTGGTCAGTGCTCAATTAATTACGAGGATAAAAGCATTAAAAAGCTCAATAAGAAATAACGAATTTTAAAATGTATGGAATATAGTAATATAATAATATTACTTAATGATTTGATTGGTCAAAAATGTGGAATACTTGAAAATACTATTATTTTAATGATTAAACGGAGTAAGAGTGGATTATGAGTCATAGTGAGGGCGTAACCGTGAAAATATTTTAATACTACTAATTTTTACGTAAGAAATTACAAAATATTAGAAAATGTTATTATAAAAAAAATAAGTTTAAAAAATAATTTAATTTAAGTGTTGAGAAAATTATTTTACTAGAAAAGTCAAATTTTGACTTAAAATGTTTTTAAAATGTCAAGCGATGGATAATTCCGAAAATATTTACGAAAATGAGTTTTTAAGTGATTTGATGATTTTATAAACGAATTTCCAACGTAAAATGATTTTCTGTAAATTAGTTTTACTCAGCGGAGTTTATTCCAACAACTTGGATAAGTTGTGGAGTTTTGTTTTGGATTTGTGTTTCACAGAACGAAAATGATTTTAAAGTGGAAATACAGACCTAGTGGCTGAGATGTGGGGATTCTAGTGTTCTATGATGTGGACTATATGTCCTAAAGGTGAAGATGTGAATGATGTGTTCTATAAAAGTTATTTTGATCTTTGTGTGCCAAAATCTACGAATCTAAGACTAGTGCATCGATCTAGATCTTTGTGATTTGAACATTCGGACTTGGAGTCCTATTGTTGAAAATTGAAAGATGAACTTAAAGGTTTTAAAATTGAGATGGTCGTGAGCTTTTGAGCTTTGATAAGGAAAGAATTGACTCGAAGAAAAGTAACGAAAACAAAATGTTTTACATGCATTATTTGGCAGACGTGCCTAAGGTTTTATGCATGGTACCTTGGTAGGTATTCATGTTATGACATATCATTGGGCCTTGACGGACAATGAAAAACCATTCAAGATGTTATCACCGTGCCTAGTTTTGGACAGTGTGATATGGTTAAAAGATATGCCTTATTTGGCAATCGAGCCTGATCAACTCATACACAACGTTGGGATATCTCCGGAGATTAAGTACAAATTTTAGATGATGAATATTGAAGTGTCATGCATTTGTTTTAAAAATGACGATGACTGTCGGGTACGAAACCCTTTGATAAACTATTTGTTTATTTTTGAACATCTATGTTGTTATAACTATACATGTTAATGTTGTTTTGTGTGTCGTGCATGTAGTTATCGTTTTAAAATCCATATATTGGTTCTCACCCTTGCGTATATCTGTTCTTCTGGTTTTTTTTATGGTCCCTTGGTACACGAGTACAAATGCTGCAGAGAAGTTCCTTAAGTTACTTGGAGACTTAAGTCCGGATGCTGGAAGAGATGTTGGATCATAGGGGTGACCACAGGGTCTTTTCAGGGAATGTCTTGTAGAACGACCAGCTTAGGTATTTTTTTGGGAATGTATGTTTGACTAGTTTAGTACGTGTGTCTTGACAATTTTCAGATGGGTTATGGGTAAAGACTTTTAAGAAAAACTTGCACGTCGTGGGAGTTTTGTTTATAAATAAAATTAGTCTATGTGTGTTGGTGGTGAGTATAAGTTAGTTCTTACTACTGTGATGTACACATCATTTTTTGAAGTATTCAGAAAGAAAAATTTTACACCCAGATTTTTCTGACTTAAATTAAATAAATTTTCAGAAAACAACTAGCTAATTTTCTTTTTAATTTATTTTCGCAAGTGTTACAAACTAATGCCCAATGGGGGGGGGGGGGGGGGGGGGGTTATAGTAAGGATTATTTTGAGTAGGGCATCTCAAAATAATCAAAGGTAAAAGGTGGGGTATCCTTTAGTTTCATTTGATAATTGTAATCTTGTAAACAATTTTCAAATAGTGGAATCTCTCAAGGGTTCTTGAGAGCTGGATGTCGATCACTCAGGTTGTAATCGAACTAGTAAAATCGTTTGTGTGATCTTCTATTTCCCTCACTCTTCAAGTTCTTGCAATTATTGCTTAATTGTTGCTCTTGATTGTATTTGGTTGATTGTGGTGGATTTAATTTTATGATTTTTAATTGAGGGCATTCATTCATAAACATACTCTTCTTCTACTCAATTTCTTTGCATCATAAATAATCTTTCTTGAACAATTTTTTTTTAAGAAACCAAAGTTTCCAAGAAAGTGTTTAATCCTCAATTCATCCCCACCCCCCTCTTGAGGTGCCATATTGATTAACAATTGGAATCTATAGCTAGGGTCTTGAATAAGGCTTAATAGCTTTCAAGATTATTTTTTGAAAATGGCACTTGAATCAAGTAGGAAACATAAACACATTTCTACCACCTCTCCTCCAATTTTTGATAGTGAAGGATATCCTTATTGGAAGGCAAGGATGAAAATTTTATTGAAGGAATAGACATAGACTTATGGGATACTAATGAAAATGGTCCCTTCGTCCCAAACATGGTGTTGGAGACGAAGAGCGAAACAAACCCAAAAGTCTATGGAATAAAGATGAAAAGCAAAAAGTTCAACTTGACTTTGAAGCTAAGAATATACTCACCACCGCTTTGTCAATTGATGATTTCTTTCGCATTTCTAATTGTAAGAGTGCAAAAGAAATTTGGGACACTTTACAAGCGACCCATGAAAGAACTAGTTATTAGATCAAAGATAAACACCTTGATGCATCAATATGAATTATTTAGAATGAATCATGGTGAATCTACTAATGAGGTTTAAAATTGTTTTCAAGTCATTGTAAATCAATTGCTTTCTTTTTAGAAAACTTTCACTAATGAAGATCTTGTGACTAAGGTACTTAGGTGTCTTAGTAGAGAATGACAACCAAAGGTAACGACCATCATAGAGTCTAGGGATCTTACAACAATGTCTCTAGAAACTTTGTTTGGAAAGATCAAGGAGCATGAGTTGGAGTTAACAAGGCTCAAGGAGAATGAAGAAGTAGATAAAAAGGGTAAAGGAATATCACTTACGGCTTCTTCTTCCAAGAAAGATGAAAGTGACAAAGAAAGCAATGATTATTGTGAAGATGACAAGGAAGATGAACAAATCAATTTACTAGTAAGGAGATTTGGGAAGTTTCTCAAGAATAAAAGTAAGTGGAAGAGATTCAACAATAGCAAGAAACCTACCAAGAAAGATGCACCATCATCAACACCTCTATGCTACGAATGTGGAAAGTCCGGGCATATCAAATTTGAATGTCCTACTCTCCAAAAGAAAGATAAAGGTAGAAAGAGGCCTAAGAAGGAAAATAAAGGGAGAAGGGCATACATAGCATGGGAGGACAACGATCTAAGTTCATCAAGTGGTGATAGCACGGATGATGAAGTCTCCAATCTTTGCTCGATGGCAAGTCAAAAAAATGACCAAGAGGTAAGTGATGATGAATATGCATTATCTTTCAATTATGATGAATTGCAATTAGCCTTTGAAGAATTGCATGAGGAATCTATAGATCTTGCTAGAAAGGTAACCAAACAACAGTCAATAATCTCTATGCATGAAAATGATAAAATGAAGTTAGCTAAGGAGATAAATGACTTGAAAATAGAAATCAATTCTATAACCTTGCAGCATGCTAGTTCTAGAAATGATAATAACTAGTTCCTCAAAATGTGATCAATGTATGTATCTTGAAAATGAGAATAAGGACTTAAAGAATACTCTTGCTAAATTTACAAATGGTATAAGGGATTTGAATAATTTGCTTGGTAATCAACAATCTCCTTTTGTAAAAACCGGCTTAGGGTATAATTCTTATGATAAGAAAGAAACACATTCAACAATATTTGTTCCATCTAGTAAAAATGCTAGAAATAAAGTAACATGAAATTATTGTTGTAAACATGATCATATTTCTCCTATATGCTATGTTAAAAGAATTGGTCTTGAAAAGGCCAAGATGATGTGGGTTCCAAAAATTATACCCAAGACTAATATTCAAGGACCCAATCAAGATTGCGTACCTAAGATCTAAACTTGCTTTGTAGGATTGCTTGAGGACCCATGGAAAGGAATGGTATCTTGATAGCGGGTGCTCCAAGCATATGACGGGAAACATATCAAAGGTCATTCATCTCTCCCCAAAGCAAAGTGGTCATGTAACCTATGGTGACAACAATAGAGGTAAAATTCTTGGTATTGGTAAAATAGGAAATGAGTCTACTACCATTGAAAATGTTCTTTTAGTAGATGGTTTAAAGCATAATTTACTTAGCATAAGCCAACTTTGTGATAAGGGTTATAGGGTTGTTTTTGATAGTAAATGTTGCATGGTTGAATGTTTGCATGACAATGAAATTAAATTTGATGGAAAAAGAATTAACAACATTTATATGCTAGACCTAGATGACATCAATAATAATATTCAATGCTTGTTGAGTAAAAATGATGAGGCTTGGTTATGGCATACAAGGGTAGCACACATTCACATGGAACACCTTAACAAACTAATTTCTAAAGACTTAGTTATAGGTCTCCCTAAAGTCAAGTTTCAAAAAGAAGGCTTATGTGATGCTTGTCAAAAAGGCAAGCAAGTTAAAACTAGCTATAAATCCAAGAATATAGTCTCTACTAATAGACCACTACAACCTTTTCATATGGACTTATTTGGACCATCTAGAACTATGAGTTTAGGTGGAAATTATTATGCACTTGTTATTGTTGATGATTTTTCAAGGTTTACATGGACTATTTTTCTTGCACATAAAAATAGTGCTTTTCATGCCTTTAGAAAATTAGCTAAACAAATTCAAAATGGAAAGGATCTAAAAATTGCATGTATTAGAAGTGAACATGGAGGTGAGTTTGATCAAAATCATGATTTTGAAAATTTTTGTGATAAGCATGGTATTACTCATAATTTTTCAGCACATAGGACACCTCAACAAAATGGAGTTGTTGAGAGGAAAAATAGGTTTCTATAAGAATTAGCAAGAAACATGTTGAGTGAATCAAATTTACCAAAATATTTTTGGGCCGATGCGGTCAACACCGCTTGCTACTTAACTAATAGGGTTCTTATTAGACAAATAATTAAAAAGATTCCATATGAGTTATATAAAGGAAGAAAGCCCAACATTAGCTCACTTGCATGTTTTTGGATGCAAATGTTTTATTTTGAATAATGGTAAAGACAATCTTGGCAAGTTTGATGCCAAGGCGGATGAAGGAATTTTCTTAGGCTATGCATCATCTAGTAAATCTTTTAGAGTGTTTAATAAAAAAACTATGATTGTTGAAGAGTTTATTTATGTTACTTTTGATAAGACTAACCCCCAAAAGGATGGGAAAGGTATTTTTGATGATTTTTTGTAGAGATCCCTCATAATCCTTGTGGAGGGCAACAATCCGATGATGACGAACCACCAAACCAAGAATAAAAAATTGAAGCAACAAATGAAGGTCTACCCAAAGAATGGAGAATTGCCAAAGGTCATCCAATTGATAACATAATTGGAGATATATCAAAGGGAGTTACTACAAGGTCTTCCTTAAGGGAATTTTGCAATTATATGTCTTTTGTTTCTCAATTTGAGCCTAAATCCATAGACGATGCTATTCTAGATGAGCATTGGTTAATAGCTATGAATAAAGAATTAAACCAATTAACTAGAAATCAAGTTTGGGAATTAGTCGCAAGATCCAATAATTAGCAAATTATTGGAACTAAATGGGTCTTTCACAATAAACTTGATGAAAATGGCATAATAGTTAGAAACAAAGCTACGTTAGTAGCAAAAGGCTACAATCAAGAAGAAGGAATTGACTATGATGAAACCTATGCCCCGGTTGCTAGGTTGGAAGCTATTTGTCTTTTACTTTCATTTGCATGCTTTCTGGACTTTCAATTATTTCAAATGGATGTTAAAAGTGCTTTTTTAAATGGCTTAATTAATGAAGAGGTGTATGTTGCTTAACCCCCCGGTTTTGAAAATTTTGAAAACCCAAATATTGTTTATAAACTCAAAAAAGGCTCTCTATGGTTTAAAACAAGCTCCAAGAGCTTGGTATGAGAGACTTGGTAAATTTTTACTTGAAAAGGTTTTTAATAGAGGGAAGGTTGACACAACACTCTTCATTAAAAGGAAAAACAAAGATATCTTGATTGTACAAATATATGTTGATGATATTATTTTTGGTTCCACTAACAATAGTTTGTGTAGAGAATTTTCCAAGTTAATTGTTGCGCTAAAACTACACTTAAGGGCAAGTGCACCCTATCACAAAAGTAATATAGGAGTATTTGGGACTCCAGGTATCGAACCCACAAAGATTGTTGACAAGTACTAGATTAATTACTTCCTTATGTTATTTATACAATCGAATTGATTGAAAACAAAGAAATAAAAATAACAATATTGTGAAGAACAAGAAAACCAAAGAATTGCAAGCAAAGGTTCAATTATGGAAAGCCTAGGGTGTCTGGTTTCACTTATGTCACTACCTATGATATTACCCAATTCCTCAATAATATGTGTTTCTTATTGATTGTCAATCACTCGCTCTAAAGCTATTAATACCCAATGGTCATGCAATATTAATATTATTTCCCCTAAACAGTTACCCCCAATGGTCATGCAAGGCAAACAGTTAAATGAAGCATAAAGAACTGGCAAGTTTTGTTAATTCAATAACTGATTGAAAATAGGGGATTGTGTTTGGTCCACGCAACCCCAAATCCGGTCAATCCTAGAGTTCCGTCACCTAATTGTGGTATGGTCGCCAGTCAAGTAATCAACTTAGTAAAGGACGATCAAACCTTCTAGAAATTCAAACGCAAGGATTAAACCAACCAATTAAACAAAACACTATATCATATTAAAATTGGGAAAACATCATAGGTATCAAGACATAAAATCCACCATTACCCTAAGAATGAAATTAGCTAAGCATAGTCATAAAGATCACTATAAAAATCACAAACATGTAACAATCCATAAGAGAGAATTAGGAAACTAAAAACCTAAGTGATTGGGCCTCTATACACGAGCACGACCGTGCTTAATGTTGAGCACGGTCGTGCTTAGCTAAAACGATGCCAAACCATGCTAAAATCAAGAAAGGCAGCAAGGCCTTGTTGATGAGCACGGTCGTGCTTAATGGTGAGCACGACCATGCTTGGAAAACGACATAAACTCTAGCAAGCAAGCAAGGGCGTGCTAACCAGCAAGGGCTCCTCAAGTGAGCATGGTCGTGCTTAATGTCGAGCACAGCCATGCTCCTCTAGATTCTTCAGAACTTAGGCTTTTTCTCCAAAATCTTCCAGATTTATCCCTTTTACTCCAAGTTTTAATGATGCACTGCCATGTTGATGTATCCTGCAATAAACACGGGAAATTGGGTGAGTATCCATAATAATTTCCATTAAACAATAAAGTACACCCAATTTCCCAACAATAAAGTATACAAAACGGCAGTTTATCAACCTCCCCACACTTAAGGATTGCTTGTCCTCAAGAAATAATCCTGTTCTAAAAAAACGGAGAAAATCAAAGAACCAAGCATCAAGGGACCCTAAATCTTTAACAAGCAATGACAGATAATTTTAACTTCAAATCTTTATATGGAAAAAAATCAAGAGATTGCCTAATTAGAGGCTTAGGTTCCTTGAAATCAAACTTCTCAATGAATAAGGGGTCACTCTTCTCCCAACTCTCAAATGTATATAAGGGTAAAGACAATTATCACTCAAGTTCCCAAAAGAAAGTACATTACCATAAGCTTGTTTATCGACCAAATCTCCACTAATAGTTTACATGCATCCAGAATCAAGAGGTCTTTCATGGGTTGTAACGTGGCCATGGGAATGATGTCAGGTAGGGAAAAGAAAGAAAAAGGATATGCAAAAGGTTAAAGGAAATCAAGAATTAAACAAATAACCCTTAGAGCATAAATGGAGCATGAGATATGAATTACCGAATAACCCATTTATCCCTTCTAAAGAATTTCACATTTACATTATTTTTCATTTTTCTTGTTTTTTGTTTCTTTCCTTTATTTTTTTTTTCTATCTATTTTTTTTTCTATTCAATCCACACTTATATTCATCTCTCTTTCTTTCCAAATTTTTTTATTTTCACATCAAAGAGAGAGAAATTCCCACAATCATTTTTGCCATTCATATATAAGCAATATCTCATTAATACATCCCAGATCTAATTGCTCCATTTATGTTTCCAAGAGGTTACCGCCAAATTTTTTTTAAATTTATACTTGGGTACCAAGGAAAATTAATTTTTTTAAGGCTCAAATTGGGCAACTAATGGTCATGGCAAAACATTATATCTGAAGTCCAGAAAAAAAAAACCCCTACAATTGCCTTAATCATATTCAACATGCATGCAAATCAAATTCGCCTTGAAATGGTCATAAAACAAGTTCTAGAATGTACAAACTTGGGAAACATCACACAAACAAAGGGAGGGGTGAATATCATGATTTAGAACATACCCCTATAATGGTTCAAGTCTCATATTTAGTAGCTCAATTCAATGAAAACCAGTCAAACAAGGCACGTCATCCTAATTTTTAGCTTTCAAATGATAATCCCGATTTAATTTTAGTTATAAGTCTGTCAAAGCAATCAAAAAATTTTAATTGGGTCCCGTAATGATATGAGTTTCTAATTTTCCGTAAAAATGTGGCACATAATCATCACCCAAAAACATAATGCAATCATCACAGTCAACTAAGTGCGCATGACAGATAAATCAAGTGAAATTGTGTGCACCTAGTAAGGAAAAATTGAATTTCCCCACCCCCACACTTAAAATCTAGCATTGTCCTCAATGCAGAGGAATAAAAGCACAAGTAATTTTCCATCCCCACACTTAGAGTCTAGCATTATCCCCAATGCAAATAATTAAAAGCACAAGTAAGGAATAGAGAAAATTAACTAAGCTAGAAAGAAAGAGATAGAGACAACTTCCCAATAATAGTTGTCATGACTGCATATTCATTTTTTTATACAATAGCGTAGCCGCTTGTGTACAAAAATGAATAAAAGAAAAATCACTTGGGAAGAGAGCCAAAATGACGCTCCATCATCTGGAGCATGGTCGCTAGCTGCTGGTCCTGTGCATCCATCCGCTGGTAAATACCCTGGATCAGAGTCTCCTGAACATCCAATCGAACATAGAATCCTAGCTCGAGACTATCTAAACGCGCAATGAGACCGTCCACAGCTGCCTGTGGTAGTGGTGGAGCAGGCTGGTCATCCATCTGAGCATCTGCACCTAGGACCTGCTCCTGAAAATCTGCGGCAAGCTCCTCCTGAGGGTGTGCATCATGGGTTGATGCTGTTGGCTCCTCCTGAGCGGCAACTGGAGCGGCAACGTGAAGAACTCCTCGTCTGTCACACATTAAAACGCCGATGTGAGTCAGCATCCTCTCATCAATGGTGAGCATAGGACATATCTGGTGTGCACGAGGATCTATGGCACCAAAGCTAAGCGTCAGCTGAGTGATGTAGGATCCCACCAAGATGTATCCCGTCTACCCCTCCCTCAACCTCATGCCAATGTTCAGGCATGTCTAAAGAACAATATGGCCGGCGTTCAGCCGCCGTGCCTGAACCATACACCACAGGATGTACAGATCTGTCCTCGAGACCACACCCTTCATGGAAAAGCATCCTGTGATGGAGTGGGCTAGCCAACGGTGAATCACACGCAATGGCATGTCAGTGATGGTGGAGGCCTTCGACATCCGAGGGTTATAGTGTATATCCCCACCGGTGATCGAGGCCCACATGACCGCATCTATAAAATCTGCTGGGGGCTCCAGCAATCCCCTCTGGTATAGATCAGTCTGTACTGACTCTGCAGTCGTAAAGCAGATGTGGATGTTGAACTCAGTCAGAGTCAACTCCCTCTGCACTCCATGCATCCGAAAAATGACAAGGGGCTCCGGTCCCTCATCATCGTACACATAGCTCAGCATGGAGAGAAACTCCAGGGTGGGCTCTCGATAAGCAGGACGGGTGATGGATCCAATGCGCTCCCACCCAATGTGTCGAATCAGCTGCTGGACATGGGGAGCAAGTCTGCAAGCGGTCAAGATATCCATGTCAAGCCTCCTAGTCGAGACGAACTCGAAAGGAGCTAGTCTATAGAACCTCTGAATATGCTCAAGCCTTTGGAACTGAAGATACTCGCCCTGTAGTGGTGGGGGAGGCTGAGCAGCCTGACGGGCACGTTTAGGAGCCATAGTCCTGAAAATCAAACAAAAAGTACATCAGTACCACGAAAAAATGAGAAAAAATACAAACAGTTCAGGCATCTAATTAGAGCATCATAAGCAATAAGCAGTATAATTGATTCATGCACACTCTGTTTAATTTTAATTTTTATTTTTATATTTTAATTTTTTTAATTTTTTAATTTTTTTATATTCTGGAAAAAGAATGAGCACTGCCTTGCTAACAGGTAGCACGCCTGTGTTCACTGATTCTGGGTATTTCTGCAAAATGAAGAACAACACGGTCATGCTTAATGATGAGCACGGCCATGCTCGATATAAAATCTCAGAAAATGCAGATTATGAACGGCATGGTCGTGCTTAATGATGAGCACGACCGTGCTCAATGTAGAAACCCAGAAAAATGCAGTGCCAGAAATCAAAATGCACATCACAAATCACCCAAACAAGATACATGCATACAGAAACCTCAATGAGGGTCAAATACCATGAAAAACTAAGCATAATCCTCAGGTACATAAGCATCAAAATGACATCCAAATCACATTACTAATTACTCACTAAAACAGGGATATGAACAAGAAAATACCGGATTCAAGTGAGATATTACCTGGATCAAGTGAAGTGAAGAGCAAAAAAAAAAAAAATATATGATGAAGGGGTGGATCTGTGATGGTTGCGGTGCTAGGGTTTGAGGAAGGGGCAAAATGTGAGCACGGGTTCAAAATGAACCCTAGCCAGTGCTCTGCCGCACTTTTATTTTTTTCATAACCGAAGATGAGCACGACTGTGTTGAGCAAGAGCACAGTCGTGCTTAATTTTTAATTTTTAATTCCGATTATATATTTATTTTATTTATTTATTTATTTATTTATTTATTTTATTAAAATAACAGAAGCAGACTACCTAACTAGACTCAATGACACTATGCAATTTTTTTTTGTTTTTTTCTATTTTTTTTATATGACAAAAATTAATTTGCAAAATTTGGGAAAGAAAAGCAAAGAGAAGGGTTTAGAAATTGTTATCTCAAGGAGTCCGATAGTACTCCTTCTCTCTCTCCTCCGTCTTTGGTTCTCCTTCCAATACTAGCTTAGCAAGCCTAGCCTCTTCAATCTTTAGATGTGCATAATCATTCGCTGCTTCACCTTCTACCAAGTAAAGCTCACACCATCTGTCTCTCTCCTCTTCAGTATAACGCTCTATCTTTGGGAATGGGATCTGGTCTGGTCTCCCGATTTTCCTGTCAACCATGTCATGATAGCACTTATGCCCAACATTGTACCCATGTAGGCATTCTCCTGCCCTATGCACAATATCTCGAAGGGTCTCAACGCGGGCATACTCGTTTGCGTCCCGACAGAAATCCAAGCGAGATGGAGTGTATCCGGGGTAGGAATTGGTAGCAATCTTCTCCCTTTGTTCTTTAGTCAAAAGTTCAACTTTCAGTAATGGGCACAGTCTGTCTCGGATTGAATCCTTGATATCTTGAAACTCGGGATGATCCGGGGAGATTGAGAATGACATCTGTTTTCACAAATAAAATTTTGGTCAGTATTGATAATTAATATTAAAATCAAAATAATAAAAGAAAACGAAAATAAAGGAAAGAAAAGGGAAACAAAAAGGGACCAAATCATGCATTCACTCACTATAGCATACAGAAAGCATGGGAAACACGAAGAACGTACCTTTTGAGAGTTGGAGCAAAAACACTCGAGGGAAGGGGCAAGGGGCTGACAGAGCAAAAAGTAAGAAGGAGAAGGTGAGAGCGCGGTTAATCCTAATCCGGGCTCTGCCTGTCTTCTTTTATTTATAATTCAAATCAGTGAAGGAGCATGGTCGTGCTCAATGTTAAGCACGGTCGTGCTCAGCCCCATTTAAAAATTCAAATTCAAATTCAAATTCAAATAAGATTTTTAAAAAATTCATATTTAAATTGGAAAGGAGCATGGTCGTGCTCACTATTAAGCACGGCGGTGCTCACCCCCATTTTAACTTTTCAAATCCGCAAGTCAGCATGGTCGTGCTTAACTTTGTGCACGATAGTGCTCAATTTAGCGCTGACGAAAGTGAGCATAAGCGAGAATTGGACACAGGTGTGTCCCTAATGGACACAACTGTGTCCCTAATGGACACAACTGTGTCTTCCCCATCAATTTTTTTTCCTACCAATCTCCCCACACTTAATTCAATTCTTAAAAATTAAATTAAGAAAAAAAATGGCGAAGGATTCAACTACTAAATAAACAATTAATAAAAGGATATAGGAAGAAACACAGGTTGCCTCCTGCGAAGCGCTTGTTTAACATCGCGAGCCTGACGGTTGTCCCCGAGAGGGGTGTTATTCCAAGTTCACTGTGTGGCGCTCAGGTACCACGCCATCCTCATAATGCTTTACTCTCTGTCCATTAACCTTGAAGGTTTCTTTCCCATCTCTGGTTACCTCAAGCACGCCATATGGGAAGACTTTGGTAACTTCATAAGGGCCAATCCCCATAGACTTTAGTTTTCCTAGAAACAAGTGAAGTCGTGAGTTAAAAATTAGAACTTTACTACCAACATGAAACTCACGCTTTTGAATGTGCTTGTCGTGCCACTTTTTAGTGCACTCCTTGTATAGTTTGGCATTTTCATTTGCCTCAAGACGGAACTCATCCATCTCATTAAGATGCAATAAATGCTTTTCACCTGCAAGTTGCATATCAAAATTCAAAAATTTCAAGGCCCAATTAGCCTTATGCACTAACTCAACAGGTAAGTGACATGCTTTTCCAAAAACCAATCTATAGGGAGACATGCCAATGTGAGTTTTAAATGCAGTTCTATATGCCCATAATGCATTATCAAGTTTCAAAGACCAATCTTTCTTAGAACTGTTAACCGTCCTTTCCAAAATTTTCTTAAACTTCCTATTGGAAACCTCTACTTGCCCACTAGTTTGTGGGTGGTAAGGGGTGGCTACCTTATGAGTGGCAACATATTTTGTCAAAAGATTATCAAATTGTTTATTACAAAAAATGGATGCCATCATCACTAATGATTGCATTAGTGGGTAAAGCCACTGCTTCCACCCACTTTGAGACATAATCCATAGCAACCAAAAATGTTGCAATGTTATATCATTTCTTTTTTATCATGACAAAAGGGGGAGAAAGGTGTGTTTTCCATTATTTTTACAGCACATAAATTGAGGGGGAGTTTCTAAACTTCCAAGCACACCATTCATATTTCAAATATTTCAACAAATGGGAGTTTAAACATGAAAAGAATTCAAAGTGTTTGTCATAATCAAAAAGGGGGAGACTGAAGATGCAAGATGAAAATGCATATGCTTCAAAGATGCGACGTTCAAAGTATTTTGATGATGAAGAGGCAAACACATATGGCACTCCTATGTAATAATAAGTTATAGGAATATTTGTAAAGGTTTCTCTTTAAGTTTTGTGAAGGAAATACTCACTTTTAAGTTTTTAAGAAAAGTAGTCAACTACCTTGAAAAGCAGTCTACTGCTTTGTTTTTGTAAATTCCAGCACTAGTGGAAATAATGCAATATACGGGAACGTTTTACGTCAGTTAACCATATGTTTGACGTTAAAAATGAGGCGGTGGCAGTTTTGTAAATATAAAATCACTATTTGTGACAGTTGTTTAATGAACTGACGTTAAAAGTGATTTGTAACACTTTTAACGTCAGTTGTTTATACGACTGACGTAAAAAGTGTGATTTTTACTTCAGTTAAATAAATAACTGATGTATATAATCCTATATCCCTAACTCATTCCTATCTTTCTTTCGTTGTCATCTCCCTGTTGTCACTCTTAACGCAGATCACTCCATATAGTGCAGTTTATTTCTAAACTTTTTTTTTTAAATAAGTTTATTTTTAATCTTAATTAACTAGGTTGAATTAGTAAACAAATTCTTGTGCAAATTAAAAATAAATAAACACTTAACATAAAACAAGTTATATATGTATCATCAAATCGTATCTCATTGAAACAATTCATAAGTTACAATTACATGATTAAAAGATAAAAAATTTCTGCAACATAGCCCTAAAATATAAAAAAGTTTCTGCTTCAACATCATTTTCTTCTCAGTCCTGTCCTCAGAAACTCCAATGGATGCATCTCCTCCCTCACTTGAATTCCTTGATGCTCCATCTGTTTTATCCACAGTCACTTGTTGCGAAAGCGGACGGAGTGAAAGGGATGAGGGGATGAAATAAAGTGAGGGAATCGCATTACGTGATTCACTCAACCTTACCATCCATGTTACGTGACTTACTCAACCTCAGAAGATTTTTGACCATTAAGACAGAGACCTTTAAGTCTAGGTATAGGAAGAAATAACAAAAGTCTCAGAGCCATTTTTTGAAGGAATAGAAAACGCACGAAATATAGAGGAAAATAAGAGGGTGTATTACAGAGAAGAATGGTACTTTATATAGAGAAGAGAGACTAGCTGATTTTCTTGAAAACTGATCTATAAACTTAATGCTCATTAAGAGGATTAAGTTACAAGGTGCATGGGTAAGTAGCACAGTAGTCAAATGAATGAATGTTTTTGCAGAAACTTATACACTTTTAACGTCAGTTGTTTAATACAACTGACATTAAAAGTGTTTTTAAATAAAAAATATTTATTTGTAACGTCAGTTGTATAAACAACTGACGTTAAAAGTGTGATTTTTACTTCAGTTAAATAAATAACTGACGTAAATAATCCTATATGCCTATCTGAATGCCCTGTTGTCACTCTTAACGCAGATCACTCAATATAGTGCCAGTTTATTTCTAAACTTTTTTTTAAACAAGTTTATTTTTGATCTTAATTAATTAGCTTGAATTAGTAAACAAATTCTTGTGAAAATTAAAATAAATAAACACTTAACATAAAACAAGTTATATATGTATCTTCAAATCGTATCTCATTGAAGCGATTCATAAGTTACAATTACATGATTAAAAGATAAAAAATTTCTGCAACATAGCCCTAAAATATAAAAAAGTTTCTACGTCAACATCATTTTCTTCTCAGTCCTGTCCTCAGAAACTCTAATGGATGCATCTCCTCCCTCACTTGAATTCCTTGATGCTCCATCTGAATCCACAGTCACTTGCGGCCAAAGCAGAGTGAAGGGGATGAATGGGATGAAATAAGGTGAGGGAATCACATTACGTGATTCACCCAACCTTACCATCCATGTTACGTGATTTACTCAGCCTCAGAAGTTTTTTGACCATTAAGACAGAGACCTTTAAGTCTAGGTATAGGAAGAAATAACAAAATCTCAAATATGATAGAGCCATATTGTGAAGGAATAGAAAACGCACGAAATATAGAGGAAAAGAAGAGGGGGGTGTAATACAGACTGATACAGAAGAATGGTTCTTTATATAGAGAAGAGAGACTACCTGATTTTCTTGAAAACTGATCCATAAACTTAATGCTCATTAAGACGATTAAGTTACAATGTGTATGGGTAAGTAGCACAGTAGTCACGGATAAGTAGCACAGTAGTCAAATAAATGAATTTTTTTGCAGAAAGTTATACACTTTTAACGTCAGTTGTCTTCAACAACTGACGTTAAAAGTGTTTTTAAATAAAAAATATTCATTGTTTAACGTCAGTTGTTTTATACAACTGACGTTAAACAATGACTTTTAACGTCAGTTGTTTAAGACAACTGACGTTAAAAATGACTTCTAACGTCAGTTGTATTAAACAACTGACGTAAAATATTGTTTTATTTTTGGTTTTTGATTATAACGTTTTCACCCGCGCACCTTCTTCACTTCGCTCTGTACGTCTCTGTTCTTCTCTTTTCATCACGCTCACTCTCATTCTCACTCTCACTCTCTCTCTCACTCTCACTCTGCCCTAATCGCTAGCTCATCTCCACCGCAACCACCGCGAGGGCTTCTTCGCCACCACCGTGAGGTACACTCTTAACCCTAACTCTGTCTTTCCTGCTCATTCTTTGCAATAACTTGACATCTCTCTTTCCCCTTCCCGCGCACTAACTCTCCTTGTCCCTCTGCTCTCAGTAACCACATCGAACGTTGGCCACCACTCGAGCTTCCCTCCCCGCCACCATGCGAGCACCTATTTCTGGTGAGTCTTTAGGGCACATTTTTTTTATTTTTGGTTTTGAGTTTAAGTTGAAACTGTAGTCTCAGTAGTTGAAACTTGAAACTGTGAGTTTGAGTTGTTTGGAATGTCTCTATTTTTGGATTTGAGTGTATGTTGCTCTGCTGGTTGGTCTGTCACGGTCGTGATGCTCATCACGGCTAGGTCGTGATCAGTTCTGCCTGTGAGGGTCTGGTTCAGTTGGCACGTTATGGCCGTGATGGACATCACTGCCAGGCCGTGACCAATTCTGACTTTTCCATATTTTTCTTTTAAGCTCTACTCGATCACGGTCGTGATGGTCATCACGGCTAGGCCGTGATGGGCTCTGTTTGGCTGTTTCCTTACTTTTTCAAACTCCCCCGTATTGTCCTTATATTGGATATATGTTTTGTATATCTACAGAACCTATCTAGTTATGGATCGTAGTTGGATGGTTTGTAAGCGCACTAGTGCTAAGTATTTGAAGGGGGTGGGAGAATTTATAGAATTTGCTCAAAGGAATGTTCCTAATAGTAACGGAATGTTCTGTTGTCCTAGTGTCAAGTGTTTGAATATGAGGAAATGTACGGTGAAGGATATATGTACTCATTTGATTTGTGAAGGGATTTGCTTGAGTTATACAAGATGGATATGGCATGGTGATGTGTTGTTGAGTAGTACGTCAAGTGTCTCACAAAGTGAGGACGTTGACGTAGATATGGAGGATGATCGAGTAGAGGACATGATCCGTGATATTGGACAAGAATCTTTTCATCGAGCTCATGTGTATGATAGGTTGTGCGGTGATGCGGATAAGCCTTTATATCCAGGGTGTACTACTCATACACAGTTGTCGGCGGTGTTAAAATTGGTTTGTGTGAAGGCGAGAAATGGTTGGACCGATAAAAGCTTCACGGAATTGCTTGAAGTGTTGAAAGACTTGCTTTCGGAGGACAACACATTGCCTGACCGTAACTATGAGGCCAAGAAGGTATTGTGCCCGATGGGTATGGAGTATAAGAAGATACACGCATGCCCCAATGATTGCATATTGTACAGCGGTGTTCATGAAGACAATCACGATTACCCCAAATGTGGGTTATCATGATACAAAGTGAAGGGTGGTGATGATGATGATGATCTTGATGATGTGAGAAAAAAGGGTCCTCCTGCGAAGGTGTGTGGTATCTTCCAATAATTCCAAGGTTCAAGCGATTGTTTGCCAATGCGAAAGATGCGAAGAATCTTAGATGGCATAATGATGAGAGGAAACGTGATGGAAAGGTTCGTCATCCTGCTGATTCTATGCAATGAAGAATATTGATACTATGTTTCCGGATTTCACCGATGAGCCAAGAAACCTAAGTCTTGGACTTGCTACGGATGGAATGAATCCTTATGGTAACATTAGTAGTATTCATAGTTCATGGCCTGTTCTATTGATAATTTACAACCTGCCCCCTTGGTTGTGCATGAAGCGCAAGTACATGATGTTGTCTATGATGGTTTCGGGCCCAAAGCAATCGGGAAATGACTTAGATGTTTATCTAAGTCCCTTGATTGAAGACTTGAAAACATTGTGGGTGGAAGGTGTTGATGTAGTTGATGGGTATTCTCATGAGACTTTCAAGCTCCGTGCCATGTTATTTTGCACCATCAACGACTTTCCAGCATACGGTAACTTGTCCGGGTACAGTGTCAAGGGGCATAAAGCATGCCCTATATGTGAAGAAGGCACATGCTACACTCAGTTGCATCATGGAAAGAAGACGGTTTACCTTGGGCATCGGAGATTTCTTAGACATGATCACCCATATCGTAAGATGAAAAAAGCTTTTAATGGATGCCAAGAGACAGAAGAAACTCCGGCGGCCTTAATTGGAGAGCAGGTTTATCAGAGGGTAAATGGCATCGATGTTATCTTCAACAAGTCCAAAAAGAAAGGTAAAGCTGCTGAGAAAAACATATGGAAGAAAAGGTCGATATTCTTTGATCTTCCATACTGGCGCAAGCTTGATGTCAGACACTGCATTGATGTGATGCATGTGGAGAAAAATGTGTGTGATAGTGTGATCGGGACGCTTCTCAACATTCAGGGCAAGACAAAGGATGGTGTGAATGCTCGTCTCGAACTCGTTGCTATGGGTATACGAGAGCAGTTAGCTCCAGTTGTTGAGGATGGTAAGCGGACTTATTTTCCGCCAGCATGTCATACTTTGTCAAAAAAAGAAAGACAAAGTTTCTGCGGGTGTCTTCAGGGCATCAAAGTTCCACATGGTTACTCTTCAAATATGAAGAGGCTTGTCTCTAGTGATCTTAAATTAGTTGGCTTAAAGTCTCATGATTGTCATATGTTGAAGCAACAACTTCTGCCCGTTGCTATTCGTGGTAATGCCCCAAAAAATGTGAGACATGCCATTACTCGGTTGTGCTCATTCTTCAATTCTATATGTAGCAAAGTCATTGATCCCCGTATGTTGGATGACTTGAAAGTTGAGTCTGCTACAATCTTGTGCCAATTGGAGATGTATTTTCCTCCTTCCTTTTTCGACATAATTGTTCATTTGGTGAGGGAGATTATATTATGTGGGCCGGTTTTTCTGAGATGGATGTACCCAGTTGAGCGCTGCATAAAGATCTTGAAAGGGTACGTGAAGAATCCTCATCTTCCGGAATCATCTATTGTTCAAAGGTATGTTGCAGAAGAAGCTATTGAGTTTTGTTCGGACTACCTTCATAACAAGGATCCTATAGGGGTTCCTAAGCCTCGGCACGATGAGATAAGATGTCAAGGTAAGGGTACACAAGGCTTAAGAATTAATAGCAAGGGTCGGGAGGAAGTGCTTCAAGCACATTTGTATGTATTGAACAACATTGATTTTGTTCAACCTTTCTTATTTGAACATAAAAGAAAAGTCAATCAAGAAAACCCTCGAATGAGCGAAAGGTGGTTGTTGAACAAGCATAACAAGGCTTTCTTACCATGGTTCAAGGAAGAAATGCTTAAGGATGGTAGTATTACTTCTGATGACGTAAGATGGCTAGCACATGAGCCTAGCTTCAACGTCATATGTTGGAGTGGATACGACATCAATAACTTTTCCTTTTATACAAAGGAACAAGATAACAAGAGTACCATGTAAAATAGTGGGGTTATGATCGTGGCCGAAGCAATGCACTTCTCTAGTGCAAAGGACACAAAACCCATTAAAGCACCGACACCTTACTTTGGATATATTGAAGATATTTGGGTGCTCGATTACACTAAGCTTACGGTGCCGGTTTTTAAATGTAAGTGGGTTGATAGTAACGGTGATGTACAAACCGACGAATTGGGGTTCACATTGGTAGACCTCAACAAGTTAGGTCATATAAATGAGTCTTTCATATTGGCTTCCCAAGCAAAAAAAGTGTTCTACATCACTGATCCTTCTAACAAAAGGTTGTCCGTGGTTCTCCAAGGAAAAAGCATGTATAATGGTAGTGATGAAAATCAAGATTCAAATCTTGATATTCCTGAGACTCCTTCTTTTTCAACAAACATTACTACTATAATCGAGGAGACACAGGTGGACGATGTACATGCCACTCGTGATGATCATCACGAAGGGATATTGATATAAGTAGTTTAAACTTAGTATACATTTATTTTTATTTATACTTCTGTATTTTTTTTAGTTATAACCTATGTTAATAAATATATATTGTTTCTGAACAGGCATACATATGGATCAGTCGGATGGCCCACATGCACGGGAGGACACTATAAGTTTACATGTTATATACTATCTTTAGTCATTCTTTTTAATGTAAGTTTATAATGTTACAACCCTCTATTTTATCTTTTTTTTTTGTCCATACAGACATCACAGGCTCATAGGAAACGGGGTAGAGGAGCCACCACTTTGAAGAAACTAGAGAAGGCTAGGGAAAGCGAACAGAAGCTTGAGGTGTCCTTCGATGCTAATCTAAATCCCCAGGGACCCCGTGGTAAAGAATTTAAAAAGTGGGTGTTTCTACAAGCAAAGCAGCACATTAGCAACAACTACAACCACTGGAATGACGTTCCACAGAACATTAAGGATCAGATTTGGGAGGCTATCACGGTATTTTACCTTTACATTCTTTTGATTTACATTATTAGATAATTATCCGAGTTATAATCCATCCAGTTGTTATGTATTTAATGTGTAGGTAGCTTGGACTGTGCCAAATGACGAGGATCATCGTAACAAATGTATGAAAATGTCATCCAAGCATTGGAATGGGTTCAAGCATGATCTGACCAGGTACTATGTATCTGGGAAGAAGCGGCTTGATAAAATGTTCTCAGATTATCCCTGGATTGATCGGGATACTTGGGATATGTTTGCTAGGAGTCGACAAGATGGAGAATTTCAGGTTGGTTGATTAAGTTAATTTTGTATGCTTCTTATAGATCATTTAACTGTATTTAATTATGTGTTTTTGTTTGAATAGGCTAAGGCAGAGATGGGTCGGCAGAATCAGGCAAAGAACGTCCACCTCCACACCATGTCTCAGGGTGGGTACGAGACTCGGATCGAGGAGATGATGGCGGATAGGTTGAGGGTGAAGCAGGAAGAGAACTCTTCTAGGATAGACAAAGGAGAGGTGCCTGAGGGCACACCATTAAGTCCTCCGTCGGACATCGACCGCGAGGATGTCTGGTTAGCCGGTCGAATGACAAAGACGGGATCTTTTAAAGTTGATGCCACTCACGAAGTGGCAGATAAGATTGTAAGTAAATAATTAACTTCATTTCAATTGATATTTGTATAGATATTTTTAACACTTTTCACTTGCACGTTTTTTTCATTTTTTCATTGTAGATGGATCTTAAAGCGCAATCCTCCCAGGGCTCATTCGTCCCTTCTGGACGGTGGGACGTCTTGATGACTGCTCTAGGCAAGAAAGACCATCCTGGTCGGGTTATCGGTGTTCCTGGGAATGTGACCATCAAAGAATATTATGGCAAGTCTGCTTCACGAAGGCGGGTGGGCGATGAAGCATCAATGTTGGATGACATGACTCAGTAGCTCATCTCCAACCCTGCTATTACAAATCATCTGATGCAAAGCTTACTATCCAACCCAGAATTCAAGCAGGTGCTTGCTAGAGAGCTTTCCTCCATCGGCTCATCCTAGGACACCGCAGGGCATGCCAACCCTTCACATGTGAGCACAAAAGAGAGTTATAGTAGGGCACATGTGGAGGACGAAGAGTTGGCAGCTAGGGAGCGAGAGTTGGAAGTCCAACGCCATGAGCTTGAGTTGGAAATGAAAAGGCGTGAGCTTGAGTTGGACTTCAAACGACATGAGCTTGAAATGTTAACAAAGGTATGTATTCATTATTAATGTCCAAATTAGTCAAATAATTACTTGTTTTTTTTAATTATCATCAACTTATCTATTTTATTTTTCCTAAATTGAAGGCCAAGTCGACGTCGGTGCCGCTGTCACCTGTCACTCGTTTGTTCTCACTTGGTGAGGATTATGCGTTTGAGATTTTTGAATGTCCATTGGAGCACGATGGATGGGTGGCACGCCCAAATCAACAGAGGATATTTTCCTTTTGTGGTGAAGATCTCGGGCACGCCTGCAGAGATAACGTCTGGATGGCCAGCACGGTTTTGAGTCTCTGGTGCACATAAGTTAATTTTAATTTTATAACTTATTTATTTTTGGTGTTTTTCCATTTAATAATTTATTTTAATTTCAATATATATATTATGTAATTAACATCCACACCTTTTCATATCTTAGGTATCTCCATCGTCTTCAGCTTGATAAGGGCGTTGCATCAGTTTACGGCTTCTTAGATCCGTCAATCCTTATACCCCAATTATTTGCTGGCGATGAATTTAGTAAATACATAGGGAACTTGATGGGAGACAATCGAAAAGAATTATATCTGGCTCCCTACTGTATGAATAACCATTGCCAGTTGGTCGTACTTCACCCGTCTAGGCATACTGTCATATTCTTATGCTCTCTCCACCAAAACCCGCCACAGGAGGTGGTGGAAGCTGTAAATACGTAAGTAACTAATCTTAAATTTAATTTATGTTTTAATATCAGTTGTTTTTAGTTTATTACACACATGATATATGAATTTGTTAATTGACATGATTATTTGTTTATGATAGCGCGCTGAAGGCGAGTAGCATAAGTTGCGCCAACGAGAGAAGTAGGACTTCTAAGGCTAAAGGAAATCCTGAATGGATCAACCTCAAGGTTTGGTAGTTTATTTATCAAATAATTAATATTATAAATACTAATTTATATATATATTTAACTGACATTGAAATTAATTTTGTTTGTAGTCTCGATTTCAACCTGACGGGTGGTCGTGCGGCTATTATGTGATGCTTCATATGCTGAACATAGTCTCCGCATCTATTACGGAAGGATGGAAGAAGGTAATATTTAAACAACTTGTTAAATTATATATTATAGTTTTGGTGATGACTTGCATTAATGTTATTGTTATTATTTGAACGTGTGTAGGCATTTAACGACCAATCGCCTCTTGAAAAATATGAGTTTAGAGACTTGAGGATGCGCTTAGCAAAATTCTTCTTCAAGTATGCGGCTGAAAAAGGAATTGACAAGATACCTCTGCAATACTTGGATGAATAGTTTTTTTGTTAGACTTTAGAAACTAATTAATAACATGTATATATATACTTAGATTGGTAGTTTTGTTTTTAGACATTAGAGACTAAAATTTATATATATATATATATATATATATATATATATATATATATATATATACTTGTAGATAGTTATGTTTTTCCTATACATGGGTTTTGGTTTTAAGTCCCCCAAATGTTCCTTTGTATATTGAAATTTAAGGGTAGTGTTTGCAATTCTGTAATGTGTGTGATATTCTGTGTTACTGGGATATTTACTGAATGCAGGGATAGCTGAGGGGAGTGATATTTTAAAACAGAATTTAAAAAAAAAATCTATTAACGTCAGTTATATCAAACAACCGCGTTAATAGTATTTTATAAAATATACAAAGACGGTTGTATTTTGAAATCGACGTTAAAAATAAAACCTTTAACGCGGTTCTTTACAATAATAGTTTTATCTTTAACGTCAGTTGTGTTAAAGAACTGACGTTAAAGGTTTTATTATTAACGTCAGTTGTTTAAACAACTTACGTTAAAATATTAACTGATTTTTAATTGAAAATATTAAGAACTTAGGAGATAAGTATAATTTCAACGATAAAATCAATTTTAACTGACGTAAAAAGCACTTATTGCACTAGTGCAGAAACCTTCTTAAAATCAAAGTAATCGACTACTTTGAGAAACAATCGACTACTTTGTGTGAATCTTAAAATCTTGGCTAGTGTTAGTAAAAGTATTCGACTACTAAACAAAGTAGTCAACTACTTTGGCAGTTAGGCACAAAAGGTTGCTGATCTTGAACAAAGTAATCGACTACTATAAAAGGTAGTCAACTACTTTCAGTTTTTCCAACAGAATTTCAAATTTAAAATTTATTTTTCTCACACTTTTTCGTCTATAAATAAGAGGTATTTTGACACAAAAATTAAGAACTCTTTTCATCTATTGTTACTCTGTCAAAATCACTCCAAAAACATTCTTGAGTCATATGCTATTATTTTGAGAGAAATCATTGAGCTTTCTTAGAAAAGTACGCTTCTATAGTGTTACAATTTTCTGTATACAAATCAATTGTAATTGTTGTTTCTATTGATTTGGCGAGGCATCCAAATCATATTCAAGGTGGGGAATCCTTGAATCTAAGGTGAGGCATCCTTAGGAGGTAAGGATTATTTTGAGTAGGGCATCTCAAAATAATCAAAGGTAAAAGGTGGGGCATCCTTTAGTTTCATTTAATAATTGTAATCTTGTAAACAATTTTTAAATAGTGGAATCTCTCAAGGGTTCTTGAGAGCTGGATGTAGATCACTCAGGTTGTGATCGAACCAATAAAATCATTTGTGTGGTCTTCTCTTTCCCTCACTCTTCTAGTTCTTGCAGTTATTTCTTAATTGTTGTTCTTGATTGTATTTGGTTTATTGTGGTGGATTTAATTTTTTTATTTTTAATTGAGGGTATTCATTAATAAACATTCTCTTCTTCTACTCAATTTATTTGCATCATACATAATCTTTCTTGAACAGTTTTTTTTTTTAAAGAAACCAAAGTTTCCAACAAAGTGTTTAATCCTCAATTCACCCCCACCCCCTCTTGAGGTGCCATATTGATTAGCAAGTCGTAGCGTAGCCCGGTCTTTCCTAGACTCACTTTCCAATCCACCAAAGGCACGTCTACCGATTCATGCATGTAAAACATTTATTTTCGTCACTTTTCTTTTTCGTTCATTCTTTCTTCGTCGAGGCTCAAAGCACACGATTTAAAGGCATAAAGCCAAATCTTATTATTACAGGATACACGGTCCACAAATTCAATCACAAAAACTATTAAAGGCATAAAGCCAAATCCTCTTAGTTCATTTTTGGAAAAAAAATCGTAAATGAAATATTTTCACGGTTTCGCCCTCACTAGCACTTATTGATTTATTCTTTAACCAAAACATCTTTAAATATTATTATTTTAAACATTTTCTTCCACTTCCATAATTTAAAACATTTAATTTTTCTCCTCAATCTTTTCAAAGTTTTATCCTTAATCGCAATTGAGCACTGACCACTGTCAGGCTTTCAGACAATCCATCAATCAACAATTTATCCAATCATACAGATATGCATACATCACAGTTAAAATCATGCTTCCACAAATAAAACTAAAATCACATAACAATTATATAACAATCACTGAAGCACCACAAAAATTGTTACGGATAACTTTACATACCCCACACAACTAGCATATAGCCATCATAAACCCTTTAGGTAAGCTCCCCTTACCTTTGTAGACCAGAACAAGATCCTCTCATTGACGTATTCAATAGTTAGCTTCCTTCATCACAAAGCTGCTCAAGATTAGACCCCAACTAACAAGCTAACATGACGTTCAGGTTCCTCTGACGTTTCACAACACACGCAGGCAAATCCGCGACAGCTCCAAAAAGCAAAAGTTGCTCTCCCAAGCAAGCATAAACACAATCATCAACATAGGGAGAGAGTCCAAGAACATACAACAAAATCAAATAACATAACAATCAATTATCATCCTCAAAGCATACAATCAAAGGAAGCTATATATTTAATTTAACAAAATAGAAATGATTTCTCAATAAAATCAATTTGGGTAAAAAGGGTCCATCATTAAAATTGGGGAAATTTTGATTTGATTAGAGAATCATGAAATTAAACTTAGAAATCATCCATTAAAAGTCCTAATTGCTCTAAATCATAGTTAATTTCACAAAATAGAGTCAATTTCAATTAAAATCAGATTTGGGCTTAGGGCTCCTAAACAAATTTTGGGGAAATCCGAAAATAAGAGAAAATTTGAGAAATTGACATGGGCAATTTGAAATTGACATACCCAATTTAAAAACAATACCATCAATTTGGGGGTTTAGGTTCTAATTTAGAAATTTGGGTTAGGGTTTTCAAAATTGGGAGTTTGGAATTTGAATCACAAATGGTGGATTTCACTCACCCATACAAAGAAGAAGGAGAAGCACGCGATGGTGATGTGACGTCCGATGCGGTGGCAGCGGCAGCGACGACAGTGGCGGCGATGTGGCGGAGCACAACAAATACCGTTTCTGAAAATTCCATGACCCATAAGAATAAGAAAGCAAGCTTTGAGGAAGAAGAAAGATGTTCAACGGAATAGAGATGGTGGAAAAGAAGCTATAGATGGTGGTCGGAGCTTACCACGACGTGGACGATGACGAACCATATGACACCCTAACTTAGGTCATCACATGGTTACCCATTAACTCATTGCGGAAAATAAAACTTTAATTCACTGGTTGCTTTCGGAAAAATAATATTTTCTTAAGTTGTTATTATCTCTCAAAAAGGTGATAATTTTTTTCCCTTTTCCTTTATTTTTCGACCAATCCAACAACAACGTAAACGTCATCAAATATGGATATCTAAATATAACACACTTTTATACTGCATCATAATGGTTTATACAACCCGACCTTAATAAGTATAGGTCCTTCAAAACAAAACATAAGGTAATTAAAACCCTAAGCTGGTCGTAACTAACAGACACTATGAAAGTAGTAAATAGCATCAGCATGCTATGGGCCAAATAGCCTTCTTCTTCTTGTAGAAGTCATATCGCTTGAGTGGTTCCCCTGAACTCCACAATATACGGCACAGTAAAGCAAACCCAAGATAACAATGCAAGGGTGAGAAATCAATATATCAATTTAACTCGATAACTACATGCGCGACTCAAAGGAAAACATATAAACATATATATTTTCATATAACATCAGTTCTTAAATAAACAAGTAGTCATCATTGGGTTTCATACCCGATCATCGTCATTGAAAATCATGCATGTACGCTTCAATAATCGTCGTCTAACTTTCACCTAATCTCCGGAGATCACAACACCGAGTAAATGAGCTGATCAAGCTCGATAGCCAGGTATATTAGGCACTTCGTGGAATGGAATACTTTATTCATCAAAGCACTATACATACTTCGTAGCACGTAATACCTTATTTATCAAGGCACCGTACATAACTTCGTAGCATGGAATGCCTTATTCACCAAGGCACCATACATAACTTTGTAGCACGGAATACCTTATTCACCAAGGTTCCATACATAAAATGTGGGCACGTCTGCCAATGAATGCATGTAAAACATTTTATTCTCGTCGTTTTCTTCGTGTATAATCTTTCCTTTTCCAAAGCTCAAAAGCTTAAGACCAACATAGTTTTCAATGTCGTAAAATCTTTTTTTATCAACACAGGACACGCAGTCTAAGTGCTGAGTCACGAAACCCTAGATCGATGCATCAGGCTTAAGTCCGTGGTAGAAAAACAATATTTGTTATTTACACCGTAATTAGGAAACAAAGCCCACAGGCAGGACACACAGTCCAAAACATCGTAAGAACACTAGTACCCCGACGTCCTGGTTACTAAGTTCAAAATCACCGTGTACATCGTTTACGAAACATCACCATTTACACCGTTGACGAAAATCTCGATTTCAGAAAACTATTTCAAAATTGGAAATTCCTTTGTAAAATCATCAATTACTTGAAATCTTTTTCCCTGAAAGCCTTATGTTTCGAAAAGAGAGTCACTTGAGACTACATAAATTCTGTTATTTTAAGAAAATACATTCTGTAAACCACGTTTTCATAACTAATCGCCGTTTAACGTTTTAAAATAAGTTTAAGTCTAAATTTGACTTTTTTCCGTAAATAATTTTCTAAATTCATGATTAAGTTATTTTCGAAAATAAATTTCACGAAATAACTTTTTATATTTCTTCGGAATTATTTGCTTAAAAATTAGCAGTACAAAAATAATTTAACGATTGCGTCCTCACGGTGACTCATAGATTACTTTTACACTGATAAATCATTAAAATAATAATATTTTTGGAAAATTCTTATTTTTTTCAAATAATTATTTAGACAAAATATACTCCAATATATCTCAATTAAACATTGAATATTCTTCGTATATCTTCTTAAAGCTTTTACCTCATTTAATTAATAGAGCATTGACCACTATCAGGCTTCTCAAACAACATCCGACAACATCATTATAATAATTAACCCAGACAGATCATGCATCACAACACTATAATATATAAGTGTAGATAAGTAATTAACAACAGATAATCAATTAAAAGCAGAAGAGAAACACAGATAAAATACCATAACTAACAACCCCAAATAAATATACAGACCACAAACAGATAGCACATAGTCATCGGAAAAATCCCTCAGGTAATCCCCCCTTACCTCTTGAAGAATTAAGCTTCCGAATTTCGAAGATCGGTGACACACATACGAGCAACAACTTTAACCTTCAACAAACCACCATCACACAAGTCAAAACAAGAAACATAAAATCACCTAATTCTCTATACTAGGTCACGACCTCCATGGGCTTAGTGGCTTAAAATTTCTAAACTTGCTTAAGTCATTGGATTAATGATCTAAGTACTTAAGACAATAGGATTAATGATTAACCAACTAAGGTTGAAAAAAAAACCTCCAAGTTCATCAACGTATGAATTCGGTCAAGGCACAAAAACATGGCAAGAAATTTTAGTTTGACATAACCACTTGCATTCATCATGTAAACATACTAGAAAGGTGAGATCTATGATCACTTTCAAGAAAAACCAATAAAATTTTCCTCCACTCATGCATATAGGCTTCGGCCTTGATAAAAAAATTAGGGAGGAAGACTTTGTTTACAATAATATCTTGGGTTATGATAGTAAATATGATGATAATAGGAACATATAAATTGGTTTCACAATTTTAGGATTTTTCTATGATTTACTATGATTTAACAAAGTTAGGAACATAAAGATGAACATAGATGGAACATGATGATTCAAGCTTTGAAATAGAAAACTTTATGAAGAAGATGACATTAAATGGAGATGAAGATGAAGAATCACCTCTTAGAACTTGAAAAATGGCAAGAAATCCAACACTTGCTTCACAAACTCAAGCTTTTTGTGTTAAGAACTTAGATGAACAAAGATGAACAAAGTGGAAGAGTGGAGAAGAAATGAGAAGAATGGAGAAGCTTGGTGACTCATGAGAATAGATTAAGCCAAGACTCCACGGGCCTTGGGACATGCGAAATTGGGCTTAGGACAAATCCAAGCCCAATACTAATTTTCCAACATCAAAATGTTTAAGACTTTAATCAAAGGCATAGGAAAATTAAGAGTAGGAAATTGGTTCATGAAATTGAAGTATTGGCCATGATATTGGGGCATAAGGCCGCAGCCCAACATGGTTTGGATGGCAATAAATTGGCCCAAATGTCAAAGACAACTTGAGAAATTAACTTAGGACTAAAAAGCAATTAAGAGAAAGTTTAAGGACTAAAGTGTAAAATCCTTAAAATGTCATCATGATGCCATGTGCACCATTAATGAATTCACATGGTGACTCATCATGTGTGACTCGTTGATATTATCCATTAGGGAGTTAATGTTACTGTTTATAGAGTTGCGACTCCAAGTATTTTATATTTTAGGAGCTGCGTCTCCATATCTTTATGTTGAGTCTGTATATCTTTATGGCTTCTATCTATGAGTCGGGTTGGATTTTTATATAAGTGACTTTTGAACTAATAATATTGTTATGATTATGAAATATGTTATTAAACTTTTACCTTATTCCCAACTAATTATATTTATGACTTATGAAAAAGAAAAAAAATTCCCCATTCGAATATAGCCAATTTTAATTAAACTACTTTTCGGCCTTAAAATGTCACGTACAATGTAGCGCTCGAGAAGGGTGTTACATTTTTTGTATCAGAGCTGGCCGAGTCTTTTGGGCTTGGGGTTTTAGGTCTGTTATCGTTTTTGTTGTGTTTTCTCTGGTTGTGTCTTGTGTTTTTTTTTGTATTTTGGTTCTATGATGAACCAATGTTTGGAAGGATAATTATTTTAGTCAATCCTTGGCCGAGTTTATGTTTTTCATGACGTTGTTCCAAAAGGATACAACATTGTTTGTTGATCTTTTCATTATATTCCTAAGGGGGAATAATATTGGACAGATTTTGATGTATTGTTTTCTTCCTTGTTCGGATTACCATGCTTTGATTAAAAAATTATGGTTAGTCTGGGAACGAGTAGACCTGATTCTGCAATCAAGGATCCTGAAGATATAAGTGCAATTGTACAAGTCTTGAGGGAGCTAGCAACGACTGTGGCTAGACAGAATGAGGAGATTGCTGAGACGTGAGGATTAGCTGAGTTCTGCCATAGTAACCTACCTCAATTTGATGGTGAGCTTAATCCAGAGAAAGCTGAGCTTTGGATTACGAAAATAGAAAGGAACTTACAAACTATGAAGTACACTGATCATTGGAAGGTAGCTTGTGCGACATTTCTGTTGATAGGAGATGCTGGATTTTGGTGGAGAGAAACTTGCCAGGTGTTAGTAGCAAGACAAGAAGCGATCACCTGGAATGTGTTTCAAAGCAGATTTCTGGAGAAGTATGCTTCCACTGAAGTGCGTTGTGTGGAAGAGATTGAATTTCTGCAGCACGGACAAGAGGGCATGACATTCACTGCATATGCCGCTGAGTTGGAAGACATGATTAAGTTTAAAGAGTTATAAATTTTATGGTAGATGAAAATTTTGCCAATTCATTCTGTTATTGTGAAAAACGAGTTGGAGTTACTTCAAGTGAGGAAACTCATAAATTCTTTTATTGTGGTTTTCTTAAAAACCAAGAGTAAGTTTGACTTGAGTCTTAAACTCTTGGAAAGAAAGAGAATCACTGCCTTCAAATATTTTTCCTTCGAAGGGAGTTCTTGTGGGAAGAATAGCTTTATTAGAGTCATGTTTGTAAATCTGTACCGGTCGGGTACTTTACATTCGGGAATCTATTAAAGAACTTTTTCACATATGAGAATTCTTTGTTTTTCTATTCATTCTACTTTATTCTTTCTTGTGAGAGTAAAGTTTAGAGAATTATTTTCTCTCTCTGAAAAATTCTTGTTTGAATTCTGAGTTCTTATTTACCATCGGTGTGTTAGATTCGCCACCGTAAATAGGAGTCAAAGTTTGGTATCAATTAAATTTCCAAATCTATCGGAAGTTCGTATATTTTATTCTATTGACATTCAATAATTGGAGTGTGCTTCGAGTCTTGAGAGTTTAATTAGGGGTTACCTGAATTGCTGTATCAGGAGTTTTAGCGAATATAGTGTAAGTCAACAATGGTCTAATCTCGGAAATAATTCACATCATGTTTTAAGAAACGATGTTCGTGTTTGTTTTCCTTAGACGAGTTAATTTCGTGGACGAAATTCTTTTTAGAGGGGTAGTATTGTAACACCATGTTTTCACTGTTTTTACCGTTTTGCTGTTTTTACTGTTTTTCAATTATCGGTAGAATTTTAATTGTTTGTAATTTTTATATTAGATCTAAAAAATGACTTTTAATAAAATAAAATCAAAATTTTACTCTACCTTGTGGTATAAGGTTACGGTAAAAATTTAGGTTTAAAATTCAGACGAAACTCGATCTGCGTTTTAACTGACAGTAAGATTTTACTGATCAGAAAACCTAATTTTGACCCGAGAACGAAATAGTTTAGATTTTTATTTTATTTCCAACCATAGTGGTTATTTTGAAAATTTTCAAAATAAATAAGTTATTATACATTAGTCAGGCGAATACTCGACGATCGGGGATCAACAGAATCGAGAACGGAGGTGCAGAGAAAAAACCCAATGCCGGACGAATGAGAACAATGAGTCATTTGTGATGACTCAAGGGGGTGAGTCATAGGGGTTAGTCACCATGCATTAAATGCATGTAATGATGACTTAAATCTGAAAAGTCCAAAATACCCTTAAGCTTGCATTGTAATTTCAAGTGTGCCATGACAACATTTTACCTTATTCTCCCTAGCAACTCACGGCCACATCACCCTAGGAGCACCTTCACCACACAAATTTTCATAGCATAATGATTACACCAAAATATCATGATATTTATTCTAGTAAAAAGACCAAAATGCCCCTAGTCTTTAAGTGAAACTCCAAAAGTGTCTCTAAGTGAATTTTGACCAAAATACCCTCTAAAACTACTCAATTTCGTGCAGTCCCTCCACTAAACCAAACTCATTTCATTTTGCTTTTATTTCATCATTTTCCTCTCAAAAACCCTAATCGGGTAAATAACGTAATCAGACACGGATGCACAAAGATACACCGGGAGATAGAACAGCGAGTCGTCCATGATGACTCATAGGGGATGAGTCACCATGGTGAGTCATAGTAGTGACTCACCTCCCTCATCAATGCTCATAAATGTTAAGCCAAAAATATCTAGATATTTTGCTTCTAACCTAACCTATGCATAGTTAACTTCAACTATGGTTCATTTAAGGTTAACAAGGCAATTTCATACTGACTTCTCCTCCTCTCTTCATGTGGTGCACGGCAGCTCACTTTCATGCACTTTCTTCCACTTATTTCATTTCATTTCACTTAGAACATTAAGTTGACAACTTATCTAGTCACTAAGCTTCAAGAGTCAAAAACACTTAAGTCTTTATGTCTATTCTTTCTACCTCTTCCTCTCAATTTCGACCAGCCACTCTTCTCCTCTCATCTTCATTCATTTCATTTCATTCCCTTTCAATTCATTTCACTCCTAAATTATCATCCAAGTTCATGACACAAAGCATTCTTCTTTCCTTTCTATGTTCAAGTTTCGGCTGTCATCACTTCCACTTGATCCAAACATTTGTTTGATAAATCAATATGATATCCTTAGTCCTCTTCTCATTCTAAACCTAATCCATCTCACAAAATTTTTTATTTTGGAGCAATTCCTTGTTCTTCATACATAAATTCGGCCTAAGCATGAAACTCACCAACCAAGTGCTTGTTTGATTTTCTAATACCATATCCATGTTCCTCTCATCATTCTAAGCCTTAGTTATCTCATCCAAAAAACCATTTTTATCCTTCTACAAAAATGGGTATTTATTTGTCAAGAACATCAATCTCTTGGTCATCATCCTTTTGGCTTAAGATAAGTGATCTAAGCCTTGATTCCTATGTTTGGTTATGTCTAAGCTTAGTTATATAATCCTTTTGAATTTTGTGTGTTGATCTCTAGGATTTTGGAAGAAAAACCGTGGCCATCCCTAGGAGAACAACATCATTCTTGCTTGTTTTAAGGGATCTACAAGAGGTAAGGGGGGAGATTACTACTATCCTACCTTAATGTAGATATGTGTGTGGTTTAAAGTATTTGTATGTTGTCATGAAAATCCTAACTGTTAGGATTATGTATTATTGTTTATGGTTGTGTGATCCTCTTGAAGGATTTGATTTGATGTATGGTTGTGGTATGATATGTCATATGGTTGTTTTGGTTCCAATGACCTTAAGTTGGAACCATGATTGTTGTTTGCTTGAAGTGTTAAGAAAAATGACTAATATATTTATTTAAGGCCATTCAGCCATAACTGGTTGAGGAAGTTCCATGGGGATTTAATTTGGTTGGATAATTTTTATAAGAAGTGAATGAGTATCTAAGAGTATAGAAATTGGTTTGGATTGATTTGGATATGTATGTTAAAAGATATGAAATTTTGAGTCTTTAGGGACTTTTATACAATTTCTGGAAAATTTCGGGACTGAAATATAAATATGAAAATGTGTCATACAGTTGAAGTGAATGATAAAATAAGACCATAGAAATTGGTTTGGTGTTAATTGGATTAATACATAAAAAGATATAAGCTTTTTAGTAAACAAGGACCTTTTTGCAATTATTGTAAAATATTTGGGGGCAGAAAATTAATTTCTGGAAACATTGAGGGTAGCTGAAAAATATTTCATAGAAGTTGGTTTGGTGTAATTTGAAGTTATAAATAAAAAGTTATAAGGTTTTAAGTGAATAAGGATCTTTTTGTAATTAATGAAAGTTTAGGGACTAAAATGCAATTTTCGAAAATAAATGTTATTGGACAGTTAGAGACTTTTTTTTAATACCTAATAAAATGTTCTAAAACTCCAAAATGAGTTTTTGACTATTAGAGTGTAAAATCGTTGAAAAAGGATTTACGCGTTTTACAAATGTAACGATGTTCGGCCAAGTTTTAAGAATTTTGTATACATGTAAAGGAAATTGTAAAATCGGTGTTTTGAACATATTAAAATGATTATTATAACCTAGGTAAGTAATATATTTGAGGTGAAGAACCATATTTTCAAAAGTATGGCTTTTGGGCCTAAAACCAGCAAAAAGCGGTGAAACTGTCGTCAAACGTTTTTAAGGATTTTTGAGAAAACAATGATGTAGAGCTTAAAATCAGTATTTTAATACTTTAATGTAATTATGGAAACTTAGGGAAATAAAGGATTTGATAAAAATAATTATATTTGTGAAAATATGGAATTTAAGTTGAAATACAGTAAAAACCAGTAAAACAATATTTTAAGAGTTTCGATGTTTTTCAAGAAACTATTTAGAGGAATTTGGTACTTATGTACTTTGATGTAATCTGATTTCAAAATGATTTGGTTTTAACCAAAGGTTTTGGGTTTTAAGACAAGATAATTTTAGTCTTCAAGACTAGTATTTCAAGTAAATGGAAAACCTAAGTTGAGGATGACTTAGTGAAAATATGAACTTAATAATTTATGACTTATGGTGAAGCAAGACCATTTGTCATAAAGTGTGGATAATTCATTATCCATACCTCCATTAGATTTAATGGACTAAGAGTTATTTGATTTCTTGGAAGCCAAGAGAAAGGCTCAATTAGAGAAGTGTAAAGAAATAAATGATTAGATTATTGATCCAATTTCATAATGTGTTAGGACTTGTAAGCAAGTACCTTAAAATATCTTTACACAAACATGACAAATCTGTTTGAGAACTGTGGATCAGTGAAGGGCCGATGATTTGTACTCGAGAATATCGTCCATCAGCGATTGACAGCAAGTGGATTCTGGTGGAATCATGAGGTTATCCGATGGATAGACCAATTGGACGTATTCCGGCAATTTTGCCCAGATACATAGTTAACACTATGTTCGGTGAGGCCGTTGTGCCCAGGGAGCCGAGTTTCGGTTGTAGAGGTTTCATAAAGAGTCTGATGTGTTGCAGAGAGTTTGAGATCACATGTGATTATGATAGTACGTACATTATGAATAAAGTCTCGTGAGCGTAAAACAATAGCCACGATTAGATTGTGTGCGTAACACGATAGCACCATTGCCTGAGATGGGCTGATGTGAAACCTATACTGACCATTTCCTTCCAAAATATCAAATTAGCTCCGATGTTAGAATCGGATATTCCTTGAGACAGTGTAGGAATGGGACTATACGGTTTCAATCAGTTTCTCTCTATTCCTGTCCTCCGATGGACAAACCGTGTCCGGTATGCTTGATAAGCTTACCGTCGAGTTTGGTATATTATATTCTTGGAGTTTTGAATTGCAGAATTAAAATGGGAGATAAAAGGAATATAGTATTGTTGTATTATGTACCTGTGAGTCATACCACTGCAAGTCTGCCTTATGTGTAAGATAAATGGAATCTCACCTCCTTATTTTATTTTGCCTATGTCGGCTAGCTATGTTGCTTTCTGTATTCTATAAAGAAGATTGAGACGTCAAGATGACGCTTGACTGACACATCGTAAAGATTGAGGTTCAAGGATGCAGATGATATGGTGGATTTTCTAGTGGATGTCTTCCGGACATCAGAGGGTTCAAGGTGATGGGATTAGGGTTTCAGTTATGCCTAACCTTTCTTTTCTTGTGATAGGCATGATAGTCATTAGTTTGTAAGTTATAGTTTTCATTTGAAAGGGAAATGGCTTAGTCTGAGAGTTACTTTTGTAGTGACTCTAGTAGAGACTTTTGTGACGATGTCGGCAGTGGACTCTAGTAGAGACTTTTGTGAGGATGTCGGCAGTGGCCTCAAATAGAGTTTCCACTAGATCTCGTCAGTTGGGTTTATCTTTCTCACGATGTACGAGAGAGGATTGTATTTTCTATTTTAGTTTGGCCAGTTGGGTATGTCTGGGAGTTAATGTTACTGTTTATAGAGCTGCAACTCCAAGTATTTTATATTTTAGGAGCTGCGTCTCCATATCTTTATGTTGAGTCTGTATATCTTTATGGCTTCTATCTATGAGTCGGGTTGGATTTTTATATAAGTGACTTTTGAACTAATAATCTTGTTATGATTATGAAATATGTTATTAAACTTTTACCTTATTCCCAACTAATTATATTTATGACTTATGAACAAGAAAAAAATTTCCCCATTCGAATATAGCCAATTTTAATTAAACTACTTTTCGGCCTTAAAATGTCACGTATGATGTAGCACTCGAGAAGGGTGTTACACTACTACCCCTCTTAAAAAAATTCGTCCTCGAAATTTCGTGACACGAAGCTAGACAGGATTGAAAGATCTCGAAGCCTTACTTTCACAAGAAAGTATATATAGAAGAATTTTATTGATGAAAAGAATATAAGAATATTTTGTGCATGACAGATTCTCTAATAGGTTCATGGATGTAAAAATGCAAGATCGGTACACATTTACAAACTTGAATATAATAAAGCTCCTTCTTTCACAAGAATTTTTTTAACAATGATTTAAAAGAACAAGAGTTCAGACTGGATCACTTCTACCAAAAGTAAAAGTGATTAGATTAAGTCTCATCGAGAAACTCCTTTTATCAAGAAAGTGTCTATCCTGAACAGCAATAGGACAGTTCAAGCAAATAGAATTGGCATTAACTGGCTTAGAAGTAGGGGTTGAAACAATCAGAACATACGATAATGAAGAAACAAGTAATTTCAACATTTTCAGACATTCCATTGAAATAAATGAATGCGTTGCACCCGAATCATAAAGTACAGTTAGGAGATTACCATCTATGTCATAATCACCCTGTAGGAATTCATCGGAGTTCGAAGTTTCAGCACTGGTCAAAGTATAAATTCTCCCCTTCCCTGTCTATTTGTTTGTCCTGATGTTGTTGACAGTAGATACACGTTTCGGTGCATTGTATTCCTTTGATATGTGTTCCACTTGACTAAATCCGTTAGGCCAGCACCATAAAATAAATCACTTACTTACTTATTAACACACATTACTTCTAAGAAGTAATTCAAACAAGTCCTAATCAGAGAATACACAACATCAACACAATAGACCAATTTCCCAAGGTTCCCGAAAGACTCGACCAGCTCTGATACCACTAATGTGACACCCTAACTTGGGTCATCACATGGTTACCCGTTAACTCATTGCGGAAAATAAAACTTTAATTCACTGGTTGCTTTCGAAAAAATAATATTTTCTTAAGTTGTTATTATCTCTCAAAAAGGTGATAATTTTTTTCCCTTTTCCTTTCTTTTTCGACCAACCCAACAACAGCGTAAACATCATCAAATATGGATATATAAATATAAAACACTTCTATACTGCATCATAATAGTTTATACAACCCGGCCTTAAAAAGTATAGGTCCTTCGAAACAAAACATAAGGTAATTAAAACCCTAAGCTGGTCGTAACTAACAGACACTATAAAAGTACTAAATAGCATCAGCATGCTCTGAACCAAATAGCCTTCTTCTTCTTGTAGAAGTCATATCCCTTGAGTGGTTCCCCTGAACTCCACAATATACGGCACAACAAAGCAAACCCAAGACAACAATGCAAGGGTGAGAAACCAATATATGGATTTAACTCGATAACTACATGCGCGACTCAAAGGAAAACATATAAACATATATATTTTCATATAACATCAGTTCTTAAATAAACAAGAAGTCATCATTGGGTTTCATACCCGATCATCGTCATTGAAAATCATGCATGTACGCTTCAATAATCGTCGTCTAACTTTCACCTAATCTCCGGAGATCACAACACCGAGTAAATGAGCTGATCAAGCTCGATAGCCAGGTATATTAGGCACTTCGTGGCATGGAATACTTTATTCATCAAAGCACCATACATACTTCGTAGCACGGAATACCTTATTTATGAAGACACCGTACATAATTTCGTAGCATGGAATGCCTTATTCACCAGGGCACCATACATAACTTCGTAGCACGGAATACCTTATTCACCAAGGCACTATACATAAAACGTGGGCACGTCTGCCAATAAATGCATGTAAAACATTTTATTCTCGTCGTTTTCTTCATGTATAATCTTTCCTTTGCCAAAGCTCAAAAGCTTACGACCAACGTAGTTTTCAATGTCTTAAAATCTTTTATTGTCAACACAGGACATGCAATCCGAGTGCTTAGTCACGAAATCCTAGACTGATGCATCAGGCTTAGGTCTGTGGTAGTAGAAAAACAATATTTGTTATTTACACCGTAATTAGGACACGATGTCCACAGGCAGGACACACAGTCAAAACACCCTAAGAACACTAGTACCCCGACGTCTCGGTTACTAAGTTCAGAATCATCGTGTACATCATTACCGAAACATCACCTTTTACACCGTTGGTGAAAAACTCGATTTCAGAAAACTATTTCAAAATTGGAAATTCCTTTGTAAAATATCATTTACTTGAAATCATTTTTCCTAAAATCCTTATGTTTCGAAAAGAGAGTCACTTGAGACTACAAAAATTCTGCTATTTTAAGAAAATACTTTCTGTAACCGTGTTTTCATAACTAATCGCCGTTTAACATTTTTAAATAAGTTTAAGTCTAAATTTGACTTTTTTCCATAAATAATTTTCTAATTTCATGATTAAGTTATTTTCGAAAATAAATTTCATGAAATAACTTTTTATACTTCTTCGAAATTATTCACGTAAAAATTAGCAGTACAAAACTAATTTGACGGTTATGTCCTTACAGTGACTCATAGATTAGTTTTACACTGATAAATCATTAAAATAATAAAATTTCAAAAAATTCTTATTTTTTTCAAATAATTATTTAGACAAAATATACTCCAATATCTCTCAGTTAAACATTGAATATTCTTCGTATATCTTCTTAAAGCTTTTACCTCGTTTAATTAATTGAGCACTGACCACTGTCAGGCTTCTCAAACAACATCCGACAACATCATTATAATAATTAACCTAGACAGATCATGCATCACAACACTATAATATATGAGTGCAGATAATTAATTAACAACAGATAATCAATTAAAAGCAGAAGAGAAACACAGATAAAATACCATAACTAACAACCCCAAATAAACATACAGACCACAAACAGATAGCACATAGCCATCGGAAAAATCCCTCAGGTAATCCCCCCTTACCTCTTGAAGAATTAAGCTTCCGATTAACTTTGACACAATTTCGAAGATCGGTGACACACGTACGAGCAACAACTTCAACCTTCAACAAACCACCATCACACAAGTCAAAACAAGAAACATAAAATCACCTAATTCTCTATACTAGGTCATGGCCTCCATGGGTTTAGTGGCTTAAAATTTATATACTTGCTTAAGTCATTGGATTAATGATCTAAGTACTTAAGACAATAGGATTAATGATTAACCAACTAAGGTTTAAACAAACACCTCCAAGTTCATCAAGGTATGAATTCGGCCAAGACACAAAAACATGGAAATTTTATTTTGACATAAGAACTTGGATTCATCATGTATACATACTAGAAAGGTGAGATCTGTGATCACTTTCAAGAAAAACCAACAAAAGTTTCCTCCACCCATGCATATAGGCTTCGGCCTTGATAAAAAATTTAGGTAGGAAGACTTTGTTTACAATAATCTCTTGGGTTATGATAGTAGAGATGATAATATGAACATAGAAATTGGTTTCACAATTTTTGGATTTTTCTATGATTTACTATGATTTAACAAAGTTAAGAACATAAAGATGAACATAGATGGAACATGATGACTCAAGCTTTGAAATAGAAAACTTTATGAAGAACATGACATTAAATGGAGATGAAGATGAAGAATAACCTCTTAGAACTTGAAAAATGGCAAGAAATCCAACACTTGCTTCACAAACTCAAGGTTTTTGTGTTAAGAACTTAGATGAACAAAGATGAACAAAGTGGAAGAGTGGAGAAGAAATGAGAAGAATGAAGAAGCTTGGTGACTCATGAGAATAGATGAAGCCAAGCCTCCATGGGCCTTGGGCCATGCGAAATTGGGCTTAGGACAAATCCGAGCCCAATACTAATTTTCCAACATCAAAATGTTTAAGACTTTAATCAAAGTCATAGGAAAATTAAGAGTAGGAAATTGGTTCATGAAATTGAAGTATTGGCCATGATATTGGGCCATAAGGATGCAGCCCAACATGGTTTGGATGGCAATAAATTGGCCCAAATGTCAAAGACAACATGAAAAATTAACTTAGGACTAAAAAGCAATTAAGAGAAAGTTTAAGGACTTAAGTGCAAAATCCTTAAAATGTCATCATGATGCCATGTTCACCATTATTGCATTCACATGGTGACTCATCATGTGTGACTCGTTGATATTATCCGTTAGCGGATCCCAGAAATCCTGGAATCTGCTCTGTTGCTTCCCCGATTCAATACGACGTCCGGATAAAATATAATATTTCACTAAACCTTTAGTTTTTCATTCATGAGTAAAAATTAGGTTTTCTGAGCAGTATAAATATACTGTCAGTGAAATTCACAGACCGGGATTCGTCTGACTTTTCAACCTAAATTTTAATCGTAGCTCTCTACAATAAAGTAGACTGTAAATAGGGTTTCGGTTTAATTAAAAACATTTTCTACGACTCGGATAAAAATATAAACGTATTTATATAAATTTTTGATATTAGAAAACAACGAAAAGTCGGGGTGTTACATACCATGATGGAGCTTCTAGAACAGATGCGTTCGCCTTCTCCTGTCCAGGCGGTGATCCAAGGCGGCTGGACGACGGCTGGACGACGTTTGGGTGTCAAAGAGAAGGAAGAGAAGATCCATTTTCTTGATGTGATGAGAAGATAGTTTCAAACCAAATGAGGAAGAAGGAAAGGAAATAAAAGAAGAAGAGAAAAAAATGAAGGGCACCAAGAGAAAAGAAAGAATTTTGTGTTTCTTTTTTTTTTTTTTTAATTTGATAAGATTAAGTTTGAGTGAGTGGGATTGGGTCTAGAAAAAATAAATAATATTGGCCCTTAGATCTAAAAATAATTAATGAAAAATATATAATTTCAAAATTTGAATTAGAGTAAAGATTGATAGTTGAGTTGATCAACCAAGAAAATCAATGATCCAAAATTAATCTCCGATTAATTTTAAACCGACATATTTTTCAAATCTAAAATTAAATAGATTAAAATATGGAAATAAATTTCTTTCAATCATATCATTTGAAATATTTTTCTAAACAAATACTAATATATTGACAATAACATAATATTATTGTTCAGTAAGCATGCATACACTGTAATAATGCAGTACTAAAGCACTCGATAAAATAATTTTAAATTAGCAAATAAAATTACTTAAACCAAATTACATAAAAAAAACAAAAAAAAAACATCTAGATAATTAATCACTCCAATAAAATATTATAAACATATATGTAAAAACTGGGGTGTTACACACGCCAAAGACACTCTGCCTTTCAATGTTTCTGGATCATCTGATCAATTGGTCGCTCCATAAGACATTAAGATGTCACTTGTTTTTATTTTATTTTTTTAATAAAGATTAAAGTCCCAAATTGCTCTCTGACAAAAAACACGGAGACATATTTGATCCATGAGAAATAAAAAATACCAATTGGGGATATTTTAATCCCCAAATATTTTAAATGAAGTTCAAAATAGTATTTTTTAGGATAAACGTAGGGACATTTTAGTCCTTATTGGGGAATATTTTGAATGTCATTTAAAATTTTGGGCACTAAAATGTCACAAACACTACAAAAAAACTATTTAACGATAAACATTCTAATTTGGTCGCTATCTTGTTTAGCGATTGAATCAAGGGGTAGCAGAAACCCTGGTCTTTAAGGTTTTAGAGACCGAATTTATATTTCTGTCGTAAAATAGAGACCGAATTTTTGATGACTAAATTATATAATTCGGTCGCAGCTAAGTTGGTCACGTGATCAGGATAACCTACTTTGGTGACTGATATTCGGTCACTAATTATGTCTCTAAACATGAAATAATTTAATAAATTTATTTATTTTTCCTGTAATTTAAGCTTAGAGACCGATTTGGGGGTTACCATTTCGGTCGCTAATACTAATTTTTTATTTTAAAAATTACATTTTTTACTTTAATATTCTTCAATTTACTACTGCAACTCACCAATATAAAAAAATCAGAGTATCATATAAATAAATAAATAAATGTCATAAAATAAAGTAACTGTAAATAAATAAAATAAATTAAAAAAATTCAAATGAAAATCATCAGTCATGTGGTGGCAGACGAGGAGGCGACCAACCGTCCTCACCGTCCGTGCCGCCGACGTGTGCTCCCTCATCATCCTCTGGACCAGCATCATCAATAGCAGGAAGTGGCGGAACTAGAGGAGCGACGGCAGGCGGCACTATTACCGGAGTATCACCCTTAGCAACTGGAGGCTGGATTCTCATCTGGTCCAACACCAACCGCAATGTTTGGCCCTGCTTGATGCTCATCTACAACAGTTGCTGGTGTGCCTGAGTCAAGTGTGCAATCTGCTCCGCCATAATCCGCTTTCTTTCCCTCTTCTCCTGAAGCTCCACGTTCAGCTGCGTGATAGTGTCCTGCATAATATCAAGAATGATAGTATATATATTTTGTTGAAATACTTTTGAATATCATTGATCTCTTATGATGCCTATTTATCTAGAAATTATATGATATCATAATCATGATATGAAATGTATTCATAATATTTAATGCTTTGATAAAATAGCTTCAAGTTTCTTTAACCAAAATAATTGTGTGCATTTTGTTGCATGCTATGTTGTTACATACTACATAAAGTGTTTGGTTAAGAAACTTGTGACATGGCTTCACATGGAAAATTATTGTAATAATAATGATACCTTAAAATGGTGTTAAGCATTTGGAAGTGAAGCAATTGATGTCAAATATGTTTTGAAAAATAAATATATGATGATTAAACACGTTTGTGTTGATTTTGTGTTAGTTGATCCCTTAGCAAAGGGACTCAGGCCTTGGAGTTTAAAAATCATGTTGAGAACATGGGCATTGTGAGTTCGTATAATGGATTTAGTTAGTGGGAGCTTGAGTTTTATGTGACTCTTATCTATGATGTCAGATTTTTATTTTGAACAATTTGGTGTTTCTTGTGATATTTTCCATTTGATTTGAGAAATTAATGATAACTTGAATATTGTTTTTATATACTTCTGTATATGTATATAAAATTTGAAAATTTGAAGCTTGGCGTCATTAGGACCACTATGCTTGTGGTTGACACCATGTTGGAGCTGAGGCATTATTATTTTATAAGCGCGGCGTCATTGGGACCACTATGCCCGTGGTTGAAGCCATGTTGGAGTTGGAGCATTATACAAATTTAAAGCTCGTTGTCATTAGGACCACTATGCCCATGGTTGACACCATGATGGAGCTGAGGAATTATTATTTTAAAAGCTCGGTGTCATTGGGACCACTATGCCCATGGTCGATGCCATGTTGGAGCTGGGACATTATGAATTTTGAAGCTCAATGTCGTTGGGATCACTGTGCCTGTGGTCGATGCCAAGTCTGAGTTGAGGCATTGTGTATTTTAAAGACTCGGTGTCGGTTGGACTACTATGCCTGTGGTCGATGCCATTTTTTAACCGAGACATTATGTATTTTGAATCTTGGTGTTGTTGGCACCATTTTGCACGTGGTCGACACCTTGTTGGAGTCAAGGCATGATGGTTTTTGATTAACCATGTAGTTTCTCTGGCCTTCTAGCATTTGAGAGAAACTGAGGACTAACAAAGAAAATGACAGTATGGTTGTTGGATCACACTGGCATGTCATTTTATTGCTACACTCCGCACTGATGATTAGTGGACGGAGTCGGTAATATTTGTAACTATGGAAGGTCCCATATCAATAAAGGATATGACTACCGCAATGATTCAATATTGCTTGGCTTTTGTTGTATGAAGTCTGATAGTGTGATTTTACATGATGTTTTCTGTATACTTTTGCATGCATTTTGCATATAGATTAGGCATTCTTTATTTGATTTTAGTTAGTTTTTCCTTGGAACGGGTGAAGCGGTTTCTTGGTGTTGTTTTGTAGGAATTAATGTAAAATGATCAAAATCAGCCTTGATGGAGCCTGGATGAAATAGAGCTTGAAAAGTGAAGAATATGAGCCAAGCAGCCCCTCACCTGGCCGTGACGACCATCACGGCCATGATCAAGCGAGAAGGCGTCAAGCAAATGCCTGCCCGTGATAGGCATCACGGCCGTGATAGACTAGAAATTAAAGTCTCGCGTCGCGAATCTTAGTCTCGCCTCGCGAGAATCCAATTCTGCAAGTACGCCCACTCCAGAACATGTCATGGCCTGGCCGTGATGGCCACACAGACATAAATAGCGCACACAGCACAAGGACCCCTATTCTTCCCCGAACGAGCCCCAAAAAACCCACAAAAATAAAAAAAACCTGAAAAACGATAAACCATAAAAAACAGAAAAAAAAACGAAAAAAAAACAAAAAAAAACCTATTACACACACTCCAACAACAAAACCACAAACAAAACAACAAACACCAAACCATACACACACAAAAAAAACACACAATTTCTATAATAAAACACAACAAACACACAGAAACAAAAAAAAAAAAACCCACACAAACAACCAAAAACAAATACTAAATATAATAAACAACAAAAACAAACAGGGGCCAAGAAAAAATTCCCAACCTTATGATGTTGAGTCGAACAAAGGAGAGATTGAAATAAAATGAAAAAAAACAAAAAAACAACATAAAACAAACAACAACAACCATCAAACAACCCCCCTCTTTATATCCAAAAACCAACACCCCACCAAACCACCCCAACCCACGTTTACACACACAAATGAAACCCAAAGAAAGAAAAAAAAAAAAAACAATAACCCATCAGAACAAAAAACTTACAAAATCCACAACACCCCCACCCAGTGAAAAAACCACAAAAAAAAAAAAAAAATAAAAGATTAAAAAAACAACCAAACAACCACAAAAAACATAAACCAAAAAACATTAACTAAAAAAAAGCCCAAACCCAACACAACAAGACCAACACAAAACACACCACGCCAAATAAAAGGAAACTAAGGTACATTATGTAGTTGATGAAGAGGGGAAAAAAAAAAACCAAACACCCCACCCACCTAAAGCCATCACCGGATCGAGATACAAAAGAAAGAATGGAAAACACACCCACCCGTGATCCCATCCCCGTACACACCCAGACCCCACAGAGAACCGACACGGCGGCCGGAGGTGGCCCCCACCAACCAACAACCCCACAACCACACCCGCCGACCACACACCACACCCCAACCCCCCCACCCCCCCCCCACCCCAAACACCCCACCCACCCCACCCCCACCCCCCCCCCCCCCAACCAACCCCCACCCCCGACAACCCCCAAAAACCACGGAAAACATTTAAGGGGAGAATGCCAGAAGGGGAGGGGTTTGGTCGGTGGTTTTGGGAAAATGAAGGTGATGGAGTGGTTTTTGTAGATTGAAAAAGGGAAAAAGGAGTGAAGAAGGGAGGGAGAGAGAGAAAGAGAAAGAAAGAGAGAGAATGAGAAGAAGGAAATGCAGAGAGAGAGAATGAGAAGAAGGAAATGAGAGAGAGAATGGGAATGAGAGAGAGAGAGAGATACGAGGGTAGTGGGATGTGAGTGGGTGAGAGAGATGGAAGGAAGGGAGAGGGAGGGGGAGTGTTGTGTTAGGGGTGAGAATGGGCAAGGAGGAAAGAAAATGGGGGTGAGGAAGTGTAAATATGTAAAATATAAGTGAGAAATTTTTTTTTAATGTCTTTACAAAGAATAAAAAGTAATTTTTATTTATTTAGTATATATAGATCACGTTAATCCTTAATTTCAATGCCCTTTTCCCTTTATCTTCGTGTAATCCTTCTAGTGGATGGAAAAAGGGTCCCTGGGGGAGGCATTTGGAGGCACTTGGAGGTTGTGGCTGGGCTAGGGTTTCAACCCTAGAAGGGAGTTGCTGAGAGGGGTTGCTGTGAAGAAGAAGGAAAGCTCCCATGGAGTCTCTTCTCTCCTCTTCTCCTATTTCTCTGGTTTGGCTTTCTCTGTAACTATGAGTAGCTAATCCCAGTTTGTTGGGATTAGATGTAATCAAACTTATTATTATGTATTTATCTTGACTGATTATTCTATGTTCATGTCTTCATATTAGTGATAAATCTTCTGTGCTTAATGCTTGTTGTGGCTAGCACCCCCATGACTTGATTTGTGTTTTGTATGCAATGGGGACGTTCGTATCAGAACCGGAACTGAGTTTAATCACCTAGTAATCCTTTCATCTAGGAATGGAGTTAGGTTTACTAGTAATCGCGTAATCCCTAATCCTAATGCAAATTCATTAATCTAGGCCACCTAAGGAATTAGGGTCTATTAGTGGATTTAGGCTCTTGCCATCCGAGGAATCGGGGTTTGAGTAATTTAGCGGATTGATTTTAATATCTGAAGCATGAATGGGAGGTATCTAGTCCTGATAGTGCATGAGTTAGAGGTTTGGTGAAGTCTAGTCCCAACATATCTTTCTGCACTCCAAGTGTTTGTAAAAAGTCCCCAAAAAGATCAAAAACATTTTATTGCTTTTGTTGCTTTATTTTTCTGTTTTAATTTCTCGGGATTGTTAGTTTAGTCTAGATAGTTGCTGAACTTGTGAATTGGTAGTTGACATCCAATCCCCGTGGATACGATAACCGGTCTCACCACCGTATTACTTGCACGACTGGGTATACTTGCCCACATTCGTCAACAAGTTTTTGGATCACACTGGCATGTCATTTTATTGCTAGACTCCGCACTGATGATTAGTGGACGGAGTCGGTAATATTTGTAACTATGGAAGGTCCCATATCAATAAAGGATATGACTACCGCAATGATTCAATATTGCTTGGCTTTTGTTGTATGAAGTCTTAACTAGGTGTTGCATCTTGGGATCATTTGTTTTGTGGCCACATTAAGTGTATCTTATTCGCCCAAGAGTCGTTATCGAAAACGTTTTCTTCAAGTTAAAATTTCACAATTGATTTTGCCCAAGTGGGAGAATGTTAGAATTTATTCTAATAATTCTTGTGGATTACAATCAATTGTAGTTTTTGGTTTACGAAAAACGGGCTAATGTTATGATCCATTTGATGATGCTTAGGCCCATTAATATGGTGATCTATTCGTAATGGGCTATTGACACTTAATACTGATCTGTGTGGGGCGACATTGTAGACCTTAACCTATAAGCTAGTAATGGGAGGCGCGTAGGGTTATTATTATTATTATTATCATTATTATTATATATATATATATATATATATATATATATATATATAGTTGGCTAGGTCCTCTCTGCTGTCACGAATATTATAATCAGTTACTCCACGGCTTGTCCCATTGACGGCTGTGACTTAGTGGTGCGTGAACAGGCAGGGGAAGACTTGGTCTTTCGGTTTTAGGGACGAGAAACCTACCGCATGTTGACTATGATTCAAGCGTTTGTAATGGCAATTCCTATTTGCGGTTTGTGACCACGTCTTCAACAAGTAAGTACAAAAAACAGTGTTTTAATTTCATATGATGTTATCCATGTGGTTCAATTTTATCTTACAATAGAACCAAAGTTCTCTTCAGTGCTTATTAGCAGCTCCCACCTTTTCAATGGGTTTGATGGGCTTTACAAAATCAACCAGAGGCCCCTCTGGTGAGCATATATAAGAAAAGAAGATGATAAATGGAATTTAATCACCACTGCATTTTTAAGTTATTATTTGGAAAGCGTGATTCAAATTGATACCAAGAGGAGGAAACCCTATATCGGGTTAATATTTTGTTGCTGTCACTTTTCATTAAAACATCATGGGGAGAACCTTATAGGCCAAAGAGTGAAATTTTAAAAAAAAAACGGAGGGAAGGGTTGTGAGTTATGAAGAAGAGTATGTAAAACTCGGATTTCAGTTGTACATTTCGGTTTTCTATATTTGATTTTCAATTTTGAAAACCAAAACTTACAGTAACCACCACGAAGAAGTATGCAAATTAATGTACAACACGTGCAATCATTTTCGTAATTGTTGTAAAACATGTTTGGTTAGTTAGAAATTCCTATGAATAATTTGAAATTTTATTTGGTCCATGATATATATTCTTTAGGAATAAATGTTATAATTATCAAAATACTATGAGAAAGATATGGGGGAGAGCGGTTGTATAGGGTTAGGAATAGAACATACGCAACCTTGGAGGTGAGAATAAAACAGGGCAAACACATAAGCATGTTACTTTCCTGGGAATAATTCCTAGGAATGTTTTTTCAAAACTTGAAACAAACATAGGAACATTAGGGCCTGTTTGTTTGCATTTTCATTTTCTGTTTTCATTTTCTAAAATTTTTATTGATTTTAAATTGCTAACAAGTGGATGGAAGGCTCCTACAATAAACAATTGTGAGAAAGAGATGATGGAAGGCTAGTTAGGAAGAATGTATTTCCGAAAACAATGAAAACAACTATTTGACATTTTCAAAATTTCTAGAAATGTTGGATGTGTTTTCAAAATTAGAAAAAGAAAATGATGTGGCATATACTAAATTTAATACAAATTTTACAAAATGAAAACAGAAAATAAAAATGCAAACCCAACAAACCCTTATATTCCAACCCTCATATTTCTAGGAATAAATGAAAATACCTTGAAACAAACATACTCTTAGCATATATTACCTCTGAAGTCTGAACACTACCATGTCCAGCATAACATGTGTGGCAACATTCTAAATTTCTAATGGGCATGGCAATGGTTTGTCAAAATAAAAATAAAAAAAATTGGGCATGACAATGGAATTAATAATGTGGCAGATAACTACAACGTGTCCGTTAGAAATGAAAAAATGTAGTTAAAGATTTCCGTTTTTCCTTTTTTAAAATTTTAAAATACGTTGAATCAGTTTTCTGAAGGCTCATTTTATTAATTAAATAATGTATAAGTGAAGGTTTGAAAGGGTAGTTTGGAGATATTGAAATTAGGGGTTGAAAATTTTGAAATTTTTTAAAGTTTGCCATTATATATATATATATATATATATATATATATATATATATATATATATCTTAGTATAGAGTATAGATTAAAACTTTTGAAAAGGTTCTTGCTAATGTTAACCAGATCATTGGTAAAAGGAAGTAAGGACCAATTCCCTATATAATAGTGTATTCAAACTCATCGCACAGTCTAGTTGTTGAACATGAACAGATAGATTAATCTATTTTATTTGTTAATGATCATATATATGCTTCTTTTTTAGTTGAATTAAAAATGTATTTAACTATTATTCTACAATATTTCCTGTCACTTCTCTTAAAAAGAAACTATTATGGAGGAGAGGTCTTATGTTATAGATGTAATAGATATTTTTTGGTTTCCCAGTGTCCTCCCATCCGATAAGTGAAAGACTAATCTCCTGGGGTACTGTCACGCACCTAAGCAGGCGACCCCTCCCAATGATTTTTTTTTCATACACACGGATCCAGGGATCGAACCTAAGACCACATGCTTAAAGGACCCAATCCGCCTTACCACTTGGACCAACACCACATTGGTATAGATGTAATAGATATTGAAAATGGAAATGTAATTAAATTGGTCAATATGAGCCTGAAATTTGACCACCAAATTTCATTGCAGGCAAGCGATCACTACCCGTTTATCAGAAATGGAAGCTCACTTTTAGATGTTATATACGATTCATAATTCATAGAGAAGTAATAATGTCATGCAGGTTGATGTAGAAATATCAATGGTGGAAAATTTAAATTCTAGAAAAATGAAAGATCTTGTATTGAAGAAGAGAACAAAGTTAGATGAGATTTGTCGAAAGACTCATTTAAATCCAGATAAACATGATTGCAAATCTTGGTTTTCCATTGATAATGAGTGGTATAAATACATAATATTTGCAATTCAAATTTCCTAAAGATCAGTAGCTAATAAGCACATGCTGATGTGCAACAAATAATTATATTCTAATTAGTTAATACGCCTATACGCCCCCTGTTGGTATTAAAGGATATAATGTTGCTAAAATAAGAAGAGCGTGAAAGGAATTTAGGGAGCTGCAGAAGGTTATTTTTATTCAGCAATGGACCAGCATATTTATACAGCAAAAGACCAAAAGGAAATTTTGAACAATAATGGGAAACAACTAACAGATGCGAGCCTAAAAAATAGGAGATAAACCTATCAGTCACAGTGACTTTTATTAGCCTAAAAAATAGCATAAGCAAAACAGACTTTCAAAATCTATTACAACAGCTTCATGGGTCATCTTATCAACACTCCTCCTTGACTTTGGAGCTGCATACTCCCAGCTTTTGCCTTAAGAATTCAAATCTTGCTTTTGGAAGTGCCTTGGTTAGGATGTCAACTCTTTGATTTTCTGTTTTGCAATAAATTAGCTTCACTTCTCCTTCTTTTTGAACCAATCTCAGAAGAAAAAAATTTATCTTGAAGTGCTTTGTTTTGCCATGAAACACTGGATTATTGGCAATTGAGATTGCTGCCTGGTTGTCCACAAAAACTTGCATGCTTTCTTCTTGTTCCATGTGCAAATCTATCATAAGTTTCCTGAAAGAGCTTGATTCACAGTAGTAGCAGTAGCTATATATTCCGCCTCTGCTGTTGATTGGGCTATAACTTCCTGTTTTTTAGAGCACCAAGAAAAACTTCCAGAACCAAAAGTAAAACGGTAACCTAATGTGCTTCTCATGTCATCAACACATCCTGCCCAATCACTATCAGCATAACCATGAAGATTGAAATTTTTAACTTGACAGAACATTATTCCATAATCAACTGTGCCTTTAATATATCGGAGGATTCTCTTTGCTGCTTGAAAATGAATTTCACTAGCACAATGCATGTACCTTAAGAGCAAACTTACTGCATGTATGATATCTAGCCTGGTTGCTGTTAAATACATCAAGCATCCTATTAAGCTTCTGTACAGCCTTTCATCAACCTTTTCAGCTCCATATTCTTTGCAAAACTTCTCCTTTTGATTCATTGGAGTCGCAGCTGGCTTTTATTCTTCCATATTGAACTTCTTGAGAACTTCCTTTGCATATTTTTGCTGGCACACAAATAATTCATTTTCTTTTTGCTACACTTGAATACCAAGAAATTGAATGTCATCCTTCCAAGGTCTGTCATTTCAAAGACTTCTTTCATTTCATCTTTAAACTTGCAAATCAACTCCATACAACTTCCTATAACAAATAAATCATCAACATATAGAGATACCACAAGTATATCTTCATTTACTTTTTTAACGTATGAGGTAAATTCACTTAGACTTTTTACAAAGCCTAAGTTTACCAAATGAGCATCAATTCTACTGTACCAAGACCTTGGTGCTTGTTTTAAACCATATAGTGCCTTCTTCAATCGATATACTTTACCCTCTTGTCCTTGAAGAACAAATCCTTCAGGCTGTTCCACAAAAATTTCTTCCTCTAAGTATCAATTCAAAAAAGATGAGTTGGCATCCATTTGGTGTATGACCCATCCCTTTTGTGCAGCAAGTGCCAACAGCATCCTTATTGTATCCAACCTAGCAACTGGAGCAAAAGTTTCAGAGAAGTCTACCCCAAACATTTGGGCATATCCCTTGACAACAAGTCTTGCCTTATATTTGTTCACGAAACCATCTAGATTAAGCTTGGTCCTATAAACAGACTTCACACCTATAGCTTTCTTGTGACCAGGTCTGTCCACCAGCTCCCATGTTTGATTTTTTTCAATCATCTTGAGCTCTTCCTTCATTGCATTTATCCATTTTTTATCAGTGGCAGCTTCTTCATATCCTACAGGATCCATTACAGCAACATTGCATCTTTGATAAATATCAGAGAGTGGTCTCATTCCTCTGATAGGTTCATCATCCACATATTCATTCTCCTCCTGAAATTCAAGCTTCTTATCATCTTCCCAGTTCCAGCTATCTAACTCCAAGAATTTGACATCCCTGCTAACAATTACATTGTTGTTGTGTGGTAGATAGATTCTACAGGCCTTTGCAATTAAGTTGTAGCCCACAAAAATTCCAGGTTCTGCTTTCTTGTCCAGTTTGTCTCTCTTAACCTGAGGTATATATGAGAAACATAGGCAGCCAAATGTCTTTAGATTGATTAGCTTTGGTTTGCAGTCATGCCAAGCTTCAAATGGAGTTCTTTTCTGCAAGGCTTTTGTTGGCAATCTGTTCAGTAGAAAAACTGATGTGTTTGCAGCCTCGGCCCAAAATTTCTTTGGCAGCCCTTTGTCATGAAGCAAGCACCTTGTCATCTCCATAATTGTTCGGTTTTTTCTCTCCACCGCATCATTCTGTTGTGGAGTGTATGGTGTTGTCAATTGATGTTCGATACCAGCATCTTCACAAAATTGGTTAAATTTTTCAGAGGTATATTCAGTTCCATTATCGGACCTGATCACCTGCATTTTGCCTCTACTTTGAGTTTCGACCCAAGCATTAAACTTCAAGAAGATGTTAGCAACCTCAGATTTAAACTTCATGAAATAAATCCAACACATTCTTGAATAATCATCAATGAATGCAATATAATACTTACTGCCATTCAATGATGGTGTTTTCATAGGTCCCCCCACATCTGTGTGTACTAATTGCAACTTTTGTGTAGCATTCCAAGTCTTGTTTTGTTAAAAAAAAAAAGTCTGGTTTGCTTCCCATATTGACAGGCAGCACATTTAGGAGGTGTATCTTCTAATTCAGGCAAGTCTATAACTATGTTGTTCTTCTTCATGAAAAGTAGAGCACTATGATGGAAATGCCCCAATCTCTTGTGCCAAAGCACAGTATTGTCATCTTCTTTGTGTACAGTAGTCTGCTTCTCATTCATCAAATCTAAGGCAAAGCTCTTGCCTTTCATTTGAACTTTGAATACTTCTATGTCATTTCCATCTTTAATCACACAGTTTTTGTCTTCAAACAGCACCTTGTAGCCTTTTTCCAACAGCTGAGTAACACTCAAAAGGTTTTGATCAATTTCAGGAACATATAAAACATCATAAATTAATCTCAAACTTGAGTGACCTTCAATTGCTACTGTTCCTTTGCCTTTTACTGCAATATGTGCTCCATTTCCAATTCTGACTTTGGAAATAATAGTCTCATCCAGTTCTTTGAAAAGTTCTTGATCATAAGTCATGTGATTTGTGCAACCACTATCTATAAGCCAACTCTCTGTGATGGTGTTGGTGGCAAAGCATGATGCCACAAATAGCTACTCCTCCAAAGGCTGATTTTCAGTAGCCTTGGCTTCTCCTTGATGTTGTTGAGTCTTGCATATTCTTTCCACATGTCCTAACTGACCACACTTGTGGCATTTTGCATCTAGCCTCAACCAACACTTGTTAGGTGGATGGTTGTCTTTTTTGAAGTAGGGACAAGATGGAAAGACTCGTGTATTGTTGCTTTGGCTATTTTTGCCTCCTTTGTAGTTCTGTGATTTGGCTTGAAAAGCACCATCTATTGATCCTTCTTGCCTCATAAGCCTCCTTTGCTCTTGTGCCTGTAATGCATTCAATAATTCTGCCAAGGTAATGCTTGACAAATCCCTTGAGTTTTCCTCAGATGCAATAGTGGCTTCAAACTTTTCAAGAATTGTAACTAGGATTTTTTGAATAATTCTAGAATCAGAAAAATCAGTACCAAGAAGTCTTACATTATTGGCTATACCAAGAAGCCTGTTGGAATATTCCTGAATTATTTCTGATTCATTCATCCTTTGTATCTCAAATTCTCGGATCAGATTCAGCACTTGCATCCCTTTAACCCTCTCATTCCCTTCATACTCACGCTTCAAAAAACTCCCAAATCTCCTTGGCTGTTTTCAGTGTCATTATTATGGTGAGGATAGTGGATGATACTGCTGCAAACGGTGTTGCTCTTGCTTTTGATTTTCTCTGCTTCCTCTCTTTGTGATTTATGATTTGAGTAACTGTAGGATTATCAGATAGGGGTGGAACATCATACTCTTCTTCAACAGCTTCCCACAAATCACTAGCATCAAGACAGACTTCCATTCTAACAGCCCAGATGTGATAATTTTTACCATCAAACTGTGGAAGGGCAATTGGAATGGATGAACCTTCTGGATTCATTCTGAACAGGGTTTGTGTATGCGTTTTGTGTTTAGGAGTTGTGGTTGGGCTCACTCAACCTCACAGATCCCTCAAAATAGAGCTCTCAATACCACTTTGTTGGTATTAAAGGATATAATGTTGCTAAAATAAGAAGAGCATGAAAGGAATTTATGGAGCTGTAGAAGGTTATTTTTATTCAGTAATGGACCAGCATATTTATACAGCAAATGACCAAAAGGAAATTTTGAACAATAATGGGAAACAACTAACAAATGCGAGCCTAAAAAATAGGAGATAAACCTATCGGTCACAATGACTTTTATTAGCCTAAAAAATAGCATAAACAAAACAGACATTCAAAATCTGTTACAGCAGCTTCATGGGTCATCTTATCAACACCCACGCAAGTTGGCAGAGGGGTCAACGACGCCAATCTTGGAACCTAAGAACTGATGCCTTGTTTGTGAGAGTGGCTTGGTGAGTAGATCAGCAAGTTGATGAATGGATGGTACATGAAAGACTTGAAGTTCGTTTTTAGCTACAAGATCACGAACAAAGTGGTAGTCCATGGCCAAGTGCTTCATGCACGCGTGAAAAACCGGTTTTGCACATAGGTAGTTGGCACTGATATTGTCTAAAAATATTGTTGGTGGCTTGGATAATTGAATGCCAAGTTCCCTCAAGAGTTGTTGTAGCCACAAGATTTCTGTAGTTGAAGAACCAATTAATGGTGCGATATTTAGCCTTAGTTGATGACCACGCAACTATTGATTGTTTCTTGCAAGAACATGAGATTGCATTGGAATCAATAAAGCCAATGTAAGCTCTGGTGGATTTCTTGTCAGCGTTGGCACTGCCACAGTCAGCATCACAAAAGGCGGTGAGATGGAGATTGTTGTTTCGAACTAAGTGTAGCCCATGAGATAGTGTATTTTTTAGATAACATAAAACACGCTTTTGTGCCTGCAACTGAGTAATAGTGGGAACCTGCATGTATTGAGACAATTTATTCACTGTAAATGCAACATCAGGACGAGTTATAGACAGATAATGTAGAGAGCCAATGATGTTGGGATAAGATGAGGGATCACAGCTAGGTGTATCACTGTCTGGAATGAGAGAGAATGTGTTTGACATGGGAGTGCAGACGAATTTAGCATCAAGCATGTTACCTTTCTGTAAAATTTCTCTGATGTAATGTTGTTGTGATAGAAAAATACCTTTGGGAGTGGGAAGAAGCTCAACTCCAAGAAAATGACTCGAATTACACATATATCCTTTAGAGAAAATTTCAAGGCAAGTGCAGTTTTGAATTTTTGAACAAAGGCATGAGTGTTACCCGTAAGAAGAAGATCATCAACATACACTAGAAAATATGCCAAAATAATGTCGCGGTTGTATATGAAGAGAGATGGATTACTGTGAGGTTAGGTAAAGTCAAATTCCACCACAAAAGACTGTAAGGCATTGTACCATGCACGTGGATCTTGCTTGAGACCATAGAGAGATTTGTGTAGCTTGCATTGTTAGGATAGGTGTGATTAACAAAGCCCGGTGGTTAAGACATGTAAACTTTGTAACACCCCGTTTTCTCGCGTCTTGACTCGTAATTATATTTTATATTATTACTGGGGATCTAGAAAATGATTTTGAGGAAAACAAAATCATAGTTGAAACCTTCTATATTGAAGGAAGTTACGGTTAAATTTTGGGTTTAAAACTCAGACGGAAACCGGTCTGCGTTTTCACTGACAATATAATTTTATACCGGTAGAAAACTCTAATTTCGGCCTGAAAACGAAAAATTTAAAAATGTTGCCACTTGTTGAGGACAATATATATTTCAAGAATTTCTACCCAAAAATAAAATATTCTATTTTATCAGATGAAATTTTAGCGAAAAATGGTCGAAAACCCTAATCCGGTAATCGACAGAGTCGAGAACGGATGTGCAGAGACAAAACCGGGAATCTGATGATGGGACATCTTGCCACCTAGGGTGGTGAGTCATAGGGGTGACTCACCTATCATTTATGACAAATAATGATGGTTAAGGTGAAAAGACTAAAATGCCCCTAATCTAACCTATCCTAGTTAAATGACAACCATGGTTAAGGCATGACATTATCAAATTTGCTTCTTCTTCATCACATGTGGTCATAATTCAATCACACCTACTCACCATGACCACTCATTTGTCATGATGATTTCCAGTGAAATGACCAAATTACCCCTAAGTTAACCTAACCTATGTTTGGTTAATTCAACCATGGTTCACAAGGCAATTTCAACATGACTTCTCCTCCTCCTTTGTGGTGCAAACCGCAGCCACATCACCCTAGGAGCATCTTCACCACACAAATTTTCATAGCTTGATGATTCATGAAACTAGCTAGGTTATTATACTATATTTTCTAACCAAGCTTTGGTTAATATTCACCATGGTTACCATCAACATTTGGACTCTTTTCTCCCTTGAAGCCACTAGTGCAATAAGTGCTTTTTACGTCAGTTAAAATTGATTTTTTACGTCAGAATACTGACTGACGTAAATACAGCTGACGTTAATAGTTAATATTTTAACGTCAGTTGAGAATTGACGTTAAATATAACACTATTAACGTCAGTTCCTTAACAAAACCGACGTTAAACTAAAACTATTAACGTCAGTTCTTTAATACAACGGACGTTGATTTTGTTAAAACTAACGTCAGTTGTTTTAAAGAACTGACGTTAAAGGTTTAATTTTAACGTCAGTTGTAATAAACAACTGACGTTAATAGAGTACTGTATATTTTATAAAATACTATTAACGTCAGTTGTATTAAACAACTTACGTTAATTTTTTTTTTTTTAAATTCAGTTTTAAAATATCACTCCCCTCGCCTATCCCCCGCATTCAGTCAAGAACACGTAATATCACACACATTACAGAATTGCAAAGGAAAATTGAACAATGGGGGACTTAAAACCAAAACCCATGTATATATATAAATAAATTTTAGTTCCAATGTCTAAAAAACAAAAGTATCTAAGGATATATATATACATGTTATTAATTAGTTTCTAAAGTCTAACAAAAAAACTATTTATCTAAGTAGTGCGGAGGTATGTTGTCAATTCCTTTCTCAGCCGCATACTTGAAGAAGAATTCAGCGAAGCGCATCGTCAAATCTCTTAACTCATCTTCTTGAATAGGCGATTGGTCGATAAATGCCTAGACACGTTCAAATAATAACAATAACATCAATGCAAGTCATCTTCAAAACTATAATATATAATTTAACAAGTTGTTTAAATATTACCTTCTTCCATCCATCCGTAATAGATGCGGAGACTATGTTCAGCATATGAAGCATCACATAATAGCCGCACGACCAACTGTCAGGTTGAAATCGAGACTACCAACAAAATTAATTTCAACGTCAGTTGAATATACACATAAATTAGTAATTATAATAATAATTATTTGATAAATAAACTACCAAACCTTGAGGATGTTCCATACAGGATTTGCTTTAGCCTTAGAAGTCCTCCTTCTCCCGTTGGCGCAACTTATGCTACTCGCCTTCAGCGCACTATCATAAACAAATAATCATGTCGATCAATTAACAAACTCATTTATCATGTGTGTAATAAACTAAAAACAACTGATATTAAAACTTAAATTAAATTTAAGATTAGTTACTTACATATTTACAGCTTCAACCACCTTCGGTGGCGAATCATGGTGGAGAGAGCAGAAGAATATGACAGTATGCCTAGACGGGTGAAGTACCAACAACTGCCAATGGTCATCCATACAGTAGGGAGCCAGATATAATTATTTCGGATTGTCTCCCAACACCTTCCCTATGTATTTACTCAATGCATCGCCAACAAAGAACTCGGGCAGAAGGATTGACGGATCTAAGAAACCGTAAACTGATGCAACGCCCTTATCAAGATGAAGACGATGGAGATACCTAAGATATGAAAAGGGTGTGGATGTTAATTACATAATATATATATATTTAAATTAAAATAAATTATTAAATGGAAAAATAACAAAAATAAATAAGTTATAAAATTAAAATTAACTTACGTGCACCAGAGACTGATGACATTGCTGTTCATCCAGACGTTATTTCTGCAAGCGTTCCCGAGATCGTCACCAACGAAGGAAAATATCCTCTCTTGATTTGGGCGTGCCACCCATCCATCGTGCTCCAATGGACATGCAAAAATCTCAAACGCATAATCCTCACCAAGTGAGAACAAACGAGTGATAGGTGACAGCGACACCGACGTCGACTTGGCCTTCAGTTTAGGAAAAATAAAATATATGTTTTTGATAATTAAAAAAAACACAAGTAATTATTTGACTATTTTGGACATTAATAATGAATAAATACCTTTGCTAACATTTCGAGCTCACGTCGTTTGGAGTCCAACTCAAGCTCACGCCTTTTCATTTCCAACTCATGCTCATGGCGCTGGACTTCCAACTCCCGCTCCCTAGCTGCCAACTCATCGTCCTCCACATGTGCCCTACTAAAACTCTCTTTTGCGCTCACATGTGAAGCGTTGGCAAGCCTTGCGGTGTCCTGGGATGTACCGACGGAGGAAAGCTCTCTGGGAAGCGCCTACTTCAATTCTGGGTTGGCTATTAAGCCTTGCATCAGATGTGTTGTAATATCTGGGTTGGTCATGAGGTGCTGAGTAATGTCAGCCAAAATTGATGCTTCATTGACCACCCGCTTTCGTGAAGCAGACTTGCCATAATATTGTTTGATGGTCACATTCCCAGGAACACCGAGAACCCGACCAGGATGGTCTTTCTTGCCTAGAGCAGTCATCAAGACGTCCTGCCGTCCAGAAGGGACGAATGCGCCCTGGGAGGATTTTGCTTTAAGATCCATCTACAATGAAAAAAAAATGAAAAAACGTGCAAGTGAAAAGTGTTGCAAATATCTATACAAATATCAATTGAAATCAAGTTAATTATTTACTTACAATCTTATCTGCCACTTCGCGAGTGGCATCAGCTTTAAAAGATCCCGCCTTTGTCATGCGGCCGGCTAACCAGACATCCTCGCGGTCGATGTCCGACGGAGGACTTGATGGTGTGCCCTCAGGCACCTCTCCTCTTTCAATCCTAGCAGAGTGCTCTTCCTGCTTCGCCCTCAGCCTATCCGCCATCATCTGCTGGATCCGAGTATGGTACCCACCCTGAGACATGGTGTGGCGGTGGACGTTCTTCGCCTGATTCTGCCGACCCTTATTTGCCTTAGCCTATTCAAACAAAAACACATAATTAAATATAGTTAAATGATCTATAATAAGCATACAAAATTAACTTAATCAACCAACCTGAAATTCTTCATCCTGTCGACTCCTGGCAAACATATCCCAAGTATCCTGATCAATCCAGGGATAATCCAAGAACATTTTATCAAGCCGCTTCTTCCCAGATAGATAGTACCTGGTAAGATCATGCTTGAACCCATTCCAACGCTTTGATGCCATTTTCATACATTTATGACGATGATCCTCGTCATTTGGCACAGTCCAAGCTACCTACACATTAGATACATATATAACAACTGGATGGATTATAACTCGGATAATTATCTAATAATGTAAATCAAACGAATGTAAAGGTAAAATACCGTGATAGCCTCCCAAATCTGATCCTTAACGTTCTGTGGAACGTCATTCCAATGGTTGTAGTTGATGCTTACGTGCTGCTTCGCTTGTAGAAACACCCACTTATTAAATTCTTTAGCACGGGGTCCCTGGGCATTTAGATTAGCATCGAAGGACACCTCAAGCTTTTGTCTGCTCTGCCTGTCCTTCTCTAGTTTCTTCAACGAGGTGGCTCCTCTACCCCGTTTCCTATGAGCCTGTGATGTCTGTATGGACAAAAAAAATGATAAAATAGAGGGTTGTAACATTATAAACTTACATTAACAAGAAGGACTAAAGATAGTATATTAGATGCATGTAAACTTACACTAGAATCAGCAGGCGTAGGCGTGATCGGGTCCTGCGAAACCCCAACAGTGTCCTCCCGTGCATGTGGGCTATCCGACTGATCCATATGTATGCCTGTTCAAAAACAATATATATGTTTAACGTCGGTTATAACTCAAAATAAATACAGAAGTATAAATAAAAATAACTAGATAGGTCCTGTAGATATACAAAACATCTATATATCCAATATAATGACAATACGGGAGATTGAAAACTATAGTTTTTGAACATTGCCAAGCACTGATCACGGCCTGGCCATGATGTCCATCACGGCCGTAACGTGCCAACTGAACCAGACCCTCATAGGCAGAACTAATCACGGCCTAGCCGTGATGAGCATCACGGCCGTGACAGATCAACCAGCAGAGCAACATGCACTCAAAACCAAAAATAGAGACATTCCAAACAACTCAAACTCAAGGTTTAAAGTTACAACTACTGAGACTACAGTTTCAACATACACTCAAAACCAAAAATAGAGACATTCCAAACAACTCAAACTCACAGTTTCAAGTTTCAACTACTGAGACTACAGTTTCAAACCAGCAGAGCAACATACATGCACTCAAAACCGTGAATAAAAAAATGTGCCCTAATTAAAGACTCACCAGAAATAGGCGCTCGTGTGGTGGTGGGGGGGAAGCTCGAGTGGTGGCCAACGTTCGATGTGGTTACTGAGAGCAGAGGGACAAGGAGAGTTAGTGCGCGGGAAGGCAAGGGGAAAGAGAGATGTCAAGTTATTGCAAAGAAGGAGCGGGAAAGACAGAGTTAGGGGTTAAGAGTGTACCTCACGGTGGTGGCGAAGAAGCCCTCGCGGTGGTTGCGGTGGAGATGAGCGCGCGATTAGGGCAGAGTGAGAGCGAGAGTGAGGGTTGAGCGTGATGAAAAGAGAAAAGACGTAGAGAAGTGGAGAAGGCGCGCGGGGGTAAATGTTATAATTAAAATAAAACAACATTTTACGTCAGTTTTTGGTAAAACCTGACGTTGAAGATCATATATTTAACGTCAGTTGTCTTAATAAACTGACGTTAAAAACTCTCACACTTATTACGTCAGTTGTTAGTAATAACTGACGTTAAATGTCATATATTTAACGTAAGTTGTATTAAGAAACTGACGTTAAAAACACTCACAACTTCTTACGTCGGTTGTATTACACAACGGACGTTAAAGGTTTATTAGTTTCTGCAAAAACATTCATTCCCTTGACTACTGTGCTACTTACCCATTCACCTTTGTACCTAATCCTCTTAATGAGCATTAAGTTCATAGATAAGTTTTCAAGAAAATCAGAATAACTTAGTAACTTCATCCACTGCTCCTATAAGTAGCTTCCTAGCTTCCTAGCTTCCATCTCCTTTTAATTAATTTTCTGCTTCACAATATGGCTCTGCCGTGGAGATTAACTTCATCACTCTTTCTTCCTATTCCTAGACTCAAAGGTCTTTGTCTTAATGGTCAAACAACTTGAGTTTGAGTAAATTACATTGCATGGGTGATCAGTCTGAGTAAATTACATTGTGTGAGTTGCTCACCTTATCACCTTCCAGAGAATCAGCTGCTGGAGGGCTAATCAGGTGCTCGGGGGTCACAGTTCCAAAACCTCAGCTTTGGCAGCAAGTGACCGTCTTGGAAGTCTCTGGAACCACTGCCTTTGCTTGAAACGGATCTGGTGCACCTGTTTTTGCCTCTCTCTTGAGCTCTCTCATGCCCCCGGTTTTTCGAGGTCTTGGAGTATATATAGTTTTCCCTTTGGCATATTTCATAAAACTCTCTGATGGGATGTAGCTTTAATGTTTAGGATTTTAAACCCTTTCAATGTAACTTTTTATAGGATTTTAAACCCTTTCAATGTAACTTTTTATAGGATTTTAAACCCTTTCAATCTTCTCAGATCGATCGATCAGTATTACACTTCATGAATGAGATCCGGTTTGGGTTATTGATTCAACTTATACTTCGCACATATATTTTAGTTTTCAAAACAGAAACACAAAACATCAAAGCAATTCATGTGAAACTGAAACTTTGAGGAAGGCAATGCGGAAGGAATCGTATACTAGATAAAAAAATTATTAAAATAACTTTTAAAGTCTGTTGATGTAGGGACTGACGTTAAAAGTGAAGAGACTTACTTATAACGTCAGTTCTTTATCGAACTGACGTTAAAATGTTCACTTTTAACGTCAGTTCTTTATTGAACTGACGTTAAAAGTGAGTCACTTCACTTTTAACGTCAGTCATTAAAACAACTGACGTTAAAATTGAATTAATGAAGCCTGATATTTACAAAACTGCCACCGCCTCCTTTTTAACGTCTAGCTTTTGGTTAACTGACGTAAACCTTTACCGTCTAATGTATATTTTCCACTAGTGAGCTCACGGCCTTCTCCCTATAAAAGGCCATCTCTATTTAATTTTTGCTCCTTCACAAGTGTTCATCTTCATATTCTTCATTTTCCAACACAAAATCCCTAAGTTCATCATCGATATTTTCAAAGGAACCCTAAGTTCTTGATTGTTTCTTCAAATTCTAAAGGTATAGTCTTATGATCAATGATCATACCTACACTTCTCTTCATAAAATTTCTTCTTAAATCCATGTTTTCTTCAAGTTCAAATTCCTAGATCTAGTTTTTCAAATAATTCTAGAAAATCATAGAAAAATCATTTTATTGTGAGATCAATTTCTACGAACTCACTATGATTCCTATATTCATCATCCAAGAGCTTGAAAAATTTAGATATCTCTAGATATTTCTTCCTATCTTGGCCGAAACTATGTTCAAGTGGGCTAGGATGATTTTCTTCAATCTTTAACTTGTTTTCTTGTTGGTTGTTCATGGCTAGGTTTTGTTGGTTCAAACCTTGAGCCTTTAGGTGAACAACATCCTTATATTACTTGACTTTCCAAGTGATCTACAAGAGGTATGAGGGAGATTACTACTATCCTACCTTAATGTAGATATGTGTGTGGTTTAAAGTATTTATATGTTGTCTTGTAAACCCCAAGTGTTAGGGTTATGTATTTATGAGTATATGTGTGTGATCCTCTTGGAGAATTTGATTTGATACTTGATTTTGGCATGATATGCCATATGGTTGTTTTGGTTCCAATGATCCCAAGTTGAAACCATGATTGTTGTTTGCTTGATTTGTTAAGAAAAATGCCTAATATGATTATTTGAGGCCATTCGGCCATAAATGTTTCAGTGAGTTCCATGATGGTTTAATTTATTTGGATAATTTTTATAAGGATTGAATGAGTATATATACAAATTGGTTTGGATTGATTTGGATATGTATGTCGAAAGATATGAATTTATGAGTCTTTAGGGACTTTTATGCAATTTCTGGAAAATTGAGGGACTAAACTATAAATATGAATATATGTGATACAGTTGAAGTGAATGATGAAATAAGACCATAGAAATTGGTTTGAAGTGATTTGGACCTGTACATAAAAAGATATAAGCTTTTTACAAATATTGTAAAATATGGGGCAGAAATGTAATTTATGGGATTTTTATGAGGACTGGAAAAATATTTCTACAGAAGTTAGCTTGGTGTGATTTGAAGTTATAAATAAAAAATTACAAGGTTTTAAGTAAATAAGGACCTTTTTACAATTAATGAAAGTTTAGGGACTAAACTGTAAATTTTGAAAAGTTATGTAGCTGGACAGTTAAAGACTGTTTTTCATACCTATTTAACTGTTCTAAAACTCCAAAATTAGTTTTGGACTATTAGAGTTTAAAATCGTTGAAAAAGGATTTACGCGATTTCCAAACTTAACGACGTTCGGTTAAATTTTTAGGAATTTTGTATACATGGAAAGGAAACTGTAAAATCAGTGTTTCAACATCTTAATATGAGTATTATAACCTAGGTGAGTAATAGATTTGAGGTGAAGAACCATATTTTCAAAAAGTATGGCTTTTGGGACTAAAACCAGTAAAAAGCGGTGGAACCTTCGTCAAGCGTTTTTAAGGATTTTTGATAAAATGTTTCGAGAAATTTAATACCTATGTACCATTGATTTTCTTATGGTCAAAATGATTTTATTTTTATCTAAAGGTTTGGTTTTAAGCAAAAAGAGGATTTTAGTCTTCAAAGACTAGTATTTACATCAAAAAGTAAAACCTGAGTCATAAAGGACTTAGTGAAAATATAAAATTAATGATTTACGACTTATGGTGAAGCAAGACCATTTGTTGTAAATTATGGATAATTCAATATCCATACCTCCATAAGATTTAATAGATTAAGAGTTATTTGATTTCTTGAAAGCCAAGAGAAATGCTCAATTAGAAAAGTGTAAAGAAATAAATGATTGGATTGTTGATCCAATTTCATAATGTGTTAGGACTTGTAAGCAAGTGCCTTAAAACATCTTTACACAAACATGACAATTTTGGTTGAGAATTGTGGATTAATGAAGAGCCGATGATTTGTACCCGAGAATATCTTTCGTCAGAGATTGACATCGAATGGATTCTGGTGTAATCATGAGGTTATTCGATGGATAGATCAATTGGACGTATTCCGGCAATTTTACCCAACTGCATAGTTGATACTATGTTCAGAAAGGTCGTTGTGCCTAGGAAGCCAAGCTTCCCGGTAGTATAGGTTTCATAAAGAGCCCGATGTTCCACGGAGAGTTTGAGATCACATGTGATTATGATAGTACGTACATTATGATTATGGTTTGAGCCTTGTGTGCCATGATAGCCACACATGGTGCCTGAGGAGGAAGTAGATGAAACCTATACTAACCATTCCTTTCCAAAATGTCAAATTAGCGCCGATGTTTGAATCGGATATTCCTTGAGGCTGTGTAGGTATGAGACTATACGGTTTCTTCAGTTTCTCTCTATTCCTGTCCTTTGATGGACAAACCGTGTCCGGTATGCTTGATAAGCTTACCGTTGAGTTTGATATAGTATATTATTGGAGTTTTGAGTTGTAGAAATAAAATGGGAGATAAGAGGAATATATGACTGTTGTATTATGTACCTGTGAGTCGTACCACTGCATGTCTGCCTTATGTGTAAGATAAATGGAAATCTCACCTCCTTATTTTTATATTGCCTATGCTGGCTGGCTATGTGCTTTTTGTATTCTTTTGAGAAGATTGAGACGTCAAGATGTCCCTTGACTTATACATCGTAGAGATTGAGGTTCGAGCATGCAGACGATATGTTGGAGTTTCTAATGGACGTCTTCCAGACTGTCGATGGGTTCGTGGACCATGTTTTTCCTCTTGGAAGGGGAAAGGGCTTAGTTCGAGAGTTACTATTCTAGTAACTCCAATAGTGTCTTTTACGATGACGTCGGTAGTGGACTCTAATAGAGTTCCATTAGATCTCGTCGGTTGGGTTTGTTCTCCTCAAGATGTACGAGAGATGATAGTCTTTTATATTTTAGTTTGGCCAGCTTGGGATGTCAGGAAGTTAGTTTTATCGTTAATGGGACTGCGACTCCGAGTATCTTGTATTTTAGGAGCTGCATCTCCGTATCTTTATACTGAGTCGGTATATTTCTATAATTTCTGTTTATGCATTGGGTTGGGTAATATGTAATTAATTTGCGATCTTACGACCTAATTATGATAATGGAATATTTTATTATACATTCACTTGAATCAAAGCAGTTATATTTAAGACTTACGAAAAAGAAAAAAATTACCCCATTCTTTTATAGCCAAATTTAATTAACCTACTTTTCGGCCTTAAAATGTCACTTACATTGTAGCGCCCGAGAAGGGTGTTACAAACTTCCTCTGTGATTGTACCATTTAAAAATGTATTGTTTACGTCCATTTGCATGAGAGTACATCCTTTAGAGAGAGCAATACATAGAACCATTTTGATTGTTTGAGGTTTGATGGCAGGGCTGAAAGTATCTTTGTAATCAATGCTTGGATGTTCGTGAAAACCCTTGGCTACCAATCATTTTTTGTATCTAGCAATAAAGCCATCTGAATTTCTCTTCAAACAGAACACCCATTTGTTGCCAATAACATTGAAGTGAGGTTGAGGGGGAACAAGAGTCCATGTACCATTATGCATTAGAGCATTGAACTCTTCAGCATGGCTTGTTTTCATTCACTGTGTTTAAGACCCTGAGTCACACATGTTGGTTCTATAGATGGTGGTAGAGGATATTTGGTAGCAGGGAAAACTTTCTTTGGTTTAAAAATGTCAGCATTTCCACGAGTAGTCATGGGGGGTGTTGAAGTTGAAGGCACTAGGAGAGATGCTTCAGCAACTGGTTGAGACAGCGACAATGTGCACATTGGAGAAGGTGTGTTTGGAGTTTCAGAGGGGTGTGTAAGAACTCAATGACTTAGAGATTTTGATATATTACAAATACAACTTAATGTGTATGCAAGTATTTTAGTGTCAAATTGTAAAGACGGGTATCAAGCAGTAATCAACAAGTTCAGTGAGAAATTAAAGGAGAATATTCAAGGAAGAACTTGAAGAAATCAAAAGAGCTACATGGAGGAATCAAAGAGCAAAGACAAAGATCAAGGAATCATCAAGACAAGAGCTTAAAGGAGAAATAAGTCTTAGATGATTTGTAAGAGAAAGAAATCTCTTCATCACAAAAAGCTCAACTAAAAAAGATGCATGAAGAAAATCAATTTTCATAACCTGCATAAAAAGGAATAAGTTTTCGTTAATGAAAATGATTTTTGGAAATAGAAGTGCTCGTCCAACACAAGTGATCGAAGCACCCGTCCAACACAAGTAATAGAAGCGCTCGTCCAACAAAAGTAATAGAAGCGCTCGTCCAACACTGAAGTGACAAGAAGCGCTCATCCAACACTGAATTAATAGAAGTGCTCGTCCAACACAAGTGACAGAAGTGCTAGTCCACTAAAGTGATACAAGCTCTCGTCCACTAAAGTGATAAAAGCGCTCGTCCATTAAAGTGACAGAAGTGCTTGTCCACTAAAGTGATACAAGCGCTCGTCCACTAAAAGTGATACAAGCGCTCGTCCACACAAGTCGTTGGACTTGCTAAACCTTAATGAGAGTATCCGTCCAATGACGTGGCATATGGAGCTCATGTACTAGCCCGTCCGAATGAAAAATCTTAATGGCTAGATGGATGCGGTTATTTTCAAGATGGACGCGAATTCTATAAGAACAATGAGAATCTTATTTCAAGAACCAGGATAAAAAAACAGATTCTGTTAATCAGATCCAAATCTATTTTGATTGATCCCAACGACTATAACTTGTTTTCTATATAAAAAGGGATCAAAGGAACACTTTTTACGAACATAACATATCATTTACAATACAGATATCATTCATCATCTTTCTTGAGCTTATTGTGAAAAGAATGTTTCGTTCTCATAAGTGCTTCAATTTGTTTATCTGACTATTGAGAGTTAGGAATCAATTTTTATTTTACTTTTGATTGTAAAGAGAGAGGGAGTCTCTCTAAGTGGTTAGGGTGAGGTATCCCTAACGAAGAACATTGAGGCTCTTCACAAGAGTGTGGTTTCTCGAGGTGAAGGAGTGCTCTGTGGTGTAAAGGTTTTTCAAGCTACCTGACTAAAGCTTGTGTGTTAGTGTGTGAAAACCCACAGGTGGAGTGGGGACTAGATGTAGGTCACAGTGGTGGTGACTGAACTAGGATAAATCTGGTTGTGTGATATCTCTAAACTCAAACTCCTTTACTTTCTGTTTATGATCAAGAACCTGTGATTTTAATGTTTAAAGTTCAATATAATTTCTATTCTTGATATATATAAACTTTATTGAAACTTGAGTCCGTTTGTAATCAAGTATGTGTTATCTGCGTTCAAAACTGAGTTGATCAAAACCATTCTTGATTGCTGAAACTGAACTAAAACTGAAACTGAAACCTGCAAGTTTGTTCTTGATTATTAATGCTTGTATATGAAACTTGCATAACTTGTTCTTAATATGTACAGGTTTAATGAGTTTATGTATTTTGTTATTACTGAGTTTTGAACCTGAATCTTTCTGAATTAATTCCGAATCAATCTTTCTTATCCTCATCACCTGCTACTCAAGATTTTATATAAACCCTTCATTGATTTTGTAAAATATCCTAAGGCCACAAATCCGCAATTTTGATTTGAAAAGTTTTTAAGAGGGAAATATTTTAAGAAAACTCAATCCCCCCCCCCCGAGTCGTTGAAGCCAAAAGAACAATTGGCATCAGAGCTAAACTCTTAAGTTTGGCTTAACAGCTATAAGAGTATGTCTTCCAATGACTGTTTGAATGAAGGGGCTTCCCTTGCACGCTCTCCTGCCTTCAATGGATCTGAGTATATCTATTGGAAGGAAAGAATGGTAATCTTTCTTGAGGCAGCAGGCGTAGACATTTGGGATGCAGTAGAAAATGGACAACTTGTCCCCTCTACTGTAGATGCTAATGGTGCTCCAAGAAATAAGCCTAAAACTGAATGGAATGAGGATGATAAGAAAAGAGTTCAATATAATGCCCTTGCTAAGAATATTATAACATCTGCTTTAAGCCGTGATGAGTTTTTCAGGGTTTCAAATTGCAAATCAGCAAAGGAGATATGGGATACATTGCAAGTAACACATGAAAGAACCACGGGTGTCAAAAGAGCAAGAATGAACACCCTCACACATGAATATTAGTTATTTCTCATGAATCGAGGAGAACCAATGGAGGTTATGCAAATGTGATTCTCACACATTGTGAATCAATTGGCTGAACTTGGAAAGACAATCTCCAATGAAGATCAAGTTAACAAAGTCATGAGATGCCTAGGTAGAGAATGGCAACCTAAAGTAACTGCAATTTCAGAATCCAAAGACCTTTCAACAATGTCAATTGCAGCGCTCTTTGGAAAGCTACGAGAACATGAAATGGAGTTGACTAGATTGGTGCTAAGTGAAGAAGAAGACAAGAACAATAGAATCATCACATTAAAAGCTATAAAATCTACAAAGGATGACAAAAAGCTCAAGAAGGAAAAGAAACTTAAACGTGCATACATAGATTGGGAGGATAACAATCTTGACTCGACGAATTATTCCAATGATGAAAAATCAAACTTGTGCTTAACTGCTCATCTTCATAAAGAAGATGGTGAGGTAAATTCTGATTCTAACCTTGATGAATTACCTTCTTATGATGAATTGCAAAATGCTTTTGAAGAACTTCATAAAGAATCCATTAGACTTGCTTTGCTAATTAAGTATAAGAAAACCATCACATGCCTAGAAGAGAAAAATTCTGTTTTAAACAAAGAGCTAGATGAATTAAAAACATAAAATTGTGCTGTAAAAGAAAGATTCGCTACTGTTTTGGAACCACCTATATGTGATAAATGTCCTAAGTTGGAGAAACATATAAATCATTTGAATGGTGATCTATCTAGAATTACTAGTGATAAATAAATCTTGAATGCATCTAGCTGTACATTGACTAAAGAGGTTGAAAAACTGAAAAATGACCTAACAAGATTCACAAATGGTAGAGATAACTTGGATGCATTGTTAGGACAGCAAAAATGTGTTTATGATAAGGCTGGAATTGGCTATAAACCTAAGATACATGAGAAATCTTTCAAGAAATGTTTTGCTGCATCTAAGACATCAAACACACCATTTGTTAAATGCAATTTTTGTGCTAGAAAAGGTCACACAGCTTCTACATGTCAATACAGAAAATCAGCATTCAATAAATCTAAGTATATATGGGTTCCTAAAGGAACTATTGCTGCAACTAACTCAAAAGGACCCAAACAGATTTGGGTACCTATAGCACAAACATGAAATTCTGTTTTGTAGATGTGGTGGAAGGTCAAGAGAAAAAATTGGAATCATGACATAGAGCCTTCACCAAACACAAAATGGATTTTTAGGAATAAACTAGATGAAAATGGTATGATTGTAAGAAACAAGGCTAGATTGGTAGCCAAAGGGTATAACCAATAAGAAGGCATAGATTATGGTGAAACATATGCACCAGTAGCAAGATTAGAAGCTATAAGAATGCTACTTGCTTATGCTTGCATAATGGGATTTAAATCGTATCAAATGGATGTGTAGAGTGCTTCCTTAAATGGATTTATACAAGAGGAAGTATATGTTGGTCAACCACCTGGTTTTGAGAATAATGAATTGCCTAACCATGTTTATAAACTGTCTAAAGCACTATATGGCTTAAAGCAAGCTCCTAGAGATTGGTATGAAAGGTTAAGTAATTTTCTCATTGAAAAGGGATTTAAAAGAGGTAAAGTTGACACAACTTTGTTCACTGAGAAAAAGGCACACAATACTTTACTTGTACAAATATATGTCGATGATATAATTTTTGGTGCCACTAATGAGCAGTTGTGCAATGAGTTTGCAAGTCTTATGCAGAGTGAGTTTGAAATGTCAATGATGGGACAACTGAACTTTTTCCTTGGACTGCAAATAAAGCAAACTGAAAATTGAATCTAAGAAAATTGATGAAGCCTTGAATGATTTGTTTTGCTTGCTATGCAACAATTAACATTGAACATGATCTCTATCATAAGAACTTATGTTCAAAGTAGAGAAATTGAGATTGAATATGTTGATACAACTAAACAACTTGCCGATATTTTTACCAAGCCCTTGAATAAGGAAAGTTTCTTTTTCATTAGAAGAGAATTTGGCATAATTGATCAATCCTATATCTAATCTCTAAAGAAACAAAAGAAAATCAAAGAGGAAGAACTGGTTCTAGGAATTCATAGGAATTAGAACTTCTAATTCTGCAACCCTAGCAGGGATAAATCATGAAATTGAAATGGGTGCAATTGCTGGAGTGAATGAAAGGATAAAAAAAGGGCAGAAAAGGACCTTGATAAACTCAAAGATAACCCAGGAGTGGACTTTCATCTCCCTGCACCTATCCCTCTATCATGAACAATTTTATATGCTATGTTTGAATGTTTAAATGCTTGCCTTCTCTATTGCTTTGAATGTTTCTTTTCTTTACCGTTTTTGATAATGCCAAAAGGGGGAGGAAAAGTATGATATAGAGAAAGGGGATAATAACAAATTATACATGCATATGTTGAGGGAGAGCTTATAAGCTTACATGATTAATAGGGAGTAAATCAAATTCTTCTCTGACAATATTTTTTTGCTCTGATATACTTCTGCTCTGACTGGTCTGATACCATGATATAAATCTGTCAAAAACACTTAGCATCTGCTACACTTATACTCTGATCTTATAATTTGTTAAAAGATTTGTCATAATCAAAAGGGGGAGATTGTAAGAACTCAATGACTTAGAGATTTTGATATATGACAAATACAACTTAATGTGTATGCAAGTGTTTTAGTGTCAAATTGTAAAGACAGGTATCAAGCAGTAATCAACAAGTTCAGTGAGCAATTAAAGGAGAATATTCAAGGAAGAACTTGAAGAAATCAAAAGAGCTAAATGGAGGAATCAAAGAGCAAAGACAAAGATCAAGGAATCATCAATACAAGAGCTTAAAGGAGAAATTAGATTTAAGTCTTAGATGATTTGTAAGAGAAAGAAATCTCTTCGTCACAAAAAGCTTAACTAAAAAAGATGCATGAAGAAAATCAATTTTCATAACCTGCATTAAAAGGAATAAGTTTTCGTTAATGAAAATAATTTTTGGAAATAGAAGTGCTCGTCCAACACAAGTGATCGAAGCACCCATCCAACACAAGTAATAGAAGCACTCGTCTAACACTGAAGTGACAAGAAGCTCTCGTCCAACACTGAAGTAATAGAAACGCTCCTCCAACACAAGTGACAGAAGTGCTAGTCCACTAAAGTGATACAAGCGCTCGTCCACTGAAGTGACAGAAGTGCTCGTCCACTAAAGTGATACAAGCGCTCGTCCACTAAAAGTGATACAAGAGCTCGTCCACACAAGTCGTTGGACTTGCTAAACCTTATTGATAGTATCCATCCAATGACGTGGCATATGGAGCTCGTCTACTAGCCCGTCCGAATGAAAAATCTTAATGGCTAGATGGACGCGATTATTTTCAAGATGGACGCGAATTCTATAAGAATTATCAGAATCTTATTTCAAGAATCAGAATCAAGAAAATAGATTCTGTTAATCAGATCCAAATCTGTTTTGATTGATCCCAACGACTATAACTTGTTTTCTATATAAAGAGGGATGAAAGGAACACTTTTTATGAACATAACATATCGTATACAATACACATATCATTCATCATATTTCTTGAGCTTATTGTGAAAAGAGTGTTTCGTTCTCATAAGTGCTTCAATTTTTTTATCTGACTATTGAGAGTTAGGAATCAATTTTTGTTTTAATTTTGATTATAAAGAGAGAGGGAGTCTCTCTGAGTTGTTAGGGTGAGGTATCCCTAATGAAGAACATTGAGGCTCTTCACATGAGTGTGGTATCTCAAGGTGAAGAAGTGCTCTGTGGTGTAAAGGTTTTTCAAGCTACCTGGCTAAAGCTTGTGTGTTAGTGTGTGAAAACCCACAGGTGGAGTGGGGACTAGATGTAGGTCACAGTGGTGGTGACTGAACCGGGATAAATCTTGTTGTGTGGTATCTCTAAACTCAAACTCTTTTACTTTCTGTTTATGATCAAGAACCTGTGATTTTTGTTGTTTAAAGTTAAATATAATTTATGTTCTTAATCTGTATATACTGTATTGAAACCTGAGTCTGTTTGTAATCTAAGTCTGTGTTATCTGCGTTCAAAACTGAGTTGATCAATACCATTCTTGATTGTTGAAACTGAACTAAAACTGAAACCTACAAGTTTGTTCTTGATTGTTAATGCTTGTATCTGAAACTTGTATAACTTGTTCTTAATCTTTAAAGGTTTAATCAGTTTATGTATTTTGTTATTACTGAGTTTTTGATAGTGTGATTTTACATGATATTTTCTATATACTTTTGCATGCATTTTGCATATAGATTAGGCATTCTTTATTTGGTTTTTATTAGATTTTCCCTTGGAACGGGTGAAACGGTGTCTTGGTGTTGTTTTGCAGGAATTCAATGTAAAAATGATCAAAATCAGCCATGGTGGAGCTTGGATGAAATAGAGCTTGAAAAGTGAAGAATATGAGCCAAACAGAGCCCATCACGGCCTGGCCGTGATGACCATCACGGCCGTGATCAAGCAGAGCAGAAGGCAAAAGTCAGAGACTGTCACGGCCAGCCCGTAACAGACATCACGGCCGTGACCAACCAGAAATTTTGGTTTTCGCGTCGCGAACATAGTGCTCGCCTCGCGAGACTTTATTTTATGCAGACACGCCTTGGACAGAACGCGTCACGGCCAGCCCGTGATGGCCATCACGGCCGTGACGCGCAACAGACCTATAAATAAGAACGCAGCAGACAGAACTGGGGAGTCCAGAGGGGGTCCATTTGAAGGCATTTGGAGGCTGCAGCTGGGCTAGGGTTTCAACCCTAGAAGGGAGCCAAGAGGGATTGCTTTGAAGAAGAAGGAAAGCTCACATGGAGCCTCTCCTCTCCTCTTCCTTCCTATTTCTCTGGTTTGGTTTTCTTTGTTTTATGAGTAGTTAAATCCCTGTGTTGGGATTAGATGTAATCAAACTTATGTTTATGTATTTATCTTGATTGATTAATCTATGTTCATGTCTTCGTATTAGTGGTTATTTTTCTGTGCTTAATGCTTGTTGTGGCTAGCACCCCCATGACTCGATTTGTGTTTTGGTATGCAATGGGGACGTTCGTATCATAACCGGAATTGAATTTAATCACCTAGTAAGCCTTGTATCTAGGGATGGAACTAGGTTTATTAGTAATCACATGATCCCTAATCTTAATGCAAATTCATTAATCTAGGCCACCTAAGGAATTAGGGTCTATTAGTGGATTTAGGCTCTTGCCATCCGAGGAATCGGGGTTTGAGTAGTTTAGTGGATTGATTTTAATATCTGAAGCATGAATGGGAGGTATCTAGTCCTGATAGTGCATGAGTTAGATGTTTGGTGAAGTCTAGTCCCAACATATCCTTTCTGCACTCCAAGTGTTTGTTAAAAGTCCCCAAAAAGACAAAAAGATTTTATTCCTTTTCTTTTGTTTGTTTTACTTTCTCTTGATTAATAGTTTAGTCTAGATAGTTGCTGAGTTTGCGAATTGGTAGTTGACATCCAATCCCCGTGGATACGATAACCGGTCTTACCACCGTATTACTTGCACGACTGGGTATACTTGCCCAGATTCGTCCAACAAGTTTTTGGATCACCCCAAGCTTATTCAATTGCTTGTCCTCAAGCAATCACTAAGGCCAGAAGAATAAACAGAACATTGATAGTGAACTAAGAACCCGAGCAAATAATCCAAGCAATAGGCAATTCAAACAATTCGGTAAGAGACAATCAATTCAAGTCCAATTAGAGGCTTAGGTTCCTTAGACTCATGTTCTCACTAATTTGGGCACTCTTTCTCACTTGAAGCTCACCCCAAGCTTGTTCATTTGCTTGGCTCTCTTTTCTCACCTCACTCAAGTGTTTAGGGGATAAGACATTTCACTCAATTTTCCTCAAGGAATGAATCCTACCATAGGCTTGACTATCAACCACATCTCTACTTTATTAATGAAAACAGTTTAGAATCAAGAGGTCTTTTATTTGGTTGTAACATGGCCATGGGATTAATCGTTAGGTGGGGATAACAAGAAAAGGACATTTCAAAAGGTTACATAAACATCAACATTTGCAAAGCCTGACCTTCTAAAATACCTTCTTGGGTTTTCAATTCACTTTCCACCTTTCTTTGCTTTCCTTTTCTTTTTATTTCTCACTTTTCTTTTTGTCATCCCCTTCTCTATTTATTTTTATCAAATTTTTTTTTTATTTGGAGAAGGAGAGATTTTTCAACTCAAGAGAATTATTTTTTCTGATTCTTTTCCCAAACTTTTTCAACTACCTTTTTTTCCCTTTTGTAATACTTTAGAAGGTCCCTATCAAACATATTTATCAAAACATTTCAGGGTACCAAGAAAAGCATTTTATTCTTTTGTAGGCTCAAAATTGGGCAACTAAGGGTAGCATTTCATCATTCAAAGCTCAGAAGGCCAGAAAAATACCTATTGCCTCAATCATTTTCAAAAATATTTTCAAAAATTTTTAAGCTTCAAAATGGTTTCAAGTCAAGTTCTAGAGAAAGCAAACCAAGAGGAATAACACTCTAACACAAGGAATGGGGTAAAATTTTGTGAGTACCCCTTTATGGCTCAAAATCTCACATTTTAGTAGTTCAACCATCAATGAACAACACAAATCTACAGAACCATATGCTAATTATCAACTATCCAATATTATCTCAAGCATTTTCATTTGCAGCCATATCACAAGAATAAACAGAATTGGGTTCAACAATTCACTATCTCAAATTATTGGGCACTTAGTTCTCACAATTGGATACAAAATCTAAGCAAGGGCAATCTAATTGTGTGACATGCAAACTATTCATGCAAGACTATATGAATGTAACATGAAAAATGCAAATGCAAAATACCCCTACCCCAAGCTTAAGAATTTACATTGTCCCCAATGTAAACAATCAAGATAGAGAAAGGGAAGAAAAATAAAATAAAACAAAAAAATTGGAACGGCTTACCGAGGCGGTAGCGGGTGTTGACTTTCATTTCAATTTAAACCGCTTGAAAATTGGGTTGCTTTTTCTTGTCTTCTTGCTCTCCCTTCCTTCTTTTTCCCTGAAATCACTTGGCAATTTTATTAGTAAAAGAAAACTCTTGATCTTCTCAAATTATTCAAGAGTTTAAAATCAAAAATCAAATCTAACTAAACAAAAAGGAAAAAGGAAAAGGAAAAGAAAAATTGGGTTGCCTCCCAATGAGCGCTTCTTTATTGTCACTAGCTTGACTTATTAAAAAGCATCCACCTAGATCCTCCTCCAGGATCAAATGGAAATTGGGATGGTGATTGTAGCAGTAAAATAACTTTATTCTCAATTCCACCCAGCCATTGGGTGGAAACACCATTGACCTTTTCAACTAAAATAATGCACTTACTTCCTAGCGGGTCAAATGGCATTTGCACCAGGAAGTTTGAAAAACATGGGGAAGGGACTAGTTTACCAACGTCCACACATGCATGCAAGCCGACATATTTGTCCAATGCAGAAAAATCAAACTGCTCAGCAAGCATGGTGGAATCCCCTACCACTTCGTCTTCATCTTGAACTATCCCCCAAACCAGATTTTCCTCAGATTGGGCTTCAGGTGACTTTTGTACTAACTGTTTGCAAATCTCCTCAACTTGCGTTTTGAAGTTCTGCTGCACAGCTTCGATACTGTCACAGTTGGCCCTTGCCTTGGCCTCAGAGGTGGATAGCTATTGGGAATACTGTTCTAGAGCAGCTTTCAACGGTGTTTGCTCCTTCCATTCCCATTCCTCCTCATGCTTCATTATCACATTATAAGCTTGTGCATGAGGGCAGTGACGTCCCCAGAGCCCGTAGTCTCCCAAGACTACATTGGGCCCAAAGTGGTATTTTGTAACACCGTCCAAGGTGGGAAAGTAATAAGTCTCCATGATTTTCAGTCCACCTTGCACAAACACAACTCAAAACAAAAAGATCAAATATATACAGAAAAATATCAAATATACACAGGAAATAAAAATTAAGAAAATGTCTAAATTAGTTGCCTCATTTGTTACTAATGATATTGACAAAACCAATCCCCGGCAACGGCGCCAAAAACTTGTTGAACGAATCTGGGCAAGTATACCCAGTCGTGCAAGTAATACGGTGGTAAGACCGGTTTATCGTATCCACGGGGATTGGATGTCAAGTACCAATTCACAAACTCAGCAACTATCTAGACTAAACTATTAATCAAGAGAAAAAGTAAAATAAACAAAAGAAAAGGGAAAAGTTCTTTGAGGACTTTTAACAAACACTTGGAGTGCAAAAGGATATGTTGGGACTAGACTTAACCAAACCTCTAACTCATGCACTATCAGGACTAGATACCTCCCATTCATGCTTCAGATATTAAAATCAATCCACTAAATTACTCAAACCCCGATTCCTCGGATGGCAAGAGCCTAAATCCACTAATAGACCCTAATTCCTTAGGTGGCCTAGATTAATGAATTTGCATTGAGATTAGGGATCATGTGATTACTAATAAACCTAGTTCCAAGGGAAAATCTAATAAAAACCAAATAAAGAATGCCTAATCTATATGCAAAATGCATGCAAAAGTATATAGAAAATATCATGTAAAATCACACTATCAGTTTTGAACCTGAATCTTTCTGAATTAATTCTGAATGATCTTTCTTATCCTCATCACCTTCTACTCAAGATTTTATATAAACCCTTCATTGATTTTGTAAAAGATCCTGAGGCCACAAATCCGTAACTCTAATTTGAAAAGTTTTGTGAAAAGTTTTTAAGAGGGAAATATTTTAAGAAAACTCAATTCACCTCCCCTCTTGAGTCGTTGAAGCCAAAACAATAGGGTGGTGATTCGTTGGAGGGGAAGGTGGCACGGGTTGGGGGGGGAGGGGGGAGGGGGGGGGGGGGGTTAATGTTGATGGGAGTGTTAATAGGGGAAAGATTTGATGAGTTTTGAATTGGAGGTGAGTAATGGTCATCCAGGTTGTAAGGGATATGGGGAAGATTGGGTGCAAGGGACATTAATGTGGGACAGAGATTTGAATTGGTTTGATTTTGTGTTGAATTTGAATTTGAATTTTCATAAGGCAGGAGCGTGATTGTAAAGAGAGGGTTGGGATATGGATGGGATTTGTTTTAAATGAGGTTAATGGGATAGGATCAGGAGATGATTGAGTGGGAGTAGGGTTGGCCGAATTTTTAGTGGAGTAGGGAATGATATTTTCAACAAATTGCACATGTCTGAAACGTATGTTTTGTGATTTTTGAAATTGTAACAGATGTAAGTACACCAAGAAAAATACATGGTTCAGATCGAGGTTCGAGTTTATTTGTGTAAGGTTTAAGCCAAGGGAAACCTACCTGAAAAGGACACATCAGCACTAACCATAGTCTGAGCAGACAACAAACTGATATGCTTAATTATTATGGAATCTGCAATGGTTCCTAGCAAACCAAATCACCCATATGACATTAATAATGGTAGCAAGAATCACATCATTCAACTGAGTACTAAACCTTGTGCTACTGAAATCAAACAAAGTCTTTAGTGAAGAGTAATCTATAGAGAATGCCATCTTAGACATCAACCAATTCCACATTGACTGTGCATAGCAGCAAGTCAGAAAAAGATGAGCTATTGATTCCTCTTCTAAACCACGTAAGCTACAAATGGAAGACATTGTAATACCTTTCATTCTTAAATTATCATCAGTTGGCATCTTATGGTGAAAAATCCTCCAAACCAATTAAAAACCTTGCAGGAGGAATGACTTTAGACCAAATCTGTTTGAACTTAGAAGCTGAGTTACTAACAGGATTTAAGAACACAAATGCTTCTTTGAAGGAAAGCTTGCCATTCACTGATTTATCCCACAAAATTCTGTCCTCACAATCCTCCACATGAAAGTGAATTTGATGAATACTATCAACAATATTTGGAAAGTCAATTTGTAAGCACTCATGAATGTTCTAGCACCTGTTCATAATGAAAACATATTGAGCTCAAACTTTTTAAAAGAATCATAATGTTAGCCAATGCTAGAACTTCTAAAAGTCCCCCCCAAAGTTCACCTTCATAGGTTGTAGCAAACTCGAGATTTTGGATAATTCTAGTTATTCACTTCCCCTTGTAATTGGTCAGTCACCTCCACTTGGACCCTCGTTCCTCAAATTTCAAAGTTTTGTATGTGTTTATGCAAGTCCCACATCGAATAACTCTATAACTTTCTCTCTTCCTTTTTCATATAAAAACAAGATCTTCGAATGCTTGAACATCCACAAAATACTTAGGCCTATTACTTATTTTTGGGCCTATGTTGCTTTTGTTTTTTTAAAAAATATTTTCTTCTTCTCTATGAATAGTTTGAGGTTTGGTTGGTGAATGCACATGTTCACGGATAACAATTAAGGTAATTTCTTTCGTTCCTTCTTCTTATTTCTAGCATTTATTTATTTAAATTATTGTCTTTATCATTTGAATTTTATTAACTTTCCCTATTTTTTTTAATTTATAGTTCATGAAGTGATTCGTTTATTTCATTTTGTTAATTATATTTTGCAATTAGCTCTCCAATAATAGTTCATCTAGTGTAGCTAATTTGAAATTTCATAAAACTATTTTTTCAATATGGCAAGGCTATACTTTAGCCAATTTTACATCAACACAGATTAAGGCATACCCCATACAATAATAAGAGCATAGTTTGTGCGGTATGTTTGAAGCAAAAACGTGATTCTGTTCGAGCACTATTCAATCACATTGATAGGGCGAAATCGAAACTGTTATAAACATTTGAGAAAATAAAATAAATATGTCCACTTTTTTATAGTCCATGTTTATGCATTTCTTTAAGATTTATGTTTTACAAAATTAAAGTCTTTATCCATACAACCACAAAGTATATAATGCTTGAAGTGTATATATATATATATATATATATATATATATATATATATATATATATATATATATATATATATATATATATATATATATAATAGCAAGATACAAATGTAAGTCTAAGAAATACACTGGCCTCTAGGGCTTACACCAACACATAATCCAAGAGTATGTTAAAATCCAAAATTTCCTCCCCATTTAGCTTGCTAAGGCCGATCCTATGTGGTTAGTTGGAGGAAGATTTTGTTCATTCCTTTGATAAATAATCTTGTATATTGTCTTATTGGTATGTACTCATGTTGAATCCAAGTTAGTTCATCAAACTAAAATCTCTAACCTCATGTACACACCATGGCCGAACCTAGGTCATTGGAGGTTTAGAAGTTTATGATTCAAACTTTGTTGAATAATCACTAACCCATGATCTTGGTTAATTAAGGATCATTAATCCAAGACTTAATCATGATTATGAATTTTTAGTCACAAAGACCCTTGAGGCCATGACCACGTCACTACAAGAAAAGACGTATTTACCGACGGAATTTTTCCGACGGACTCCATGATCATCGGTAATTAAGACATTAAGGACGGAATTTGCCATCAGTAATAAAGGATACGGAAAGTTTTCAAATTTACCGATGCAAAGCCCGTCGGTAAAGTTTCTGACGGCTTTTCCATTGGTAAGTCTATCGGAAATGGTGGCGGGAAGGGTAAATTTTTGGCGCCAGACATTTTCGTCGGTAATTAAATTTTTGCATTTTCGATGGACATTTCCATCAGAAAATCAAATTTCTGAATTTTCGACGGAAATGTCCGTCAGAAATGCAAACGTCCATCGGAAATGCGAACGTCCTTCGAAAAAGTTCATTAAATCAGAACAACAAAACCTTTCCCCCTCACTTTCCCTTTTCTCTTCTCTCTCTATCTCTGTTGTCACTATCTCCCACTCAGTCTCCACCGCCACCACCAGCCACCACCGCCGCCGCCCACCACCAGCGTCCCCCACCTTCCCCTTGCTCCCTTTTGTCTCTCTCCCACTCTCTCCTTATATTCGTGTTCATCCTGCCGCTCTTTAGATCTCACCCCACCGTCGTTGTTCGCTGTCATCTCCGCCTCTCTCTCGTTCCCATCACTCCGCCACCGGTCATCGCGACAGAGTACGTTCATGGACTTGCCGTCGTGATAGAGAAGGCCTCAACCCCGCCGTTGAAGATCTCCGACCTACCACACTACTGCATGTTCAAATCTGCAAACGAAAAGCTCAGAACTTCAACGAAGAAGAAGAGGAAGAACTTCAATGAAGATGCAGAGCTTCAATGAAAAGGATCAATCTGCCCAAGATACTGAAAAAGGTTGAAGCTTTTCGTTGAAATATTGGTGCATTTTGTAAAAAGTTTGATACTTGAAAAAAGTTTGAAACTTTTCGTTGAAATATGGTTCTGGATTTTTTGTTCTTCATAGTGGAATTTTCTGTTCAATCATATTCATACGGGTTCCGTCTGAATTTTAAACCCAAATTTTACCCATAGCTTCCTACCATAAATTAGGTTCTAGATATGATTTTTTTTTCCAAAATCACTTTCTAGGTGTTACACACCTGTTCATAGATTGAAAACATATTAAGCTCAAACTTTTTAAAAGAATCATATCGTAAGCCAACGCTAGAACTTCTAAAAGGCCACCCAAAGTTCACCTTTATAGGTCGTAGAAAACTCGAGATTTTGGATAATTCTAGTCATTCACTTCCCCTTATAATTGGTCAGTCACCTCCACTTGGACCCTCGTTCCTCAATTTTCAAAGTTTCGTATGTGTTTAAGCTAGTCCCACATCGAATAACTCTAGCACTTTCTCTCTTCCTTTTTCATATAAAAACAAGATCTTCGAACGCTTGAACATCCACAAAATACTTAGCCCCATTACTTATTTTTGGGCCTATGTTGCTTTAGTTTTTCTTTTTAAAATTCTTCTTCTCTATGAGCAGTTTGAGGTTTGGTTCGTGAAGGCACATGTTCACGGATAACAATTAAGGTAATTGTCTTTCGTTCCTTATTATTTCTATCATTTAGTTATTTAAATTATTGTCTTTATCATTTGTAATTTATTAACTTTTCCTATTTTTTAATTTAAAGTTCATGAATTGATTCGTTTATTTCATTTTGTTAATTACATTTTGCAATTAGCTCTCCAATAATAGTTCATCTAGTGTAGCTAATTTGAAATATCATAAAACTATTTTTTCAATATGGCAAGGCTATACTTTAGCCAATTTTACATCAACACAGATTAAGGCATACCCCATACAATAATAAGAGCATAGTTTGTACGGTATGTTTGAAGCAAAAACGTGATTCTGTTCGAGCACTATTCAATCACATTGATAGGGCGAAATCAAAATTGTTATAAACATTTGAGAAAATAAAATAAATATGTCCACTTTTTTATAGTCCATGTTTATGCATTTCTTTAAGATTTATGTTTTACAAAATTAAAGTCTTTATCCATACAACCACAAAGTATATAATGCTTGAAGTGTAAAACATGTTTCAGACTTAAGGTGTCGGACGTGTTGGCATGGAAACTATTCGCTATTCACCGATGGCCTCTAGAAGTTCTCCAACTATTCCTTTGCGGCCCAAGCGCAATAAGGCAACTAGACATGGAAGCTATGATATTAGTGAACCATAATGAGGTAAAATAATTGTTGTTAATAAGTTGGAAGCCTCAATGGAAGAGAAAATTAGAGTTTCATTGAATTATTCTGGTTTAGTTTAATCTATTCATGTTATAAAAAACTCTACATATAATATTAACTTGGTTCAATCATAATCTATTTGTTCTATATTAGTAATTCCAATATTTCATAGTCTATTTTATTTGATATAGCTATCAACAGCCGCCGTAAAAGTTACTCCCAGAGTACTAGCAATAGAGAACACTCCTCAGCAGGGTTTTAAATTGCGGTTGCGGTTGCGGTTGCGGTCGCGGTTGCGGTCACTGCGGTTGCGGTCATTGCGGCCGCTGCGATGCGTAATGCGGCCGCTGCGGCGTGAAACGATTTGAAAAATTCACAAATTGAAAATAAATCAAATTTTTTTTTTTGTAATTCTTTATATATCTTTTATTAATGATGTTGCACAAATTTCTATTCATTTTTAATACATTGTATTATGTTGATGAATAATTTAAACTTAATTTAGTGAAAATAAATTATAAATAAAACTTTTAAGCATATATAAGTACAAAATTACAAAGAAGTAAGAAGGTCAGAAACTTAATAGTGCATAAATATATATGAATCACAAATAAAAAGATATTAGTGTCACATATAGGAATACATACACCCAGCTGCAATTGTGATTCTAAAATAACGTCAAATAATTTAGTTATTAACGATTTAACATTTAATTTGAGTAAATACTAGCTAAACATATATTTGCGTAAAAAAAAATGCTAAACATATATTTAAAAAAAATCTATTTTTTTCCTTTCCTAAATTTTCTCAAAATTTCCCTCTAATAATTCCTAAATCTAACCATATTCCCACCCAAAATTTCCCCTCACTAATCAAAAATCAACAATTTCCCATCCACTCAGGCTGGCACTCACGTGATCACGTGATTCACGTCTCATACTCTGTGTCTCACACTCTCACTCAGTCACTCTCACACTCTCACTCACATCACACTCACTATTTCAGATTTTCAGTCTTTCACTCTAGTCTTTTCCCCTCCTTCCTGACCCCCTCTGTTTTCTCGGTTTCTCCCACCCACACCGCCACACGCAACGCGCAAGAGGCAGCAACAAGCAAGAGCACAGAGTCACAGAGATCAGAGAGTCACAGACGGCAAGACTCAAGAGTGCAAGGCTGCAAGACCGCAAGACAGCAGGACGCAGAGATCGCGATCTGCTTCTGCATCGCCGCACGGCCCGCACCAGAGTCGCGTCTGCATGGTCACTGAGTCGCCGCTCTCCGCGGTCAGCCCCACATCCTTGACGGCTTGACCCTGCCCCTTCCCCTCCCTTTCTCTTCAAAACCACTAACCCAGTAACCCTTACCCTAACCGGCTAACCCAACCCCCAAATCTCCACCACCGGGCGAGATCGCGAGAGGTGACCACCAGTCCACCACCCCCAAAATCGCCACTCTTCCTCCCTCCCCCACCACCTACTCGCCACACACAACCCCCATTGAACTTCGAGTGAGCGACTGAGCAGTGACTGTCTGACTGACTCTGTTCGGTTCCATAGCAGAGCAGAGGAGGAAGATAAGATCTTACCCTGGGGTGACTAGGCAAGTTGGCTCTGCACTAGTGCACAAAGGGGATTCCACATCGGTTATTTTTGGCTTTCCACATCGGTTTTGAAACTGATGTGGAAACGACCGATGTGGTTTATTGCCACTTTACACATCGGTTTTAAAACCGATGTGTAAAGTATATTTTAAACATCGGTTTAATACTAACCGATGTGTAAAATTAATTTAGCAATTGATAAGCAGTTGTAAATTTAACTTTCTACATCGGTTTTTCATAAAACCGATGTGTAAAATTGACCTTCTACATCGGTTTTCTAAAGAACCGATGTGTAAAGTTAAATTTACACATCGGTTTTATGTAAAACCGATGTAGAAATTTAAATATACACATCGGTTACTGAGAACCGATGTGTAAAATCTCTTTTTTTTTTTAATCTGTTATTTACATTTCAATCATTCCTGTTTCACTAATGCAGATCAATAAACAAACCAGCAGTACCCTGATCAAACAAGAAACAACAACAGAACACCAAACCAGTTTTGACACAATCATTCAAAAGCAAAACATACTTCATTCAATTTTCTTATGAATGAAAACAACACTTTATCAAAGCTACATCAAAACACGAGAGAAGAAAAATTGAACCAGACCTGAGCACTAATACATATCATCAGTCAAAGGTACGTACACTATAGCTAGTATATGATAAGTTTTTAAACTAACTACATATATACAAACTATGGGTGGTACACTTCAAGAAAGAAAGTTGCCCAACGCCTCTTTATGATGTTGATGTCAGAACCAGACAATGGAGATGGATTGTTGAATATCTGCAAGTTTAATTGGACAAAAGATTATTACTTTTAAGTAATAAACTAACATAAAACATATAACGAATCTATACTATTACTTCTAATTGTGTCAATTAACATTTACCTCACTCCATCTTTTAGTGATCCCGGAGGAGATAATTTCCAACATCCACTGCATCACATAGTAGCCACATTCCCATGACCCACGTTGTATACGTGACTACGTACAAATGAAACCCAATTAGAATATGAGGAATTAAATAAAATAGAAATCAATTATTGTACCCACTGCATTTGATGCATTTGAACTAATAAATATCTTACGCTGGGAATAATCCATCTGATAGCCCGAGTACGCCTTTCACCACGCTGCATGTGGGATGCATTAATAGACCTATCATGACAAAAACATTAATTAAAGTATATATAATAGATTTCAGATAATTAAAACAACTGCATTACTGATTATAAAGTATTTTAACGCTTACGTTTCGATGATCGTCTTGAGTTCATTCGCCGGGGTATGTCCCAATGAGCGTAAGAAGACCACGACGTTCATTCTTGGGTACAAGAGCAACAGTTGCCAATGCTTGCTGTATTTGCGGAACAATTAGTGACTGTAAGTCATATATAGTTATACTTAAATTAATAACCGGTACTTACTTATTGAGATAAGGCGCAAGATAGAATTTATGATCGTCTCGGGCAAGTATATCACGTATGGTAGTGACCGGGTCTTCCGATGCTACGAGAACATCACCCTGAATGAACATGGGGTCAATGAACCCATAAAGGGCGAGGTTACCCTGATCGACTAACATACGATGCAGATACCTAATATATTGGAAAAACATGTTAATTATCATTGTATTTAAAAATTAATTACGTACTTAACTTATAAATAAAATGTACTTACGTGCACCAAAACGATATGTGTGTAGAACTGGCCATTTCTTTATTGAGTGCCATCTCCATAAGTTCTTTCTTTGGTATATACTGATTCACCGGGTGGCATCATGTTCCAACGTTACTAATGCTGCATCATCCTCCATGGTGACAACTCGTATAGCAAGATCTTTGAAAACATCACCATGGCCAGGTGCCCCTTTGTCGATCCCCTAAACAACATAGATATATATTAGTAATCACGGATAATTAAGTTATTTAATTCGTTATGAACTAAATGGTCAAATGAATACCTTGACAGAGAGCGGACATCTCTCGGTCTTCCTAGATCCGACCTTTTAGGCACAATATCATTTCCAACATCCTATAACAAATACAAATAAAGCATTATCTTTAAACAATAATAAATATATTTCAACTATGAATATAGAAAAACACAACTAACCGAATACCTCAGATGCAATAAGAAAGCTGACCAGTCTTCTTGGCCAGAGGATGAAGTTACCGGGGGCCTGACCCACTGTTTGAACCTCCTCAGTGGGCACAGGGACTCGAGCATCAGCATCTCGAATAATCTCAACAGACACCCTCAGATGATCGTCCGGTAATAACCGATGGTGTATGGTATTACCTAACTTATTATATGCCCTACCCAATGCCACTAAGCGGTGATGATGATGATGATCATCAACATACAGCTCACACCTATCAGGGTCGTCATCATCATCATCATCATCATCATCATCATCATCATCAGCAGCAGCAGCAGCATCATCATCATTTTCAAGATGATGAGGAGGATCACATGAGCCCTTAGTGCTCACATGGACAGAGGGTTGGACAGAGGGTTGGACACCTTTGTCATCTGCTGGGACAAAGAAGTAAATATTGCCATCTGCTGGGCAAACTGCTCGTTCATCTCTTGTCGAAGCTCAGCTGCAATCTCCTGTTTTAGTTGTGCTCTATCTGCAACCGAATCCCTGTGGCATTGGTGTGAAGATGAACCATGGTATTGGCGAATGCCGACTCCCCATCCAACACCAATGACACGGCCCGGGTGGTCTGGTTTATCGATGGCAGTAGATAAGATATCATTGCGTCCTCTAGGAACAAAGGTTCCTTGGGTTAGCTGATCATCCAAGGCATCCTATCACATAAAAATATCAGGTCACATTACAATTCGGTAACAATCTTAAAATGACAATTACAACAAACTATACTTACAATCCTCTCAGCTACTTGGCGGGCCTCCTCGGATGTATATTGTCCCGTTTTTCTTTGTCGGCCCCTCTTCCATGAACGATGGCGTGGGGGTGGAGGTGGATCAACAACCTCGGAAGATTTTCAGCATTAGGATCCGCCTGAGATGCTCCTCACGACGTGCTTTCTTTTCCTCTTCAACCATTTTCTTAACAAGCTTTTTATATCCCCCACGAGACATGACATGGGGGTAGACATTCTTGCTTTGGTTTTCCTGCCCCTTTTTCCTCTTCTCCTGTTATAAATAAAAGACAATTAAATTACATAAGTAAATGAAATTAATGCAATTACATAAATTTAGAGACAAATCAAATAAGTTAACTTCGAAAAGCTGGGATCACGTCGGCTCCGAACAAAGCGATCCCACGTCGCCTTGTCAAGAAACGGATACACCTCAAGTGGGTTCTTTTTTTTTTTTGGACCGAATATATAGTATCCGCCTGTGTCGGCCTTAAAACCCCTCCAACGCTCTCCAAAGATACTTCAAAGAACGCTTCTTCATAGCGTATGTATCCGGTATGTCAAATGTCAACTACATTAAGACCAAAAGAATCAACGAATTACTGTATGATATTATTAAGATAAAAATAAAGTAGATACGAGACAAACACGAGACGTAGAAGTATAGATACCAGAATACTCTCCCATATCTGCTCCTTCACGTCCGTCGGTACATCTCTCCACCTATCAATGAGTATACTAGGCCTGTTCCTAGCAAGGGTCGCCACAAAACTGGTCAACTGATCTTCCATTGGCCCAATAGGTTTGAGGTTATCATCAAAATCTACTCTTATCCTCTGATTTGACCCACGGTTGGCAGTCAAATGCCTCATCCGTGTGGCACGTCTACCCTTTCTACGCGAGAGACGGGGTCTCGACCCATTGCATGAAGGAGGTGTATCCTCATGATCAGCCATGTATACCTGTTTAAACACAAAACAAAAAAAAACTTGTTAGTATGTCAGGATAAATATCAAACATAACTTATAAATATCGATCAACGTACATAAACATAACTTATAAATATCAACGTAAATACATAATATGCCAAACTTGATGGTAATATCAAACTAAACTTACTTTGTGGTCAATTAGTAAAGTTCTCCCATAACCCTTCTTGGTGATCATTACGAGTAGCATGTACATCATCCACTTCATTTTCCTCATTGAAATTAGGCACTCGTGTTGAGAAAGAAGGAGTATCAGAAATATCAAGAGTTGAATCGTGATTTCCCTCACTACCGTTATACATGTTTTTTCCCTGGAGAACCACTGACCACCTTTTGTTAGAAGGATCACGGATATAAAACACTTATTTTGCTTGGGATGCCATGATGAAAGGTTCCTCTTTATTACCTACCTTACTAAGGTCCACCAATTTGAATCCTAACTCATCGGTTTACACACCATTGTTACTGTCGACCCACTGACATTTAAAAACAGGTACTCTAAACTTCGTGTAATCAACCTCCCATATCTCTTCAATGATTCCAAAGTATGAAACTGATGCCATAATAGGGTTTTTATCTTTCGAACTAGAGAAATGCATGGACTCAGCGACGACCATAACCCCACTGTTTTGCATAGTACTTTTGTCATCCTGGGACTTTGTATAGAAGGAAAACTTATTGATATCGTACCCACTCCAGCATATGACATCAAAGTTAGGCCCCCGTGCTAGCCATTTTAATGTAGCAGAAGCAGTACCATCCTTTGCAATTTTTTCTTTAAACCAGTTCAAGAAAGTCTTGTTATGCTTGTTCAAACACCATTTTTCATTCATTCTAGGGTAAGTTTCATTGATAATTCTTTTATGCTCACATAAGTATGGTTCAACCTCATCAGTGTTATTCAATATATACAAATGTGCTTGAAGCACTTCCTCCCGATCCATGCTCTTAACAGTGATACCTCGTGTACCCTTACCATCATATCTTCCTTCGTGACGAGACTTCGGAAGCCCTACAGGTTCCGCTTCTGACATGTAGTCTGTACAAAACTCAATAGCTTCTTCTGCAACATACCTTTCAACAATAGATGCTTCGGGACGGTGTGGATTTTTCATATATCCTTTCAGGATCTTCATGTATCGCTCAACCGGGTACATCCACCTTAAATAAACGGGACCGCACAATCTAATCTCCCTCACTAGATGAACAATCAAATGAACCATGACGTCAAAAAATGAAGGTGGAAAATACATCTCCAATTGGCACAATACAATGGCTGCCTCATTTTCCAACTCATCCAAATTTTTAGTGTTAATGACCTTGCTACATATAGCATTGAAGAATAAGCATAACCTAGTAATGGCATGTCTGACTTTTTTAGGCAATATGTCACGAATGGCCACCGGTAGTAGTTGTTGCATCAAGACATGACAATCATGAGACTTTAAGCCAACTAATTTGAGATCTGTCATTGAGACAAGTCTTCTGATATTTGAAGAGTAACCCTGTGGCACTTTGACTCCCCGTAGACATTCCACGAAACTTCTTTTCTCTTTTTTTGATAAAGTATGACATGCTGGGGGCAAATAAGTCTTCTTATCCCCCACTTTAAGTGGAGCTAACTGCTCTCGTATACCCATCGCAACTAGATCCAGACGAGCATTCACACCATCCTTTGTCTTGCCTTGAATGTTGAGAAGCGTCCGATTAAACTGTCACACACATTTTTCTCTACATGCATCACATCAATACAATGTCTTACATCAAGCTTGCACCAGTATGGAAGATCAAAGAAGATCGACCTCTTCTTCCATATTTTCTTCTCTCGTAGCCTTCTTGGGTCTTCCCATAGATAACATTAGTGTTGTTCACCCTTTCATAAACTTGCTCTCCAGTCAAGGCCACCGGAGCAATTTCATTCTCCGAAGTCCATTGAAAGCTTTCCTCAATCTACGATAAGGATGATTACGTCGGAGAAATCTCCGATGCCCAAGGTAGACCGTCTTCCTTCCATGTTGCAGTTGATGGTAACATGTGCCTTCTTCACATATTGGACATGCTTTATGCCCCTTAACACTATACCCACACAGGTTCCCGTATCTTTGGAAAGTCATTGATGGTGCAAAATAACATGGCACGCAATCCGAATGTCTCACGGCAATACCCGTCGATCACATCAACGCCTTCATCCCACATCATTCTCAAGTCTTCAATCAAGGGACTCGGATAAACATCAATATCATTTCCTGGCTGTTTAGGACCGAAATCATCATACTTAACATAATGTATTTGCGCTTCATGCACAACCAAGGAGACAGGTTGTAAATTACAAGGAGAACAGGCCATGAACTATGAATACTACTTAAGTTTCCATATGGATTCATTCCATCGGTAGCAAGTCCAAGCCTCGAGGTTTTCGGGCTCATTGCCGAAATCCAGGAAACAAACTATCAATTCTCTTCCATTGCAAAGAATCGGCCGGATGGCGAAGCTGTCCATCACACTTCCTCTCATCTGCATGCCATCTAATGTTCTTTGCGTCATTTACATTAGCAAACAATCGCTTGAACCGCGGAATCACGGGAAGATACCATAACACCTTCACAGGAGGACCTTTGGTGACCACATCACAACTAGAATCACCATCCTTCACTTTGTAGCGTGATACCCCACACCTGGGGCACTCGTGCATCTCTTCAAACTCTTTTCTGTACAATATGCAATCATTGGGGCAAGCGTGTATTTTCTTATACTCCATACCCATCGGACACAATATCTTCTTCGCCTCATAGTTTCGAGATGGCAATGTGTTGCCTTCTGGAAGCATTTCTTTCAACAACTCAAGCAATTCGGTAAAGCTTTTATCGCTCCACCCATTTCTCGCCTTCACATTGAACAATCTTAACACCGCTGACAACCGTGTGAAATTAGTGCACCCTGGATACAAAGCCACTTGCGCATCACTGCACAAAGTATCATACACATGTGCGCGCCGAAAAGACTCTTGCCCAACATCACGGATCATGTCCTCTAGTCCATCGTCCATTTCCACGTCATCAACTTCCTCTCTATCCGACACCCTCGGCCTGTCTAACGATTCACCATGGCATATCCATGTTGTATAACTCTTGCAAATCCCCTCACAAATAAGATGATCACGTATCTCCTCAGCTTCTAGTCGTCTCTCATTCAAACAGTTAACACAAGGACAATAAAACCTTCCGTTACCACTATCAGGAGCATTTGTTTTTGCAAACTGTAGAAAATCTTCCACTCCATTCTCATACTCATCACTTGTCCGTCTAGCATTCATCCAACCGCGATCCATGACTAAACCAATACCTTCGTACTTAGTCCAACATATTCATCAACCACTTCTTATGACAGGGTATGGCCCTATCCCATTCGAGAAGAAACTTTTCCAACATTCGGTTAACAGTTAGTCCTTAACTCTCATGCTCATACTTGACAAAATTTCGGCAGCATTTCCCCGCGGTCTCCGACGTACACTACTTGAACGCGATGACATCCACCACGACAAAGTATGCACCCGGAGAACGAAAGGAAATGTATCAATCCGAACTTTCATCAAGTATATAACATTAGAACCAATGAATAACTATTTTAACTGAATTAAGAAAAAGTTTTTTCCCAAACTGTCCAACTTTGGACAATTCAAGATCCAACACAATGAGCGGTACATTAAGCACGTACACGTACGCTCATTAGTATTGCATCTCAAACGGGAAACTAAGGCTTTACTATTTATGTAGCTTGCATGAAGATGGGGCTTGAAAAGTGAAGAAAATTAGCCAAACAGAGCCCTTCACGGCCTAGCCTTGAAAGCCATCACGGCCGTGATCGAGTATAGCTTAAAAGAAAGAATGGAAAAGTCAGAACTGGTCACGGCCATCCCGTGATGCCCATCACGGCCGTGACATGTCAGCTGTACCAGACCCTCACAGCGGAATCGATCACGGCCAGGCCGTGATGGTGGTGGTCCGCGTGACAGACCAACCAAGATGAAGCAACCTCCAAGGCAGAACAGATCACGGCCTGGCCGTGATGGCCATCACGGCCGTGACATGCCAACTGACCCAGACCCTCACCTCAGAACTGATCACGGCCTAGCCGTGATGGTGGTCACGGCCGTGACACACCAACCAGTGAAGCATCCTCCAAGGCAGAACCTATCACGGCCTGGCCGTGATGGCCATCACGGCCGTGACATGCCAACTGAACCAGACCCTCACAGGCAGAACTGATCACGGCCTTGCCGTGATGGTGGTCACGGCCGTGACAGAACAACCAGTGAAGCAACCTCCAAGTCGGAATCCGTCACGGCCCTAGCCGTGTGACAGCAAAGACGGCCGTGACGGGTGATACCACCACTGGAAAAATCCAGTCTTGGAGCAACAGAACAACACATGCAAGTATATTATCCAACCATTTCGAGTCAAAGTTCATAACTTTTCTAAAGAAGAAACAAATATATACCTGAGGGACGAGCAAAAATGGCGCTCTTCACGCAAACGAGGGTAGCTCGCGGATGATCGTTCTCGGTGGTTCTCTTACGAAGCGAGAAAATGAAGGCTCATGATCGCGCAGTGGTCTTCTTTGTCTACGATTGAAAAGGGAAAAAGGACGTGAAGAAGGGAGCGAGAGAGAGAAAGAGAAAGAAAGAGAGAGAATGAGAAGAAGGAAATGCAGAGAGAGAGAATGAGAAGAAGGAAATGCAGAGAGAGAATGAGAATGAGAGAGAGAGAGACGCATACCTGAGGGTAGCTCGCGGATGTGAGTGCAGTGAGAGAGATGGAAAAGCAGTGACAACGCGCGTTAGCAGAGGGAGGGAGTGTTGTGTTTTAGGGTACGTCAGAAACTGAAGAATGAGGGCGCAAAACACACGGAGGGAAATAGAAAAATTGGGACTATTACACATCGGTTATAAGGAAAACCGATGTGTTAAACATCTTATACACATCGGTTATGACAAAACCGATGTGTAAACATGAAACATTTAAATTCTGATTTTTTCTTTTAAATTTTATACATCGGTTAATAAAAACCGATGTGTAAAAGTGTAATCTAAATTTCTATTTTTTTTCTTTATAATTTTATACATCGGTTATTTAAAAACCGATGTGGTTACTCACCATTTTACACATCGGTTCAAAAAGAACCGATGTTGAATGTTAAAAATTCCGAGTTTTAAATTTTTTTTATTTTAATTTTACACATCGGTTATATATAACCGATGTGGAAAAGTTTTACACATCGGTTATTCTCTAAACCGATGTGTAATACTTTCCTTTGAATTTCAAAAATGCCACCGCCTCGTTTTACACATCGGTTTATACTAAACCGATGTGTAAACTCCGATGTAGAATCCCTTTTTTGCACTAGTGCTGTTTGCTTTTGGCTCTGTTTTTCCTTCTGGCTCTGTTTGCTTTTGGCTCTGTTTGGAACCCCGTTGCGGCTGATGCGGCCGTTGCGGCCGTTACGGCGTTACGTTGCGGCCGTAACGGGTGATTTGGATTCCCACCGCAATTGCGGCTCGATGCCGTTGAGGTGCAGTCCGCAACCGCAATATTGCGGCCGCATTAGCGGTTGCGGACCGCATTTTGAAACCCTGCTCCTCAGCAAGCATTGGAGGATGTTCCTAAATCAATCGGTGAATCAAAAGAACCATCCACTGAATCAAAAGATCTTGATGCTAATGTATCAAAAGAAGTTGATACTGATAAGGACAAGAAAACTGAGACAGTAACAGTGGAAAGTTTATGCACACCAACTTCTGGTGATGATCATAAGAGTGAACAAGAAAATTCAAGATATGTCGTGGAGGAGTTCCTTAAGGATTCTTACAATAACATGAAGAAATATAAGAAGCAAGATTCTAATAAGGACAAGAAAACTGAGACACCAACAGTGGAAAGTTTATGGCACCAACTTCTAGTGCTGATCATATGAGTGAACAAGAAAATTCAAGATATATTGTGGAGGAGTTGCACAGCAACTTCAAGTGATGATCATAGGAGTGTACCAGAAAATTCAAGATATGATGTGGAGGAGTTCCTTAAGGATTCTTACAATAACATGAAGAAATATAAGAAGCAAGATTCTGATAAGGACAAGAAAACGGAGACACCAACAGTGGAAAGTTTATGCGCACCAACTTCTAGTGCTGATCATTGGAGTGAACAAGAAAATTCAAGATATAATGTGGAGGAGTTCCTTAAGGATTCTTACAATGATCAATTCTGGAAGTAAAAGACTTTGTTGAGGAAGATGACTCTGACTGATCAGAATCACAAACTACAAATAAAGCATTGTGTATTTTTTTTCAATCATGGATACTACAAAAAAGGATTTAAAAATTTTATGAAAGCGAAAGGTTATGATTTTGAAAAAAAAAAAAATTATTGTTTAAGATATTTAAATATGAAGTTTTTATTGTGTTCAATATTATTTATGACTATTAGGATATTTGTTTATCATCCTGGAGACTCATTTTGAAGAAATTCATATATAAGATAAGAAACACAAATTAAGAAATTTCTTGTCAAATCACTAAATGTTAAGCATGCAAACTAACAAATGCTCAAGCCCAAGAACGCTAGACTTTTTTTTTCTAATCCAAACTCTATCTCATTATCACAATTACAAATAAAACCAAGTGAAAAATAGTTTGTTTTCTCAAACAAATCGGATATGGGAAGCAACTTCTGATGCAATGTATCGAATTATGTTTATGTTGTGGAGCAAGAGCTGCATAATCCATGTGTGTCTCTAGGAGGAATTCGTCCAAACCTCCTTTGATGTGGCAGAAACCTTTGGGAGCATATAAAGTGAATACTGATGGGTCTTTTAAGCCGTCTTTGGGAAGCTCATCCTGTGGTGAGCTTGTTAGAGATGCTGATGGTAACTACCTTTGCGGGTTTATGTGTAAGCTCGGTCCTGGAAATGCTCTCTATGCAGAAATAAATGCTTTACTTCATGGAATGAAGCTGGCTAGATCTATGGGACTGCTGAATGTTATTTTTGAGATTGACTCATCTGTTGTGGTTGATCTTATCAAGAAGAATCATCCTTGTTTTCCTTCCTTTATTGACTTGTTGGCTCTTAACTAAGTTAACATATTCTAACGGAATATATCATTTAATCATATTAATTGTCAATTAACTATATAGTGTGGTTAGCAAATTGAAATAAACAATATAAATTATGTATTCTATTTTTAATCTTTTCTCCATCATATTTTTGTCTGTCTTGTCCTATGTGAATTTTGTCCCTTCTAATATTTTTGTTCGGAAGTTATTTAAGCGGTGTGAGTTGTATTATTCTTTAATATTCTTTTTCTACTTAGTCTAGACTTGATTCAAAAACTTGTTAATTCTAAATGCTTTTGGTTGTTTGATCGATTCCCCTCAACAAAATCTGTAACTTCATAACTCTTTTATTCACAATTTTTTTTTAACCAATAGCTTAACTGAGTACAAAACATGATAAGAAGGCTTGGATTTGTTTTTTCTATAATATTTTTTTTTTAAAATACCAATGTGTTTATACGATTTTAATATTCTATTATGAAAGTTTATCAATGCAACTTTGAAATTCTATTCCTGAAACAATGATATTAGATAGTAAAAAATTTCAAAACATTTAAATGCATGCTAAAGACTAGCAAATACAATCTATTCTGCTTTGTCAGGGCAGTGGCCAACAAATAATATTGGCTTCGAATTTATAAAGTCAATCAATGTTTACTTTTATTTGTAAATGTTATTGTAAGGGATCAGGATTCCCGCCTCCAGCCTCTCTATCTCTCTCTTACCTCTATTCTCTCTTCATTATTTAACCATTTCTCTCTCCATTATCTTTATCCTCCCTCTCTATTTTTATGCTGGAGGGGATGGAGGGATGGAGGCTATCCAGATTCTATTGTAATACCCTGATTTTCACTGCTTTCTAATATCGGTATATAAATATATAAATGTTTATATTTTTATCCGAGACTTAGAAAATGATTTTGGATAAACCAAAATCATATTTGTATTCTATTTTATTGTAGAGAGTTACGGTTAAAATTTTGGTTGGAAATTCAGACGAAACCCGATCTGTATTTTCACTAACAGTAAAAGTTTATTGATCAGAAAACCTAATTTTGACTCGTGAACGAAATGGTTAGGTTTTATGTCGTTTTTCCAATGACTTTATTTTTTTTGACATTTTTCACTTAAAAGTGAAATAATATATATTATCCGGGTGATATATTAAATTGGGGGAACGACGGAGTTGAAAACGGGATTTTCCGGGACCCGCTAACGGATGAGGACCATGAGTCATTTAAGATGACTCAAGGGGGGATTCACCATGGTGAGTCATGGTGTGACTCACCATGTGAATGATCACCTTAGGGTTAGTTTTACCTAATTGTCCTTAAGTTCTAACTAATCCACAAAATTGCCCTAAGTACAAATGACTACATTGTCCCTAAATGAACTAATTCCTACCCTAATTACCCTTGAAACCCATGGCTCCCAACCCCTATATAAACCCACACTTTGTCAATTTTTGAGTTTCATAACTTCATCTTCTTCATTTCACTTAAGAATTCTAAGAACTCCATTAGCAAAAATTGTGAAGCAAGTACTTGATTTCTTTCAAATTCTTGACATCCAAGAGGTATACTTTGCTCTCCTCACTCAATAAACCCTATGTTCTTCATTCATTTTCATGATTTGAGCCATGATTAACATGCTCTAAATTCTTGGATCTAGAACTTTGAAAATTCCTAGAAAATCATAGAAAAATACTTTTCATATGATTCTGATTACTATAAACTAGATATGATCCCTAGTATCTTCATTCAGGATATGTGTAAAAATAAATTTTCCTTCCCAATTTTCTTCAAGAGGCCGAAACCTTAATTTTGGCGGTGGAGGAGATTTTGCTTCAATGTTCATCATGTAATACTTGATTTCATCTATTCAACACCTATTGTCATTTAATCTAGAAGCTTGAAAATTTTGAAAATCTCTAGCGATTTACCCAAGGCCAAAAAACCCTAACTTTGGTGTTAGAGGATTTTGTTTCAATTTTAAGTCATAATCATTGATTATGTAATCTCTAATGCTTAAGGACCATTAATCCAATAGCATGTGAATTTTAGAAATTTCTAGCCAATTTTGCTAGTCATGGACGAACCCTAGCCATAGAATTTAGGTGTTGTAATTGTTTGATGTTGATTATTTGGTTGTGGTTTGATGAAGGATAAGTGTTTTTGGTGTGATCGTGTACGTTGTATTGCGGATAGGAATTCTGTTCGAGAAGGAGAATAATCTAAGAAACTTCAAAAAGGTAAGGGGAGTTTACCTGGGGGATTTTCCCAATAGCTATATGCTATCTATGAGTGGTCTGTATAATTTAATTTAGTTGTTGTGGTTGTTTAATTTTATTTTATGTCATTACTTTAATTGTTTTAATTTTCTGTTTTGATTATCTGCTTTTAAAAATTTATCTGTGTGATATGTTTATAGCTTTGAGGCATGCTATAACTGTATTATTTGCCATAACCGTGATGTGGAAATTTTATTGTTATTGATTGTTGATTGAAAAGTCTGACAGTGGTCAGTGCTAAATTAATTATTGAGATAAAAGCTTCAAAAAAAGCTTTAAGAGGGATATTTAAAATTTATTTGGTGTAAAATTGAGAAATAGTTGAAAATAAGATTATTTAATGATTTGTCAACGTAAAAGTGATCTGTGAGTAACAGTGAGGACGTAACCATGAAAGAATTTAAGTGACATTAATTTTTATAAAAGAAATTATAAAATAAAGTAAAAAGCTATTACAAAAAGTTTATTTTCAAAAATAACTTAATTTTCATGTTGAGAAAATTATTTTATTAGAAAAGGGTCAATTTTGACTTTAAAATGATTTTAAATACCAAACAAAGAGAAATTTCGAAAACGATTTACGGAACATTTTAGAAAGACAGTGTTATTTATTTGAAACAGTAATTTAATCTTAAAATTACTTATTTTTCAAGAAAATAAGGTTTTTCTGGAAAATAATTTTAAATAAGGAAAAATGAATTTTCTGCGATTTGACAGTTTATAAATGAAAAAAGATTTTCTGTAAAAGAATTTTACTCAGCGGAGTTATTTCCAACAAGTTGGATAAGTTGTGGAGTTTTGTTTTGGATTTGTGTTTCACAGAATGAAAATAATTTTAAAAGTTGAAATACGGACCTAGTGGCCAAGACGTCGGGATTCTAGTGTTCTATGGTGTGGACTGTGTGTACTAAAGATGGAGTTGTGGACTATATGTCCTAAAGTTGAAGTTGTGAATGGTGTGTACTATAAAAGTTATGTTGCTTTTTGTGTGTTATAATTACGAATCTAAGACTGGTGCATCGGTTTTGAACTTCTTGATTTGCACATTCGGACTTTACGTCCTATTATTGAAAGTGAGAGATAAACTTAAATGTTTAAAAGTTGAGATGGTCGTGAGCCTTTGAGCTTTGTCAAGGAAAGAATGAACACCAAGAAAAGTAATGAGAACAAAATGTTTTACATGCATTATTCTGCAGACGTGCCTACGGTGTTATGCATGGTACCTTGGTAGGTATTCATGTTACGATGTATCATTGTGCCTAGATGGACAATGAAAAACCATAGACGACGTTATCACTGTGCCTAGTTTTGGAAAGTGTGCTATGGTTCTAAGGTGTGCCTTATTTGACAATCGAGCTTGATCAACTCATTTACATGACGTTGGGATATCTCCAGAGGTTAAGTACAAAATTTTAGATGTTGAATATTTAAGGATCATGCATTATTTTTAAATGACGATGACTGTCTCGCATGTAGTTATCGTGTTTAAATCCATATATTGGTATATCACCCTTACATATTTCTTGTTGTGTTTCTCTCTTGTGTGGTATATATACATGTATCTGAGTATAGATTGATCCGGAGCCATAGATGGAATATTCGGGGACTCGGTCCCTGGCGTTTGAGAATGCGGAGAATAGTGGTGCTTGGGTAATAAACCCTGGGGCACACAACGCCACTTATACCGGCCCCGTTCAGAGCATAGTAGGCACGCTTGCAGCAGGACCAATGAGACGTACCCATACCATAGAGACCATCGAGGTTTCCTTACCCCCTACTTTGGCTTATTCTACAGTACTTGGTGGATTAGGGGGAGTTAGAGGTTCATCCTCCACCAGTCGATCATGTTCCAGAGGTAGCACCCGTGATACCTCCAGCACATGTCGTACCTATCCCAGAGGTAGATGAGGGGATGGAGGAGGATCCAGAGGAGGACCTGGAGATGGAGCCAGAGTATCACCCACTTCCTGATGATATTGCCCTTGAGGGTATGGATGGAGTTGTGGCATCTTCACCTGATACTTCTAGTGCGGGTGGGGATGACTACCATGGTCTCCCCAATCGATATCATTAGTATAGACCAGCTGTAGGAGTTGATTTCATTTTTGGGGTAGTGATCTTAATAGTCTGCTATTCTGGCTACTGAAAGTCATTGAGTTTTGAGATGTGGTTCCAGACGGTCGCTACATCCTTAGATATGTTTTTTATTTCTTTATTTTGTTTTAACTTTGAGAATGGCCTATCCTTATAAAGGCCCTGTGAAAAACTATTAATGTTGTAGTATGTATAAAGTTATGATGCATATATATACATATATGTTTGGGTATGTTATTTGTATAAATGAGTAAAGAAGAAAAAAAAATTTATCACCACATTCTTTAATAAGTGAAATACTTAGTTATTATTATTTTACGAAAGTAACCAGCAAATCATTTTTAAAGTTCTATTTCCACATTGAGTCAGAAATGTAGCGCTATGGGTGGTGTTACATTAGTGGTATCAGAGCTGGTCGAGTCTTTCGGGAATCTATGGGAAATAGGTTTGTTGTGTTGATGTTGTGTGTTCTCTGATTAAGACTTGTTTGAATTACTTCTTAGAAGTAATGTTTGTTAAATAGTAAGTTTACGTTTCATTTTCTAGTTACCGTTTAACTGATTTTGTCTTGTAGGTCAGTTATGGAACCAGAAGGTGGACGTGGACGTGGTCGTGGCCGTAGAGGTGGTCCTATTGGTGGACGTGCTAAAGCTGATGAGAACTATGAAGATGGAGTGGATTATACGACACAAGCAATAGAGAACATTGCAGTTGCTATTGCTTTTCAAACAACTACTATGGCTGCTCAAAACTAGCAAGCTGTGGAAGGCAGTGGTCTGACTATATTTCGACACCAGAATCCTTCATAGTTTCACGGGGATACTGAACTTGATAAAGCTGACTTGTGGATACAATATTTGGAGAAAATCTTTGAGCTTATTCTTACCCCGGAAGGAGTTAAGGTTACATATGCTACTTTCCTATTGGTAGGAGATGCGGGGTATTGGTGGAAAGGTACTAGACAACTTCTGGAGGCTGATCATCAGGAAATTACTTGGGATATGTTCAGAAAAGCGTTTCTGGACAAGTATTTCCCCCAGAGTACTAGGATTGAGAAGGAACAAGAATTTGAGGTTATACCAAAGAGATCTATCTGTTGGGGAGTATGTGGCGAAGTTCGAATCACTCACCAAATATTTTCATTTCTTTCAAGCACAACCTAATGAAAGCTATAAATGTGAAAGGTTTGCAACAGGTTTAAGATTTGAGATTAAAGAATCTGTATTACCATTTCAAATCAGGAATTTTCAAGCTCTAGTCGAGATGTGTCGAAAGATGGAGTAGAGGAGGAAGGGAAGGGATAATATAGGGAATGTTGGAAAACCTTCTTGGTTCAAGAACCAGTTTTAGAATCAAAACCATAATCAGAAAGGGAACCAAGCTCAGAATAAACCTTATTTTCGACTACCAGGAAATAACTAGAACCAGCAATCATATCATCCAAGTGCTTCTGCAACAGGTAGTGGAGACCATAGGAACCAAAGTCAAGGCCAAGTTAGAAGATGTTTCAATTGTGGAGACACAAGACATATGGCTGATACTTGCCCATTGAGGGTAGTTAAATGTTTAAATTGTGATCAAATGGGAGATTTAGCAAAGATTGTAATGCACCAAAGCGTGGATCAGCTGTTAACAACACCAGAACCAATAAACCGACGGCTAAGGGGAGAGTTTACACTGTGAGTGGTGCTGAAGCTTCAAACTCCGATGATCTCATACAAGGTAGTTACGACATAACGGGTAATCTTTTAACTGTACTTTTCGATTCGGATGCGACACATTCTTTTATTTCGATGGATTGTGTGAAACTTTTGGAATTACCTGTTTCTTCATTATCATATGACTTAATTGTTTCAACCCCTGCTGAACCAGTTATCTTAAATTCTGTATGCTTGAACTGTCCTATTATTGTTCAGGATAAACATTTACTTGTTGATCTGATATGTTTGCCTTTAATACAGTTAGATGTAATTTTAGGCATGGTTTGGTTATCTTCCAACCATATTCTTTTAGATTGTGCTCGTAAAACCTTAGTTTTTCCTAATCATGAGATTTCTGGATTTTTATCTACCAATAGAAGAACTTTTTCAAAAGAAAGAGATCAGTGATACTTGCTTTTATCCAACTTAAAAGTTGAGGGGGAGATTTTCCTGATAGATATATGCTATCTATGAGTGGTCTGTATAATTTAACTTAGTTGTTGTGGTTGTTTCATTTTATTTTGTCATTACTTTAATTGTTTTAATTTTTTGTTTTGATTATCTGTTTTTAACAATTTATCTGTGTGATATGTTTATAGCTTTGAGGCATACTATAACTGTATTATTTGCCATAACTGTGATGTGGAAATTTTACTGTTATTGATTATTGATTGAAAAGCTTGACAGTGGTCAGTGCTAAATTAATTATTGAGATAAAAGCTTCAAAAAAAGCTTTAAGAAGGATATTTAAAATTTATTTGGTGTAAAATTGAGAAATAGTTGAAAAATAAGATTATTTAATGATTTGTCGACGTAAACGTGATCTGTGAGTAACAGTGAGGACGTAACCGTGAAAAATTTTAAGTGACGTTAATTTTTATAAAAGAAATTCTAAAATAAAGTAAAAAGTTATTACAAAATGTTTATTTTAAAAAATTACTTAATTTTCATGTTGAGAAAATTATTTTATTAGAAAAGGGTCAATTTTGACTTTAAATACCAAAAGACGAGAAATTTCGAAACGAATTACGGAATATTTTAGAAAGACAATGTTATTTATTTGACACAGTAATTTATTGTTAAATTACTTCCTTTTTCAAGAAAATATGGTTTTCTGGAAAAGAATTTTAAATAAGGAAAAATGATTTTTCTACGATTTGATGGTTTATAAATGAATTTCAAATGGAAAAAGATTTTCTTTAAAAGAATTTTACTCAGCGGAGTTATTTCCAACAACTTGGATAAGTTGTGGAGTTTTGTTTTGGATTTGTGTTTCACAGAACGAAAATAATTTTAAAAGATGAAATACGGACCTAGTGGTCGAGACGTCGGGATTCTAGTGTTCTATGGTGTGGACTGTGTGTACTAAAGATGGAGTTGTGGACTATATGTCCTAAAGTTGAAGTTGTGAACGGTGTGTACTATAAAAGTTATGTTGATTTTTGTGCATTATAATTACGAATCTAAGACTAGTGCATCGGTCTAGAACTTCTTGATTTGCACATTCGGACTTTACGTCCTATTATTGTAAGTGACAGACAAACTTAAATGTTTAAGAGATGGTTGTGAGCCTTTGAGCTTCGACAAGGAAAGAATAAACACGATGAAAAGTAACGAGAACAAAATGTTTTACATGCACTATTCGACAGACGTGCCTATTGTGTTATGCATGGTACGTTGGTAGGTATTCATGTTACAACGTATCATTGTTCCCGGATGGAAAATGAAAAACCATATACGATGTTATCGCTGTGCCTAGTTTTGGACAGTGTGCTATAGTTCTAAGGTGTGCCTTATTTGGCAATCGAGTTTGATCAACTTATTTACACGACGTTGGGATATCTCTGGAGATTAAGTCACTAGTGCAGAAAAGGGATTCCACATCGGTTATTTTTGGCTTTTCACATCGGTTTTCAAACTGATGTTGAAAAGACCGATGTGGTTTATTGCCACTTTTCACATCAGTTTTAAAACCGATGTTTAAAGTACATTTTTAACAGTGGTTTTTGAAAAACCGATGTGGAAAGTTCATTTGTCAATTGGTAAACTATTGGAAATATCACTTTACACATCAGTTTTTAGAAAACCGATGTGGAAATTAGACTTTACACATCGGTTTTTGTAAAACCGATGTGGAAATTTCCATTTCCACATCGGTTTTCTAAAAACCGATGTGTAAAGTCTATTTTTTTTTTGAAACTGTTATTTACATTTCTATCATTCCTTTCCCCTGTTTCAGTAATAATATATGCAGATCATTACCAGAATAACATACTCTAAATATTCTCAACAATCACTTTTGTACAACAAAAACACAATTAATATATACTGAATTTATTACGAACAATACATATGTACGTTCAATTACATTCAGACAACAAAGATAATTAGAAACCAAAAAGCTACATGATATATTATAGATTTCATATCAAAATACATATGATCAGTCAAAAGTACACTATAGCTAGTACATGATAAGTTTTTAAACTAACTACATATATATATACGAACTACGGTTGGTACACTTCAAGAAAGAAAGTTGTCCAACGCCTCCTTATGTTGTTGATGTCGGAATCAGATAATGGAGTTGGATTGTTGAATATCTGCAAGTTTAATTGGACAAAGTATTTTATCTTTTAAGTAATAAACTAACATAAAACATATAACGAATCTATAACTGTTACTTTTAATTGTTATCAATTAACATTTACCTCATGCCATCTTTCAGTGATCCTGGAGGAGATAATTTCCAACATCCACTGCATCACATAGTATCCACATTCCCATGATCCACGTTGTATACGTGACTACGTACAAATGAAACCCAATTAGAATATGAGGAATTAAATAGAAATCAATAATTATACCCACTGCATTTGATGCATTTGAACTAATAAATATCTTACGCTAGGAATAATCCATCTGATAGCCCGATGCCTTTCACCATGCAACATGTGGTTTGCATTAATAGAACTAGCATGACAAAATAAACATTAATTAAAGTATATCTAATAGATTTCAGATAATTAAAACAACTGCATTAATGATTATAAAGTATTTTAATGCTTACGTTTCGATGATCGTCTTCAGTTAATTCGTCGGCTTATTTCCAATTGAGCAGAAGAAGACCACGATGTTCATCCTAGGGTACAAGATCAACAGTTGCAATGCTTGCTGTATTTGCGGAACAGTTAGTGACTAAGACATATATAGTTATAATTAAATAACTGGTACTTTCTTATTGAGATAAGGCGCAAGGTAGAATTGATGATCGTCTCGGGCAAGTATATCACATATGGTGGTGACCCGGTCTTCTGATGCTAGGAGAACATCACCCTGAATGAACATGGGGTCAATGAACCCATAAAGGGTGAGGTTACCCTGATCAACTAACATACGATGCAGATACCTAATATATTGAAAAAACATGTTAATTATCATAGTATTTAAAAATTAATTACTTAACTTATAAATAAAATGTACCTACGTGCACCATAACGATGGGTGTGCAAAACTAGCCATTTCTTTATTGAGTACAATCTCCATAAGTTCCTTCTTTGGGATATACAGTTCATCACCTGGACTGGCATCATGTTCCGACCTTACCAAAGCTGCGTCATTCTCCATGGTGACAACCTGTATAGCCAGAAGTTTAAAAACATCACCAGGTGCCCCTTTGTCGATCCCCTAAACAACAAAGATATATATTAGTAATCACAGATAATTAAGTTATTTCATTCGTAATTAACTAAATGGTCAAATGAATACCTCGGCAGGAGCTGACTTCTCTGGTCTTCCTGGATCCGACCTTTTAGGCAGGATATCATTTCCTATAACGAATAAAAATAAAGCATTATCTTTAAACAATAATAAATAATTTCAACTATGAATATAGAAAAACACAACTAACTGAATACCTCAGATGGAACAAGAAAGCTGACCAGTCTTCTTGGCCAGAGGATGAAGTTACCGAGGGCCTGACCCACTGTTTGAACCTCCTCAGTGGGCACAGGGACTCGAGCATCAGCATCTCGAATAATCTCAACAACGACCCTTAGCTGATCATCCGGTAATAAACGATGGTGTATGGTATTACCTAAGTTATTATGTGCCCTCCCCAATGCCACTAAGCGGCGATCATGATGATCATCAACATACAGCTCACACCTATCAGGGTCGTCATCATCATCATCATCATCATCACCATCATCATTTTCAGGCTGATGAGGAGAATCACATGAGCCCTTAGTGCTCACATGGACAGAGGGTTGGACGGAGGGTTGGACACCGGCTGTCATCTGCTGGGACATAGAAGTAAATATTACCATCTGCTGAGCAAACTGCTGGGGCATCTCCTGTCTAAGCTTAGCTGTAATCTCCTGTTTTAACCGTGCTCTATCTACATCAACATCCCTGTGGCATTGGTGTGAAGATGAACCATGGTATTGGCGAATGCCGACTCCCCATCCAACACCAATGACACGGCCCGGGAGGTCTGGTTTACCGATGGCAGCAGCTAAGATATCATCGCGTCCTCTAGGAACAAAGGTTCCTTGGGTTACCTGCTCGTCCAAGGCATCCTATCACATATAAAATATCAGGTTACATTACAATTCGGTAACAATCTTAAAATGACAATTACAATTCAAACTATACTTACAATCTTCTCAGCTACTTGGCGGGCCTCCTCAGATGTATATTGTCTCTTTTTTCTTTGTCGGTCCCTCTTCCATTTACGATGGCATGGGGGTGGAGGTGGATCAACAACCTCTGGACGATTTTCAGCGTTAGGATCCGCCTGAGATGCTGCTTCCTGACGTGCTTTCTTTTCCTCTTCCACCATTATCTGTCCAAGCTTTATATATCCCCCACGAGACATGACATGGGGGTAGACATTCTTGCTTTGGTTTTTCTGCCCCTTTTTCCTCTTCTCCTGTTATAAATAGAAGACAATTAAATTACATAAGTAAATAAAATTAATGAAATTACATAAATTTAGAGACAAATCAAATAAGTTAACATGAAAGCTGGGATCATGTCGGCTTTGAACAAAGCGATCCCACGTCACCTGGTCAAGAAACGGGTACACCTCAAGTGGGTTCTTTTTACATGTTGGATTGAATACATAGTATCTGCCCAGGTCGACCTTAAAAGCCCTCCAACGCTCACCAACATACTTTAGCAAACGCTTCTTCATAACGTACGTATCTGGTATGTCAAAGGTGAGCTACATTAAGACCAAAAGAATCAACGAATTACTGTATGATATTATTAAGATTAATATAAAGTAGATACAGACAAACACAGGATGTAAAAGTATAGATACCAAAATACTCTCCCATATCTGATCCTTCACGTCCGCCGATACATCTTTCCAAATATCAACGAGTATACTAGGCCTGCTCCTAGCAAGGGTCGCCACAAAACTGTTAAACTGCTCTGCCATTGGCCCAATAGGATTGAGGTTATTATCAAAGTCTATTCTTATCCTTTGATTTGAACCACGGTTGGCAGTCAAATTCCTCATTCGTGTGGCACGTCTACCCTTTCTACCCGTAGACGGGGTCTCCGACCCGCTGCATGAAGGAGGGATATCCTCAGGATCAGTCATGTATACCTGTTTAAACAAAAAAAAAAACTTGTTAGTATATCAGGATAAATATCAAACATAACTTATAAATATCAATCATGTGAAGTTGTGTGCATGAAGATGGGGCCTAGCCGTGACAGCCATCACGGCCATGATCGAGTAGAGCTGAAAATAAAGAATGGAAAAGTTAGAACTGGTCACGACCAGCCCGTGATGTCCATCACGGCCGTGACATGCCAACTGAACCAGACCCTCACAGGCAGAACTGATCACGGTCTAGCCGTGATGGTGGTCACGGCCGTGACAGACCAACCAGTGAAGCAACCTCCAAGGCAGAACTGATCACGGCCTAGTAGTGACAGGCATCACGGTCGTGACGCGTGATACCACCAGTACTGGTGTTCCTTTATGTGTATCACTAACACACTCATGACAGAGCCTAGACATGCAGTTGTACATGGATGTAGTTCACCATTATCCTCACAACAACCAGGTTTTCACAGACACAAAATCCAAAATCTAAAAAATCTCAAGAATCTTAAAAAAATCACAGATGTTAGGTTTTCGTTCAAACCTTGTTGAGGCGAAACTCAGTATTGAAGAACAAAATCACAGAGGAAGAAACGAAATCTCAGTCAGATCTGCAGAGGAAGAAACGAAATAGAAGAGGAAGCTAAGTCAAAAGAGAAGAAGAAGACGAATACCTAGCGCAAATGGAAGAGGAAAACGCGAGTGGAAGAAGAAGAAGAATACTTGGAGCAAATGGAAATCGCGAGTGGAGGGAATGAAAAACAAAGGAATGCTCGTGAGTGTGAAGCCTTCGTCAGCTGAATGTTGTTGGCGGTGAAGCAACCAAACGTGATTTCTGCTTAGTGTGCTCGTGAGTGTGAAGCCTTCGTCAGCTGAAGCCCTCGTGAGTGTGAAGCAACCAAAACAAAGGTTCCAGTTCTTGCTCGTATATGGAAGACAGAGCCAAAACAAAGGAAAAGGGCGTGTGACAGATGAAGGGAATGAAAAGAGAAACAAAAAGTAGGGTTTTGAAAATATTACACATCGGTTATTTTAAAACCGATGTGGTTAGTCATATTTCACATCGATTCTACAATAACCGATGTAGAAAATTACGATTTAATTTAAATATTTCATTTTTTAAATTTATTACATCGGTTATTGTAAAACCGATGTGGTTAATTTATATTACACATCGGTTCCATGGAACTGATGTGGAAAGATAAAATTTTAATTCTATTTTTTTTTTTACATTTTACACATCGGTTATATAAAAACCGATGTGGTTAATCTATATATTACACATCGGTTTCTAAAGAACCGATGTTAAAAGATAAAATTTTACAATTTAATTTTTTTTTGTTTTAATTTTAAACATCGGTTATAATATAACCGATGTGAAAAATATTTACACATCGGTTATTAATAAAACCGATGTGGAATCCTTTGCTTTTAATTTCAAAAATGCCACCGCCTCGTTTTACACATCGGTCATTGGGAAACCGATGTGGAATCTTCGATGTTAAAAACATATTTTGCACTAGTGAGTACAAAATTTTAGATGCTGAATATTGAAATGTCATGCATTATTTTTAAATGACGATGACTGTCGGATATGTTATCCCATGATAAACTATTATATTGATGTTTAAAATTTCATGTGTTGTAGATATCGGTGTATATGTTATTTATTTGGTGTCGCGCATGTAGTTATTTTGTTTAAATCCATATATTGGTATCTCACCCTTGCATGTTTCTTGTTGTGTTTCTCTCATGTGTGGTATATATACATATATCTGGGTATAGATGGATCCGGAGCCACCAATGGAATATTTGGGGACTCGGTCCCTGACGTTTGAGAATGCGGAGAATAGTGGTGCTTGGGTAATAAACCCTGGGGCACACAGCGCCACTTATACCGGCCCCGTTAGTAGTATAGTAGGCATTCTTGCAGCAGGACCAGTGAGACGTACCCATACCACAAAGACCATCGAGGTTTCCTTACCCCCACTTTCGCTTATTCTACAGTACTTAATTGGTGGATCAGGGGGAGTTAGAGGTTCATCCTCCACCAGTCGATCATGTTCAAGAGGCAGCACCTGTGATACCTCCAGCACCTGTCATACCTATCCCAGAGGTAGATGAGGGGATCCAGGAGGATCCATAGGAGGACTTGGAGATGGAGCCAAAGTATCACCCTCTTCCCGGTGATGTTGCCCCTGAAGGTATGGATGGAGTTGTGGCATTTTCACCGGATACTTCTAGTGCGGGTGGGGATGACTACCACGGTCTCCCCAATGGATATCATTAGTATAGACCAGCTGTAGGAGTTGATTTCATTTTTGGGGTAGTGATCTTGATAGTCTGCTATTCCGGCTACTAAGAGCCATTGAGTTTTGAGATGTGGTTCCAGACGGTCGCTACGTGCTTAGATATGTTTTTTATTTCTTTACTTTGTTTTATCTTTGAGAATGGCCTATCCTTATAAAGGCCATGTGAAAAACTGTTAATGTTTTAGTATGTATAAAGTTATGATGCATATATATATATATATATATATATATATATATATATATATATGTTTGGGTATGTTATTTGTATAAATGAGTAAAGAAGAAAAAAAAATTACCACCATATTCTGTAATAAGTGAAATACTTAGTAATTATTATTTTCCGAAAGTAACCAGCAAATTAAATCATTTTTAAAGTTTTATTTTCCGCAATGAGTCAGAAATGTAGCGTTATGGATGGTGTTACATTAGTGTTATCAGAGCTGGTAAAGTCTTTCAGGAATCTATGGGAAATAGGTCTGTTGTGTTGATGTTGTGTGTTCTCTGATTAAGACTTGTTTGAATTACTTCTAAGAAGTAATGTTTGTTAAATAGTAAGTTTACGTTTCATATTTTGGTTATCGTTTAATTGATTTTGTCTTGTAGGTCAGTTATGGAACCAGAAGGTGGACGTTGACGTTGACGTGGTCGTGGCCGTAGAGGTGGTCCTATTGGTGGACGTGTTAATGCTGATGAGAACTATGAAGATGGAGTGGATTATACTGCACATGCAATGGAGAACGTTGCAGCTGCTATTGCTTTGCAAACAGCTACTATGGCTGCTCAGAACCAACAGGCTTTGGAAGGCAGAGGTCTGACTATATTTCGACGCCAGAATCCTTCACAGTTCCATGGGGATATTGAACCTGAGAAAGCTGACATATGGATATAAGAATTGGAGAAAATCTTTGCGCTTATTCTTACCCCGGAAGGAGTTAAGGTTACATATGCTACTTTCCCATTGGTAGGAGATGCGGAGTATTGGTGGAAAGGTACTAGATAACTTCTCGAGGCTGATCATCAGGAAATTACTTGGGATGTGTTCAGAAACGCATTTATGTACAAGTATTTCCCAGAGACTACTAGGATTGAGAAGGAACAAGAATTTCTGATGTTATACTAAAGAGATCTATCTGTTGGGGAGTATGAGGTGAAGTTCGAATCACTCGCCAAATATTTTCGTTTCTTTCAAGCACAACCTAATGAAAGCTTGAAATGTGAGAGGTTTGAACCAGGATTAAGATTCGAGATTAAAGAATCTATATTACTATTTCAAATCAAGAACTTTCAAGCTCTAGTAGAGATGTGTCGAAAGGTGGAGCATATGAGGAAGGGAAAGGATAATAGAGGGAATGTTGGAGGACCTTCTTGGTTCAAGAACCAGTTTTAGAATCAAAACCAGAATCAGAAAGGGAACCAAGCTTAGAATAAACCTTATTTCCGACTACCAGGAAATAACTAGAACCAGCAATCATATCATCTAGGTGCTTCTACAACAGGTAGTGGAGGCCATAGGAACCAAAGTCAAGGCCAAGTTAGAAGATGTTTCAATTGTGGAGACACAAGACATATGGCTGATACTTGCCCATTGAGGGGAGTTAAATGTTTCAACTGTGATCGAATGGGAGATTTAGCAAAGATTGTAATGCACCAAAGCGTGGATCAGCTGTCAATAACACCAGAACCAATAAACCGACGGCTAAGGGGAGAGTTTACACTATGAGTGGTGCTGAAGCTTCAAACTCTGATGATCTCATACAAGGTAGTTACGACATAACGGGTAATCTTTTAACTGTACTTTTCGATTCGGATGCGACGCATTATTTTATTTCGATGGATTGTGTGAAACTTTTGGAATTACCCGTTTTTTCATTATCATATGACTTAATTGTTTCAACCCCTGTTGAACCAGTTATCTTAAATTATGTATGCTTGAACTGTCCTATTGTTGTTCAGGATAAACATTTACTTGTTGATCTGATATGTTTGCCTTTAATACAGTTAGATTTAATTTTAGGCATGGATTGGTTATCTTCCAACCATATTCTTTTAGATTGTGCTCGTAAAACCTTAGTTTTTCCTAATCCTGAGATTTCTAGATTTTTGTCTACCAATCATGTAAGAAATTTTTCAAAAGAAAGAGATCCGGTATACTTGCTCTTATCCAACTTAGAAGTCAAGGGGGAGATCGATTTAAGTGCGATGCTGTTGTGAGGGAATTTCTCGATGTGTTTCTGAATGATGTTCCGGGATTGCCGCCAGTAAGAGATATTGAGTTCTTAATCGATTTAATTCCAGGAACCGGTCCGATTTTGATGAATGAGTAAAGAAGAAAAAAAAATTTACCACCATATTATGTAATAAGTGAAATACTTAGTAATTATTATTTTCCGAAAGTAATCAGTAAATCATTTTTAATGTTTTATTTTCCGCAATGAGTCAGAAATGTAGCGCTATGGATGGTGTTACAGTTATCGTGTCTATTGGTGAATTTATAACTTTAAAATATTATACAAAGATTGAAACAAATAATTTCAATAGTGTATTTATTATTTTTCAATAACAATAATAAATATGGAAATAAGATGACTCTATTGTCCAAACCACAACAAGATTGACTAGAGTAAATATTATAATCCAATATTAGCTAAAAAGGGAATTTTATGTCAAGTGTAGAATATTTGTAACTAAATTAGAGAATCAAACAATTTTTTTTATTCTTATTAAAAATTGAAGACTTTTTTTTGAAACAAAAAGTGAAGATTTCTTACTATTATGTTTTGCACTATGTTAACTAAGGTATTGGTATAAAATTTGTTGCAAATAAAAGAATAAGGAAGTAATGGATTTTTTTGAGAGGATTCAATCAAATAGCTAAAGGACTTATTTAGGTTTTTAAAATAATATTATACTAGACTAAAAAACACAATTTAAGAATAGCGGGGCTTACAACACTTAAACGTCTCGTTACGTATGCACAAATACTAGAAGACACAAAATAGGGTGAGATAGGAAAAAATAGGAGAGAAAATATTTAAAAAAGAGTTTAATTGACATACGCCGTCAGTGTAAAGTTTTTTACACCATCAACCAATCAAAAATCAAGCTATAGATTACTTTTAAGGTAGTTGGGATAAGAGTCAAAAAATATTATTGAGATATCAATTTCTTATTGGCTGACATTGTAAAAAATCTTTACTGGCGGTGTATATCAATTAAATCCTTTAAAAAATAGGTTATATGATTTATATTGTTAGTTTTAATTTATTAACACACTATCTATTTAGTTGACATTTAATATGATTAAATGTTAACTATTCAACAAGTAAACAAAGGGATTCAGATTGTCTACCGTTAGAGCGCCAAAGGCACTCTGCCTTTCAATGGTCTTGGATTGTATGATCAATCGGTCTCTCCATAAGACATTAAGATGTCACTTGTCTTTATTTTATTTTTTAATAAAGATTAAAGACCCAAATTGGTCTCTGACAAAAAACACGGAGACATATTTGATCCATGAGAAATAAAAAAATACCGATTTGTGATATTTTAATCTCCAAATATTTTAAATGAAGTTCAAAATAGTCTATTTAAGAATAAATTTAGGGACATTTTAGTCCCTATCGGGGACTATTTTGAATGTAATTTAAAACTTTTGGGGACTAAAATGTCACAAATCGATATTTTCCATTTTCAAGGACCCAATGTAACACCCTTCTCGAGCGCTACATCGTACGTGACATTTTAAGGCCGAAAAGTAGGTTGATTAAAATTGGCTATAAAAGAATGGGGTAATTTTTTATTTTTTACAAGTCACAAATATAAATACTTTGATTCAATGAATGGACAATGAAATCTTCCATTATCACAATTAGGATCATAAGTTCAAAAGTCATTTACAGGATACCCAACCCGACTCATAAACATAAATCATAGAATGTACGGACTCAAGATAAAGATGTGGAGACGCTGCTCCTAAAATATAAGATACTTGGAGTCACATCTCCATAGACAGATATATTAACTCCCAAACATACCCAGCTGGCCAAACTAAAATGGAAAAGACAATCCTCTCTCGTACATCGTGAGAAAGACAAACCCAACTAACGAGATCTAGTGGAAACTCTATTTGAATCCACTGCCGACGTCGTCACAAAAGTCTCTAATAGAGTCACTACAAAAGTAACTCTCAGACTAAACAATTTCCCTTTCTAAGGAAAATTATAACTTACGAACTAATGACTATTATGCCTATCTCAAGAAAAGAATGGTTAGGCATAACCGAAACCCTAATGCCATCTCCTTGAACCGTCTGAAGTCTGGAATAAGTCCAATAGAAGTTCCACCATAACGTTCGCATGCTCGAACCTCGATCTCTATGATGAATCAGTCTTGCGTCATCCTGACGTCTCAATCTTCTCAACGAAATATAGAAAGCACATAGCCAGACAACATAAGGAAAATAAAATAAGGAGGTTAGATTCCATTCATTTTACACATAAGGCAGACATTCAGTGGTACGACTCACAGGTACATAATACAATAGTACTATATTTCTTTTATCTCCCATTTTAATTCTGTAACTCAAAACTCCAAGAATATAATATACCAAACTCGACGGTAAGCTTATCAAGCATACCAGACACAATTTGTCCATCGGAGGATAGGAATAGAGAGAAACTGATTGAAACCGTATAGTCCCATTCCTACACAGCCTCAAGGAATATCCGATTCTAACAGCGGAGCTAATTTGATATTTTGGAAAGGAATGGTCAGTATAGGTTTCACATCCACCCACCTTAGGCAATGGTGCTATCGTGTTACGTACACAGTCTAATCGTGGCTATTGTTTTACTCTCACGAGACTTTAATCACAATGTACGTACTATCATAATCACATGTGATCTCAAACTCTCTGTAACACATCAGGCTCTTTATGAAACCTCTACAACCGAAACTCGGCTCCCTGGGCACAACGGCCTCACCGAACATAGTCTATGTATCTGGGCAAAATTGCCGGAATACGTCCAATTGGTCTATCCGTCAGATAACCTCATGATTCCACCAGAATCCACTTGCTGTCAATCGCCGACGGATGATATTCTCGGGTACAAATCATTGGCTCTTCACTAATCCACAGTTCTCAAACAGACTTGTCATGTTTGTGTAAAGATTTTTAAAGCACTTTCTTACAAACCCTAACACATTATGAAATTGGATCAATAGTCCAATCATTTATTTCTTTACACTTTTCTAATTGAGCCTTTCTCTAGGCTTTCAAGAAATCCAATAACTCTTAGTCCATTAAATCTTACGGAGGTATGGATATTGAATTATCCACACTTTAAAACCCAAAACCTTTGGTTAAAACCAAATCATTTTGAAATCAGGTTACATCAATGTACATAAGTACCAAATTCCTCAAAACAGTTTCTTGAAAAACATCGAAACTCGTAAAATATTGTTTTACCGCTTTTTACTGTATTTCAACATATTTTCACAAATATAATTATTTTTCTCAAATCCTTTATTTTCCTAAGTTTCCATACTTATATTAAAGTACTAAAATACTGATTTCAAATTCTACATCATTGTTTTCTCAAAAATCCTTAAAAACGTTTGACGACGGTGTCGCCGGTTTTTACTGGTTTTAGGCCCAAAAGCCACACTTTTGAAAATATGGTTCTTCACCTCAAATATATTACTCACCTAGGTTATAATACTCATTTTAAGATGTTCAAAACACTGATTTTACAATTTCCTTTCCATGTATACAAAATTCCTAAAACTTTACCGAACGTCGTTAAGTTTCTAAAACGCGTAAATCCTTTTTTAACGATTTTACACTCTAATAGTCCAAAACTCATTTTGGAATTTTTATTAGGTATGACAAACAGTCTCTAACTGTCCAATAATATTTATTTTCGAAAATTGCATTTTAGTCCCTAAACTTTCATTAATTACAAAAAGGTCCTTATTCACTTAAAACCTTATAACTTTTTATCTATAACTTCAAATCACACCAAACCAAATTCTATAGAAATATTTTTCAGTTACCATCTATTTTCCAGAAATTACATTTCTTCCCCCAAATATTTTACAATAATTGCAAAAAGGTCCTTATTTACTAAAAAGCTTATATCTTTTTATGTATTAATCTGATTAACACCAAACCAATTTTTATGGTCTTATTTTATCATTCACTTCAATTCTGTGACATATTTTCATATTTATATTTCAGTCCCGCAATTTTCCATAAATTGCATAAGTCCCTAAAGACTCAAAAAATCATATCTTTTAACATACATATCCAAATCAATCCAAACCAATTTCTATACTCTTATATACTCATTCACTCCTTATAAAAATTATTCAAACAAATTAACTCAAATTGAAACCCCATTAATCAGTTATGGCCGAATGGCCTAAAATAATTATATTAAGCATTTTTCTTAACCAATCAAGCAAACAACAATCATGGTTCCAACTTAAGGTCATTGGGACCAAAACAACCATATGACATATCATACCACAACCAAACATCAAATCAAATCCTCCTAGAGGATCACACACATATAAATCAAGAATACATACTTATGAGTTACAAAACATATACACTAAATAAACCATCGCATATCTACATTAAGGTAGGATAGTAGTAATCTCCCCCCTTACCTCTTGTAGATCCCTTAAAACAAGCAAGAATGATGTTGTTCTCCTAGGGATGGCCACGGTTTTTCTTCCAAAATCCTAGAGATCAACACACAAAATTCAAAAGGATTATATAACTAAGCTTAGACATAACCAAAGATAGGAATCAAGGCTTAGATCACTTATCTTAAGCCAAAAGGATGATGATTAAGAGATTGATGTTCTTGACAAATAAAAACCCATTTTTTTAGAAGGCTCAAAATGAATTTTTGGATGAGATACCTAAGGCTTAGAATGATGAGAGGATCATGGATCTATGGTTGATTCATGAAACAAACTCTTGGATGATTGTTTGGAGGTGGAAGCTGAATTCTTGAAGAAAGAAAGGAAAGAATGAATTATACTTCATGAACAAGGATGATGAGAGAATGATGAATATGATCTTGGTTTTTCAATAGAGTAATTGGAAGGTGGAGGCACGATGGTGACCGAATCATGGAGAAAGAAAAGGAAAGGAAGAACTTTGTGATTTTAGAGAAATGAACTTAAGATGATGAAATGAAATGAAAGTATTTTGTGTCATGTAATATGATAAGTTGAAATGAAATGTAGATGAGTGTGAGAGAGGGTGACCGAGTTTCATGAAAGGAAAGAATGAAGAACATTTTGTGTTCTAGAAAAATGAAGCAAAGTGATGAAGTTTGGTTCTTGAAACTTAATAACCTAGTAAGTTGTCAACTTAGTGTTGTAGGTGAAATGAAATGAAACTTAATATGTGTGGAGGTGGCTGCCGTGGATCAATGAAGAGAGGAGGAGAAGAATTCAATTTGACATTGTCTTCTTAACTTTAAGTGAGAACCATGGTGAAAATAACTAAACCTTGGTTATGTTAAATGGTGATTCACCTTGGTTAACATAAATACCATTAATGGCTATGATGAATCATTAGGATGAGTCATGAAAAATATGTGGTGGAGGTGAATGGGAGGACGTGGCTGATTTGTAACCATACAAAGGAAGGAGAAGCCAAATTGAATTTGTCTTGTAAACCGTGGTTGAAGTTAACTAAGCCAAGGTTAGGTTAGTTAGGAAATGTCTAGATATTTTTGGCTTAGCATTTATGAGCATTGATGAGGGAGGTGAGTCACTGTTATGACTCACCATGGTGACTCATCCCTTATGAGTCATCATGGATGACTCGCCGTTCTATCTCTCGGTGTATCTTTGTGCATCCGTGTCCGATTACGTTATTTACCCGATTAGGGTTTTTGAGAGGAAAATGATGAAATAAAAGTAAAATGAAATGAGTTTGGTTTAGTGCAGGGGATGCACGAAATTGAGTAGTTTTAGAGGGTATTTTGGTCAAAATTCACTTAGAGACACTTTTGGAGTTTCACTTAAAGACTAGGGGCATTTTGGTCTTTTTACTAGAATAAATATCATGATATTTTGGTGTAATCATTATGCTATGAAAATTGTGTGGTAAAGATGCTCCTAGGGTGATGTGGCCGTGAGTTGCTACGGAGAATAAGGTAAAATGTTGTCATGGTACACTTGAAGTTACAATGCAAGCTTAAGGGTATTTTGGACTTTTCACATTTAAGTCATCATTACATGCATTTAATGCATGTTTACTAACCCCTATGACTCACCCCCTTGAGTCATCACAATGACTCATTCTTATCATCTGTCCGGCGTCGGGTTTTGTCTCTGCACCTCCATTCTCGATTCCGTCGATCCCCGATCGTCGATTATTCGCCCGAATAACGTATAATAACTTATTTATTTTGAAAATTTTCAAAATAACTACTATGGTTGGAAATAAAATAAAAATCTAAACTGTTTCTTTCTCGGGTCAAAATTAGGTTTTCTGATCAGTAAAATCTTACTATCAGTTAAAACACAGACCGGGTTTCGTCTGAATTTTAAACCTAAATTTATACCGTAATCCTATACCATAACGTAGAGTAAAATTATGATTTTATTTTATTAAAAATCAATTTCTAGATCTAATATAAAAATTACAAACAATTAAAATTCTACCGATAATTGAAAAACAGTAAAAACAACAAAACGGTAAAAACAGTAAAAACAGGGTGTTACACCCAATATGAGTCGTGTTTTTTCCCTAGAATTTGGGTATTTATGAGACACGCCATTGAGCCCCGGTGTTTTATTAGATTAAAGCCTTCTTAATTAAATCCTTAATCGAGTGCATAACGTGAAAATACATAAAAATTAAAAACTTAAGTTAATAAACATATAACTTCAACATCACACCATAGTTATATTGCAAATACACACATAAGTCTTTTACACAAATTTCGAAACACTGTTGAGGGTATCCTCTCGGTAGGATCCCTCACAGGCATATACTTAAGCAAAAGTTATACTAGCGGAAAACATAAAATGTCTCACAAGACGCACTGGCCATAACTAACTAGACCCTAATCTCCATGTATCACAGATCGTCCTCCGGCCTCCGGTTCGTAAGGAGTTCCGTCTAACTCCTCCTCATTCAGCTCAGCCACAGGGTCTTCTCGTACGATCCCAGAAAGATAAAATACAACACACAAAAATATATAGGGGATAAGAAACATTTCTATCATCATAAAACCGGAAAAGAGTCATAGTATATAACATAATAAAAGTCACAAACAATCATCACTCCAACTCCACCTAAATCCTCAATTAACAATTTCATTCTCTACCCTCAACTCATAAAATCTAAACCTTTATGATGACGTGGCCACTAATTCCCCATATCCATTAGGGATGTTAGTCCGTCGTCCAAGTGACGCATCCCCAAAACCGGTGCACACCCTTATTCATGGTGAGAATGCTCATACAAAGCAATGACACTATAGATGCACGACATAGTCGGTGCACACCCTTGATCAAGGGTGCTCATGCATAGCAATGACACTATAGTTGCACGGTACAGTCGGTGCGCAACCTCATCCATGGTAAGAATGCTCATGTGATACAATGACACTATAGTTGCACGGTACGGTCGGTGCACACCCTGGTTCTCTATCTCGAGGGTGCTCAAGCAAAGCATTGACACTATAGTTGCATGAATTAAATCTAACATTGGACGGTCCCACAAGGACTTTGGACCTCGTATGTATCAAACATACGGTTATAAACACAATACAACTTATGAACCTCACTGAATTACATCAATAACAACCTAATGCCTCGCTTCCATCATAGCCTCGACTCACATTCTATGACACATTTTATCTTTAAAATAATAAATTTAAGCTAGGCACTTATAATTCACTTATACTTTCTCACCCAAAACAAATCTCCCAAACAACATATATCCTCGCTTAAAATCAACTAAGCATAGTACTAAAAAAAACCAGGCAGATCATGCATAACACAATATCAAAAAATATTCAAACACCAAAAATAATATGTCACATGCAGTGGAATACCTCAACCAGTGTATCAGAGTAAATTCAACAACATAAAATCAGACATAATCAAATACTTTAAAATAAACCTAATGTCGAAAAGGTTTTACAGAAAAGGTTTCCAATGTGATTTTGGTCTTGTCGATTACTCGACTACTAGTAGGGTTTAGGTCGCCCTACACAATTATTATATAATATACTACTTATCGAATCCAAAGACAGAGTGATCCTTTCCCCCACCTGAGTTATCACCGGAATCCCGAGTCTGACGTTCCTCGTTATCACACCACATTTTAACAGTTTCTCCTTCAACAAAACAACATAACTATAATTAATCACACTAATCCACTTTGACACATTAATGCTAGGTTTCAGCCATCAATTCAAAAATAGGCTAGGTTCATTTTCTCATTCTAATCCTTTGGATAATAATTACTTAGATCTTAGCTAGTTCAGATAAATTGCTATCCTTTGGAAATATTAACAAAATCATTTAATCTCATTTTAATTAAGTTTTGGCCTTACATAGTAAAATAGGCTATGAAATTCTTTTTTATTCAAGCTTTTGGATTTAGGTTAGTAAGACATTAGAGAGCATTAATCAAGTTTTAGATTTCACAAATTGAAACAAAACATTTTAACCCCTTTACTCTAGGGTTTCGGACCAAATTAAAAAGCTAAGTTAGGGATTTTTGTTTAGCTTGAGCTCTTGGGTTTAGATCATAGAAGTATTAGAGAACCTAAATCAAGTACTAGATTTCAAAAATGAAACAAAAACATCAAACACACTTTCTAACTCAGTTTCGGCCAACAATAGATAACAACGAAGGAATATGTTTTTGATTACATGCTCTTGGATAATGAAAGTAGAGATAATAACTATATCATAGAAATTGGTTTCACATTTAAATGATTTTTCTACAATTTTCTAGAAATATTTAAAGTTCTAGATCTAAGAATGAAAAATACTTGAAATAGGAAGAACAAGATCATAAGATGAGATGAGATGATCATGGATGATCATAGTACCTCAAGTGTGTGGAAGAAATGAAGAAAAGATGATGATCTTGGCAAGTTTCCCCTAAGGCATGAACTTGAGCTCTTGGAGAGAAAATGGAGTTTTGTATGCTTTTGTGAAAAAATGAATGTGATGAAGAGGGAAAGGGGGAGGGGGCTGCGGTTTAGGGTAGTTATATAGGCTATAATTTAGGCCTTGTTTGGTTCATTATAATTAGATTAATAGGTTTTATGATTATTAAATAATGTAATAGTTAACTATAGTTAATGAATAACTTAACTAGGATTGGTTTGGTAACCATGATCAAAATCATGTGGCTCACATTTTAGGAAGGGTGTGGCTGCTCCTTGTCCACACAAATTAACCGTGGTTCCTTAACCATGGTTAAAATTTAACTCAACGTCCGTTAGGTTAAGCTTAGGGGTATTTTGGTCATTTCACTTAAAAATTCCCGATTACTAAAATTCAAGGCCGGACTCCATGTTCTCTCTGCTACATTAATCTCCTCTAATACCTCAGCTCAATAATTGACTCATTCGTTTACCCAACTTATCCCCCGACTTAGGTTTTATGTGTTTTCTTAACGATTACGCCCGAATAAAATAATATTAATTTCATTCCTAACGAATTTTTTCGAAACTTGGAAAATTGTCCGGGAAAAAATATAAAACCTAATGTTTTCGTTCAGGAGTCGAAAATAGGGTTTTTGCTCAGTAAAATCTTACTGTCAGTGAAAACGCAGACCGGGTTTCGTCTGAATTTTCAACCCAAATTTTCACTGTAACCTTCTATCATAAGAGAGACTATGAATATGATTTTATTTTATTCAAAATCACTTTCTAACTCTCAGATTAAAATATATAAATAATTATATTTTTACCCAGTTAAATAGAGAAATCAAAATCAGGCTGTTACATTACCACCTCTCTTAAAAAAAATTCCGTCCTCGGAATTTCTTGACTTAAAACTAGATAGAATCTTGAAATCGCATCTTAATCTAAAGATCCTACATCGTATTTCTCGGCGCCGTCTTCCCCCTAAGTGACAGCGGTAACTTCATAACAGGATCCATCATCCTTATATCATTCTATTTATCCTTGAACTTACCTATCACTACATTCTGTTCACTGTCCTTAACTTTTCAACTTAACCCATCATCCTTAAAGGATATAATTAAAACTTAATTCTCTCCTCTTCTTAATACTGCTCCACTAGCCTCTATCTCCCACAATTAACATCACAATCAATATTACCTTAACTCCCTACTTAATGTATCCAATCATAATCTTAGATCCTTGAAGCGTATTTCACTATTCCTGATTATATCAATATTACTCATACCTTCTATGAGATCTGCAGGGTGTGAAGATTCAATTCCCCTCATGGTAAATACTCTCCCATTGGCTGGAGGTCTAGCCATCTGCTGGCCTGTTCTTAGATCTCTTCTCCTAGCTTCACCTCCATAACTTTCAGCTCCTCTACCAACAACGATTGGCTGTTGCATACCTTTCTGCCTACAATCACTAGCAAAATATCCCGGTTGACATAATGGAAACAACTAGGCCTTTCCGTGCAATCCCTAACACGATTCGATCCTCCGCATTTGAAGCAAACATAGCCTTGTGGTTGCTGCCCTAATCTAGCCACTGTTGCAGATGTAGGTGTCTGTGCTGGTCTAGCATATGGTTCCCGTCTCCACTAAGGACCACTATCTACTCTCCTCTGAAAATCTGATCGAATAGGACCTCCAATCCTCTGTTGCTTCTATTTAGCATCCATCCTCCGATCTATACTTTCAATAGTCCTACATCTCTCAACCAGTTCGGGGAAATACTGGATGTCGAGAGACACTACAGCCCTCTGCAGTTCGTTTGAGTCCTTCCTCAAACCTTCTACATTGCCAGTCTTCATTTGGAAACCTCTGATAATACTCTGAAAACTTAATCAAAGCCTCAAAACGTGATGCATAATCACCTATGGACATGTTGCCTTGTTTGAGGTTTGTGAATTCCTTTTCCTTCTCGCGTCGAACTAGACACGGAAAATATTTTTCGAAGAAACAGACAGTGAATAACTGACGGTTAATGTTTCTGTTCTCATCTTCCAATAGTCTTTTCTTTCCTTTCCACCAGAACTCTGCTCCTTCAGTTAGCATGAAGGCAGTATAAGTCACTTTCCTATCCTCGTTGCAGCACACAGTTTCAAATATCTTCTCTATTTCTTGTACCCACCATTCAGCCTTCTCTGGGTCATACTCTCCTCTGAATTGAGGTGGCTTCCCTTTCAAAAAAGTAGCCAATCCGACATCTTCAGCTGTTGCAGCCCTCTTCTGATTCTTGAGTTCTAGCTGCTCAATGTTCAACTGCAGCATCTCAGCATTCTGCTGAGTTTGTAATAGCATAGCAGCAGCTATCGTTTCCATGGTATTGGGAGTCGCAGATGACTCTCCTCCATTGGTGTCATTGTTGACAGCTCTTATAATTCTTTCCGGAGTTCTGTCACCACTGTTGGTTGAACGTCCTCTTCCCCGAGCCATGATTCTGGAACAAAAATCATCCGCTCTCATCAGTATGACATAATATCACATAATCAAGTATATAAATACTATATGCCATACCACCAAATGAGAAACCTTCTTCTAGAATTAAGTTGAAGTTCTAAGAATTACTTGGAGGTTTAGTATTGATTAGAGATGATTAAAACAACTAAAAGTTGAATTTTGAATCAATATAATCGATTATGTCATGGTCATAATCTATTATTGGGTTTCTGTAACAGCAAAATGATAATCAGACAGCAAATAATCGATTATATCATCAGGATAATCGATTATTGAGCCAATATAATCGATTATCGCATGGTAATAATCGATTATTGGGCTTCTGAAACAGTAAATTGAGAAAACATAAAGTAGAGTATCGATTATGTGATTCCTATAATCGATTATCACTGCTCATTTTTTTATAAATACCCTGTTTTCAACCAAAAGACAAGAAAGAATGGTTCTAAGGTTCAAAATTTTTGTTTATACCATACTAATGTTAGTTATCGCATCAAGTTTGAACATACTACCCAAATTCTAAGCAAAGTCAAAATCTAATGTGGATTCAACTAGACACGATCGGTAACAACAACCTAGACCTCACAGTCCGATTAGAATCAAATTGCTCTGATACCAAAATGAGACACCCCATTGTGCCCCGGTGTTTTATTCGATTAAAGCCTTCTTAATTAAATCCTTAATCGAGTGCATAACGTGAAAATATGTAAAAATTTAAAACTTAAGTTAATAAACATATAACTTCAACATCACACCATAGTTATATTGAAAATACACACCTAAGTCTTTTACACATATTTCGAAACACTGTTGAGGGTATCCTCTCAGTAGGATCTCTCACAGGCATATACTTAAACAAAAGTTATACTAGCGGAAAACATAAAATGTCTCACAAGACGCACTGGCCATAACTAACTAGACCCTAATCTCCATGTATCACAGATCGTCCTCCGGCCTCCGATTCGTAAGGAGTTCCGTCTAATTCCTCCTCATTCAGCTCAGCCATAGGGTCTTCTCGTACGATCCCAGAAAGATAAAATACAACACACAGAAAGATATAGGGGATAAGAAACATTTCTATCATCATAAAACTGGAAAAGAGTCATAGTATATAACATAATAAAAGTGACAAACAATCATCACTCCAACTCCACCTAAATCCTCAATGAACAATTTCATTGTCTATCCTCAACTCATACAATCTAAACCTTTTTGATGACGTGGCCACTAATTCCCCATATCCGTTAGGGATGTTAGTCCGTCGTCCAAGTGACGCATCCCGAAAACCGGTGCACACCCTTATTCATGGTGAGAATGCTCATACAAAGCAATGACACTATAGATGCACGACATAGTCGGTGCACACCCTTGATCAAGGGTGCTCATGCATAGCAATGACACTATAGCTGTACGGTACAGTCGGTGCACAACCTCATCCATGGTAAGAATGCTCATGTGATACAATGACACTATAGTTGCACGGTACGGTCGGTGCACACCCTGGTTCTCTATCTCGAGGGTGCTCAAGCAAAGCATTGACACTATAGTTGCATGAATTAAATCTAACATTGGACGGTCCCACAAGGACTTTGGACCTCGTATGTATCAAACATACGGTTATAAACACAATACAACTTATGAACCTCACTGAATTACATCAAGAACAATCTATTGCATCAAGCTTCCATCATAGCCTCGAATCACATTCTATGACACATTTTATCTTTAAACTAATCAATTTAAGCAAGGCACTTCTAAGGCACTTCGAGGCTGAGCTCTGATACCAACTGAAGTTGACACAGGCAAACACAAGAAGGGGGGTTGAATTGTGTTTGTTAATAATTTTCGAAAACAACCTTTTTCAAAACAAATTTCTCACACAAAAAGATTAACACAAAAATAAGCACACACAAATAGATCTTTTAGAAGCTTAACAAAAGCAATATCAAAACCCCACAGTCAATATAAACAAATAAAACTGAAAAGTTTAGGGATAGAAGATTCACGCAAAAGAATTTATCCTGGTTCACTCTCTTCCAATCAAGAGTTACGCTCAGTCCCTTCGACTTGAATATTTTATCCACTATTTCTCCAAATAGATTACATTCAAGTATTCAACACCTCTCCAGGCTTACAAGCATTCCTTTCTGACCAAGCCTCTCCAGGCTCTAAATCTAACAAATAGACTTAACTTATGATCTTCTTAACTCACTATGTGTGAGGATATGAAAGTTTTTTATCAATTGAATATTTTCACAATATTCAAACTAAAAGATTACAAACTTTTGCTTTTGAAAGAATGAAAGAATAAGAGCTTGTTCTAGCAAGTATTGTATTCGCAGAAGTAGGGCTAGCAAAAGTTGTTCTTCAGTATCTAAGGTCTTCTATTTATAGTGACCTTCTTCTTCACTTGTATTTGTTCAACGATAATTTTGAATAGTCCCGTTTAGAGATAGCATTGAATGCATAATATCCATTGTGACTGAAGGTTTTATCTTGGCAATGCTGAAATGTACTCTTGGTTATCAAGGTAGCACGAAATGGATGCTCACTGTTCTGAGCATTGCAGCTTAAAAATTGTTGTTCCACCTTTGTGTACAATCCAGCTTTTTCCAGTCACAAAGTTGTCATCGTACAGATGGTGTTGCAATTTTCAATGTACTATTCTGCTTTTTGTATTTCTTTGGTGGTACTATGATTTTCTCACACGGAAACAAAGCATTAACCGGATAAAACAAATGGAAAGAACAAATATTCTATTGAATTAAATATCAATCATTTGAAATAAATTCATTGTGGGTCAGATTGCATTTATCCATTTTTAGAACAACATATACATAAGAGATAGAAGCTCGTCTATTCAAAAATCTTTGTCCACACATTTATGTGTAAGAACGAAGTCTATTTACTTTTCCATTTAACTCGTCCACTGACGTGGCATATTCTCTCGTCTATCAAGTCTTTGGACTTGCTATACCTCATTGAGTTATCATAATCTTCGTCTGGTGACGTGCCACTTAGAGCTCGTCTACTTGATTATTTTATTTCTCAGTTTATTCAATTCTACCAATTATTCCCATCTGCTGACATGGCAAACTAGACTCGTCTACTTAGAAAATTTTAAGGCTCGTCTACTCAAACTCTTGTCTATTAAAACAAAAGAGAGTAAAATTACCACATGTTTCCAAACAGCTCGTCTACACGAATAGACATGAATACACTTACTCTTTTCAAGCAGAACTTTATACAAGATATAACTTAAGTGATTTCAAATAATCCTGCAAAACTAAATAACCTTTGTTAAACAACAACTAACACTTTACCCAGTAAATTTAATCCTTTTGTTAACATCTAAACTTAGAGATTAATTAAATCCAAATCACTTTGGTTCCAACAATCTCCCCCTTTTTGATGATGACAAAAACTAATTAAATTTGAGTAGCAAAGTCTAAGAGAGCTTACAAAGCTCCCCCTAAGACAAAGCATTCAAACATTTTATATCAGATCAGGATAGTATCAGAGCAATTACTTATCATATCAAATAGAGTGAGAAACATGTAGACTTGGAATTTATCAGATCAATAAGAAAGTTATTGCAAGCAATATCAGAGCATTCAAATAAGCAGTCATAGTAGACATAGAATATTTAAAGCATAAGCAGAGACATGCATGTGCAAATAGAAACATGCTTTCCAAAAACTGACTTTTCTTATTATTAATTTAATTCTCTTCCTTTCTCCCCTTTTTTTGTCATCAGACAAAAAGGTAAAGGAGTGGAACATCATTGTCAGTAAAAAAAACACTAAGATGAGGGTGGAGGTGGGGGAGGAGAGTTTTGGTTCTGGTTTGGGTTAGGTGGAGGAACAGGAATCTGAGTTGGCAAGTTCTGGCTTTGCTGAAAGCCGAGCATGTGCTCATCATTTGGTTCAGATGTCATTTGGTTCATCATCTGATTTGTGGGGACCAAGGCTTCTGCAACTCGTTCTCTGACTTGGTCTTTTACCTTACTCTCTACTTTTTCATCTATAATTTTGCCAATAATTTCTTCAAATTTTGGAGGCAGTGAGAGTGAGGGTCTTGAGCTTTCACCACTATCTTGAGCATGTGCATGACTAGGCAGGGTGTCCAATGCTCTTGATTGTTGAGGTTGATCTTGTGGGTGAATTATTGTGAGATCCGGAGGTTGAGATGAGTGCTTATCTAATGTGCTTGGTCTGGGAGTAGACTCAGCAACTTCCTCATGCTCATTTATCAAATTAATTGCATCATGCTCTACAGCAGGATCCTCAATGGTGATTTCCTTTTCTATGTGCTCTGATGGAGGTATAGGAGGTGATGAAGTAGCAGGTTCCAGCACTGGTTCAGGTAATTCATCGAACCATTTAATTTCATCTTCATTTTCCAGGTGAAGACTGGTGACATGTAGTCCAAAAATGTCATTGATGAAGATGAACTTGAAGTCTGAAATGCCACACCTTCCTCTGACAGTTGGAATGACTTCCTTCTCTTCATGAGTTAGTCCAGAGGTAGAGGCTTCTCTTGTGCAGTGAATAACATGTGATCTCCATAAATCAACTGCAGCTTCTTTTTCAGATACATCTTCAATAGAAAGTGATTGCCAAAATTTAAGTAGAGTATAGTCAAATGGTTAATAGTTGAGGTCCAACATGATTGGCTCATACTCTGGTTTCTTGCCTTTGAAAATTCGTCTCTTCTTGTCTTTGTCCTTATTGAGATCCAGCATGGGTAGCCTAGAGCAGATCATGTATGGCCTGATCCCAATCTTGGTTTTCTCATTATGTCTTAGCCAGGTTGGAGGGACAAAGTTTGCAGCTCATACATTAACTGATCAACAAAATCAGCAGCTCTGCCATAGGTACTGGGAGGCTTGAACGTTTCCCAGCCAATGTTTCTGTCCATGATGAAGGGGACATTCCTGTATGATCTGTATCTCTTGTATGTTTCAGAGAGATCCTTCTTGGCAGGGTCAGTGTACCAGTCTGAAATGATGTGCCTTTGAACTCCTTCAGTGAAGGGTTTGAAGGGTGGAGATTTAATCAGATTGGGGTAAATCTTTCTAAGAGGGAATCTCTTTTATGGTAAATGGGTGAGAAGAGGTCCAAAGGAATTGAATATATCAGATGGAAATGGTCCATCAGGTGTGTGTGGTTCAGGGTTAACCCAATATGAGTAGATATTTGCAGGTTCATACTCATATTCTGTTAAAAGGTACCATCTGGATAGAATATGTTCAGGTTCAGTTTGGTAGGTGTGGAAAAGAATCTTCCAGTCCCTCTTGACTTTTGCCCAATTCTCAGGTTTTACCTCATATAATACTGATGGATCAATATAGGGAAAGTTGATTTTCTTGATTTTTGGAAAGGGGGCACCAGGGCAAACTCCATCATCCGGATGGTTGAACCAAGGGTCATCAGCAGGGATAATGGGTTGGAAAGTTGGTCTAGGAGGAAAGCCTATTTGTAGTTGGTCTGGAAGGTTTGTTTGTGGTGAGAGGGGTGTGGGAATGTACACATCATTTTGATCAGCAATCATAGAGGATCCAGCATCAACTACCCTATGCTTAAAGCTAGAAACTAGGGCATCTACTGCTAACTTAACAGGGTCATTAGCAGGTAGAGTTATCTCAGTTTCAAAGACAACTTTGACTTTCCTCTGTGGTTGCCTCCTTCTGGTTGGAATGGCAGAGGGGGCGGCAGCAGCAGCAATAGTGTTCTGCCTATTTAAAATAGAACTGATGGGAATTCTATCCGCATCATCCTCATCATCATCTTGTGACAACCAAATTTCTTGTCCTCTTTTGGGAAATGGCAGGTTGAGGGGCAGCATCAGTAGGCTCCCTGATGACAATTCCAGTAGGCCTTTTAGACATAGGCTTCCTGGCAGTAGTGATATTTTCCCTGATATTCTTCTTTGGCTCCATAGTCTCAGTCATGTTCTGTTCCACCATTTCTTCTTTAATCTTCATCAATTCCTCAGTCTTAGCAATAACAGCAGCATATGTACTAAGGTTCATGTTTGCTATGTTCATTTTTCCAAAGTCAGCAGCTGACATTGGTTTTCAATCAGAATTCTGGCTTGTTCCTCAGGAGTCCTTGCAGCAATATATTCATGGATTCCTTGTGCCTTGAAGATTTTTGAAAGAAGGTGACGGTAGGGAAATGCTGATAGTCTTGGAAGATTGATCTTTCTTTCATTCATGAGGCGGCAGAGGCAGAACTTGTGTAGAGAAGAGAGGTTGTCCTTGGATCCAACCTTATGAAGAACTACCTTATTAAGTAGCTGATGAAGGATTCGAACAATATCCTTCATGTCAACAGCCTTCCACGAGTGATTTTTGACAGTGTCTTCTTTCATTAAACAGACTTCAATAGTCTCAGAACCACCCAAGTCTCGGTAAGAACTAACCCTTCTTGGGCGCAGAAAATAGCATCAGCAATGGTCTTTTCCGAGACTACAATCTTCTTTCTCAACACCATAGAGGAGAAATCTGTATCAGAAATTCGAACATTCCTCCAGAAGTCCCTAATCAGGTTTGGAAAAACAGAGACTTTCTCTTTGAAGAGTCCTCCCTAGCCAGCAACATTAATATGCTTGCTAATATCCAAGTTATAGTCTTGCAAAACTCCAAAGTTGAAATGATGATCAATAGCCAAGTTGAGTTTATCCACGTTGAAGGTTGAAGAAGAATCCATTTTTTAGGTTTGAAGGTTAGGGTTCAATGACAGGGGAAACAAAGAGCTCGAGAGTTTGAGAGAGGTAACTGTCATGGAAGATGGGTAGCGAAAGGTTTTTCATAGGGAAAGAAACTTACTTTAAAAATTTGAATTTCAAAGGTTTTTATTTTGGAAATTAATTAAAAGAAATTGACAAGACATGTCATAAAGAATAAAACGGCATTGGTATTTTGAAACTATAAAAAGGTCTTGATGGGATTGATGGAAGTTACTGACTCAACAGAGAGAATATATTAGATAAATATGTCTATAAGACAAAATAAATGTATAGACGGGTTCAAGCATAAGCAAGTATGGACGCGCATATAAACATACAATGGACGCGGTAAGCAAATATAGTGGACGCGATATGTATATTAATCATACAATGAACTTGAAATGCTTTAAACGCACATGCATCATCAAAAAATTCTCTAGGCTAGACGCCTTAATCAATCCACTCATAACATATTAAGATGCTTCCTAATGAAAATAAATATGTCCTCTGCAAGAGGTTTAATAAAGATATATGCCCATTAATGGTTAGTATCTACAAATTGTATATCAAACACACCTTTTTGCACATAATCCCTAATAAAAGGATGTTTAACCTCAATGTGTTTAGCTCTAGAATGCAAAATTGGATTCTTAGATAGATTTATTAGAGCAGTATTATCACACATAAGTGGAATACTACTTACAAACACATTGTAGTCCTCCAATTGATGTTTGATCCAAAGAAGTTGTGAGCAGCAACTAGCAGCTGAAATATACTCAGCTTCAGCAGTTTATAAAGCAATGGTACTTTGTCTTTTGCTTGACAATGAGATAAGGTTAGCTCCAATGAAGTAACATCCTCCACCAGTACTTTTTCTTTCAATTCTATCTCCATCATAGTCAGCATCACAGAATCCAACTAATCTGTAATCTTCATTTTTCTTAAAACACAAACCCAGATTAGTAGTACCTTTTAAATATCTAAAAATTCTCTTAACTGATGATAAGTGAGATTCTCTAGGATCATATTGAAATCGAGCACACAAACATACACTGAACATAATATCAGGTCTGAACGCGGTAAGATATAAAAGAGATCCTATCATACCTCTATATACTTTTTGGTCTACCTTTTTCTCTTTATCATCTTTGTTCAGTATGGACGTGGGGTGCATAGGAGTGTTCATTGGTTTACAATCATCCATGTTGAACTTCTTCAGGAGTTCCTTTGTATACTTGGTTTGGTGGATGAGCACCTCATCCATAGTTTGTTTTACTTGAAGTCCAAGGAAGAATTCGAGTTCTCATATCATGCTCATTTCAAATTCTTTCTGCATTAACTTAGAGAATTCCTTGCACGGAGATTCATTAGTAGCACCAAAAATAATATCATCAACATATATTTGCACAACTATGAAATTAGACTTAATGGACTTTCTAAACAGGGTTGTATAAACCTTTCCTCTATTAAATCCATTTTCCATTAGAAATGAACTTAACCTATCATACCATTCTCAAGGTGCTTGCTTAAGTCCATATAAAGCTTTCTTATGCTTGTAAACATGTTCTGGATGGGTTTCACTCTAAAAACCCAGAGGTTGCATTACATATACTTCTTCATTAATAAAGCCATTTATAAAGGCATTTTTAACATCCATTTGAAAAAGCATAATACTATGATGTGTAGGAAATGAAAGTAAAATCCTAATAGCTTCTAATCTAGCAACAGGTGCAAAGGTTTCAGTATAGTCAATACCTTCTTCTTGAGAGTAACCTTGAGCAACAAGTCTTGCCTTGTTTCTCACTACCTTACCATTTTCATCAAGTTTGTTTCTGTAAACCCACTTTGTTCCTATAACTGATTTGTCTTTAGGCAGGGGAACCAGAGTCCAAACTTCAATTCCTTCAAACTGATTAAGTTCTTCTTGCATAGCCATAATCCAGCCATCATCCAGCAGAGCCTCGTCTACAGTCTTTGGTTCCAACTCGGAGACTAATGCAGAGTCTTCTTGCTCTTTGAAGGTTGATCTGGTTCTTAGCCTATCATTGGGGTTTCCAATGATCTGATCTTGTGGATGATAATTCTTGAAGTACCAAGATTTTTGAACTGTATAATGTTGAGAAGTTGAGGTGTCTGGTTGTTGAGTGGGGTCGTCTACTTGATCATCAGCCTTAATTTCAGTTTTATCTCCAGAAATATTTAGATCAAGATCTGCAAAAGCTTCATCTAGCTCTGATAATTTCTTATCAGGCTGCTTGTCATCAGACTTGACATGAATACATTCTTCTACCACTAAAGTTCTAGAATTATAAACTCTAAAGCCTTTTGAAGTTTCAGAATATTCTAACAAGATTCCATTACTACTTTTGCATCAAACTTGACAAGTTGATCCTTAGTGTTTAGTATATAGCATTTACAACCATAAGGGTGAAAATAAGATATGTTGGGTTTTCGTCCTTTCCACAGTTCATAAAGAGTCTTGTTCAGGATAGGTCTAATGTATATTCTATTCTGAATGTAGCAGGCATTGTTAACAGCTTCAGCACAGAAGTGTCTAGGGACAAAGTTGTCATTGAGCATAGTCGTATCCATCTCTTGAAGAGATCTGTTCTCTCTCTACCACACCATTTTGCTGTGGTTTTCTAGGTATTGAGAAGTTATGAAGAATATCACTTTCTTCACAAAACTTATGAAATAGCTCATTTTCAAACTCTCCCCCATGGTCACCTCTGATAGAAGATATACACATGCCTTTTTCATTCTGTGCACGTTTGTAGAATACAGAAAAGACCTTGAAAGACTCATCCTTGTGAGCTAGGAACATAACCCATGTCGATCAAGTGTAGTCGTCTACTATGACAAGACCATATTTCTTACCACTGACAGAAGCAGTCCTTGTTGGACCAAAGAGATCAATGTGTAGCATTTCTAGTGGTCTATTGGTACTAACAACATTCTTAGATTCAAAAGAACCTTTGACTTGTTTTCCCTTTTGACATGCATCACAGAGAGCATCAAATTTGAACTTAAGGTTTGGTAATCCTCTCCCGAGGTTATGTTTATTTAGCTTCGAAATTAATTTCAAGCTTTCATGACCTAGATTTTTGTACCAAATCCATCCCTCGTCTTTAATGGACACTAGACATGAGACATTTTGATTTGAGAGATCCTCCAAGTCAATCTTATAAAGGTTGTTTTGTCTCTTAGCAGTGAATAAAAGTGATCCATCATCTTTCTTGACATTACACATGTTCTTATCAAAAGAAATAGCATATCCACTGTCACATAATTGACTTATGCTTAGCAGATTATGTTTTAGGCCACTTACTAAAAGAACATTATCAATGGAGGGAAAAGGGTGTTTACTAATTTTACATATACCAATGATCTTTCCCTTTTTATTTCCTCCAAATGTAACCAGTCGTCATATCTGTGCCTAAGGTCTTGGAACATACACATTTCTCCCGTCATGTGACGTGAGCACCCACTGTCCAAGTACCAAGATGTTTGTTTCTTTCCTGTTGTTAAGCAGATCTGCAACAAGTATTATCTTATCTTTAGGTACCCAAACTGACTTGGGTCCTTTCTTGTTAGTGGTCACTAGACGAGTATGCTTAGCATGTTTATTGTGTATGCATCTAGATGTAATATGCCCACTTTTTCCACACACTTTGCAAAAGGTGGTGGACGGGCTAGACTTAGCTTTAGCATATTTATCTAGAACTTTTGTAGCTCTATGTTGTGTATGTGGTTTGGACTTTTTGTGAGATGCTTCTTGCTTCTCTTTGTCATAACCAAGGCCAGATTTATCATGTGGTGACCTAGAGTACCCTAAAATGAGACTAAGCTTATCTGAGCCACCTACGAGCTTTGACAGAGAGTCTGTCAGATATGTTACATCTTGTTTCAGTTTTACAACTTCACAAGAAACATCAGGCTCACACTCCATTTTGTCAGCTAGACTGCCATTCACTGATTTTAGTATGTCATTTTCATCTTTAAGGTTTTGTTTCTCAGTGCTGACCCTATCATATTCTCTAGACAGTTTAGAAAATTTCTTTTTGAGACTCCTATACTCTCAAAGCAGTATGGACGACTCATGCAACAATTCATCAAAAGCATTTTGAAGAGTGGACGGGTCAGAGTCCATTACCTCGGCATCAGACTACAAAAAAAAGCTCATTTAGTGACCGAAAATAGTGACCGGATTTGTTGGTTGCTGTTTGAGACCGAATTGGCGACCGATTATAGGATCTAAATCAAACACTGATTAGAGTTGATATTGCGACCGAAATAGCGACCGAGATAGAGCGTAGCAGAGGTATCGGTCTCTATTTCGGTCGCAAAAGAAAGGAAAATAAATTCAAAAATTTATGACTTTTTAGCGACCGAAATGGCGACCGAGTTAAATGCAACAATTCAAATTTATTTATAGTTGCGACCGATATTAAATCGGTCGCTAAACGGCGCGTAAAAAATTAAAATAGAGCGTGTTAGCGACCGAATTTTAAATCGGTCGCTGAATTTATGAATTAAAATTTCAAATTAACCCATTTAGCGACCGAATAATAATTTGGTCGCTAAAACTAAAATCCCTAAATCGCGAGCCCTTCCCCTTTCTTCCCCATTTCTCTCATTTCTTCTCTTTTCTTCTCTCTCTCTTGCACGCTCTGCTCCTCCCTGCCACCACGCGACGTATGTGCTCCGGTCACCGCCAGGCCACCTCCGGTGAGTGATTCCACCTTCCCTATCTCTCTCTCTCTCTCTGATGTCTGTCTCTGTCCCTGTTGCGCACCTGAGCCGCCTCCCTTGAGCCACCACTATCCGTAACTCCGGTAACACCACCACCTCCAAGGGTAAGCTACCTTGTCTTCTCTCCTCTTCTCTCATTCTCTGTTTCTCTAACTGAATGGATATTTGGTAGCAAGGGTAAGGGAATTAATGTAGAAGGTGGTGTAGTCATGGAAGGGAATGGGAATATAAAGAAAATGGAGGATGGTGGAAGGGGTATGAGATCATTTTAATTAAAGAGGGGTGGCTAAAGCCATAGGGCAGAGATAGTTTCTTTCTCTGGTATTTTTTAATTTTTCTATACTCTTTTCTGCATTCATAGCTTCTGTTCTCTACAATTGGAGTTTGTTGCTTATCATTGTTTTACTATTTCTCTTATTACTACCAGTTCTTATCATAACGTCAATACTCACTCCTAGATCTTTTCTATTTGTTGTGGAAATATGTATGTTACCATGTAAAAATACTGGATAAGTAGAAAAACCAACAACCGAACCACGATCTCTGATGATGCACTAATGGAGCACTGAGAGTCAAAAGTACTTGCTAAAATATGATCGAGTTTAATTAATTGGTGGAGGAGGTTGATATGCAAGAAGGAGAAATGATTTAAATACCCATTTTCATTGTCGAGTTTAAGTCCCTATTCTTGCCTAAATCTGTCATGAATGCAGTGTATATATAGTGTAGAGTGGAGCTCTTTGGTTGAGGAAATCTTTGCTCAGGTTAAGATCATAAAATTTGTACTGGTGAGGGGGTCATACTGGATTTTTTTTTCCTCTGGTGTCCTGGGAATTGGTTGTTGGATCTGTGCTGTAGCAGGTTTTCAAGAGTTGGGTGTGCCTTTGAGTTATAGTTTTGGTGTTTTTTTTTTCATAATTTTCTTATATGGTTTATGATATATGTTCTATTTGATGTATATTAGTCTTGGCTTTGTTTTGTAAGTCGTGTGGAGTTTCTCCTGCTGGTCCTAGTTTGCTGCTATATGTTGTGTGTGGCTAGCAGATATTTGGTAATTGTGGCCTTGCTGTGTTCACGGGCACTACAAATTGATAGAAAAGTTGATTTTCTAATGTCTTGTCCTTTTTTTTTGTGCTTCTCTACTTGAGAATGTTCCAAAAAATTTTTAGAGGGGAGTTAATATACTGAACATTATTTGCTAACTGTGGAGTGGATGGTGAGGTTCTTCTATGCTTTGTTCTTAAAGTATTTGTTTCTGTGCTTCTCAATTTTACCTGTTTGGATGCTAAGTTGATCTTCACCAGTGTTTTTGTATACTGAAAAATAGGTGTCATATGTAATGGATAGCTTGGACTTTGGTTATGAGATTTGATGTTTCTGTTGGAGTGATGCTCTACTACAGAAGTGGCCTCAACTATAGTTGAAAGTGGGAACATAGGATCATGGGATGCAAGTGCTGAATGAGGGTTCCTTTAGTTTTACCTAATGGGGGCTGATACCTGGGTGTTTGTTGGGTATAATATTTGGTAAAGTTGTTATTGCTCGCAGGTTATAAGAAATTATGAAGGGGCATGGTAATGCCAAACATGGCAATGATAGTTGAAATTTTAGTTTGCTTGGGACTTTTATTGGTGTAGAATCGGCCTAAGGTGGGGCAGAACATGTTCTGTGTGTTTGGCATGGATGGCTTTTATTTTTGGGTCCTACTGGCTTTATGTGATGGATGTCTTTAAGTGTTGTGGGGAAGCTTATAAACCAGTCCTAACTTCCTTTGATCCACTTGGTATTGTATAGTCATGAATCATGATTTTAAGCATTATGTAGTTCTAAACTCCACTTTCTAGGCCATTTCTCCAAGTTTATGCTTCATTCCATTTCTCACCATTTCTCCATTTATCTAAGTTGGTAACAAACTTGTTTAGCTATATTTTTCTGCACAAAACCAGTAGCTACTCGAAAACCATCAGAATAGCAAAATTTTACTTCACTCGATACCTAAACCAATGCGTAGGTACCTGCCCAGATGCCTTATTTATAGATTAGGGAAGTTTGAATCCCAATCTAACACAAATTCAGATCAAAATCGGTTGCTTCAGATCCAAGTAATGTACGTCACGGCCGTGATGGCCATCACGGCCTGGCCCTGACGGATTCTGACTTTTTCGTTCTTCTTCCTTTTTCAGCCCTGCTCGATCATGGCCGTGATGCCTATCACGGCCTAATGGGCTCTGTTTGTCTCATTTTTCTTCACTTTTCAAGCCCCATCTTTATGCAAGCTCCATCATGGTCAATCTTGAGCATTTTGATCCTTAATTCTTGCAAAACAACACCACAAAACCGTTTTTGTGTTTCACTGTTTTTGTGTCATCAACGAATGAGATCAACCAAACCATTTTTGTGTTTCACTATTTTTTTTAATAAGCAATTGCAGTACCATGATAACTTCCCAACTCTGCATGGATCCAAAAGTAAAATATAACTCTTTTAGGTGAAAATCTCAATATGAAATTTGGTTTATAAAAATATATATCAAATTAGTATAAGGTTAAAGTAATATTATCAAATGTTGTCATTTCAGCTCTGACACGATTATTTTTATTTATGCATTATAGGTCCTTGTCTGATCTTCGTTGTCTGTGGCTCCTCCCTTATCCTTACTTGGTTTTGCTTTGTCGAATAGGTAAGTTCTCTCAATACTCTCTTTTAAGGTTTTGCTTTGTCTAATAGGTACTGATATGTGTGGTGCTTCTAATGTATTATGTGAATTATCGTGTTGTTTGGTAGTGGAGAGCTGAGCTCAATAGGATGTGATCTTGTCTGATTGTATGCTGATAATTTAATGTTTATGCATGTGTTTGTCAATATGTGTTGTTTGTTAGTGGAGAGCGGAGCTCAATAGGATGTGATCCTGTCCGAAAGGCGGGATGCTGGTTGTGTGCTGATAATTTAGAAATTATGCATGTGTTTGACAATTAACTGCTACTTGTTAGTGGAGAGCGGAGCTCAATAGGATGTTTGCTACAATATTTAATCTAAGTTTGTATTGATTTACACTGCAATTTATATAAGCTCAACAATGTTGTAATATTTATAGGTTAATGGTTTTATTTTCTGTTAGAGTTAATAATTAATTTACGAAAGCCTTAGTTTCCTATTTGAGATTCAATATTAATGAGCATGCGTAACTTATCAAGGTATGCATGCTCATTGTATTGAATCTTGAATTGTCCAAGTGGGACAGTTTGGGAAAAAACCTTTTTCACACTCGTACAATAGTCATTTCAATATTCAAATGCCTTATATACTTGTTGAAATCTCGGTCTGATGCATTTCCTTTTGTTCTCCTGGTGCATACTTGATCGCGGTGATTCTCACCATGCTCGAGTCATGTACTTGGAGACCGATGGGAAATGCTGCCAAAATTTTGTCAAGTATAAGGTATTTGAATATGGGAATAACTATTATTAGCCGAGTGTGGTAAAGGTTTCTTCTCGAATGGGATAGGTTCATACCTTGTCATAAGAATGAGATTGATGGAGTTATTGGAATGCACCGTAATATATAAGTGTTATTGTAGGATTGGTCAGGCTATTTAATTGCCAGCAATGGATATTCCGAAGAATCGGAAATGGATGTATCGTAGGTTGGATCGGAATAAACGTCTTAAGGAAGAGTATAGAGTTGGAGTGGGTGAGTTTATAGAGTTTGTTGTTAGTCAGGAGAGATTTATACGGCTGGGCGTGATCAAATGAGGTGTCCTTGCAAAAGATACAAGTGTCAATCTTTCAAAAGCGTGGATGGAGTTGTAGCCTATCTTTATGAGAAGGGCTTCATGCCTGATTACTATTGGTGGAGTAACCATGGTGAGACGTTGCCTGACTTAAACCCAATTGTGTTTGAAGGTTCATACTATGAAAGTGGTGACCGGAGGGAAGAATTGAATCCATATGAGCAGATGATAATGGATCATGCTGGACCATCGTTTGGTGTTGTACTAGAAGAAGATGGGGGAGAAGATGGTGGAATGGGTTCCCAATACATAGAGGAGAATCCGAATCCCGAAGCTCAAAGATTCTATGATATGCTGAGTGTTGCATGATCTCCATTGTGGGAAGGATGTCGTGAGTACACGGAGTTGTCGATGTGCATGGAATGGTTGAGTATCAAATCTGACTACAATATGCAAGAAAGCTGTTTTAATCGCCTCACCAGGTCAGTGTCCAAGGTGTTGCCTGAAGACAATCGGATGCCTACTAGTTTTTATCATGCTAAGAAGTCTGTGGAAAATTTGGGTCTGGGGTGTTTGAAAATTGATTGTTGCCCGAATGGATGTATGTTTTACTATAAGGATGATTCAGCGGAAAGCATAACATGTTGTCGATTTTGTGGTGCCGATCGGTATAAGACAACCACTAGGATGGGCATTGAGAAGAAGAGGTCGCTAAAAAAGATGTGGTACTTTCCGCTCGTGCCAAGACTTACAAGATTGTACTCTTCGATGGCCATTGCAGCTCACATGAGGTGGCATAGTGAGCATGAAAGGGAGCAAGATGTCTTGTGTCATCCATCTGATGGAGTAGCTTGGAAGCATTTTGATAGGGTTCATATGGCATTTTCGCAGGACCCTCGCAATGTCCGATTGGGGTTATCTACTGATGGATTTAATCCTTTTGGGCAGTCTGGAAAAGCATACTCTTGTTGGCCGGTTATCCTGACTCCATACAATCTTCCCTCGGGGATGTGCATGAAGCGGGAGTTTATGTTCCTAACAGTCATAATTCTGGGTCCGACTAATCCAAAAGGTAAGATTGATGTGTACTTGCAGCCGCTGATAGATGAGTTGACGATGCTGTGGAATGATGGTGTGTTGACATATGACGTATCTTTGAGGCAAAATTTCATCATGAAAGCAGCTTTGATGCGGACGATCAACGACTTTCCCGCTTATGGGATGATGTCGGGTTGGATGACCGCGGGGAAGCTTCGATGCCCAATATGTATGGAGCGATCGAAGGCATTCATGCTTAAAAACAGTCGAAAGATCTCATATTTTGATTGTCATCGTCAATTCCTTCCAGAAGATCATCCTTATAGGCGGAACAAGAATGCATTCAAGAAGTGTTGTGCGGAGACAACACCGCCTCCACCACGTTTGACTAGTCCTAATGTATGGCGCAGAGTACAGTACTTACCGCTCGTCCATGAATCCCAAGGAGAACATATTCCTGATTATGGCGTTAACCATAATTGGACAAAACAAAGTATATTTTGGAGGTTGCCGTATTGGAGGACGCAGCTACTCCATCACAACATTGATGTCATGCATATCGAGAGGAATGTGTTTTTGAAAGTGTTTGACACTGTGATGGACATCAAGGGGAGGAGGGTTAAAGAACTAAAGTTACCATATGGGTATGTGTTGGACGGATCTGGGCAAGTATACCCAGTCGTGCAAGTAATACGGTGGTGAGACCGGTTATCGTATCCACGGGGATTGGATATCAATTACCAATTCACAAACTCAGCAACTATCTAGACTAAAATATGAATTCAAAATAAAAAGAAAACAATCAAAATCTTTTTGTATTTTTATTGAGCACTTGGAATGCGAAAAGGATATGTTGGGACTAGACTTCACCAAACCTCTGCCTCATGCACTACCAGGACTAGTTACCTCCCATTCATGCTTCATACATTAAAATCAATCCACTAAATTACTCAAGCCCCGATTCCTCGGATGGAAAGAGCCTAAATCCACTAATAGACCCTAATTCCTTAGGTGGCCTAGATTAATGAATTCACGTTAGGATTAGGGATTACGCGATTACTAGCACACCAAACTCCATTCCTAGACGCAAGGGTTACTAGGTGATTAAATTCAATTCCGGTTCTAATACGAATTTCCCAATTGCATATCAAAACACAAATCGAGTCATGGGGGTGCTAGCCACAACAAGCGTTAAGCATGGAAAATAAATCACTAATACGAAGGCATGAACACAGAATAATCAGTCAAGGCAAATACATAATAATCAGTTTGATTACATCTAATCCCAACAAACGGGATTTAGTTACTCATAAAAGAGAAAGCAAAAACCAGAGAAATAGGAGAAGAAGAGAGAAGAAACTCCATGGGAGCTTTCCACTATCGTCACAGCAGCCCCTCTCAGCAACTCCGTTCTAGGGTTATAATCCTTCCTTAGCCGCAGCCTCCAAGGTCTCTATTTTTAGGTCTGGAAAGTCTGTGTCAGAGACCCCAGAATCTGAATGCCATCCGAATCCCTTTTTCTGTCTTCTACGCTCATATTTATAGGGAGGCCACACATCACGGCCGTGATGGCCATCACGGCCAGGCCGTGGCATGTTCTGGAGTGGGCGCGCTTTCAAAATTGGATTCTCGCGAGGTGAGATGAAGATTCGCGAGGCGAGACTTCAAATTCTAGTCTGTCACAGCCGTGATGCCTATCACGGCTAGGCCGTGACAGCCTCTGACTTTTGCCTTCTGCTCTGCTTGATCATGGCCGTGATGGTCATCATGGCCAGGCCGTGATGGGCTCTGTTTGGCTCATATCCTTCACTTTTCAAGCTCCATTCCATCAAAGCTCCATCAAGGCTGATTTTGATGGAGCTTTGATGGAATGGAGCTTGAAAAGTGAAGAATATGAGCCAAACAGAGCCCATCACGGCCTGGCCGTGATAACCATCACGGCCATGATCAAGCAGAGAAGAAGGCAAAAGTCAGAAGCTATCACGGCCTAGCCGTGATAGTCATCACGGCCATGACAGACTAGAATTTGAAGTCTCGCCTCGCGAATCTTCATCTCACCTCGCGAGAATCCAATTTTGAAAGCGCGCCCACTCCAGAACACGTCACGGCCTGGCCTTGATGGCCATCACGGCCGTGACGCGTGGCCTCCCTATAAATATGAGCGCAGAAGACAGAAAAAGGGATTCGGATGGCATTCAGATTCTGGGGGTCTCTGACACAGACTTTCCAGACCTAAAAATAGAGACCTTGGAGGCTGCGGCTAAGGAAGGATTGTAACCCTAGAATGGAGTTGCTGAAAGGGGCTGCTGTGACGATAGTGGAAAGCTCCCATGGAGTTTCTTCTCTCTTCTTCTCCTATTTCTCTGGTTTTTTCTTTCTCTTTTATGAGTAGCTAAATCCCGTTTGTTGGGATTAGATGTAATCAAACTGATTATTATGTATTTGCCTTGACTGATTATTCTGTGTCCATGCCTTCGTATTAGTGATTGATTTTCCATGCTTAACGCTTGTTGTGGCTAGCACACTCATGACTCGATTTGTGTTTTGATATGCAATTGGAAAATTCGTATTAGAACTGGAATTGAATTTAATCACCTAGTAACCCTTGCGTCTAGGAATGGAGTTTGGTTTACTAGTAATCGCGTAATCCCTAATCCTAATGCGAATTCATTAATCTAGGCCACCTAAGGAATTAGGGTCTATTAGTGGATTTAGGCTCTTGCCATCCGAGGAATCGGGGCTTGAGTAATTTAGTGGATTGATTTTAATGTCTGAAGCATGAATGGGAGGTATCTAGTCCTGGTAGTGCATGAGGCAGAGATTTGGTGAAGTCTAGTCCCAACATATCCTTTTCGCATTCCAAGTGCTCAATAAAAATACAAAAAGATTTTGATTGTTTTCTTTTTATTTTGAATTCATATTTTAGTCTAGATAGTTGCTGAGTTTGTGAATTGGTAATTGACATCCAATCCCCGTGGATACGATAACCGGTCTCACCATCGTATTACTTGCACGACTGGGTATACTTGCCTAGATTCGTCAACAAGTTTTTGGCGCCGTTGCCGGGGATTGGTTTTGCCAATATCATTAGTAACAAAGGAGGCAACTAATTTAGACATTTTTTTTATTTTTCTGTATATATTTGATCTTTTTGTTTTGAGTCTTGTTTGTGGTAGGTGGACGAAATTCATGGACAGTTATTATTATCCACCTGATGAGGAAGCCTCAAGTCACACCTTGGAGGACGACTGGTGTTTGGGAGACTGCATGGATTTGCTGAATCATATTACTCCAGCACAGGTTGATAGTGTGACGGGTAGGCTTATGTATAATATCTTCGAGGAGGATTGGGAAACCTTTTGCTCGTATCTACCACCTCCACCACCATGTATGATTCCCATAGAGCCACATGAAGCAGAAATTGAGCAGAATCTGGTTGTGGGAATGGATCAAATTGAAGATGAAGTGGTGGACGAGTCACAAGAAGAGGAAGTACCTTTCACAAGTCCTTGGGAAATTGAGGAATGGGAATGGAAGGAGCAAACACCATTGAAAGCTGCTCTAGAACAGTATTCCCAAGAACTATCCGCCTCTGAGACCAAAATCAGAACCAACTGTGACAGTATCGAAACCGTGAAGCAGAACTTCAAAACGCAAGTTGAGGAGATTTGCAAACAATTAGAACAAGAGTCACATGCAGCACAATTTGAGCAAAATCTGATTTTGGGGATAGTTCAAAATGTAGATGAAGTGGAAGTGGACTCCACCTTGCTTGCTGAGCAATCTGATTTTGCTGCATTAAACAAATATGTCGGCTTACATGCATGTGTGGACACTACTAAGTTAATCCCTTCCCCTTGTCTGGCACACTTCCTCGTGAAAACACCATTTGACCCGAGAGGAAGTGAGTTCATAATTGTAGAGGTCAATGGAGTTTTCACTCATGAGGATAAAGTTATATTACTGCTGCAGTCGCCCCTCCATAAACCATGGGATCCGGGTAGAGGATCTCACATCTTGAGCGCCCCTTGGTCTTTATACCACAGGTTATGGGATCCAGGTGGATGCTTCTCAATAAGTCAAGCTAGTGACGTTAAAGAAGCGCTTATTAGGAGGCAACCCAAGTTTCTTAACCCTTCTCTTTAGGATTTTCATTTTCTTAGTAGTTTTTGTTGTTGATTTTTAACTCTTGAATAATTTGAGAAGATCAAGAGTTTTCTTTTACTAATAAATTTGTTAAGTGTTTTCAGGGAAGGGAGAGCAAGAAGACAAGAAAAAAAGCAAAGGCAGCAACCATCACGCCCAGGCCGTGACACTGGTCACGGCCGTGATAAGCTAATCATGAAGACCAGAAAGGATCATGGCCCAGCCGTGATCCACATCACGGGCGTGATGAGAAGACCCTGAAGAGCAGAGAGCATCACGGCCTAGCCGTGATGGAGGTCACGGCCGTGACAGGCCAGCCCTGAGGACCAGAATGGATCACGGCCTAGCCGTGATGAGGCTCACAGCCGTGAAGTACTTCCCAACAAGTTTCTGACTGGAATGAGAGCCAACACCTACTACCGCCTCGGTAAGTCGTTCCATTTTTCTCCTCTTTCCAACTTGATTGTTTACATTGGGGACAATGTAAATTATTAAGCTTGGGGTAGGGGTATTTTGCATTTGCATTGTTCATGTTGCATTCATATAGTTTTGCATGATCACACAATTAGATTGCCCTGGTTTAGATTATGCATCCAATTGTGAGAACTAAGTGCCAAATAACTTGAGATAGTGAATTCTTGAACCCAATTCTGTTTATTCTTGTGATAAGGCTACAAATGGAAAATGCTTGAGATGATCTGTGATAGTTGATAATTAGCATATGGTTCTATAGATTTGTGTGTCTCGTTGATTTTTGAACTACTTAAATGTGAGATTTTGAGCCAAAAAGGGGTACTCACTAAATCTACCCCATTCCTTGTGTTAGAGTGTTATTCTTCTTGGATTGTATTTCTCTAGAACTTGACTTGAAACCATTTTGAAGCTTAAAAAATTTTTGAAAACATTTTTTGAAAATGATTGAGGCAATAGGTATTTTTCTGGCCTTCTGAGCTTTGAATGACTAAATGCTACCCCTTAGTTGCCCAATTTTGAGCCTGAAAGAATAAAATACTTTTCTTGGTACTCGAATTTTTTTTGATAAATATGCTTGGTAGGATACCTTCTAAAGTATTACAAAAAGGGTAAAAAGGTAGTTAAAAAAAGTTTGGGATGAAAGAATCAGAAAAATATTTCTCTTGAGTTGAAAAATCTCCCCTTCTCCAAGCAAAAGAAAAATAAAAGAAAAAGAAAAATCTATAGAGAAGGGGATGACAAAAAGAAATGAGAAATAAAATGAAAAGAAAGAAAGGTGGCAAAAGTGAATTGAAACCCAAAAGGATAGTTTAGAAGGTGTCATGATTTGTAATGCTTGATGATTTTGTTTAGCCCTTTTGAAATATCCTTTTCTTGATTTCCCCACCTAACGTTAAATCCCATGGCCACATTACAACCAAAGCAAAAGACCTCTTGATTCTTAATTGTTTTCATTAATAAAGTAGAGATTTGGTTGATAGTCAAGCCTATGGTAGAATTCTTTCCTTGAGGAAAATAGAGTGAATTGTCATATACCCCTAAACACTTGAGTGAGGTAGAAAGAGTGCCAAGCAAATGAACAAGCTTGGGGTGAGCTTCAGGTGAGAAAGAGTGCCCGAACCATAATCAGTCAAGGCAAATACATAATAATCAGTTTGATTACATCTAATCCCAACAAACGGGATTTAGCTACTCATAAAAGAGAAAGCAAAAACCAGAGAAATTGGAGAAAAAGATAGAAGAAACTCCATGGGAGCTTTCCACTATCGTCACAGCAGCCCCTCTCAGCAACTCCGTTCTAGGGTTACAATCCTTCCTTAGCCGCAGCCTCCAAGATCTCTATTTTTAGATCTGGAAAGTCTGTGTCAGTGGTCGCGCTGTCGCGCACGCGCCAAAAAGCGAGCGGTTTGTAAAAATGTAGTTTAGGGGGCGACAACTCGGATATCGTCTCACAAGGACTCTCGGGTTGTTGTTAACAGAAAAGTCAGATTTTGGGGGGTTTTGGATTTGGAATTAAATTGGAGAAAACAAAGCAAAAACAGAGCAATAAAAACAAAGCAAATTAAGAGATTATCAAATAAGCTAAAGACGATTAATCTACTGTTCTCGGTTTCCCACTATCATTGGTTCATGTAAATTCCAAGCCCTAAGCAGATTCTAATCCCCTTTCGGTTGTAGCAACAATTAACAAACGAAATCGCTACTACGAGATATATGTTCCTATTCCCGAATTAAACAAACGGGGTTAAGCCCTCATGAACTAAACGAACATGAACGAACACACGCGAATTAAACAAACACGATTCAATATAGGAACATAACATCACCGAAATAAATCAACACAATACTATACACTTCTGAATTAAACAAACAGAAATATATAGCATAGTATTGAAAAGGGAAAAGCAAATAAAACAGGAATTACAGAACCTCAAGTGTGGTGGAAATCGATTACAGTAGACTAATCCAGGAAACTAGTTCTCCATTACAAAGGAAAAACAAAGCATTAAACCTAATTCTACAGCCATCTAAACTAAAGAGAAAACAAAAGATTCATGTTCTGTCCTAAAACAGACTTATATACAGCTTCTGGATTCCGCGGTCTCGCGAGGCGAGCATACCTTCGCGAGGCTAATAATACGAACAGTCTTCAGTGTTGGCGAGCTCGCGAGGCGAGACTCTTCAAATTCCAAACTGTCAAAGCCGTGACCTTCGACACGGTTAAGCCGTGCTGACTTCTGGTCTTCAGGGTTGGATTACTCACGAGGCAAGTAAAGTATTCGCGGGGTGAGACAGAGAGGATTGCAATTTCTGGAACAGTCAGCCTTCAGGTTCGCGAGGCTAATGCCTTCTCGCGGGGCAAAAAATCCAAAACTACTTCACTTTATTAACCTGAAAACAAGAAATAGCATAAGTGCTTTATTTGACTCTAAATCAACTAAATTAACCTAAAAATACTCTAGAGACTCAAAATGCTGCTTAAAGACAATCAAGTCTAATTTGGGAGAAAATGAGATATAATTAGCACAAAACCACGGTCTTTCTAGTTATAAAACTAGATGAGCCAGCGGCTGATCAAAATACCCCAAACTTAAACTTTGCTTGTCCCCAAGTAAACTAAAACTCAAAAACTCAAAAAGACTCAAGACATGGCAAGCTTAAAAGATTTAATCAACTTTGCACAAATTTCAAGCAATTCATCAAAATAATTTTTCCTTCAATGTTCCCCCCCTTTTTCAACAATGCAATCCCCACATGCATTCATTCTAAACATTTGAGAATTTCATCATTCAAACAATCATTAATCTAAGCAAGGGATCCAAGTTACACACAAGAGGGAGATCACCAAATTCAAACAATCGCCTTCCTCACAAGGGCATTTGGTGTTTCACTCATCCGCTCAGTTTGTGTCTAGGCTATCAACATTTCACTCAATTTCACTTTTCAGAAGCACTTCCCATAAATTTGATTTTCATCTCAAAATGGTTCCCACGGAAATATGCATGCAACATCAAAAGGTCTTTTATGGTTGTAATGGGGCCTGGCTAAGGGTAGGATATACAAAGGTACTGGGCTGAAGTCCCTAGGAACTAAGAGAGCATGAACATTTTGATACATACTGAATTTCCACTCAAGTTCCTTTTTCATTTTTCAATTGCCTTGGGTGACTACAGCCTTTTTCTTCCAATATCTTTTTTTTTTCCTTTTCTTTTTGCCTTTAGCTCCAACCTTTTTATTATTTTTTTTCTTTTTCTCACCCCAGAATGAAGCCACCCCAAACTTAGTTTCTTGCAACCATTCTCTTGCTAAGATTCCATGCTCTCCTAATCCTAAGATCAGGTTAACATGATTTTTCCAGATTTTAGGCTCATAACATAAGGTTATCAAGAATTAATAAGCTAATTAGGCTCAAAGGGGCTAACTAGGGAACATGCATTAGGGATGGTTATTTTTAGGCCAAGTGGTTATTTACAAAGAAAATGCCTAAATCATTTGAAGCAAACACATAAACATGCAAACCATAAAGAGATTCAAGCAAATTCGGGAAAGTGCAGCTTAAAAAGTGATTCACACAGTTAAAAACATGTTGGAGGCTCAAATCCTCACCTGGACATTTTTGAAAATTGTTTGACCGAGATTCAATCCCTAGTGTGTGCATCCTACACCCCAAACTTATCATAAATCATGCCATCACTAGTGGTGAGTATTCCCGCCTGTCACGCGGGTGACCCGGGTTCGATCCCCGGCAACGACGCCAATTTTGGTCGCGCTGTCGCGCACGCGCCAAAAAGCGAGCGGTTTGTAAAAATGTAGTTTAGGGGGCGACAACTTGGATATCGTCTCACAAGGACTCTCGGGTTGTTGTTAACAAAAAAGTCAGATTTTGGGGGGTTTTGGATTTGGAATTAAATTGGAGAAAACAAAGCAAAAACAGAGCAATAAAAACAACGCAAATTAAGAGATTATCAAATAAGCTAAAGACGATTAATCTACTGTTCTCGGTTTCCCACTATCATTGGTTCATGTAAATTCCAAGCCCTAAGCAGATTCTAATCCCCTTTCGGTTGTAGCAACAATTAACAAACGAAATCGCTACTACGAGATATATGTTCCTATTCCTGAATTAAACAAACGGGGTTAAGCCCTCATGAACTAAACGGACATGAACGAACACACGCGAATTAAACAAACGCGATTCAATATAGGAACATAACATCACCGAAATAAATCAACACAACACTATACACTCCTGAATTAAACAAACAGAAATATATAGCATAGTATTGAAAAGGGAAAAGCAAATAAAACAGGAATTACAGAACCTCAAGTGTGGTGGAAATCGACATGATGAGACTAATCCAGGAAACTAGTTCTCCATTACAAAGGAAAAACAAAGCATTAAACCTAATTCTACAGCCATCTAAACTAAAGAGAAAACAAAAGATTCATGTTCTGTCCTAAAACAGACTTATATACAGCTTCTGGATTCCGCGGTCTCGCGAGGCGAGTATACCTTCGCGAGGCTAATAATACGAACAATCTTCAGTGTTGGCGAGCTCGCGAGGCGAGACTCTTCAAATTCCAAACTGTCACAGCCGTGACCTTCGACACGGTTAAGCCATGCTGACTTCTGGTCTTCAGGGTTGGATTACTCACGAGGCAAGTAAAGTATTCGCGGGGTGAGACAGAGAGGATTGCAATTTCTGGAACAGTCAGCCTTCAGGTTCGCGAGGCTAATGCCTTCTCGCGGGGCGAAAAATCCAAAACTACTTCACTTTATTAACCTGAAAACAAGAAATAGCATAAGTGCTTTATTTGACTCTAAATCAACTAAATTAACCTAAAAATACTCTAGAGACTCAAAATGCTGCTTAAAGACAATCAAGTCTAATTTGGGCGAAAATGAGATATAATTAGCACAAAACCACGGTCTTTCTAGTTATAAAACTAGATGAGCCAGCGGTTGATCAGTCAGAGACCCCAGAATCTGAATGCCATCCGAATCCCTTTTTCTGTCTTCTGCGCTCATATTTATAGGGAGGCCACGTGTCACGGCCGTGATGGCCATCACGGCCAGGCCGTGACGTGTTCTGGAGTGGGCGCGCTTTCAAAATTGGATTCTCACGAGGCGAGATGAAGATTCGCGAGGCGAGACTTCAAATTCTAGTCTGTCACGGCCGTGATGCCTATCACGGCTAGGCCGTGACAGCCTTTGACTTTTGCCTTATGCTCTGCTTGATCATGGTGGTGATGGTCATCACGGCCAGGCCGTGATGGGCTCTGTTTGGCTCATATTCTTCACTTTTCAAGCTCCATTCCATCAAAGCTCCATCAAGGTTGATTTTGATCAATTTTACATTAATTCCTGTAAAACAACACCAAGAAACCGCTTCACCCGTTCCAAGGGAAAAACTAACTAAAATCAACTAAAGAATGCCTAATCTATATGAAAAATGCATGCAAAAGTGTATATGAAACATCATGTAAAATCACACTATTAGTATGCTTCCAATATGGGTAGATGTGTTGACATTAAGGAAGCAAAGTTACATGGAATGAATAGTCATGATTGCCACATGTTCATGCAACGGTTGCTTCCAATTGCGTTCGACGCATTACCGAAGCAAATTTGGAACCCACTTGTTAAGCTTAGCCACTTTTTCAGGGAGCTTACATCGACAACTCTAAATGTGAATCAATTAAAGGATATGGAAGTCAAGATACCCGTTTTGTTATGTAAGCTGGAGCAAATCCTCCTGCCGAGTTTCTTTGATTCCATGGAACACCTGCCAGTTCATCTACCTTACGAAGCAAGAGTTGGTGGCCCAGTCCAATACCGCTGGATGTATCCACTTGAGAGGTAAACAACATTAACTATTTTACTTAATACATATGAAATTCACGAACACGAGAGCGTAGTTTAGCTTTCCCTAAAACTAGTAATTATTTGTATGTTTTCCTCTTTAATAGGTTCCTGCACTCCCTTAAACACAAAGTCAAGAACTAGGCACGAGTGGAGGGTTTCATTTGTGAAGCATACTTAGTAGAGGAGACTTCCACTTTTGCCTCTTATTTCTATCCGGACGAAGTTAACACGAGAAGGACAAAGATGCATAGAAACATTGATTCGGGCGAAGGAAGTTCAACTAGTCCTCCTATATCAATATTCAACTATCCGGGCAGATTTAGTGATAAATCAAAAGGATATTTCTTGGAGCAGCGTGACCTTAATGCTGCTCATCTGTATATCCTTCAAAATTATGAAGAGGTGGCGCCATATTTAGAGTAAGTTTCTACAATGTCTTTTATAAGTTCAATTGACATTTATGATTATTAATCGTCCTGCTGTTAATCTCCCATATGTAGGATGTACGACAATTTTCTAAGGGATCTCCAACCTGGCATTTCAAATGATCAGGTTGATCGAGAAATTACTTCTCACTTTGCTATGTGGTTCAGTAAATATGTAGGTTAAGCATCTTCATTTGTTGCAATACATTTTATCTCCTTAAATATATAGCATGTATAAGAATAATATAATATTTGATTTTTTAGGTACTACATCCAGAAAACAATGTTCAAAATCCATTATTGACAAATTTGGCATGGGGGCCTAACAGATGGGTTACATCATGGAATACTTATATTGTAAATGGATATAAATTTAACACAAAAACATGGAATGAAGGAATGCAGATGTGTAACTATGGTGTTTGTGTGTGAGCCACTGATGGCAATGTAGAGGATGATTTCTATGGGGTTCTAACTGACATCCTTGAACTCGATTATACTGGTTTCCCTGTGATGAAGTTAGTTATCTTCAAGTGTGATTGGTTTGATCCTACTCTTGATGTAGGGACAAAAATCGATAAAAAATATGGTATTGTTCAAGTTAGGCTGTCTCGAAGGTATAATAAGGCATACGACCCATTCATTTTTTCACAATAGGCAGATCAGGTTTATTACTCGCCATATCCCGAAGGACATCAAGGCTGGTTGGGTGTTATTAAGATAAAGGCTCGTGATGAATGTGATTTCACCTCATCTTTGTCCATCATTTTGCATGCATTTTCATGTAGTTTAGGCATATTTTTATTAGATTTTAGGTTAATTTTCCTTTGGAACGGGTAAGGCGGTTTTCGTGTGTTGTTTTGCAGATATCAAGGGTAAAATGCTCAAGATCAACCATGATGGAGTTTGGATGAAGATGGAGCTTTAAAAGTGCAAAAAATGAGCCAAACAGAGCCTATCACGGCCTAGCCGTGATGCCCATCACGGCCATGATCGAGCAAAACTGAAAAAGAACAAAGGTCAAGTCGAGTGCATCACGGCCAGGCCGTGATAGCCATCACGGCCGTGACCCAAAACCACCACAAGTCAGAGCACATCACGGCCCAGCCGTGAAATTCATCACGGGCCATGAAAGGAAGGCTCGCGTCGCGAGCAACATTTCGCGTCGCGAGATGGATGGATTTTGCAAAACTTCCAGAAACAGAGACCGTCACGGCCAGCCCGTGATGGCCATCACGGCCGTGACGCGCATTACTTGGACCTGAAGAAACCGAATTTGGATCAGAATTTGAGTTAAATTGGGACTCTAACTTCCCACATCTATAAATAAGGACCAGGCAGATCACATCAGATACACATTGGAGGAGGAGGATCACATCCATAACAACAAGGACTTAGGCATAGATCTCTCTTCTTTTCTCTTCTTCTCCTCTCTTCTCTTGTCAGTATTTTTCATTATGTTGTCAACCTTGACTTGTCATCTCCATGGCAAGACTGGAGTAGTAGTTTGTTTCTAGGGACTAGGGCTCTGCCCGAGTTTTGTAAATGTTGTTGATTTGATGTAAAATCGTTGTTGATTTCGTTATTGTTTTAGATCTGATTTCTAGTGTGTTAACCACTCATAAATTTCGGCAACCGCTTATTTGCGTGACGTAGACGTTCTAAGGAGGAACCTAGCGGTGAACTTAGGATTTCTAGGGTGTTTCACTCGTAAAGCCCGGTGGCCACTGGTTTGTGAGATGTGGATGATCCAAGGAGGAACCTAGCGGTGAACTTAGGTTATTTGCATGACTGAGACATTCTAAGGAGGAACCTAGCGGTGAACTTAGGTGTCGGACCTATAGAAGTCAGACTTGGGACTGAAATCACGAGAGTTAGAAGCCGTCCCTCGAGGAGCAACGAGTTGTCACGGAACGCAAAGGGTCCAATCTGGGATCGACTACCACGAGAGTAGGGGTCGGGTCAATTGGGCACGGCTTTTGTAACCCGAGAGGGAGCTTAAGCTATCAGAGGATAAACTCGCCTTCAAAGCAATTTCGGTAATCAACAAAGGTAAATCAGATTAGCAACATAAACAGCCTCAAAGGTAACCCAAATCCCTAGGAATCCGTTTAGATCAAAACCTCAAAAACAATTGTTTTCTGTTTTAATTGATTCTGTTTGTTTATCTCTCAATTCAAACCTTTTTCAAAACCCTCTAAAAAGTCTAGATCTAATCGATTCGAAAACCGATTGCGATTCGAGAACACAGTCTCTGTGGGTTCGATATCTTTTATTACTTGACGGCAATCCGGTACACTTGCCAGAATCGCACGAGCGTCGTCGCGCGTCGACTTACGCAACATCAAGTTTTTGGCGCCGTTGCCGGGGACTGTGCCTTTTCGAATTTCAATTAGTTTTTAAATTGATTTTTCTGGACCCTTTTCTTTTTATTTGATTTTTATTTCTGAAATTTTGAAAAAAATAAAAAAAATAAAAAAAAATCAAAAATTTCTTTTCCTTCTATTGTATCCATCTCTCTGTGTGTTATATGCAAAGATCACTAAGTCTTGGGAGCCTTGGTGAGATTGATCCGGAGATCGAGAGGACCTTCCACAGACATAGAAGACTACAAAGAGAGGGAGAAAGGTTGAGTCCCGTTCCACTCATGGCGAATCAACCGGATACAAAACCTTTGAAGGACTACGCAGCCCCAAATGCGAGAGGCTTGCGAACTGGGATTGCAAGGCCAGAGATTGAGGCGGAAAACTATACCATACCACCTATGCTAATCAACATGATTAGGCAACATCAATTCGGAGGATTGCCTTCGGAGGACCCGACCGATCATATAGAAACATTCTTAGAGTTCACCGACGCAATCAGGATTAATGGAGCCTCGGTCGATGTTGTGCGTTTGAGACTGTTCCCCTCATCTCTCACTGGAAAGGCGAAGGCCTGGCTTAAGCAAATCCCCGCTAACACTTTGACTACTTGGGACCAACTGGAACAGGCGTTCTTGGAGAAATTCTTCCCTCCATCCAAGACGGCCTACATAAGAACCCAGATCACCGGCTTCTTCCAAAAAGACGGAGAATCATTATCGGAAGCTTGGGATCGTTACAAGGGACTGCTGGAGTCGTGCCCACATCACGGACTCGAGAGGTGGTTAATAGTGCACACCTTCTATAACGGATTGGACTACTCTTCGAAGGTGTCACTAGATTCTGCAGCCGGTGGAGCGTTTATGAATAGGCCTCTCACTGAGGCATTCAACATCATCGAGAATGTCGCCACCAACTACCACCAATGGGGATCCGAAAGAGGTAATAACCCGAACAAGATTTCGGGGGGTAAGTTTGAAGTAAGTAGCATTGATCTGATTATGTCTAAATTTGACTCACTAAATAAACGATTAGATAAGATTGAAAGAGCTAATGTGAGTGCAATAGGTGCTACTAACACTATTTGTGAGATTTGTGGAATGCAGGGACATGACATGATGGAATGCCCTCGTGGTACCGCTCATGGATCCGACGCTTGAGCAAGTGAACTCTTGTCACAACTTCTATGACACGAACCCGAAGCTGCCCAACTATGCTCCCCCAAATCCCTACAACCAAATAAGGAACAACCCTTACCTCTCATACGGCAACTACAGTAATACGCTCAACCATGAGTTCCAAGAGGGTCAAGGTAATAAGAGAGCAGCACCGGGGTATCCTCAGGTGCAAAGATCTAAACTCGAGACTTTATTTGAAAGTTTTGTTGAAACTCAGACAAAACAGAATGAGGAGTTTAGACAACAAGGAAGGGCAGTGAGTGAAGCAATAAAGGAGCTAGCATCTAAGGTAGACAACTTAGCAACTCATAACAAGATGCTAGAAACACAAATTGCCCAACAAACCAGCACGTACTCGAGACCTAAGGGTACATTCCCGGGGCAACCCGAAGCAAATCCCAATGAGCATTGCAATGTCATACACTTGAGGGATGACAAGCTTGGGGTGGGGGTAGCTGAAATGGAGGTGGAACCGGAGGAGGACACGAGCGAAAAAGAAGAGCCAGAACTGAAATATGTCCCTCCACCACCGTACCAACCCCCGATACCTTTCCCACAAAGGTTGGTCAGGAAAAAGCAAGTAGATGTAGAGATTAAAATGCCTACTAAACTGAAAGACCCAGGTAGTTTCTCCATCTCTTGCTCGATCGAACAGGTGCAAATAGACCCAGCCTTATGTGACTTAGGGGCTAGCACGAGCTTGATGTCCCTCACTATCATGGAAAGGTTGGGAAGCAAAGAGTTGAGACCATTCAAATTCCCCTTACAATTTGCGGATGGCTCAACTAGGACTCCTCTAGGCATACTAGAGAATGTTCCTGTAAAGGTAGGGAAATTCTTTATCCCTACCGACTTCCTGGTATTGGATATGAAAGGGAATTCTAAATTCCCCATCATTTTAGGAAGGCCATTCTTGGCAACCGCTGGAGCAGTAATAGACGTAAGGAATGGCAAACTCTCTCTAAATGTAGAGGAAGGTAGGGTAAATTTTCAGTTGACTAACTCTTGTAACAACCCTCCTTTTGAGAGCCATGTGTGCAGAATTGATGTAAAGTCTCCAGCGGTAGAGAAAGAACTTAACATGGAAGCAACTCCGAAGATATGCAAGGCTAATGATGCACCCAGCAGTGATGGAGTTGGAGTTGCTGTCCATGCGGAAACAAAACTTCCGCCGGGAGGAAGGAAGGCTAGGAAGCTCCGAGAGAAAAGAGCGAAGCGGAAGTATTATTGGCCGTATGAGCAGAAACGGCTTTTTGAAGGAGTTCCTTGGAAGAGAAGTGTTCCTGCACTTCTACGCCCAGCCGACCCTGGTTGATTTAAGGAAGTATGGTCAAGCTTAAGACCATAAATAAGCGCTTCTTGGGAGGCAACCCAAGTTTTCTTTCCCTTTTTCCTTTTGTTTTTGAATTCACCTCTTGAATAATTTGAGAAGATCAAGAGGCAAAAATATCATTAATAAGTTTGTCTAGTGTTTTCAGGTTGAGAAAGGGAAGAAGAGCAGAGAAAAATAAAGTCAGAGGCCATCACGCCCTGGCCGTGACAGTGGTCACGGCCGTGATAAGCTATACAAGAACACAGAAAGGATCACGGCCTAGCCGTGACAACCATCACGGGCGTGATGAGTAGGATGCCAAAGCCAGAGAGCATCACGGCCTAGCCGTGATGTAGATCACGGCCGTGACAGGGCAACTCCCGAGGACCAAAAACGATCACGGCCTGCCCGTGATAAGCCTCACGGCCGTGATAAAATTTCCACCCAAGTTTTGACTGGAATGTGAGTCAACACCCGCTACCGATTCGGTAAGTTGTTCCATTTTTCTCCTCTCTCCGACTTGATTATTTACATTGGAGACAATGTAAGTAATCAAGCTTAGGGTAGGGGTATTTATTTTTGCATTTGCATTGTTGCATTCATATTGCATTCTCATAGGCATGGATTGGTATGATCACATTCTATAGATTGCCCCTCACTTAGAACATGCATCCGATTGTGAGAACTTGGAGCCAAATGAATTGAGATAGTGAATTTTCGAACCCAATTTTTTTTATTATTCTTGTGATATGGCTAAAAATAAAAATTCTTGAGATAGTCATTTGATAGTTGATAATTAGCATGTGGTTCCTTAGACTTGAATACCTCACTGATTTTTGAACTACTAAATGTAAGATTTTGAGCCAAAAAGGGGTATCCACTAAATCTACCCCATTTTTTGTGATAGAGTGTTGTAATTCCTCTTGGACTATATTTTCTAGAACTTGATTTGAAACCATTTCAAAACTTAAAAATTTCTGAAAACATTTTTGGAAATGATTGAGGCACTAGGTCTTTTTCTGGCCTCCCGAGCTTTGAATGATAAATGCTACCCCTTAGTTGCCCAATTTTGAGGCTAAAGATAAAATACTTTTCTTGGTACCTTGAATTACTTTGATAAATAATGCTTGGTATGGCACCTTTTAAAGTATTACAAAAAGGGCAAAATGGTAGTTGGAAAAAGAATGGGATGAAAATATTTCTCTTGAGCTAAAAAGCTCCCCTTCTCCAAACAAATAAAAATGAAATAAACAAAAAAAAAAATTGGAGAAGGGGGTGACAAAGAAAGTGAGAAATGAAAAAAAAAAAGAAAAGAAGGAAGAAAGGTGGAGAAGTAAATCAAAACCCCTAAAAGGTATTTTAGAAGGTGTCATACTTTGTAATGTTTGATAATCTGTCTAGCCTTCTTGAAATTCCCTTTCCTTGATTTTCCCACCTAACAATAAATCCCATGGCCACATTACAACCAAAGGAAAAGACCTCTTGATTCTTAAGTGTTTTCATAAATAAAGTAGAGATTTGGTTAATAGTCAAGCCTATGGTAAAATACTTTCCTTGAGGAAACTGAGTGAATTGTCAATAAACCCTAAAACACTTGAGTGAGGTGAGATGAGTGCCCAAATCAGTGAGGACATGAACTTGAAAAAACCTAAGCTTCTAATTGGACTAGAAATTGATTGTCTCTTAAGTGCTTATTGAATATGCCTATCACTTGGATTAGCTTCTAGGGTTCTTGGTTCACTATCCATGCTTTGATTGATTTATCTTATGGCCTGAGTAATTGCTTGAGGACAAGCAAAGTTTTAAGCTTGGGGTGATTTGATGAGTGTGATTTCACCTCATCTTTGTCCATCATTTTGCATGCATTTTCATGTAGTTTAGGCATATTTTTATTAGATTTTAGGTTAATTTTCCTTTGGAACGGGTAAGGCGGTTTTCGTGTGTTGTTTTGCAGATATCAAGGGTAAAATGCTCAAGATCAACCATGATGGAGTTTGGATGAAGATGGAGCTTTAAAAGTGCAGAAAATGAGCCAAACAGAGCCTATCACGGCCTAGCCGTGATGCCCATCACGGCCATGATCGAGCAAAACTGAAAAAGAACAAAGGCTGAAGTCAGAGTCTGTCACGGCCAGGCCGTGATAGCCATCACGGCCGTGACCCAAAACCACCACAAGTCAGAGCACATCACGGCCCAGCCGTGAAATTCATCACGGGCCATGAAAGGAAGGCTCGCGTCGCGAGCAACATTTCGCGTCGCGAGATGGATGGATTTTGCAAAACTTCCAGAAACAGAGACCGTCACGGCCAGCCCGTGATGGCCATCACGGCCGTGACGCGCATTACTTGGACCTGAAGAAACCGAATTTGGATCAGAATTTGAGTTAGATTGGGACTCTAACTTCCCACATCTATAAATAAGGACCAGGCAGATCACATCAGATACACATTGGAGGAGGAGGATCACATCCATAACAACAAGGACTTAGGCATAGATCTCTCTTCTTTTCTCTTCTTCTCCTCTCTTCTCTTTTCAGTATTTTTCATTATGTTGTCAACCCAGCTTGTCATCTCCATGGCAAGACTGGAGTAGTAGTTTGTTTCTAGGGACTAGGGCTCTGCCCGAGTTTTGTAAATGTTGTTGATTTGATGTAAAATCGTTGTTGATTTCGTTATTGTTTTAGATCTGATTTCTAGTGTGTTAACCACTCATAAATTTCGGCAACCGCTTATTTGCGTGACGTAGACGTTCTAAGGAGGAACCTAGCGGTGAACTTAGGATTTCTAGGGTGTTTCACTCGTAAAGCCCGGCGGCCACTGGTTTGTGAGATGTGGATGATCCAAGGAGGAACCTAGCGGTGAACTTAGGTTATTTGCATGACTGAGACATTCTAAGGAGGAACCTAGCGGTGAACTTAGGTGTCGGACCTATAGAAGTCAGACTTGGGACTGAAATCACGAGAGTTAGAAGCCGTCCCTCGAGGAGCAACGAGTTGTCACGGAACGCAAAGGGTCCAATCTGGGATCGACTACCACGAGAGTAGGGGTCGGGTCAATTGGGCACGGCTTTTGTAACCCGAGAGGGAGCTTAAGCTATCAGAGGATAAACTCGCCTTCAAAGCAATTTCGGTAATCAACAAAGGTAAATCAGATTAGCAACATAAACAGCCTCAAAGGTAACCCAAATCCCTAGGAATCCGTTTAGATCAAAACCTCAAAAACAATTGTTTTCTGTTTTAATTGATTCTGTTTGTTTATCTCTCAATTCAAACCTTTTTCAAAACCCTCTAAAAAGTCCAGATCTAATCGATTCGAAAACCGATTGCGATTCGAGAACACAGTCTCTGTGGGTTCGATATCTTTTATTACTTGATGGCAATCCGGTACACTTGCCGGAATCGCACGAGCGTCGTCGCGCGTCGACTTACGCCACATCAGCTCGCAGTATAATTACTGATAATGTAATCAACCAGTCTGAAAAAGATGCTCCGGACCAAGATGATGAGTTTTCAATACCCCACGTACCGTTGCAAATTATGCCAGACATTATTATTAATTCTCTAGCGGACATTTCCGGAAATGGGGAAGAAGTTGAAAGAGAGTTAATGGATCAATCCGAGTTGGACGCATCTAGCGAATGAGGATCCACACTCCAGTTGCTCAGGGTGATGCTCTGACAGTTGTGCCGCCTGCTGCCGCTTCTCCAGCCCCATCGCACCATCGATGTCTTGCATCGCACAGACGATCGGATAGCGACGACGTCGGTGGTACGGACGCTGAGGATGATTGGATTCCTCCACCTCCCCCTCATCATGACTGATTTTTTTTTCTTCATATTTTTTACTTTAAACGATTCTTGTACGACACTTTGGATTATATATATATATATATATATATATATATATATATTATTTCTTATGATTGTATATTTCATTAGTAATTTGGTGTGTTTTATTAGTAATTTTGCTAACGTTTAAAGAAAAACAGAAAAGAAATTTATTTTAAAAATTAAATTTAAAAAAAATTTAATAATAACCAGTTTAGCGACCGAATTAGAAACCAATAATTCGGTCGCTAAACTTTATTTAACATTAACATATGTGGTATAGCGACCGAAAATCCATCGCTAATATAGGTTAACAGTAACCAAAATTGGCGACCAAACTAGTAACCGATTATCGGTCGCTAAAATGGTTACCTAAACAATGCGACCAACCTTATAGCGACCGTTTTTTATTATTTAGCGACCGAAATTACGGTCGCCATTTAGCGACCGAATTAATATTTCGGTTGCTAAAAACTTAGTGACCAGGTATTCAGTCACCACCATTAATCGGTCGCTAATTCGGTCGCTAAATTAAATAGCGACCGATTTAGAAAGTTTAGCGACCGAATATGCCGGTCGCTAAACAGTTGTTTTTTTGTAGTGCACATAGCATACATCATCATCCAAGATTCAAGAGAAAACATCTAGAAAACTATGAAAATAGACTAAACGAGAATGGAAAGGACACAAATATTGGTTGAGAAAGCATTAAGTGAATTTGAGAAATTAAAATTATGCCTAAAATATTTTTTAATCTATATAAAATTATGTAATATTTGAGTATTTTAGATTTATATCTATAGTTATATTACATGGGGTGGAAAATCTTATATGAATATGCTTAAATTTTTAACAATTACCTTCACGAGGTTCAATCATTTTACACAAGGTAAAAAAACTTACATAAATATTCTTAAACTTCTAACAGCTATCTATCGTTGCATGTATAAGTCTACATATATAATTTATTGTAATAAAATTAACCGATCATATGCATAAAATATTTTTTACCACACTAGGTATTGAACTAAATCTGGAAACATGTTTTTAATTTTATGGATTTTTAATATTAGCGCAAATAATTGTTACACCATGTGCGCGCATAGTCAACACACTATCATGACATCATACAATTAGAAAAAAATGTTGCAGGATTTGTTTTTTCCTTCTTACCTGGTGGCCATTGTTGTAGAAGATACACCATCTGTTTATGATTTGTAATGTGAATTTTATTTTACTATTTTATATACATCATCTATTTGTGTTTTTTTTCGGATGGTAGCAGGAAAATGCGAGGACATCGGCGGTTGGTGCTGGAGCTCCGTCAATGGTGTCCGCTCGCGAAGCTAATCGAATAGAAAAGTAGAGGAATGTGATGAGAGTAAGGTTATGGTGTTTGTTTGATGGAAGTGTCCCGAGTTGGCTGGAAAAGAAGAGAGAAGTGTAATTTGTGGTGTTTGATTGTGGAAATAGAAGAGAACGAGAGACGCTGAGAAAAGTATCTCTTTTTTGTATACATTTTTTTTTATAATATTTTTTATAATCACATTATATATTTATATATATTCTTGGGTTAAATATGTTTTGAGTCCCTCAAATTTGGGTGATAATCGATTTTAGTCCCCCTTATGGAAAACGTCCTTTTTAGTCCCCAAATTCTAAAACATGGTAGTTATGGTCCCCAGACGGAACGAAAACGTGCGTTTGAGTAATTCTAAAATGTAGGGTTAGGGACAATAACTGACATTTGTTGAATTTGGGGGACTAAAAAAGTATGTTTTCCAAACGGGGGACTAAAACCGAACATCATCCAAATTTGAGGTACTCAAAACATATATAACCATATATTCTTTATACATTTCTTTTTTTAATTATATTTTGCTTAATTGCACTTTTGGTCTCCATATTTACACTACTAGAAAAATGGATTTTTCGGACGGAAATGGTTCCGTCCGAAATTTCCCGAAAATTTCGGACGGATTCATTAATTCTTATATTATTCTTGATCCGTCCCAAATCCGTCCGAAATTTCGGACGGATTTCAGACGGATTCTAATATTTTCCTTGATCCGTCCGAAATTTTCGGACGGATTTCGTTAATTCATATATTTTCCTTGATCCGTCCGAAATCCGTCCGAAATTTCGGACGGATTTCGGACGAATTCCGTTAATTCATATATTTTCCTTGATCCGTCCGAAATCCGTCCGAAATTTTCGGACGGATTCCGTTAATTCATATATTTTCCATTATCCGCCCGAAATCCGTCCGAAATTTTCGGACGGATTTCGGACGGATTTCGTTAATTCTTATATTTTCCTTGATCCGTCCGAAATCCGTCCGAAAATTTCGGACGAATTTCGGACGGATTTCGTTAATGCTTATATTTTCCTTGATCCGTCCGAAATCCGTCCGAAAATTTCGGACGGATTGTGTTATTTTTTATATTTCCCTTGATCCGTCCGAAATCCGTCCGAAATTTTCGGACGGATTTCGGACGGATTTCGTTAATTCTTATATTTTCCTTGATCCGTCCGAAATCCGTCCGAAAATTTCGGACGGATTTCGGACGGATTGTGTTATTTTGTATATTTTCCTTGATCCGTCCGAAATCCGTCCGAAAATTTCGGACGGATTTCGGACGGATTGTGTTATTTTGTATATTTCCTTGATTTATCTTATATTATGCTTGAAAAAATATTAAATAATTTATCTTATAAATATGATTAAAATATTTGATCTTAATAAATTTAAAAGTAAACAAGATTTATGAAGTGAATTAAATAAGATTTATATTTCTTACAAGATTTATGAAGTAAAGTAAACAAGAAGTATAATTGTTTGATCCTAATAGAACCTAAATGAACTGGTTTGATCCTAATAGAGCCCAAATTGACTTGTTAGGACCTAATTGGACCAATTGTCCCGATCGGCCCAATTGAACTTCTAAGGTCCTAATGAAGCCTAAATGGACTTGTTTGATCCTAATAGAGCCCAAATCGACTTTTTAGGTCATATACGACCTAACTGGGCCAATTTGTACTTCTTTGAACCTAATGGAGCCCAAATGGACTGGTTTGATCCTAATAGAGCCCAATTTGACTTGTTAGGACCTAATTGGGCCAATTGCCCCGATCGGCCCAATTGAACTTCTATGGTCCTAATGAAGTCTAAATGGACTTGTTTGATCCTAATAGAGCCCAAATCGACTTTTTAGGTCATATACGACCTAACTGGGCCAATTTGTACTTCTTTAATCCTAATGGAGCCCAAATGGACTGGTTTGATCCTAATAGAGCCCAATTTGACTTGTTAGGACCTAATTGGGCCAATTGCCCAAATGGACTGATTTGACATTAATCGGAGATTAAATTTTGGACTGAGTATTTTCCTCGTGTGTTTACTTATGATGAGAGAGCAAGAAAACATAAAATAGTACTATCTTTCCAAGTACATCAGAACTCCTGGATTTTGTTTGTTTCTTTCTAGAGAACAACTTCTTTTGGTAAACAAATTCATTAACGAACAATATAGGATAGGTAATAAGATAATGTAACACCCTAGTTTTTACACCTATGATTAATTATTTTATTTGGATGTTTAAATTTATTATGTTATGTGGTTTAGTTTGAGTAATTAAATTACTCTCTCCAAATTATTTTATTAGATGCGTTGCCACTGACTTATTTCAGTGAATGCACGCTTATTAGACAATAATTTATGTTATTGTCACTATTATTACCAATACAGAAAAATATTTTAAATAATATGATTAAGAGAAAAACATTTTCATATTTTCATTCTATTTAATTTTAGAGTTGAAAATAAGCTGGTTTGACCTAAATCGGAGATTAAATTTTGGACCGTTGATTTTCTTAGTAGATCAATTCAACTATCAATCTTGACTCTAATTTAAATTTTGAAAGTATATAATTGTCGACCATTATTTTTAAATCAAAAAGCCAAAAACATATTTATTTTTGGGCTCAATATTTACTACTCATTTTATACCTACCATTACTAATCACAAATTTTTCCTCCTTATATCTCCCTGCCTGTACGCGATGACAGAAAACCCTTCTTCTTGGAGTTATTGGAATGCACCGTAATATATAAGTGTTATTGTAGGGTTGGTCAGGCTATTCAATTGCCAGCAATGGATATTCCGGAGAATCGGAAATGGATGTATCGTAGGTTGGATCGGAATAAACATCTTAGGGAAGAGTATATAGTTGGAGTGGGTGAGTTTATAGAGTTTGTTGTTAGCCAGGAGAGATTTATACGGCTGGGCGGTGATCATTTGAGGTGTCCTTGCAAAAGATGCAAGTGTCAATCTTTCAAAAGCGTGGATGGAGTTGTAGCCGATCTTTATGAGAAGGGCTTCATGCCTAATTACTATTGGTGGAGTAACCATGGTGAGACGTTGCCTGATTTAAACCCAGTTGTGTTTGAAGGTTCGTACTGTTGAAGTGGTGACCGGAGGGAAGAATTGAATCCATACGAGCAGATGATAATGGATCATGCTGGACCATCGGTTGGTGTTGTACTAGAAGAAGATGGGGAGAAGATGGTAGAATGGGTTCCCAATACATAGAGGAGAATCCGAATCCCGAAGCTCAAAGATTCTATGATATGTTGAGTGATGCACGATCTCCATTGTGGGAAGGATGTCGAGAGTACACGGAGTTGTCAATGTGCATGGAATGGTTGAGTATCAAATCTGACTACAATATGTAAGAAGGCTGTTTTAATCGCCTCACCAGATCAGTGTCCAAGGCATTGCCAGAAGACAATCAGATGCCTACTAGTTTTTATCATGCTAAGAAGTCTGTGGAAAATTTGGGTCTGGGGTGTTTGAAAATTGATTGTTTGCCGAATGGATGTATGTTGTACTATAAGGATGATTCAGGGGAGAGCATAACATATTGTCGATTTTGTGGTGCGGATCGGTATAAGACAACCACTAGGATGGGCATTGAGAAGAAGAGGTCGCTAAAAAAGATGTGGTACTTTCCGCTCGTGCCAAGACTTACAAGATTGTAATCTTCAATGGCCACTGCAGCTCACCAAGGTGGCATAGTGAGCATGAGAGGAAGCAAGATGTCTTGTGTCATCCATCTGATGGAGAAGCTTGGAAGCATTTTGATAGGGTTCATATGGCATTTTCGCAGGACCCTCGGAACGTCCGATTGGGGTTATCTACTGATGGATTTAATACTTTCGAGCAATCTGGAAAAGCATACTCTTGTTGACCGGTTATCCTGACTCCGTACAATCTTCCCCCGGGGATGTGCATGAAGCGGGAGTTTATATTCCTAACAATCATAATTCCGGGTCCGTCTAATCCAAAAGGTAAGATTGATGTGTACTTGCAGCCGCTGATAGATGAGTTGACGATGCTGTGGAATGATGGTGTGTTGACATATGACGTATCTTTGAGGCAGAATTTCATGATGAAAGCAGCTTTGATGTGGACGATCAACGACTTTCCCGCCTATGGGATGATGTCGGGTTGGATGACCGCGGGGAAGCTTTGTTTCCCAATATGTATGGAGCGATCGAAGGCATTCACGCTTAAAAACAGTCGAAAGATCTCATATTTTGATTGTCATCGTCAATTCCTTCCAGAAGATCATCCTTATAGGCGGAAGAAGAATGCATTCAAGAGCGTTGTGCGGAGACAACACCGCCTCCACCACGTTTGTCTGGTCCTAATGTATGGCGGAGAGTACAGTACTTACCGCTCGTCCATGAATCCCAAGGAGAACATATTCCTGATTATGGCGTCAACCATAATTGGACAAAACAAAGTATATTTTGGAGGTTGCCGTATTGGAGGACGCAGCTACTCCGTCACAACATTGATGTCATGCATACTGAGAGGAATGTGTTTTTGAATGTGTTTGACAATGTGATGGACATCAAGGGGAGGACAAATGATACAAATAAAGCCCGATTGGATCTGGCTGAAATTTGTAATCGGAAGGAGCTTGAGTTGCAGGATGGTGGTCGTGGCAGACTTATCAAACCAAAGGCAAGTTATACACTAAGCAAAACACAAATTGGTCATCTGTAAGTGGGTTAAAGAACTGAAGTTACCAGATGGGTATGCTTCCAATCTGGGTAGATGTGTTGACATTAAGGAAGCAAAGTTACATGGAATGAAGAGTCATGATTGCCACATGTTCATGCAACGGTTGCTTCCAATTGCGGTCGACACATTACCGAAGCAAATTTGGAACCCACTTGTTGAGCTTAGCCACTTTTTCAGGGAGCTTACATCGACAACACTAAATGTGAATCAATTAAATGATATGGAAGTCAAGATACCTGTTTTGTTATGTAAGCTGGAGCAAATCTTCCCGCCGAGTTTCTTTGATTCTATGGAACACCTTCTAGTTCATCTACCTTACGAAGCAAGAGTTGGTGGCCCAGTCCAATACCGCTGGATGTATCTATTTGAGAGGTAAACAACATCAACTATTTTAATTAATACATATGAAATTCACGAATACGAAATCGTAGTTTAGCTTTCCCTAAAACTAGTAATTATTTGTATGTATCCCTCTTTAACAGGTTCCTGCACTCCCTTAAACACAAAGTCAAGAACAAGGCACGAGTGGAGGGTTCCATTTGTGAAGCATACTTAGTAGAGGAGACTTCCACTTTTGCCTCTTACTATTATCCGGACGAAGTTAACACGAGAAGGACAAGGATGCCTAGAAACGTTGATTTGGGCGAAGGAAGTTCAACTAGTCCTCCTATATCAATATTCAACTATCCGGGCAGATTTAGTGGCAAATCAAAAGGATATTTCTTGGAGCATCGCGACATTAATGCTGCTCATCTATATATCCTTCAAAATTGAGAAGAGGTGGCGCCATATTTAGAGTAAGTTTCTACAATGTCTTTTATAAGTTCAATTGACATTTATGATTATTAATCGCCCAGCTGTTAATCTTCCATATGTAGGATGTATTGCAATTTTCTAAGGGATCTCCAACCTGACAATTCAAACGATCAGGTTGATTGAGAAATTACTTCTCACTTTGCTACGTGATTCAGTAAATATGTAGGTTGAGCATCTTCATTTGTTGCAATACATTTTATCTCCTTAAATATACAGCATGTATAAAAATAATATAATATTTGATTTTTTATGTACTAGATCCAGAAAACAATGTTCAAAATCCATTGTTGAAAATTTTGGCATCGGGGCCTAACAGATGGGTTACATCATGGAATACTTACATTGTCAATGGATATAAATTTAACACAAAAACATGGAATGAAGGAATGCAGTCGTGTAACTATGGTGTTTGTGTGTGAGCCACTGATGGCAATGTAGAGGATGATTTCTATGGGGTTCTAACTGACATCCTGGAACTTGACTATACCGGTTTCCCCGTGATGAAGTTAGTTATCTTCAATTGTGATTGGTTTGATCCTACTCTTGACGTAGGGACAAAAATCGATAAAAAAATATGGTATTGTTCAAGTTAGGCTGTCTCGTAGGTATAATAAGGCGTACGACCTATTCAATTTTTCACAACAAGCAGATCAGGTTTATTACTCGCCATATCGCGAAGGACATCAAGGCTGGTGGGGTGTTATTAAGATGAATGCTCGCAGTATAATTACTGATATTTTAATCAACCAGCCTAAAAAAGATGCTCCGTACCAAGATGATGAGTTTTCAAGACCCCACATACCGTTGCAAATTACACCGGACATTATTGTTAATTCTCTGACGGACATTTCCGGAAATGGGGAAGAAGTTGAAAGAGAGTTAATGGATTAATCCGAGTTGGACGCATCTAGCGAAGGCACATTCCGATCAAGTGAGACTGATGAGAGTGAGGGTGAATTTAGTGACGGAGATTCTACTTAGGTAATTTATTTATGTCATAATTCATTGTGTAAATGTCATTCTACTTAGGTAATTTATTTTTGTATTATTTACAATGTTGTGTAATCATCTTTTCATTTTTTACACAGATGACAGATTCCTCTAGAGGTAGGGGTCGTCGTGGAGGTCGTGGCAGAGGTCGTGCTGCGAGAGTCCCTCCACCGACCGACTCACGGCCTTCAGATCGAGACCACCCTACCAGCACCTTTGTGGACGGGACACCTCAAGGTGATGGAGTTGCACCCCCTACCCAGCCTCATGTGGTCGGGACACAGGCTGCACCATCATCGTCCACACCTATGACAGGACCATCGTCATCATCGGGACAGGAGAGCCGTGGTCCATCCGACAGGAGGATTCTTCTTATCCCCAGGGGGATAACGAGTAAGCTAATTTAATTTTTTAATATATATAAAGTATCATTAATTTTTATTTACTTGTTTATTTATTTATTTATAACATTTATGAATGCTCTAATTTTGCTGCTGACTTTACGCATGAAGGGCCCTTCTGATTCGATATCGAAGATCCTGCGACGCAAGTTTGATGGTCCATGGCCTACATGGAAGGCCATCCCAGGGGGCCATAGGGATCAATTGTTTAAAGAGTTTACGGTAACAATTTATTAAGTTATTTAAATTAAATTTACATTATATATATATACACACGAATTTCCTAACAAATGTAAGTTTCAGAAAGAGTATAGGTGCGACGTAGCTTTAGAGGGTCTCGTCAGGGACATATTTGAGCATAAAGGCTCACTGGTCATGAAGAATCTCACGAACAACCTGAGGAAGGGTAAGAATAAGGGGAAGTGGGTGGATCCTGAGATCAGGAGGCAGCTGGACCAGTACTGGGCTACTGAGAAGTTCCAGGAGATCCAGGCCACAGCTCGGCGTAATCGAGCTTCTGATGGTGGTGCATGTGCTTGGACCGGCGGGTCTAAATCAGCCGCCGCCCACTACGACGAGCTGGTAATACATTAAACTTTTGACTTAGTATGCTATTTAATGTGTTTTCATTTTTAAATATCCTTATGAATTTAAGATTATATTTTTCTGTACAGAAAGCACAGAAAACAGTGGGCCCCCACTACTATGGAGTTGGTGGAGAGGACGAAGAAGTTGAAGTCGGGGACATGGGTCAACGACAAGGCCCGTAACTATGCTGTTTGCAAAAAAACAATTTAGTGTTTACTTGTAATTTATTATAAATGATTTGTTAATATTGATTATAATTTTAACTAAATCTCTTCATCTATACTTTGTAGGTGGGCTTCAACGAGAAGAAGGACGATGCCATATCACGTGCCTCACAGCCATAAGATGAGGCCTTGACTGGTGATGGGCCCAACTCTTCTATCTCCATCGATGATAATGCCATTTATTTGGAGGTCGTCGGGGGCAGGAACAAGAAGGGGCACGTGTATGGCCTTGGACACCTGGGAGGCAAGTTTATCGCTTCATCATCCGGCACGCCTGCTCCTTCCTACGCTGATACCGTCCCTCAGGAGCAGTTCAACCAAATGCAGGACATCATCACGCAGCTGAACGTGGAGCTTAGGGAGAATAGCGAGAGAGAGCAGCAGATGGCGAACCAGATTACACAGTTGACTCAGGCACAACAGCAGTTGATGTAGACGAGCATCGAGCAGGGCCAGACACTGCGGCTGGTGTTGGAGCAGATGAGGATCCAGACTCCAGTTGCCGAGGGTGATGCTCTGACGGTTGTGCCGCCTGTTGCCGCTCCTCCAGCTACTGATGCTGCTACTGCAGAGGACGATCAGATAGCAGACGTCGACGGTACGGACGCTGAGGATGATTGGGTTCCTCCACCTCCCCCTCACCATGACTGTTTTTTTTTCATTTTTTTTGACTTTAAACGATTCTTGTACGACACTTTGGGTTATTTTTTTTATATATATTCATTATTTCTTATGATTGTATATTTTATTAGTAATTTGGTGTGTTTTATTAGTAATTTTGCTAAACTTTAAAGAAAAACAATTTTTTTATTATTTTAAAAATTAAATTTAAATTTTTTTAAATAAAATCCAGTTTAGCGACCGAATTAGAAACCAATAATTTGGTTGCTAAACTTTAGTTAACATTAAAAGATTGTGGTCTAGCGACCGAACTAGCAACCGATTATCGGTCGCTAAAAATGGTTACCAAACAATGCGACCAACCGTGTAGTGACCGTTTTTATTATTTAGCGACCGAAATTACGGTCGCCATTTAGCGACCGAATTAATATTTCGGTCTCTAAAATCTTAGCTACCATTAATCAGTCGCTAATTCGGTCGCTAAATTAAATAATGAACGAATTAGAAAGTTTAGCAACCAAATATGCCGGTCGCTAAACAGTTGATTTTTGTAGTGTCTCCAATGGAGATTCAGGTACCACATCATCCCCAAAATCTTGGACATTAGCCAAATCCATCATTGTTTCATCATACACAGTCTCTATTGAGTCTGCATCATCATCCGAAGCATGATTCTCAGCATCCTCACCCGAAGCATTGTTATCCACTTCATCAATTCCTTGATTATTTAAACAGTTGATTATCCACAGGATCCATGCTGCGAGCTTTAGGATTTGAATCAGAATTGTTGACTTTAGAGCAACCTGGTTTACCAAGCTGAACAGGAGGGGTGTTGTCAATAATAATCTCTTTTCCTTTCACATAAGGTTTTTTCAAATGAGGCTGCTGAACTATCCCATTAGAAGGACTGTGCTGCTGCAAAATTGCACCATTATCATGATTGTCATTGTTAGCATTCTGTTTATTAGGGACATAAATCTTCCTGTGTCGAGTTTCCTGATTTGTTCCCTATTTATGAGCAACCTTGTTGTTGGATTTAAGGCAGTTAGCCTCAGAGTGACCAATTAATTGACAGGTTGAGTAGAATTCTGGCAATTTTTCATCATCCAAATAAGAAAGAAAAAAAAGCGAAATCATCTCTCTCAATTAGAATTTTTGATCTCAGATTGGCCTTTAAATCAAGATCCACTAGCACTCTTTCAAAGTGGCAAAGGATTTCCTACTAGTAGCTTCATCAAGGCAAATTGGCACCCCAATACCACTTGCTATAGTGAAAAGAATCTTGGGGCACCAGTATTCTTGTGGAATACCATAGAATCTAACCCATATTTAGGCTGTTGTTTGCTTTAAGGAGTAAGGATTCAAATCCTTTGTCCATGAGAAAATTCTAAGGCTCCCCGGATCAAGATTCCAGAGCCCCACTGCCAAGACACTTCTCTGGTCTTCTAAAGATGAGAAAGAAAATTAATAGAACCCTCTTCCCAAAGATATGATCTACCAGGGACCAATTTTGCTCCATAAGGACTGTAACTTGCATCACAAGTCATCAACTTTCATAGGACTAGAGCCTTTTGATAATAGCAGTCGACCATGTAAGTGGTTCTTGCAGCTTTATAAGCTTGCAAGGTATTCATTCAGAGGGATCTTGATAATAAGTTCATCTGCTTTGATGCGTGGTTTAGGGAGTTGGCTCTCAGGAACAACGCAAGAATTGGTTAAGGCTTGAACAAAAGACTTTGATTGAGTGAGGGCTTTGGGATTATAAACAACATTCGGGGGGGTGGGGGGTGGGTGGGGGTGTTGACGAATCTGGGCAAGTATACCCAGTCGTGCAAGTAATACGGTGGTGAGACCGTTTTATGGTTCCCACGAGGACTGCGACAAGTACTAGCACGTACCACTTCAACTACTATCTAAGCGATTCTTGGATTGAAGAGAGTTCTATACTAATTAACAAGCCCACAAAAGTAAAAATAAACAAAATAAGAAAAACAAACTCTTTTTGTAATTTTCTCAAACACTTGGAAGGCAATAAAAGATGGTTTTCAAATATGATGAAAGATGTTGGGATTAGGTTCACTAAACTTCATCCCCATGCAATGACATTACTAATAAACAGTTTCCACCTCAATTATGACAATCAATCCACTAAATTACTCAAGCCCCGATTCCTCGGATGACAAGAGCCTAAATCCACTAATAGACCCTAATTCCTTAGGTGGCCTAGATTAGTGAATTCGCATTAAGATTAGGGATCATGCGATTTCTAATAAACCTAGTTCCATTCCTAGATACCAGATTTACTAGGTGATTAATTTTAGTTCCGGTTCTAATACAAATTTTCCAATTGCATATCAAAACACTAATCAAGTCATGGGGGTGCTAGCCACAACAAGCATTAAGCACAGAAAATCAATCACTCAATAAAGAAATAGAAACCATATTACAAGATTCAAGTCATATACATGAGAATTCAGAAATAGCTACCCTAACCCCAACAATGGGAGTTTAGCTACACATCATCAATGAGAAAGGGAAAAGAAAAGATACTAAGATGAAGGAAGGGAAGCACTCCATGGAAGGATGCACCCAACCACCACAGCAGCAGAAATGGCGTTTCCTAGGGTTTCTTGGCCGCATCCTTTTCTCCCAATCCAATCTCCCTTCAATTCTGCTCTAAAACAGCTTATAACAGGGGTTCTGGGTTTCGCGCGCTCGCGGGGCGAGACATAGATCGCGAGGCGAATATTAAAAATCAGATATTCAGAGAATTGATCACTCGCGAGGCGATAGTGTATCACGATGCGAAACCGAAAGGTCCTTCTCAAATACACCCGTGATAAGTATTAGGGCCTGGGCGTGATGGCTTCTGGTCCTCAGTCTCGCGAGGCGAGACACGGTTCGCGAGGTGACACAGAATTGGTTGCATTCTCTGGCACAGTCAGCTTTCAGGTTCGCGTGCCGAGGTATGATTCGCGTGGCGAGACAGAAAGGCTGACTGTTGCTGTTTCTGGTTGTCTTCAGTCTCGCGAGGCGAGTAACCTCTTGCGGGGCGAGCATTCCCAAAATTGCATTCTCCACTGTTTCTTCATTCCCTTGACTCTAGGTTAACCAGATTTTTCATTGATTCCTGCAAAACAACACCAAGAAACCGCTTCACCCGTTCCAAGGGAAATTCTAACAAAAATCAAATAAAGAATGCCTCATCTATATGAAAAATGCATGCAAAAGTACACAGGAAACATGATGTAAAATCACACTATCAAATCACCCCAAGCTTATCCAATTGCTTGTCCTCAAACAATCACTAAGGCCAGAAGAAAAAGATAACCAGAACACAGATAGTGAACCAAGAACCCGAGTAAATACTAATCCAAGTAATAGGCATTTCAAACAATTCAGCCAGAGACAATCAATTCAAGTCCAATTAGAGGCTTAGGTTCCTTAGACTCATATTCTCACTGATTTGGGCACTCTTTCTCACCTGAAGCTCACCCCAAGCTTGTTCATTTGCTTGGCTCTCTTTCTCACCTCACTCAAGTGTTAGGGACATAAGACAATTCGCTCAATTTCCTCAAGGAATGAATTCTACCATAGGCTTGACTATCAACCAAATATCTACTTTATTAATGAAAACAATTAAGAATCAAGAGGTCTTTTCTTTGGTTGTAACGTGGCCATGGGATTAATCGTTAGGTGGGGAAATCAAGAAAATGACATTTCAAAAGGCTATACAAACTATCAAGCATTGCAAAGCATGACCTTCTAAAATACCTTTTTGGGTTTTGATTTACTTTTCCACCTTTCTTTTCTTTTTTTTTCATTTTATTTCTCACTTTCTTTTGTCATCCCCTTCTCTATAGATTTTTCTTTTTCTTTTGTTTTTCTTTTATTTGGAGAAGGGGAGATTTTTCAGCTCAAGAGAAACTTTTTTCTGATTCTTTCATCCCATACTTTTTTAACTACCTTTTTACCCTTTTGTAATACTTTAGAAGGTCCCTTATCAAGCATCATTTATCCACATATTCCAAGGTACCAAGAAAAGTGTTCTATTCTTTCAGGCTCAAAATTGGGCAACTAAGGGGTAGCATTTCATCATTCAAAGCTCAGAAGGCCGGAAAAATACCTAGTGCCTCAATCATTTTCAAAAATGTTTTCAAAAATTTTTAAGCTTCAAAATGGTTTCAAGACAAAGAATGGGGTAGATTTAGTGAATACCCCTTTATGGCTCAAAATCTCACATTTTGTAGTTCAAAAATCAATGAGAAACACAAATCTACAGAACCATATGCTAATTATCAACTATCACAGATCATCTCAAGCATTTTCATTTGCAGCCATATCACAAGAATGAAAAAAAATTGGGTTAAAAAATTCACTATCTCAATTTATTTGGCACTAAGTTTTCACAATTTGGATGCAAAATCTAAACAAGGGCAATCTAATTGTGTGATCATGCAAACTATATGAATGCAACATGCAAAATGCAAATGCAAAATACCCCTACCCCAAGCTTAAGACTTTATATTGTCCCCAATGTAAACAATCAAGTTGGAGAGAGGAGAAAAATTGGAACGGCTTACCGAGGCGGTAGCGGGTGTTCGCTCACATGTCTAGTCAGGAGGAATTGCATGAAAATTGGGTCACGGCCTGATGCTTCTCCTTCCTCCTTCCCTGAAAACACTTAACAAACCTATTAATCTATGATATTTTCCTCTTGATCTTCTCAAATTATTCAAGAGGTTAAAAATAAAAAACAAAGTCTAACTAAAGAGAAGGGTTAAGAAAATTTGGGTTGCCTCCCAATAAGCGCTTCTTTAACGTCACTAGCTTGACGGGCTTCTTTCACTTAACCGGGGTTAGCTGGGCATAGAAGTGCAAGATCACTTTTCTTCCATGGAACTCCTTTAAAGAGCTGATTTTGCTTATAAGGCCAACAATTGCGCTTCCGCTTTGCCCTTTTCGCTCTGAGCCTCTTGCCCTTTTTCTTACTCCTTCCCGGCGGAGGTTCTGTTTTCACAAGATGAGCAGATCCAACTTCATCACCAACTGATACATCATTTGTCTTGCAGAGCTTCAGATTTGCTTTCATGTTGAGCTTTTCCTTCTTCTCAGGAGTAGAAGGACGGTGTTGATGTGCAACGACATCTTTAGCCACTGTATCCACAATGTCCATGCGGAAACAATCCTCTTCATCGCTCGGGCGATGCATAGCTTCAAATACATTGAAAGTGACTTCTTCGTCTTGCACTCTGAATCACAGCTGACCTTTTTGTACGTCTATCAAAGCGCGACCAGTCGCTAGAAAAGGTCTCCCCAGTATGAGCGAGACTTCTGCATCCTCCTCCATGTCTAAAATCACAAAGTCCACTGGGAAGATAAACTTATCCACGTTTACCAGAACATCTTCCAAGATACCATAAGGACGCTTGATTGATCTATCAGCTAGTTGCAATGCCATCCTTGTTGGTTTCACCTCCCCACCTCCAAGCTTATTCAAAATTGAAAGCGGCATCAAATTGATACTCGCTCCCAAGTCACATAAGGTTTTTCTGATAGCAACACTCCCAATAGTGCAAGGGATTGTAAAACTACCAGGATCTTTCATCTTCGGAGGTAGCTTCCTTTGAAGTATCGCACTACACTCTTCAGTTAAGGCAACAGTTTCGCCTTCTTTAAACTTTCTTTTCTTTGTGAGCAGTTCCTTCACGAATTTTGCATAATTGGGCATCTGCTCTACTGCTTCAGCAAAGGGTGTGTTGATCTGTAGCCTCTTGAAAATGTCAAGGAACTTGGCAAACTGCTCTTCCTTCTCTTTTTTCTTGCTCAAATGAGGATAGGGCAACTTCACATAAGAGGGGATCACTTGAGGCTTGTCTCCATCTTTTAAAATTTGACTTTTAGTCCTCCTCAGAATTGAATTTTCATCCACTAGCTTCTCCCTCTTGTCTTTTTCATTGTCTTTTTCCTCTTCCCCAACTACAACCTCCTTGCCTTCTTCCTTTTTTTCCTCAGCACTCACTTCTGTTTTTTCATCAACTCTCTGATTCTTCACCAAAGTCTCACCGACCACATTCTCAAGACTTTTACCACTCCTCAAAACAATAGCATTGCAATGCTCCTTAGGATTAGTTTCAGTGTTACCTGAAAAACTGTTGCTAGATAGCTCCGCTAGGTGCTTTGCAATTTGTCCAACTTGAATCTCCAAGTTTTTTATAGAAGCATCGGTGTTTTTCTGATTCGACATGGTCAATTTCATGAACTGATTGAGAGTGTTCTCCAAGTTAGAAATCTGGTCTTGAGGTGGTTGTGTAGGAAGAGGCTTGCTTGTTTGCCCGGCATCTTGCTTCCAACCAAAATTTGGTTGATTCCTCCACCCTTGGTTGTAGTCGTTAGGGAATTGGTTGTTGCCTTGCCGCCCATAGTTCCCCATATAATTAGCTTCCTCATGGGAACTAGGTTGCGCCTCACATCTTCCATTATCATGATCACCTCCACAGAAATCACATCGCATTACCTGTTGGGGTGGCATGGTTGTCCCTTGAACAGTTTGGAGTTGTTGTGGGAGTTGAGCTAGTTGCTTGGTAAGAGACTCCAATTGTTGTGTCATGAGCTTGTTCTGAGCCAACAGTGCAGTTTGTGAATCTAACTCCAACACTCCCCTTCTTGATGTGGGACCCCGATCATGATGCATCAAATAATCATTTGACGCCATAGCCTCTATCAAATCCAGTGCTTCCTCTGCTGTCTTTGTATTCATGGAACCTCTAGCTGAGGCATCCAACATGTACCTGTTTGACGGCCTCAATCCATTACAGAATGTTTGCATTTGGGTATGATCATCAAACCCATGGTTTGGACATCTTCGGAGCAATTCCTTGAACCTTTCCCAGGCGTCATGAAGAGTCTCACCTTCTTGTTGAGCAAAGCTTATGATGTCACCCCTTGCCTTTACAAATCTTGAGGTGGGGAAGAACCTTGCCAGAAATTTTGCCTCTAAGTTGTCCCATGTAGTGAAGCTCCCCCTTGGCTGTGATTGGAGCCAAGACTTGGCTCTATCTCTTAGAGAGAAAGGAAACAATCTCAGGCGAATTGCATCATCGGAGGCACCATTTATCTTCACTGTATCGTACAACTCTAGGAAATTGGAAATATGACTGTTAGGATCTTCCTTCTCCAACCCAGTAAACTGATTTTGTGAAACCATATTGATGAGATTTGGCTTGATTTCAAAATTGTTGCAGTTCACTGGAGGTCTCACTATGCTAGTGACATGCCGATTGACATTTGTATTGGCATAGTCACCAAGTGTCCTCCGTGGTGGTGGAGCATCTTCACCATTCCCTGCCATCCTGAGTTCTTCTTGACAAACTTGAGAGGTGGAAGTCTCTTGTTCTTCTTCTTGTTGTGCTAACAAATTCTGCTGTCTTGCTTGCCTCCTATTCTTCCTAGCTGTTCTTTCAATTTCTGGATCGTATAGGAGTTGGTCAGCTGGAATAGTACCTCGCATACACAAACAGTCTAGCAAACAAGAGTGTTAGCAGTAAAGGTTAGCACACAACAGCAAACAAAACAGAAAAAATGACAGCAAACAGTTTATAACAGAAATTTTTATTTATTTATTTTTTTATTTATTATTATTTTTTCTTAAATTAGTAACATAAATAGATATGCTAATATTGAAACGCAGTCCCCGGCAACCGCGCCAAAAACTTGTTGACGAATATGGGCAAGTATACCCAGTCGTGCAAGTAATACGGTGGTGAGACCGTTTTATCGTTCCCACGAGGACTGCGACAAGTACTAGCACGTACCACTTCAACTACTATCTAAGCGATTCTTGGATTGAAGAGAGTTCTATACTAATTAACAAGCCCACAAAAGTAAAAATAAACAAAATAAGAAAAACAAACTCTTTTTGTAATTTTCTCAAACACTTGGAAGGCAATAAAAGATGGTTTTCAAATATGATGAAAGATGTTGGGATTAGGTTCACTAAACTTCATCCCCATGCAATGACATTACTAATAAACAGTTTCCACCTCAATTATGACAATAAATCCACTAAATTACTCAAGCCCCGATTCCTCGGATGACAAGAGCCTAAATCCACTAATAGACCCTAATTCCTTAGGTGGCCTAGATTAGTGAATTCGCATTAAGATTAGGGATCATGCGATTGCTAATAAACCTAGTTCCATTCCTAGATACCAGATTTACTAGGTGATTAATTTCAGTTCCGGTTCTAATACAAATTTTCCAATTGCATATCAAAACACTAATCAAGTCATGGGGGTGCTAGCCACAACAAGCATTAAGCACAGAAAATCAATCACTCAATAAAGAAATAGAAACCATATTACAAGATTCAAGTCATATACATGAGAATTCAGAAATAGCTACCCTAACCCCAACAATGGGAGTTTAGCTACACATCATCAATGAGAAAGGTAAAAGAAAAGATACTAAGATGAAGGAAGGGAAGCACTCCATGGAAGGATGCACCCAGCCACCACAGCAGCAGAAATGGCGTTTCCTAGGGTTTCTTGGCCGCCTCCTTTTCTCCCAATCCAATCTCCCTTCAATTCTGCTCTAAAACAACTTATAACAGGGGTTCTGGGTTTCGCACGCTCGCGGGGCGAGACATAGATCACGAGGCGAATATTAAAAATCAGGTCTTCAGAGAATTGATCACTCGCGAGGCGAGAGTGTATCGCGAGGCGAAACCGAAAGGTCCTTCTCAAATACACCCGTGATAAGTATCAGGGCCTGGGCGTGATGGCTTCTGGTCCTCAGTCTCGCGAGGCGAGACACGGTTCGCGAGGCGACACAGAATTGGTTGCATTCTCTGGCACAGTCAGCTTTCAGGTTCGCGTGCCGAGGTATGATTCGCGTGGCGAGACAGAAAGGCTGACTGTTGCTGTTTCTGGTTGTCTTCAGTCTCACGAGGCGAGTAACCTCTCGCTGGGCGAGCATTCCCAGAATTGCATTCTCCACTGTTTCTTCATTCCCTTGACTCTAGGTTAACCAGATTTGTCATTGATTCCTGCAAAACTACACCAAGAAACCGCTTCACCCATTCCAAGGGAAATTCTAACAAAAATCAAATAAAGAATGCCTAATCTATATGAAAAATGCATGCAAAAGTACATAGGAAACATGATGTAAAATCACACTATCAGGGAGGGGGGAGAGGAAGGAGAGGATAGCTTGGACCAAGCTGGTTGCAAAATTTAATGTCAATGAAAAATATTGGGTGAAGTCGATGTATGCTATCAAAGAAAAATGGGCAGCATGTCATATGAATGAAGCATTCAAACCTAGGAATGTGAAGTGTAGCATCCTTGACTGCTCTATGGATTGATGATTGACACCACAGACCAACACGGGTCTTTGGCTCCCGAAAAGAAGATGCATCTTGTTTTTATAGGTAGTACCAATCAATTCATATAAATCATCCTCAACTATATAGTCTCATACATACGCTATCTCAGGATCCCTCTCATTCTGGTGTGTCATCGGTTCATTCACGTGTCCCTCCGCTTATAAGCCTACCAGGAGCCGCTCCTTGTTCCTGCCTTCTTGCACCGGTGACCACTCCCTGCCCTAGCCAGCCCCAGGTGTCACATGCCCACCAGCTTCCGCTTGGTTCATCCACGGACCACACCGTACTGGGAGAGGTGCCGCTCTAATACAATTTTTAACATCCTTGGCTGCTCTATGGATTGACGACTGACCCCACAGCGCAACACGGGTCTTTTCAGCGTGTCTTGTCCTCACTCACATGCTTCATGGGAAAACTTCACAGGAGGTCACCCATCCCAGAATTGCTCCAAGTAAAACACGCTTAACTATGAAGTTCTTAAGTGATGGGCTCCTGAAAAGAAGATGCATCTTGTTTTTATAGGTAGTACCCATCAATTCATATAATTCATCCTCAACTGTATAGTCTCATACCTGCACTGTCTCAGGATCCCTCTCATTCTGGTGTATCATCGGTTCATTCACGTGTCCCTCCGCCTGGAGGCCTGCCAGGAGCCGCTCCTTGTCCATGCCTTCTTGCACCAACGACCACTCCCCGCCCTCGTCAGCCCCGGGTGTCACATGAAGCACTCAACTTAGTGAAAGTTTAAACTTAGATTTGAAGGCCTGCATGAGATCGGACGTCAATGTCATCCAATTCTTCTAACACTTTGAGAGAGTTGTTGTGGAGAAGTGATATAATGAGTTATTCTATGAATATGAGTCTCGACATAAACTACCAAAATTGAGATATAACCATTCACCAATTCTATTGCAACTCGCACAGGTATACACGCCTACAATAACTGACATATCACATGATGAGTTTGCCTTATTTTTAGTTACTTGCATCGACAAAGAAATGTATCTCAAATTCCATTTGAATATGTTATCACCTTGGTCAGTGAGGAAGGAGAGTGGAGAGTTCTATTTGATCCTGTACAATCCTCCATATCATGCAGTTGTAGAATGTTTAAGACTTTCGGATTCGTTGCCATGCGTTGAAGGCCTTTGAGGCAAATGATGTTAAACTTGTTCCCGAGCAATACATCCTAAAGAGGTGGACAAGAGATGCACACAGTATAACATCCTAAAATTTAAATATAGTTTTTTTAAAAAAGCAAATTATGCTATTAGGAAGTTTAGTATATAAAAGGATTAATTTATTAGAATTTTTAGTAATTATAAAAGAATATAAAATTAGATAATATTTTGATAAAATAATAATAATAATAAGTAAATGAAAAAAAAGATCTAGAAGAGTTGGCTTTTAGCCAAGAACAACTCACGAGAGTTGTAAGGTAAGGTCCCAGCCAGAATTCCAAATGGAATTCTAGAAAAGAAAGGTAGACCATTAGGTGATTTAAATAAAATAAAAAAACTTTAAAATCCAGTAACGTGAAAGCCATCACTTCATGGCCTTAGAACGTTTCATGCGGTACAAAGAAAAAGGGGGTCCCACTCTTTTATTTATTACAAGTTAGAAATAGAAAACCAAGGTGAGAGATACTTAGAGCCGCACTGATACTTAGCGCCGCACTGTGGAAAATAAGGAAAAGGAGTGTTGATAGTAGAATTGCACATCGAGTAAGGAGCCACACAGATGAAAAAATATTGGAGAATGCAAGAAATATTTTTGGTGAAGCATATGTTTTTATTATAGATAATTTTTTAGAGCTTTTGGAGCTACCCTTTTCTTAAACTCTCATGATATAAATTTTGAAGGGTTCGAGTATAAAATTAAAGACTAATTATTTGGGGTTTTATTCTTAAAATTAAATTGAGATTTTATTAGTGATTAATTATTATGAGATTGAATATTTACATGGAGAGTGATATGATTATTATTATTTGGTATGTCTTTTTTTTATGTGATGCTTTAATGTTGTTTGACATGAACTTGATGAATAATAATGCATGTGACATGATGTTATGTATTGAGTTTATTTTGGGATGACTGTTTGGTAATAATCGTTTGATATACCTCCTTCGAGGAGACAGCGCCTAATGCGAGGCGATGACAAATGACCTCCTACATGGAGAAGGCAATGTTGGACATTGCAAGGTTGTGGTACTTCCTTTATAGAGATTGAAAAGGGCCTAACTCGTAGCGATGACAGATTGGCCTAATGCGAGACAATGGCAAAGGGACTCCTACAAAGAGAAGGCAATGAGATGTCACTGAACTCATATGTTTGTTTTGTTGATATTATTATGTGCCGTGGTTTGTTTATGTTATTATTTGAAATTCATTGAGATTATATATTTTAAAAATGGAGGATTACCATGGTTGTTTTTCCGGTTACCACGCCGGCTGAAAGCAATATTTTTTCGAAAACATTTTAGAACTGTATTTACTTACTGGCGTTTTGAGAAAGTCTTGAAGATATTCACTACAAAAAAAAAAGGTTATTTAGCCATCGAAAATAGTGACCGAATTTGTTGGTTGTTGTTTGCGACCGAAACAGCGACTGATTGTAGGATCTAAATCAAACACTGATTAGAGTTGATACTGCGAGCGAAATAGCGACCGAAATAGAGCGTAGCAGAGTTATCGGTCTCTATTTCGGTCGCAAAATAAAGGAAAGTAAATGTCAAAACTTGCTGACTTTTTAGCGACCGAAATGGCGACCGAGTTAAATGGAACGGTTAAATTTTATTTATCTTTGGGACCGATATTAAATCGGTCGCTAAACGACACGTAAAAAATTAAAATCGAGCGTGTTAGCGACCGAATTTTAAATCGGTCGCTAAATTTATGAATTCAAATTTCAAATTAACCCATTTAACGACCGATTTAGCGACCGAATTATTCGGTCGCTAAAAATAAAATCCCTAAAACCAGTACAGCCCCCTTTCTTCCTCACTCGCCCGAATCTCTCCTTCTCTCTCACCGTTTCTCTCTTGGTCTCGCGAGCTCCGGCCACCACAAGACTCCTCGAGCCACCACCGTCGTCCCCTCTCCTCCGATAAGCTCTTATCTTCTCCGTCTCTCTCCATCCCCCTCTCTCTCTGTCTCATTCTGTCTCTCTCTCTCTCCAATTCTCAGGTTCTCTTTCATCCTATCCTCCGACCACCACCACCACCACCATCCTCCTCTTCCATAGGTAAGCTCTCTTCTTCTCTCCTCTATCTCTCTCTGTCTCGCGTGCTCTCTCTTGCTCGGTTCTCTCTCTCTGTGTCTAAGTTTCTCTCTATGTCTCTCTCAGGTGCTGCCACCTCCTCCTCCGACCACCACCACCATCTCAAGGGGCTCTGTTCATGCGGCCACCACCCCCACAGTCTCCTCTGATCAGTATGAAACATAATTATTGATTGATTTATTGATTGTATGACACTTCATAACTTTTCTAGACTATATGGGGGGTATTTTACTGCTATTGTAAACCCTCTTTGAATGTATTTTTTATTTCATTTTGACTGAAACTCGGTACTGTGAATATAGTTGCTTGAAAATGTACTTGACTGAATACTTGACTGAAAATGTACAGTTTTGATGATTGAAGCTGTTAAGCATTGAAAATTAGATTTTATGTTCTGTTACTTACTAAACTGTTTGGTATTGATCAAATGGGTAAAGTTTCTGGGGATTATTGTCTTGTTTAAACAGTATGATAGGTGTTGAGGGTAATGATAGCAAGGTGTTTGATGAAAAGCCTGAATTACCATGATTTGTAAAGTATATATTTTTGCTAGGTGGTGCAGGTGCTGATTGGTTTTTAATTGTACTTTAAAATTGCTTGCTTTATGACTACTTGAGTTCTGGTATTTTAGTGTTTATAGGATCATTATACTTCTGCCACCTTTTCGCATATATCCAATTGGTTCTAATCTGGTTTTGTTTCTACTTTTTAAATCCCTCTTTTGGTGTAGCTAAAGGTAAATAATATTTTTGTGATGTTAAAAATGAAAATAATTTAACTGAATGATCATTGTTTTAATTTGATTGACCTTTTATGATATTTATGCTATGGTTATTGCCTAAGAGGATTTTTGATTTCGCAAGTCATCTTGGTGAACATGCTATGCTGGTTTGTCTCATGTGCATTGCTCCATTTTACCACTTTTCTTTTTATTACTTCTTTTATTTTACCTCTCTGTTTAGGGTTCCTGCACTATCAGTTCCCCACACTCTCTTCCCTTCCATTCACGCCACCTGCACACAACACACTTTGGGCACACGTATATAAGTTGTTGAAGTACATAACATACCTTTTTTTTATTGCTTTGCCACTAAAACAATGCCCGACTTAAACAAGCTATGGTACTAATATGTAATGAAAATGTTTTGTTTATACTTTCATGAGTGGCAAGTGTGCAAGTAGGTTAATGATTTCCAAGTTTATACTTTTATCACAAGAGCCTTTGTTGATGTTATTATTTTTTCTTACAGTTTTCTTTGTCTATTGACAACCGCTCTAGTCGTCACCCGTTTTCACTATTTGCTTGGAGTTGAGGTAGGTCAAATACTATATCTTTTTCTTTGTTGCTAGTGGTTCTTGAAGACTTTGAATTGATTTGTTGATTATTAGTGAAGAGCTGAGCTCAATAGGATTCTGGTTGTGTGCTGGTAGATTAGAAATGATGCATGTGGTTGCAATTGAATATGTTGTTTGTTAGTGGAGAGCTGAGCTCAATAGGATGCTGGTTGTGTGCTGGTAGATTAAAATTGATGCATGTGGTTGCAAACTTTATATGTTGTTTGTTAGTGGAGAGCAGAGCTCAATAGGATGGATGTGTCAATTCTATGCCTTGATTGCCATTTTTATGTCCTTATTAACGTTTTTGTCGCTAAAATTGTGCTCTGTATATAGAGTTAAATTTGTATCTTCTGTTATGGTTAATGAGTTAGAATAGCCTTAGTGGAGAGCAGAGCTCAATAGGATGTGATCCTGTCAAAAAGGCGGGATGCTTGTTGTGTGTTGCTAATTTTGAAGTTATGCATGCATGTGTTTGACAATTATGTGTTACTTGTTAGTGGAGAGCGGAGCTCAATAGGATGTTTGCTACTATATTTTATCTAAGTTTGTATTGAATTATGCTTCAATATATATTTGTTGAAGTATGCTGCAATCCTTATAAGTCAGTGGTTTTATTTTCTGCTAGAGTTAATTATTAAGTTACGGAAGCCTTAGTTTCCTATTTGAGATTCAATATTAATGAGCATGCGTACCTTCTCAGGGCACGCATGCTCATTGTATTGAATCTTGAATTGTCCAAGTGGGAAAGTTTGGGAAAAAACCTTTTTCACACTCGTACAATAGTCATTTCAATGTTCAAATGCCTTGTATACTTGTTGAAATCTCAGTCTAATGCATTTCCTTTTGTTATCCTGGTTCATACTTGATCGCGGTGATTCTCACCATGCTCGAGTCGTGTACTTGGAGACCGATGGGAAATGCTGCCAAAATTTTGTCAAGTATAAGGTATTTGAATATGGGAATAACTATTATTAGCTGAGTGTGGTAAAGGTTTCTTCTCGAATGGGATAGGTTCATACCTTATCATAAGAACGAGATTGATGGAGTTATTGGAATGCACCATAATATATAAGTGTTATTGTAGGATTGGTCAGGCTATTTAATTGCCAGCAATGGATATTCCGGAGAATCGGAAATGGATGTATCGTAGGTTGGATCGGAATAAACGTCTTAGGGAAGAGTATAGAGTTGGAGTGGGTGAGTTTATAGAGTTTATTGTTAGCCAAGAGAGATTTATACAGCTGGGCGGTGATCATTTGCGGTGTCCTTGGAAAAGATGCAAGTGTCAATCTTTCAAAAGCGTGGATGGAGTTGTAGCCGATCTTTGTGAGAAGGGCTTCATGCCTGATTACTATTGGTGGAGTAACCATGGTGAGACGTTGCCTGATTTAAACCCGATTGTGTTTGAAGGTTCGTACTATGGAAGTGGTGACCGGAGGGAAGAATTGAATCCATACGAGCAGATGATAATGGATCATGCTGGACCATCGGTTGGTGTTGTACTATAAGAAGATGTGTAACATCCTAAAATTCTAACAGAATTAATTTAAAAAATAAATAAATAAATAATAATAATAATAATAATAATAATAATATTAAGTTATTAAAAAGTATAGTGCAAATAAAATATAAATAAGAGATTTAGTGTAAAAGAGTGATAGTATAAGGATTTAATGAAATTTATTAACTATTATAAAGGATGCAAAATTATATATATATATATATATATATATATGTATGTATGTATGTATGTATGTATGTATATGAAAAAAAAGGGATACTTGGGCGTTAAGCCCAAGCATGCTTTTAGCTAAATAGAATTTTCAAAACCTAAAAAATCCGGACGCCGTGCCTGCTGCTACGCATATATATATAAAGGAAACGCCAAACGCGTAAGGCCCAGATAGCCTTTAGTACTTTGGATTTTGCCAAAAACCAAAAACAAAAAAAAAAGAATCATAAAACCAAAAAGAATATATATGTTATTGTGCGAATGCACTATACCCATATATAATTACGATAGTCACTGTGCCACACAGTATAGCGATTTCAATTCCGTTCTTCCTTGCCAGTACAACCGTAACAACACAGATCCAAGAACGCCACCAAATGGGAGAAGAATTTTTAGGGAACCACAAATCCTTATCATAAATAATTTTTAGAGCACATTGGAGGTCTTCAAGAGGTGAGCAACAATATCTTTTCATAACCCTTTCTATGGTACACGTGTTTGTTGTGTTGAGCGATTTATCTATGAATCTGAGAGATTTTAATTGAATGATGCATGTTATTAATATACTAATTTTCTTTTAAAAATTAGGAGTTTTGAATTAAAATAAAAAATATTAAATTGGGTATTTATTCTTGTTATTGATGGCATGGAATATGTGACTGGTATTTGTATTCGTTGAATGACGTGTTTATTGGTGTATGTTATGTCATGTGAGTTTATTTGACATGCATGATAAGATCTATTATTTAATTTTTGGTAAATTAATTATTACACGTATGAGACATGAAATTGTGTCTTATGATGAATTGTATGATGTTTGCCGTAATACCACCTATGATAGGGATATCGAAAAGTAATACCATCGTAATGGGGTATCGAAAGTAACATCCCCATATAATTGGGATGTCGAAAATAAGTAATACTACCTAAAAAGGAGTATCAAAAGTAATACCGCCACAGGTTGGGGTGTCGAAAAAGGAAAAATACCACCATGTGCACATGGGAGGTATCGAAATGGAAATGTCCCCGACAGGAGGGTGACATCGAAACACTCCTCGTGAGTAGGGGTGGGCAATGGGACGTCATTGTCGTGTGATGTGTGAATATATGGCATGCCAGCAAGAGGCCAATTTAATTAGGAGGTCTTCGGACCGCTTGGATTAAATTAGAATTTATCTGGTATATGGAATGTGATGTATTGAGATGAGATTATTATTAATATTGAAAGTATTTTCTATTATATATATTATTTTGAAGAATTAACGGGTGCCATGGATAGTTTTTTCGGTTACCGCACCGACTGAGAACAATGCTATTTTCGAAAATGTTTTTATAAAACTGTATTGTTAATCACTGGGATTTTATATCTCATTATTAAGTATTGTTTTCAGAGCACGAGGAGGACATCATTGAAACTGAAGAGGCGTGGTGGATTTTGTTAGTTATTCTTTCTAGTTTGGTCAGTACTTTCATAAATAAGGAGCCGTATGTGGCTAGACGCATTTATTTATCGCTGGGATTGTAATTAGACGCCCGGTTCTGAGGCTTTTGATTTTGATTTTTATTTATACCTATATTCATTACATGGATAACTTAATACTATATTATTTAATATGAGGCATTTTCAGACTTTAATATTTTTTCCTAATTTTTCTTTATGAGTTATATGTTTTAATTAAATGTTTTAAAGGATATTTTATTGATTTTATCTTGGGATTACTAATGTAACAAAGGGCGTTACATTTATGGTATCAGAGCAGTTCGATTCTAAATCGGACTGTGGTAGTGGGGCTTTTTCAAAAAAAAAAAAACTTGGGCGCATAGGATGCTTGTTAGAGTTATAATTCTGCATTCTATTCTTTTGGATATTGGACTTGATCAACCCACTGTTTAATTGGTGGTATGCAGATTATGGCAGCGAACAGGCAAGGGAGAAATGATGCGTTTGCGGCAATTTTGGCTCGAATGGCCAGAGTTATGCAGGAGCAGACGGAGATTCTCCGTCAGATGAGGGATAAGGGGGACGTGCTTAACGTGGTACCGGTTGCAGCTTCAGATCCACAGTACAGGGGCCTGTCAGAGTTCAGGAATAATAATCCGCCAGCCTTTCAAGGGACCACCGATCCTAGTGAGGCATAGGAATGGTTACTGAAATTAGAGAAGATCTTCCGGGCCATGGGGTGCTCTGATGCTCAGAAGGTGGATTTTGCCACCTATATGTTAGAGTCGGATGCGGAGCACTGGTGGAACTGTGCCAGGGGCGGGTTGCTTGTTTCAGGCGCCCCTATCATGTGGGACAGATTCAAGGAAGTATTTCTGGAGAAGTACTTTTCGCACAGTGTCCAGATACAGAAAGAGATGGAGTTTCTACATCTTCGTCAGGGGAGTATGACGGTGGCGGAATATGTGGCCAAGTTTGAGAGGCTTGCAAGGTTCTCCGTACAGGTGAGGGATAATCCTGATGGTCCATGGAAAGCAATTAAGTTCGAGTAGGGTTTGAAACCAGAGCTGCAGAGCCTCATTGGGCTCCTAGAGATTTGAGACTACCCCACTTTAGTGAATAAGTGTAGGGTGGCGGAGCAGAATATGCAAGCGGTGCTGACTGAGAGGTCGAAGGAGAAGAGCTCCAGTGACGGCAAGAGGTTCCATGGGAAAGGGGGTGATTTCCAAAAGAGCCTACGACCTATGCCTACAATCACGAAGGGTAAGCAGGTTCAAGGTGCTCAAGGTGAGAAGGGGACTGCATGTTACAAGTGTGGGTGGCAACATGGAGATCGTGTGTGCCCCGCGGCACAAACCACTTACCACAAATGCGGGAAGATGGGACACTTTGCTAGGATGTGCAAGTCAGGAGGACAATCTCAAACCAGATCATTGAACCACGGAAGGGTCTTTACCATTCAAGGAGAGGAGGTGAAGGAGTCCGACGGTTTGATCCAAGTTAAGGGCTTTATTAGAGGTCATGATGTTATCATATTGTTCGATTCGGGAGCAACACATTCATTCATTTCATTTAAATGTGCTCAATTCCTAGAGTTACCTGTTACTAAACTGTCATATGATTTGTGTGTCTCTACTCCTGCTAAAGATAGATTGATTACTTCTTCTGTCTGCCTGCAATGTCCCTTATTGTTTCAAGACCTGACTTATATTGTTGATTTGATATGTTTACCTATGTCTGGTCTGGATATTATTTTGGGCATGGACTGGTTGTCTCGTAATAATGTTGTTATTGATTGTGCTAGTCGAACTATTTCTTTCATTCCACAATCCATGTCTGTTGACTCTCCTAGGACAAAACATCTTATCTCTGCTGCCTCATGTCATAAGTGCTTATTTGAGGGAGCTCAGGGATATATACTTATCTTTTATGCTAAGATAGAGGCTGAAAGTGATATAGCGGCGTTGCCTATTGTGTGTGAGTTCCCAGATGTGTTTCCTAAGGATTTCTAGTTTACCTCCAGATAGAGAGATTGAGTTTACCATAGATCTAGTACCTGGGAGTGGACCTGTATCAGTAGCACCCTATAGGATGGCACCTCTAGAGTTGAGCGAGCTCAAGAAACAGATAGAGGATATGTTACAAAAGGGGTTCATTAGGCCTAGTGTGTCACCTTGGGGAGCACCGGTACTCCTAGTGAAGAAAAAGGATGGGAGTATGAGGTTGTGTGTTGATTATAGGCAACTGAATAAGGTAACCATCAAGAACAAATATCCCTTGCCTAGGATAGATGATCTCTTAGATCAGTTAAGGGGAGCGTCAGTGTTTTCCAAAATAGATCTAAGATCGGGATACCATCAAATTAGAGTTAGAAGCGAGGACATCCCAAGACAGCCTTCAGGACAAGGTATGGGCACTATGAGTATGTAGTGATGCCCTTTGGAGTGACCAACGCCCCAGCCGTTTTCATGGACTACATGAATCGGATCTTTAGGACCTTTTTGGACAGGTTTGTGGTGGTGTTCATAGATGATATTTTAATATACTCTAGGACACCAGAAGAACATGGAGAACACTTAAAATTGGTGTTGCAGATCTTGAGGGGCGAGCGTCTTTATGCCAAACCAGAGAAGTGTGAGTTTTGGCTAGACGAGGTAAAGTTTTTAGGACACACAATCTCAAAGGATGGTGTAGCGGTTGATTCCTCTAAAGTTGATGCGGTGTTGGGATGGGAACAACCGAAGACGGTAACCGAAGTGAGAAGTTTCTTAGGCTTAGATGGTTACTATAGGAAGTTCATAGAGGGGTTCTCTAGATTAGCCTTACCTTTGACCCAGTTGACTAGAAAAGGGAAACCTTTTGTGTGGGACCAGGAGTGTGAGGACGGGTTCCAAGAGCTTAAGAGGAGATTGGTGTCATCACCAGTCTTAACTATACTGGACCCCTTAGTGAGTTTTGTGGTATACTGCGATGCATCCAAGAATGGCTTGGGATGTGTATTAATGCAGGAGGGCAAGGTGGTAGCATATGCCTCTAGGCAGCTTAGGCCACATGAGGGGAATTACCCTACCCATGACCTAGAGCTAGCAGTTGTGGTTTTTGCCCTTAAGATTTGGAGGCATTACCTTTATGGGGCAACGTTTTAAGTTTTTAATGATCATAAAAGCCTTAAATATATGTTCGACCAGAAGGAGTTGAACATGAGACAACGAAGGTGGATGGAGTTCCTTAAGGACTATGACTTCGAGTTGAAATACCATCCGGGAAAGGCCAATGTGGTGGCAGATGCTTTGAGTAGGAAGTCCCTACACGTGTCAAGCTTGATGGTGCAAGAGCTAAACCTGATGTAAGAGTTTAAGGACATGAATCTGGAAGTGTTGGATGTGACCTTAAACGTCTTAAGTTTGAAGCTGAATAGGTTGGAAATTAATAGTGACCTTAGAGATGAGGTTAGGTGGGAACACTACTAGAAATCCATCTTTTTTGGACAGAATTTCAGACGGATTTCGGATGAAAATTGGACAAATTTCGGACGGATAATTCATTTCGGACGGAATGGCACCCGTCTGAAAAAGCCTCATGGGAAATTATAAAATCCGTCCCAAATTCTGTCCGAAAATATTTACAGACGGATTGCGGACGGAATATGGACAACGTGGAAATCCGGATTTTGGTTATTGTTAGGACGAATTTCGGACAGATTTATTTTTGTTTTCCAACGGATTTGGGACGGATGTTGTGATTTTGTTGGTTATTGTTCGGACGGATTTCGGACATATTTATTTTTGTTTTCCAACGGATTTGGGACGGATTTCCCACGGAAGAATGAAAAGTCAGAATCCATCACGACCAGGCCGTGATGCCCATCACAGCTGTGACATGTCAACTGAGCCAGACCCCTTCTAGGCAGAATCTGTCACGGCCAGGCTGTGATACCCATCACAGCCGTGACAGACCATTTAGTGAAGCAACGTTCAAGGCAGAAGTTGTCACGGCCAGGCCGTGATGCCCATCACGGCCGTGACGTGCATTCTATGGATGATTTTTGAAAAGCCCTATGTCCAAAGGGGATAGGAATCATCAAACATCAAACATTTTTGAAAAACATACTACTATTATGCTTTAGCATCAAACATCAACTTAGCCTTAGAACAAGCTACAAACAATGGACGGCTAACAAATACAAAAATAGTATATAAATCCCATTTAAGTATTTCCCAATGCGGACCTATATATAAAAGAGGATCAGGAACAACATCTCAAAAACTGTATTTAAACACTTAATGGAAGTCAAAAATTGGGGTTTAGAAACACAATTGGTCAAAGAAGGATGAAATCTCAAAAACTGTATTTAAACATCTATATGGTCCTTTAACTTTTCAGGTGCAAACAGGAACCACAAGAAGTCTCATTGTGCTCAAGCCTGCCTCCATGTCTTTGCAAGGGATTTTCAATCTGCGCAAATGAACATTCAACAGAAATCAGATATCAAGAACTAAAAGCTAAAAGCAAAATAAAGAACTAAAAGCTAGATGCCAAAAACTAAAAGCAAAATAAAGTGAAACACCAAAGCCTAAAAATAAGGAGGTTGCAACCAGCCAAAAACTGCTGCATGTACAACATTAGTGTAACACCCCCCTTGGGCATTATTTTGTAACCACGTGCGGAAATAAAATTAAAAGGATAGTTTGCTGGTTGCGTTCGAAAAATAATTTATATAAATACATAAACGTCTGAAATTGGGTATAAAAATTTGGCACGACTCCATACAGCATAGTATAATCATGCTTTCACAGAAAACATTAAAAACCACATAACAGTCATATAACAACTTAATTTAACACCACACATCACAACAGATAAACTCAAATACAACGCACAAATAGTATGCAGTTACCGAAAATCCTTCAGGCAGTCTCCCCTTACCTTTGAAGACAAGTAAAGGATCCTCGTCTTAATGCTCACGTTAGCTCCAAGAGTGTAACTATCTACTCCATCAAGCAAGCATAGCCGTGTCAAACGTCTCAGAGAGGGAATCCCACAACGCGTAACAACCAGAAATCAAGAAATCAATTACACATGATCAAATACACATTCTAATTTGATCTAAACACTTTATCTTATTACCAAACAAGGTTATTTTCGAAGAAAATCATGTTTGGAGCTTACGCTTCACAATACCCTTTGAGGAAACTTTGTTTTGATTAAAGGATCATGAAAATGAACTTAGGAATCATCAATTAAGAGTCCTAATTGCACTAAATCAAAATAATTTCACAAAAACAGAATCAAATTCAAATAAAATCAAATTGGGGTTTAGGGCTCCTAAATACAATTTGGGGAAAACTCATTTTAACTAAAGAATCATGAAATTAGTTCAAGAAATCACTAATTCAACAATTCAATTGATTAAAACATAATTAATTTCATGTTTAACAACTGAAATTAAAGTAAATTTGGGTTAGGGTTTCAAAATCAATTTAGGGGTTTTGAATCTAGAAGAGATTAGGGGTAAACACTTACCCAAGATGAAGGAAAAGGCACTGCGACGACGGCCCAAGGTGGTGGTGACGGTGGACGGCGCGACAGTAGGGGAGGAGAACGGCAACATGTTTTCTGTACAGCCACCAAAATCCAAAAGAAACAAGAGTTAAGCTTCAAAGGAAGAGAAAAGAAGGATCAACAACCCAAACTATGGTGGAAACACCATAAACGGCGACTAGAAGAGCTCACCGTGGCAGTGACAGCAGCGAACTGAGGCGTGCTTGAACAGAACGCGTAGGAGGAGAACATAAGCACGCAGCCTACCCCTTGCTCTGAGCGGTGGCCGGACGTTGGCCTCCCTAGTGGCAGCGGGAACCAGACAGGAAGGAAGAGGGAGGAGCTGAGTTTGGGGGGAGAAGAAGTGGGGAAGAAGAAGGGAGAAAGGAGAAGCAGAGAAAGAAAAGAGAAAGTGTGAGAGAGAGAGAGAAATGAGAAAGTTAGGTTTTTAAGTTAATTATTTAGTAATATGTACAAAATGAGTGATAAATATTAAGCCTAAAATAATCATGTTTTTACTTTTTTTGGAATCTAAAAATAAATATTGATAAATATATGATTTCGAAATTCAAATTAGAGTAAAGATTAATAGTTGAATTGATCAACTAAGAAAATACTCAGTCCAAAATTTAATCTCCGATAAATGTCAAACTAGTTTATTTTCAACTCTAAAATTAAATAGAATGAAAATATGAAAATGTTTTTCTCTTAATCTTATTATTTAAAATATTTTTCTGTACTGGTAATAATAGTGACAATAATGTAACTTGTTGTCTAGTAAGCGTGCATTTACTGAAATAAGTCAGTGCTAACGCACCCAATAAAATAATTTGAAGAGAGTAATTTAATTACTCAAACTAAACCACATAACAAAATTAACATAAACATCCAAATAAAATAATTAATCATATGTGTAAAAACTAGGGTGTTACAATTAGCAGAGAAACAACATCATCCCATTTTCATTTCATTTATATCCCTTTCCTTTTGTTTTGTTTTGTTTTTTTGCAGCACCTATCTTCAAACTTCAATAACCCTACTTTGTTTTTCTTATTCCTATATCTCTCTCTAACTCATTCTCACTTTCTCTCTCTGCATAGAATAGCAATTAGCAAACAAAATGAAAGAAACTTGGAAACTTCACCCATCCACCCATCAAACAGGACATATGTTTTCCTAGATCTTGCATCAGTCCATGAGTAATTGCAACACTCATTACATGTAATTGAAAATAAACAAACAAGTAAAGGATCCTCGTCTTAATGCTCACGTTAGCTCCAAGAGTGTAATTATCTACTCCATCAAGCAAGCATAGCCGTGTCAAACGTCTCAGAGAGGGAATCAAACAACGCGCAACAATAAGAAATCAAGAAATCAATTACGCATGACCAAACACACATTCTAATTTGATCTAAACACTTAATCTTATTACCAAACAAGGTTATTTTCAAAGAAAATCATGTTTGGAGCTTACGCTTCACAATACCCTTTGAGGAAACTTTGTTTTGATTAAAGGATCATGAAAGAGAACTTGGGAATCATCAATTAAGAGTCCTAATTGCACTAAATCATAATTAATTTCACTAAAACATAACCAACTTCAAATAAAATCAAATTGGGGTTTAGGGCTCCTAAATACAATTTGGGGAAAACTCATTTTAACTAAAGAATAATGAAATTGAAGAGAGTAATTTAATTACTCAAACTAAACCGGTACGAATTGCTTTAATAGGGATTGATTTCATTTTATTAGTGTAAATATGTTTTTTAATTTTTTTTTCATAAATCTTGTTTACTTTTAAATTTATTAAGATCAAATATTTTAATCATATTTATAAGATAAATTATTTAATCTTTTTTCAAGGAAAATATAAAAAATAACAAATTCCGTGTGAAATCCGTCCGAAATTTTCAGACGGATGTAAGATAAATCAAGGAAAACATAAAAAATAACAAATTCCGTGTGAAATCCATCCGAAATTTTCGGACGGATTTCAGACAGATGTAAGAAATATAAAAAATAACACAATCCTTGTGAAATCCGTCCGAAATTTTCGGACGGATTTCACACGGATGTAAGATAAATCAAGGAAAATATAAAAAATAACAAATTCCGTGTGAAATCCGTCCGAAATTTTTGGACGGATTTCAGACGGATGTAAGAAATATAAAAAATAATACAATCCGTGTGAAATCCGTCCGAAATTTTTGGATGGATTTCAGACGGATGTAAGATAAATCAAGGAAAATATAAAAAAAAACAAATCTGTGTGAAATCCGTCCGAAATTTTCGGACGGATTTCAGACGGATGTAAGATAAATCAAGGAAAATATAAAAAATAACACAATCCGTGTGAAATCCGTGTGAAATCCGTCCGAAATTTCGGACGGATTTCAGACGGATCAAGGAAAATATAAAAAATAACACAATCCGTCTGAAATCCGTCCGAAATTTTCGGACGGATTTCAGACGGATCAAGGAAAATATAAATCTGAAATCCGTCCGAAATTTTCGGACGGATTTCAGACGGATCAAGGAAAATATAAAAAATAGCACAATCCGTCTGAAATCCGTCCGAAGTTGCGGACGGATTTCAGACGGGTCAAGGAAAATATAAAAAATAACACAATCCGTCTGAAATCCGTCCGAAATTTTCGGAAAATTTCAGACGGAAACATTTCCGTCCGAAAATTCATGTTTTCTAGTAGTGGAACAACTTTTAGACCAAGAGTTGCAGTCTCGGTTGGGACAAGAGGGTTATGAGTTGTCTGTTGATGGACTAGTGAAGTTTAAGAATAGGATCGTTGTTCCTAGGGAGGGGAGCCTTAGAGAGAAGATATTAGAGGAAGCTCATAAGGGAAAGTTTACCATACATCCTGGAGTAACTAAGATGTACCAAGACCTTAAGAGGATGTATTGGCGGCCAGGAATGAAAAAGGATGTGGCTAGCTTCGTAACCAGGTGTTTAGTGTGCCAAAAGGTTAAGATAGAACATGAGAAGCCTTCGGGGTTGTTGCAGTCCTTGGAGATTCCAGAATGGAAGTGGGAGAGAATTTCTATGGACTTTGTGATGGGGTTACCTAAGACACGTTTGGGCTTAGACGCCATTTGGGTGATAGTGGATAGGTTGACTAAGTCTGCCCACTTCTTGCCAATTAAGGCAACCTATAGCTTAGACAAGTTGGCATACCTCTATATCAAGGAAATAGTCAAGCTTCATGGGATACCCATATCTATAGTGTCAGATAGAGACCCGAGGTTTACCTCTAGATTTTGGAGAGCTTTTCAGCAAGCCCTTGGGACTAAGTTGAACCTTAGCACGGCCTATCATCCCTAAACGGATGGTCAGTCAGAGCGGACCATTCATACCCTTGAGGACATGCTTAGAGCGTGTGTCTTGGATGAAGGAGGGAGTTAGGATAGATTCCTACCTCTCATCGAGTTTACGTATAACCATAGTTATCACGCTAGTATAGGCATGGCACCCTATGAGGCCCTATATGGGAGGAAGTGTAGGAGTGTAGGTCCTCCCCTTTATGTTGGGGTGAGGTAGGTGAGAAAACCTTGATAGGACCCGAATTGGTCCAGGAAACCTCCGAGAGAATCACAATGATTAGGGAGAGGATGCGCACGGCGCAAAGTAGACAAAAGAGCTATGCCGACAAAAGGAGAAAGCCTCTAGAATTCCAGGAAAGTGAGCATGTATTTTTGAGAGTCACTCCTGAGACGGGGGTAGGGAGGTCAATGAAAGTCCGCAAGCTAAATCCTCGTTTCATGGGACCTTTCCAAATCCTTAAAAGAGTCGGGCATGTTGCTTATCAATTGGCCCTTCCGCCACAGTTGGCAAACCTTCATGATGTTTTCCATGTGTCGCAACTCAGAAAATATGTGCCTGATGAATCTCATGTGATAGCTCCCGAGTCTGTGCAATTGAAGGGTAATTTGATCTATAAGCCAAAGTCTAGTCAAATCATGGACAAGAGCACTAAGACTCTGAGGAACAAGACAATTCCATTGGTGAAGGTGTTATGGGAAGGATAACTCTTGAGGAAGCCACTTGGGAGATGGAGGAGGACATCGTTCGTCAATACCCAGATTTTATTATCTAAGGTATGGTAACCTTTTAGTTTTGAATATGACATATGTTACAATAGGTGAGTGTGTATGAGATGAATTTGGGGGACGAAATTCTTTAAGGAGGGGAGAAATGTAACATCCTAAAATTCTAACATAATTAATTTAAAATAAATAAATAAATAATAATAAATAATAATAATAATAATAATAATAATAATATTAAGTTATTAAAAAGTATATTGCAAATAAAATATAAATAAGAGATTTTGTGTAAAAAAGTGATAGTATAAGGATTTAATGAAATTTATTAACTATTATAAATGATGCAAAATTATATATATATATATATATATATATATATATATATATATATATATATGAAAAAAAGGGGATACTTGGGCGTTAAGCCCAAGCATGCTTTTAGCTAAATAGAATTTTCAAAACCTAAAAAATCCGGACGTCGTGCCTGCTGCTACTCATATATATATATAAAGGAAATGCCAAACGCGTAAGGCCCAGGTAGCCTTTAGTACTTAGGATTTTGCCAAAAAAAAAAAAAGAATCATAAAACCAAAAAGAATATATATGTTACTGTGCGAATGCACTATACCCATATATAATTACGATAGTCACTGTGCCGCACAGTATAGCGATTTCAATTCCGTTCTTCCTTGCCAGTACAACTGTAACAATACAGATCCAAGAACGCCACCAAATGGGAGAAGAATTTTTAGGGAAGCACAAATCCTTATCATAAATAATTTTTAGAGCACATTGGAGGTCTTCAAGAGGTGAGCAACAATATCTTTTCATAACCCTTTCCATGGTACACGTGTTTGTTGTGTTGAGCGATTTATCTATGAATCTGAGAGATTTTAATTGAATGATGCATGTTATTAATAAACTAATTTTCTTTTAAAAATTAGGAGTTTTGAATTAAAATAAAAATTATTAAATTGGGTATTTATTCTTGTTATTGATGGCATGGAATATGTGACCGGTATTTGTATTCGTTGAATGATGTGCTTATTGGTGTATGTTATGTCATGTGAGTTTATTTGACATGCATGATAAGATCTATTATTTAATTTTTGGTAAATGAATTGTTACACGTATGAGACATGAAATTGTGTCTTATGATGAATTGTATGATGTTTGCCTTAATACCACCTATGATAGGGGTATCGAAAAGTAATACCATCGTAATGGGGTATCGAAAGTAACATCCCCATATAATTGGGATGTCGAAAATAAGTAATGCTACCTAAAAAGGAGTATCGAAAGTAACACCGCCACAGGTTGGGGTGTCGAAAAAGGAGAAATACCACCATGTGCACATGGGAGGTATCGAAATGGAAATGTCCCCGACAGGAGGGTGACATCGAAACACTCCTCGTGAGTAGGGGTGGGCAATGGGACGCCATTGTCGTGTGATGTGTGAATATATGGCATGCCGGCAAGAGGCCAATTTAATTAGGAGGTCTTTGGACCGCTTGGATTAAACTAGAATTTATCTGGTATATGGAATGTGATGTATTGAGATGAGATTATTATTAATATTAAAAGTATTTTCTTTTATATATATTATTTTGAAAAATTAGCGGGTGCCATGGACAGTTTTTCCGGTTACCGCACCGGCTGAGAACAATGTTATTTTCGAAAATGTTTTTATAAAACTGTATTGTAATCACTGGGATTTTATATCTCATTATTAAGTATTGTTTTCAGAGCACGAGGAGGACATCATTGAAACTGAAGAGGCGTGAAGACTTAGTGGATTTTATTAGTTATTCTTTCTAGTTTGGTCAGTACTTTCTTAAATAAGGAGCCGTATGTGGCTAGACGCATTTATTTATCGTTGGGATTGTAATTAGACGCCCGGTTCTGAGGCTTTTGATTTTGATTTTTATTTATACCTATATTCATTACATGGATAACTTAATACTATATTATTTAATACGAGGCATTTTCAGACTTTAATATTTTTTTCTAATTTTTCTTTATGAGATATATGTTTTAATTAAATGTTTTAAAGGATATTTTATTGATTTTATCTTGGGATTACTAATGTAACAAAGGGCGTTACAAGATGGGGGAGAAGATGGTGGAATGGGTTCCCAATACATAGAGGAGAATCCGAATCCCGAAGCTCAAAGATTCTATGATATGCTGAGTGCTGCACGATCTCCACTGTGGGAAGGATGTCGGGAGTACACGGAGTTGTCGATGTGCATGGAATGGTTGAGTATCAAATCTGACTACAATATGCAAGAAGGCTGTTTTAATCGCCACACCAGGTCAGTGTCCAAGGCGTTGCCTGTAGAAAATCGGATGCCTACTAGTTTTTATCATGCCAAGAAGTCTGTGGAAAATTTGGGTTTGGGGTGTTTGAAAATTGATTGTTGCCCGAATGGATGTATGTTGTACTATAAGGATGATTCAGCAGAGAGCATAACATGTTGTCGATTTTGTGGTGAGGATCGGTATAAGACAACCACTAGGATGGGCATTGAGAAGAAGAGGTCGCTAAAAAAGATGTGGTACTTTCTGCTCGTGCCAAGACTTACAAGATTGTACTCTTCGATGGCCACTGCAGCTCACATGAGGTGGCATAGTGAGCATGAGAGGGAGCAAGATGTCTTGTGTCATCCATCTGATGGAGAAGCTTGGAAGCATTTTGATAGGGTTCATATGGCATTTTCTTAGGACCCTCGGAACGTCCGATTGGGGTTATCTACTGATGGATTTAATCCTTTTGAGCAATCTGGAAAAGCATACTCTTGTTGACCGGTTATCCTGACTTCGTACAATCTTCCCCCGGGGATGTGTATGAAGCGGGAGTTTATATTCCTAACAGTCATAATTCTGGGTCCGTCTAATCCAAAAGGTAAGATTGATGTGTACTTGCAGCCGCTGATAGATGAGTTGACGATGCTGTGGAATGATGGTGTGTTGACATATGACGTATCTTTGAGGTAGAATTTCATGATGAAAGCAGCTTTGATGTGGACGATCAACGACTTTCCCGCCTATGGGATGATGTCGGGTTGGATGACCGCGGGGAAGCTTGGATGCCCAATATGTATGGAGCGATCGAAGGCATTCATGCTTAAAAACAGTCAAAAGATCTCATATTTTGATTGTCATCGTCAATTCCTTCTAGAAGATCATCCTTATAGGCAAAACAAGAATGCATTCAAGAAGCGTTGTGCGGAGACAACACCGCCTCCACCACGTTTGACTGGTCCTAATGTATGGCGGAGAGTACATTACTTACCGCTCGTCCATGAATCCCAAGGAGAACATATTCCTGATTTTGGCGTCAACCATATTGGACAAAACAAAGTATATTTTGGAGGTTGCCGTATTGGAGGACGCAGCTACTCCGTCACAACATCGATGTCATGCATACTGAGAGGAATGTGTTTTTGAATGTGTTTGACATAGTGATGGACATCAAGGGGAGGACAAATGATACAAATAAATCTCGATTGGATCTGGCTGAAATTTGTAATCGGAAGGAGCTTGAGTTGCAGGACGGTGGTCGTGGCAGACTTATCAAACCATAGGCAAGTTATACACTAAGCAAAACACATAAGTTGGTCGTCTGTAAGTGGGTTAAAGAACTAAAGTTACCAGATGGGTATGCTTCCAATCTGGATAGATGTGTTGACATTAAGGAAGCAAAGTTACATGGAATGAAGAGTCATGATTGCCACATGTTCATGCAACGGTTGCTTCCAATTGCGTTCGACGCATTACCGAAGCAAATTTGGAACCCACTTGTTGAGCTTAGCCACTTTTTCAGGGAGCTTATATCGACAACACTAAATGTGAATCAATTAAAGGATACGGAAGTCAAGATACCCGTTTTGTTATGTAAGCTGGAGCAAATCTTCCCGCCGAGTTTCTTTGATTCTATGGAACATCTTCCAGTTCATCTACCTTACGAAGCAAGAGTTGGTGGCCCAGTCCAATACCGCTGGATGTATCCATTTGAGAGGTAAACAACATCAACTATTTTAATTAATACATATGAAATTCACGAATACGAAATCGTAGTTTAGCTTTCCCAAAAACTAATAATTATTTGTATGTATCCCTCTTTAATAGGTTCCTGCACTCCCTTAAACACAAAGTCAAGAACAAGGCACGAGTGGAGGGTTCCATTTGTGAAGCATACTTAGTAGAGGAGACTTCCACTTTTGCCTCTTATTACTATCCGGACGAAGTTAACACAAGAAGGACAAGGATGCCTAGAAACGTTGATTCGGGCGAAGGAAGTTCAACTAGTCCTCCTATATCAATATTCAACTATCCTGACAGATTTAGTGGCAAATCAAAAGGATATTTCTTGGAGCAGCGTGACACTAATGTTGCTCATCTGTATATCCTTCAAAATTGTGAAGAGGCGGCGCCATATTTAGAGTAGGTTTCTACAATGTCTTTTATAAGTTCAATTGACATTTATGATTCTTAATTGTCCTGCTGTTAATCTCCCATATGTAGGATGTACGACAATTTTCTAAGGGATCTCCAACCTGACATTTCAAACGATCAGGTTGATCGAGAAATTACTTCTCACTTTGCTACGTGGTTCAGTAAATATGTAGGTTAAGCATCTTCATTTGTTGCAATATATTTTATCTCCTTAAAAATATAACATGTATAAGAATAATATAATATTTGATTTTTTAGGTACTAGATCCAGAAAACAATGTTCAAAATCCATTGTTGACAAATTTGGCATGGGGGCCTAACAGATGGGTTACATCATGGAATACTTACATTGTAAATGGATATAAATTTAACACAAAAACATGGAATGAAGGAATGCAGTCGTGTAACTATGGTGTTTGTGTGCGAGCCACTAATGGCAATGTAGAGGATGATTTCTATAGGGTTCTAACTGACATCCTTGAACTCGATTATACCGGTTTCCCCGTGATGACGTTAGTTATCTTCAAGTGTGATTGGTTTGATCCTACTCTTGACGTAGGGACAAAAATCGATAAAAAATATGGTATTGTTCAACTTAGGCTGTCTCGTAGGTATAATAAGGCGTACGACCCATTCATTTTTTCACAACAGGCAGATCAGGTTTATTATTCGCCATATCCCGAAGGACATCATGACTGGTTGGGTGTTATTAAGATAAAGGCTCGTAGTATAATTACTGATAATGTAATCAACCAGCCTGAAAAAGATGCTCCGTACCAAGATGATGAGTTTTCAAGACCCCACGTACCGTTGCAAATTACACCGGACATTATTGTTAATTCTCTGGCGGACATTTCCGGAAATGGGGAAGAAGTTGAAAGAGAGTTAATGGATCAATCCGAGTTGGACGCATCTAGCGAAGGCACATTCCGATCAAGTGAGACTGATGAGAGTGGGGGTGAATTTAGTGACGGAGATTCTACTTAGGTAATTTATTTATGTCATAATTCATTGTGTAAATGTCATTCTACTTAGGTAATTTATTTTTGTATTATTTACACTGTTGTGTAATCATCTTTTCATTTTTTACCCAGATGGCAGATTCCTCTAGAGGTAGGGGTCGTCGTGGAGGTCGTGGTAGAGGTCGTGCTGCGAGAGTCCCTTCGTCGGCCGACCCACAACCTTCAGATCGAGACCACCCTACCAGCACATCTGTGGACGGGACACCTCAGGGTGATGGAGTTGCACCCCCTACCGAGCCTCATGTGGTCGGGACACAGGTTGCACCCTCATCATCCACACCTATAACAGGACCACCATCATCATCGGGACAAGAGAGTCGTGGTCCATCCGACAGGAGGATTCTTCTTATCCCCAGGGGGGATAACGAGTAAGCTAATTTAATTTTTTAATATATATAAAATATCGTTAATTTCTATTTACTTGTTTTATTTATTTATTTATAACATTTATTAATGCTCTAATTTTGCTACAGCTTTCTGCCCGCGAAAGGCCCGGTCCATGGCCTACATGGAAGGCCATCCCAGGGGGCCATAGGGATTAGTTATTTCAAGAGTTTAAGGTAACAATTTATTAAGTTATTTAAATTAAATTTATATTATATTATATTATATATATATATACACACACACACATGAATTTCCTAACAACTGTAAGTTGCATAAAGAGTATAGGTGAGACGTAGCTTTAGAGGGTCTCGTCAGGGACATATTTGAGCATAAAGGCTCACTGGTCATGAAGAATCCGACGAACAAGCTGAGGAAGGGTAAGAATAAGGGGAAGTGGGTGGATCCCGAGATCAGGAGGCAGCTGGACCAGTACTGCGCTACTGAGAAGTTCCAGGAGATCCAGGCCACAGCTCGACGTAATCGAGCTTCTGATAGTGGCGCATGTGCTTGGACCGGCGGGTCTAAATCAGCCGCCGCCCACTACGACGAGCTGGTAATACATTACACTTTTGACTTATTATACTATTTAATGAGTTTTCATTTTTAATTATTCTTATGAATTTAATATTATATTTTTATGTGCAGAAAGCACAGAAACAACAGGCCCCCACTGCTATGGAGTTGGTGGAGAGGACGAAGAAGTTGAAGTCGGGGACATGGGTCAACGACAAGGCCCATAACTATGCTGTAAGCAAAAAAAACAATTTAGTGTTTACTTGTAACTTATTATAAATGATTTGTTAATATTGATTATAATTTTAACTAAATCTCTTCAACTATACTTTGAAGGTGGGCTTCAACGAGAAGAAGGACGATGCCATATCACGTGCCTCAGAGTCACAAGATGAGGCCTTGACTGGTGATGGGCCCAGATCTCCTATCTCCGTCGACGATAATGCCATTTATTTGGAGGTCGTCGGGGGCAGGAACAAGAAACGGAACGTGTATGGCCTCGGACACCTGGGAGGCGAGTTTATCGCTTCAAAATCCGGCACGCCTGCTCCTTCCTACGCCGATACCGTCCCTCAGGAGCAGTTCAACCAAATGCTGGACACCATCACGCAGCTGAACACGGAGCTTCGGGAGAAGAGCGAGAGAGAGCAGCAGATGGTGAACCAGATTGCACAGTTGACTCAGGCACACCAGCAGCTGATGCAGACGAGCATCGAGCAGGGCCAGACACTGCGGCTAGTGTTGGAGCAGATGAGGATCCAGACCCACCGCTTCAGTGGTGATGCTTTGACTGCGGCAGTTGTCTTGTTAGCCTGCAGCTCCTCCGATTTAATCGCCGCTACCATCGATGTCTGCTGCTACTGCAGAGGACGATCAGATAGCAGACGTCGGTGGTACGGACACTGAGGATGATTGGATTCCTCCACCTCCCCCTCATAATGACATTTTTTTTTTCATTTTTTGACTTTAAACGATTCTTGTACGACATTTTGGATTTTTTTATATGTATTCATTATTTCTTATTATTGTATATTTCATTAGTAATTTTGTGTGTTTTATTAGTAATTTTGCAAAACTTTAAAGAAAAACAGAAAAAAATTATTATTTTAAAAATTAAATTTTAATTTTTTTTTAATAAAAACCAGTTTAGCGACCGAATTATAAACCAATAATTCGATCGCTAAACTTTAGTTAAAATTAACAGATTGTGGTATAACGACCGAAAATCCATCGCTAATATAGGTTAACAGTAACCAACATTGGCGACCGAACTAGCAACCGATTATCGGTCGCTAAAAATGCTTACCCAAAACAATGCGACCAACCGTGTAGCGACCGTTTTTTATTATTTAGCGACCGAATTTACGGTCGCCATTTAGCGACCGAATTATTATTTCGGTCTCTAAAAGCTTAGCGACCAGGTTACCAGTCACCACCATTAATCGGTCGCTAATTCGATCGCTAAATTAAATAGCGGCCGAATTAAAAAGTTTAGCGACCGTATATGCCGGTCGCTAAGCAGTTGTTTTTTTGTAGTGATTACTTCTATTTTATTTGGATATAATGGTTTATTTAGCACTATTACTTTATTTAATTATTTTGAATATAGTAAATACTTTCAGACTTAAATTTATTGTGAAAATTTTTATGACCCGATTATTTAATTTAAATTTTTTAAAGGTTATTATAGAAAATTAATTCGGGCTACTAATGTAACGACACATGCAATGGTATTATACATGATATAAGGAGAAATGAGGTTGTGGAAGATCCCAAACTATGTATCACACAAAGATATAGGCAAAGTTGCTACACTATGATTAGATTGGTAGCCGATGTGTCAACTTCTGAAAAATTGCACCAATTTGTAGAAAAGAAGTGCATGACTTGTGTAAGTAGGGATGACAATTTTATGTGTGCCCGTGGGTACCGACAGATAAAATCCGCGACAGGTACGGGAAGTGTAGTGATACAGGTACCCGTGGGGAAAAATAAACAGGGATTTTAAATACTTGCTTGCTGATGGGCGGGGGCGAGTTTCGTGATACCGTAGGAGTTTGAATTAGCTTCACCGGGTGTTTCTTGATATGGCTATTTTGGTTAAGACCCAAGGAGAAAAGGTGGATAACATTGATGATAATGTGGCCAATCCGGGTAACTTCATTCATGGTGGAACTAATATTATTTATTATGCCAATCAAATGAAAAAAAGGAGCAAAAAATGGGTGTGGTGGGTTTGTGCTGTGGGGATGATTATACTGTTAGTGTGCATCATTGCAATGTTGTCTTCTTGACTGTAGCAATTTTGAGGGAGTTGTTTAGAATTTTGCGTCTGTAAAGCTGCTTTCCCTTCCTCTTTGACGCTTCAATGGTTCTAGGATTGTTAGGAATAGTTCTTCTAATTGATTCAAATTTGTTCATGAGAACTAAATTTGCTGAAGTAAATGCCAGTATTTTTTTTCTTTTTAAAAAAAGTGAATCCAAGTTATCCATGGGTACCCGTTGTACCTACATATACCCGCGATACCTGCCCAGCGGGTACCCGTGTGGCAGGCGGGGACAGGCACAGATTTATCCATCGTGGGCGGGGGCGGGTAGGATGCTACCCGTGCCTGCCCGGCCCAGTTGCCATTCCTATTTGTAAGCAGATGATGGAGGTCCGGTTAGAAGAAAATCAATGGTTAATGATGAAGCTGAAGTTCCAACAATGTCAAAAGAATATGTGGCATAAGCAAAAGGGTTTACAAAACGACCTGGGTTAAAGAGACGTAAACAGGTAAAGAGTTAGGTTGAGCTTCAACCTTAAAAAAGAAGAGCTCCAACTGTAAAACCTTCACCAAGTCAAACATCTGGGGTATATAAATTTATGGTTGTACCAACTTTTCTTTTACCTTGTTTGCAATTATTAGGTGTTAATTTTTCATGTTCACTGGAGGATATTGAATCTCTAAGTCAAGAGGATTGTGGAACATCCAGTTTGGCACATTCAAAATATGAGTTCTCTCAAACAAATGGAACTCAATTTAGTTGCACTAGATTATTGATGGTAAGATCCCTCTTTATTTAAAATAATGCCTTTATCTGTAGCTTATGATGATATTGTCTATTTTACTTTTATAATGTAGAAGTTACTTTAAGATCAATGAAGAACAATCAAGAATGAAGATGACTAAGTGAAGATACTGGTTATGTCACATTCAGCAACCAGGAACCATTTTTAGTGAGTTCTATTTGCTGGTTTGTCACATTCATCAATCGCGCGTTTTATACAAGGCAAGCTTGATTTGTGGAATCAATTTTGCAGAACTGGTCTTAAAAGATGTTGCAGTTTTACAGATTTTATAGTTGGCAAATTTTACACTCGGTTTTACAGATTTGCAACAGGAACCAATTATGTTTAAGTTATATTAGTTTGCGATTTGGTTTATATATTTCAGAACCAAAATGGTCTTATAAGATGTTGACATATATTATAACATATTCCAATACCAATATGTTTGGCTTATATTAGTATATATTGCTTGAACCAAAATGGTCCATTACAGTGTCAATTCATATATGTTGGCTCATATTTTTCTATCAAGTAAGCTAATAATATAAACATAAGTAACAGGGTAATTTATTATAAGATACACTCAAAATCATCATCTATTGTGGGTACAAACAGAGGATAATTACACAAATGAAAACCCCTTAGGAGAATTCTCCCACAAATCACTCTTAAGAGAAAAAAGGGAATGGTATATTTCTAAAGTTTCATAGTTTTGACAATTAAATTAGCAGCTCTAGATTGGGCGCAAAAGTTCTGTGAGAATGTTATGGTTGTTAATATGACTTCAAGAACAAAATGTTTCTTCTGTGAAGCATGTGGACATGTGTGCCTTCTACCTTGCTCCATCACAAAAGATGGAGTAAGCTTGCTCCATGTTGACCAACGGTTGTAGACCAATGATTATGCCATAGCGGAATGTACATATATAATGTCTTTTAGTGGTCAAAGGTATAGGTATGGGGTATTTATTTTGAACAAATACTGTTGCCTAAGTATACGACACATTTAAAAATATCTTTTGTAATCCGTATTTGCCCAAGGTTGTAATCCTTTTGTATTTAAACAAAAATAATACATCTCTTTATTGTATTTGGATGTATTTTCCTGTAATGAACCCAGAAACTCAAGATGTTCTGGGAGGGGGTTGCAGGGTGAGATAGGTGCGGCAGTGGCGGTAACACCACCATGTGATTTCCCCAGGTTGCAGATCTGTGTCTTGCGGAACAGGGAGGGGGTCGCACGGCGACATAGGCGCGACGATGGCGATTCATGGTGGTCCGGTCAGAGACGTGGCGATGTGGTTGTGTTGAATGCGGCGGATCTCGTGGCGGTGGAGGGCAACGGCACGATGGTTCGAGGTTGGTCAGAGTTGTATTTCTGCTGCTGGAGATTTGTTATGGTGGTTGTTGGGGCTACAGATCATGTCTCTTCTTCATCTATCACCACTCCACCCATGCCCCTTCTTTGTCGGCAACGACGTCGTTACTCTGCCGTCGCTGTCGCCTCAAACTCTCCTCGGACTACGATCAAGAAGACACCGGACCCAAGGATCTGAATGTTTGATACGGCCGCGAGTGGATGTTCACAATTCCAGAATGTTCACAACAACAGTAACATTCAAACACATATGACACTAGCAAAATGAAAAAACAATCACCGAAGAAGATATATACTATACAAACCAAATACGACATGCCATTTACATATAATAGTAAATAGTAATACATCAACAATAGTTCAAATACAGATCTGACCACCAGTATTATACTAGTTGACCACATATAACTCAAACAAAACTAAAGTGGGCTGATGTGTCAAATTGGAACTTCTTTATTGGTTAGTCAAAGGGGAGTAAGGTTGCACCAACATAAATGCTGGTGCAACTTAGACATGCTGGTGTAGTGATCAACTTGGTTTTCTCACTTTTAGGTGGTGTGTTTTAGAGAACCAGAAGTAATATCACGTGTGGCAAAAACTTTGGAGATGTTTATGCAAGCAAAGCTTTTACATCATGTATGTTTTTATCCCGTAGCTGAAGTGACACTGGAGAAACTTGGCGATCTAACTATGGATATACAAGATGCATATACATATACATAGTTGAACCAATCCCAACAATCTCAGAGACTAATTTTACACTATACAAAACCCTCCAACAATCCCAACAATTTCAGAGGCTAATTTCACCGTCTTCTTCCCAACAATTTCAAGCCAACATCATTGATGGTGGGGGTTGCCTCCTTCAATCCTTGAAGAGATCATACCCTTCTACTACAAGATCCAAATCATCATCTCTCTCTTTCCAATGTCGCACGCGCCTCCTTGCCAAGCGACGTTGGCACTCTGACGCACCACCACCGCAACCGACACTCCGATGTGCCACCACTTGTTGAATGAACACTAGAATGTATCTAACCAAGTTAATACCCTAGATTCATAAGTTTGTTAGCTTTCTGTTTTTCTTTGTATACCCTAGATTCATAAGTTTGTTAGCTTTTTGTTTTTCTTTGTACAACTTGCTTTTCCCCTTTGTACATAGCTACTATATAATGCCTCTGTAAAGTGCTAAATTAATTCATTCTGAGAAAAAGAATATCCCAGTTGTATTTTGTTGAGAGTGTGATTCCCCTTTTTTTCTTCTCTATTCTCTGCATTGCATTGCTTCCAAATTCAGAATTGATGGAGTTCATAGTGACTTTTCACATGGTATCAGAGCTCCTTTCCTAGGGGCTCTGCTACTGCTGCGTTCTATCCTTTCTCTACAAATTCATTCCTATTTCTTCGATTTCTGTGTATTCCTCTTTTCTTGGTCAAAAACCCTAAAAATTGAAAATGGCTGAAGTTGTTAACAATGGTGTTGCTGCGAATGATGCTGGAAATGGAGGTGTTGATCCTTCTAGCCCGTATTTTCAACATTACAATGAGAATCCAGGTGCGATTCTTGTTCCTTATTTTTTAACTGGTGAGAATTATCATGTTTGGTCAAGAGCTATGTTCATGGCTCTAAAAGCGAAAAATAAATAGGTTTTTATTGATGGATCTCTGGAGAAACCTACTCGAAATAACTGTAATTCCGTAGCATGGGACAAATGCAATACATTGGTGATGTCCTGGATCACCAGGTCGACGGATCGTTCAATCGTTCGTTGTGTGCTTTGGATGAACACAGCCTTGGATATATGGAAAGACCTCAAAAAGAGATACTATCAGGGAGATGTTTTTCGAATTAGTGAATTAGAAGAGGAGATGTTCATGCTTAAGCAGGGAGATTCTTCAATTACTGAGTATTATAGCCACCTTCAAGAGCTGTGGCAGGAATTGGATAACTTCATGCCAATTCCTGGATGTTCCTGTGAGATGAAGTGTTCTTCCTATTTAGTTCCCACTATTAAGTCTTACAGGGAAAGGAATTATGTGATTAGGTTTTTGAGAGGCCTAAACGAGCAATACTCTGCTGTTAGGTCACAAATCATGATGATGAAACCTCTACCAGATGTTGGAGAAGCATTCTCACTGCCGATTCAACAAGAAAGACAGATGAACTTTCAATTTGGTGATTCTCGTGCCTTAGTAGCTACCACTGATTCAAGTGGAAGAGGTAGAGGAAATGGCAGAGGAAATAGAGGAAGAAATCAGAATTATAGAGGAAGGAATGGAGATAAAGGAAGAGGATACAAGGTTTGCACTTATTGCAACAGGAGTGGACATACAGTGGATACATGCTACAAAAAGCATGGATATCCACCAAATTATGAGAGAAATAGAGTAGCAAACAACTATGTAATGGATGATGACATTGAAGATGAAGATGATAACCAATCTGTGAAATCTATGAGGAACAAAGAAGTGGCAAATGATGTTACACAACCCTTCTTCACACCCGAGCAGCACAAAGCTCTGTTGAGCTTATTACAGAGAGGTGGTTCTACTTCTCACAATGCAAACCAAGTGGTTGCAACCAGATCAGGTATCATATTTTCAGTTATGAATTTAGAAAAATCAAGATGTTGGATATTAGACACAGGGGAAACTGATCATGTTTGTCACTCAATGACATTATTTCACTGTCACAAGAAGATAAAGCCAATTTATGTGAAATTACCTGATGGAAATCAAATAGTAACTGATGTAGCAGAAACTGTGTTCTTTACCAAAGAACTATTCTTCACGGATGTCCTATACATTCCCAATTTTACCTTCAATTTGATTTCCATTTCAAAATTGACCAAGTTACTTGACTGTAAATTGATTTTCACTGATATTGTTTGTCATATACAGGACAATCACAATTTGAGGATGATTGGTGCAGCTGAGTCAAGAGCTGGATTGTATTCTTTGAGTTCACAGACTTCTTTGAAATTTCCTAGTCCTTCTATGATTGTAAGATGTATCAATTCCTTTGATTCTATTAAGAATAATGTTTGGCATATGAGACTTGGACATCCATCTCATGTAAAACTTGTTGAAATCAATAAAATCTTTCCTTTTGTTGATTGAGCCAAGTTGCATAGTCCCTGTGATGTTTGTCACATAGCAAAACAATAACGTTTGCCTTTTCTTGATAGCGAGTCTAGGTCTTAGCACCCTTTTGACCTTTTACACATGGATATTTGGGGACCTATCTCATCCCCTTCCATGTTGGGACATAGATACTTCCTTACAGTAGTTGATGATGCCTCTCGGCATACATGGATCTTTTTTATGAAGTTGAAATCTGAAACTTCAACTCACATCAGAACTTTTCTCTCATTAATTGAGACTCAATTCAATGCCAAAGTTAAGATCATCTGATCTGATAATGGGGGGGAATTCAAACTAGACCAATTATATGCAGATAAAGGAATTATCCATCAGACATCATGTGTAGAAACCCCACAACAAAATGGAATAGTTGAGAGAAAACACCAACATATCCTAGGTGTGGCTCGGGCTCTCCTATTTCAATCACACCTCCCCAAAATTTTTTGGACTCAAGCCATCACTCATTCTATATACCTTATAAACAGACTACCTACTCTTTACTTATCAAACAAATCTCCATATGAAATCCTATATCAAACACTACCTGACTTTTCTCATCTAAAGGTTTTTGGATGTTTAAGCTTTACATCCACTTTGACTGCCAACAGGAAAAAAAACTTGACCCTAGAGCTAGAAAGTGTATCCACTAAGGTTTCAAGAGTGAGACAAAAGGATATCTTTTGTTTGATCCTAAATCCAAAGAAATCTTCATCTCTAGGAATGTGAACTTCTATGAGAATGTCTTTCCTTATAAGTCAATAGAACACACTCTCCAAAATATGCCCGACCAAACTAACAATAATGTCCAAGATCCTTGGCTTGATATTCCACCACAATTCTCAGCAAGTCAGTGTCTCAATCCACCTCAAAATACTAAGAATGTTCCTAACCAAGTCAATCTAGAACCAAACCCTTCAAATATTCCTGTTAGACAGTCCACTAGAGAAAGAAGACCTCCATCTTATCTACAAGAGTACCATTGTTCTTTGGTCTCATCAGCAGCTAATGACTCAGCTCACACATCTCCTAACAGTATCAGGTATCATCTTTGTAGCTTCCTTTCATATGATAAACTGTCTACCAATCATAAACACTTTTCTTTAAACATATCCACTGCTGTTGAACCTGGTACCTATGAAGAAGCTGCTAAGCATTCTTGCTGGAAGCAAGCCATAGACAATGAATTAGCTGTACTGACAAAGACCAATACTTGGACACTCGCCACTTTAACTCCAAATAAGAAGGCAGTGGGATGTAAGTGGGTTTTCAAGGTGAAGCATAAGGCAGATGGGACTGTGGAAAGGCACAAGGCTCGGCTAGTAGCCAAGGGCTTCACTCAAACAGAAAGTCTTGACTACTTAGAAACATTTAGTCCTGTAGTTAAAATGACTACTGTTAGACTTCTCCTCTCCCTTGCCGCTTCACTTGGCTAGCACTTACATCAACTAGATGTAAATACAGCTTTTTTACATGGAGATCTATTGGAGGATATGAAGGTGCCACCTGGTTTGACAGTCCCTAGCACTGATCTGGTCTGTAAACTGCAGAGGTCCCTGTATGGCTTGAAACAAGCAAGTAGGCAGTGGAACTCAAAGTTAACTGAAACACTTTTGGCATTGGGATATGCACAATCCAAAGATGACCATTCATTATTCACAAAGTCATGTCATACAGGATTCACTGCCATCTTGGTGTATGTAGATGATTTAGTTCTTGCTGGAAGTGATCCTGATGAAATCAAAAGGATAAACACCACTCTTGATCAAAAATTCAGTATTAAAGATCTTGGAGAACTCAAGTACTTCCTAGGTTTTGAAATTGCCAAGTCTCAGTCTGGAATTGCCTTATATCAGAGGAAGTATACTCTTGACTTACTTCAAGAGACTGGTTTGTTGGGCTCCAAGCCCTGTTCAACCCCAATGGACCCAAATCAAAAGATCAGTAAGGACTCAGGCACACTTTTATCTGACCCTGCTACTTACCGGAGGCTTATTGGTAGACTTCTCTACCTGACTCACACAAGACCAGATATATGCTATGCTGTTAGCAACCTCAGTCAATTCCTCTCTGCCCCAACCAATGTGCACTACACTGTTGCATTGAGAATTGTTCGGTTTCTGAAATAATCTCCTGGTCTAGGCCTATTCTTTCCCAAGGACTCAGATCTATCCATAAAGGGTTTTACTGACTCAGATTGGGGGGCATGTCCGGACACTAGAAGGTCTGTGGCTGGTTTTTGTTTCTTTCTTGGCAATTCTCCTATATCTTGGAAGAGCAAGAAGCAGTCCATAGTGTCCAGGTCATCTGCAGAAGCAGAATATCGAGCATTGGCTCAGGCCACTTGTGAAGCTCAGTGGCTACTTTATCTGTTGCAAGACTTAAGAGTGACTCATCCCAGACCAGTGGTGTTGTACTGTGATAACCTACCTATCTGCACTTCATATAGCATCCAATCCAGTCCTCCACGAGCGTACTAAACATATAGAACTGGACTGTCACACTGTCAGGGACAAACTCCAAGCAGGATTACTTCATTTGCTTCCCATTGGCACTTCTGATCAAGTTGCAGATGTCTTGACTAAGCCTCTCCAACCAGGTCCATTCACAAAGTTACATGCCAAGCTAGGAATGCTCAACATTCACACTCCTTGTTGGGGGGGGGGGGGGGGGGGTGTTGAATGAACACTAGAATGTATCTAACCAAGTTAATACCCTAGATTCATAAGTTTGTTAGCTTTCTGTTTTTCTTTGTACAACTTGCTTTTCCTCTTTGTACATAGCTACTATATAATGCCTCTGTAAAGTGTTAAATTAATTCATTATGAGAAAAATAATATCTCAGTTGTATTTTGTTGAGAGTGTGATTCCTCTTTTTTTCTTCTCTATTTTCTGCATTGCATTGCTTCCAAATTCAGAATTGATGGAGTTCATAGTGACTTTTCACACCACTGCAGTCGGAGCTCCAACGCGAGATCTGAGGGATTGAGTCACCGCTAGAACTGAGCATATGTTTTTATCTTTGCATAAAGAATGGGTTCAGTTGGGGGAAAGGGATAAATAAAGATAAAATCTGGTTTTTTTTTTTTGGGAGTTATGATGTGGACCTTTGGATTAATTAAATGGTGGAGATTGCCTCTAAATTCAAGGATTGCAGGAACCTCTATCTGTAGTAAATCCATATCCTAAAGAAACGTGAAAGAAGATAGAGAAAAAGAAATGAAATTTTTCATCCACTTGTTTTGTAGCTTAGAAAGTAAAAAGAAACAAAATGAGTTTTCTTGAATAGACAAATGCCCTTATAATAAGGTTTAATTATTCTGCAACTCTATGAACTATTTGAGAATTTTAAATAGGTCATCATACTTTAAAAATTTGTAATTGGACCCTCAACTTACAATTCGTTTGTAATTGGGCCCTTCATTTAGGGTTATATCAGAAAACTCGTGAACATGATGGGAATATTCTTGATGCGATTTTAGGTGGATAGCCATCCCAATGTCATTGAGCATGTCATTCTCCACCTAAGGTCCATTTTAGTATCCCTTCCAAATTCTCTCTTCTACGAGTCAAAATCCCAAATCGTCTTCTCCCTTCCAAATCCCCCCTCTATGGGTTCCTCTACAATTTCATCGTCCCACCTTAAAATCCATATCCGTTTCTTCATTCTGATTGCACCTTCAAGTACACAGAGCATGAAAGTCATTGACTGACAGTGACACTGAGGTATGTACGGCGTGGAAGTCAAAGTGACATTGAGGTATGCACTAAACACATTTGGTCCTTGTTATAAAGGTATTTGTTTGGGGCTTCTTAGTTAGGGTTTTATATGTGTTTGATTGATTGGTGTTTATCGTGTAGAAATAGATGCTCTAAAGTTTTGTACACCATGTTTTATTTAAGACTGGTTAACTTAATAAAATGAGGATTTACAGAATTATTTTCCTCTTTAAAAATTGGAACTTTGCTTGACGTCAAAATAAAACCTTATAAACATTTGATAAATTTAAAACTTCTTCAAATAAAAGTTTGATCACTGGTCTTACATCAATTGCCAGGATAGAAAAGAAATAAAATTTCATTGATACACTAGAAACTTAAAATAGTTAAATCCAACAGTCCCAAATGAATTTTTATAAGTATGCAAAATAAATACATACAATAAGTTTTAAAAAACTAAGCAAATTTACACTTTCTCACAACTGCCAAAAATTAAAATAACATTTTCAAAGTATTTTAGACCACAAACTCTAAACAAATATCAACAATTGACACATGATATCTACACACAGACATCTTAATTATCTTCTGTCCCCTCCACAGCATTTTCCGGCTCTTCCTCATCTTTAATATTGCTCCCCGGATGAAACTAATCGTTACCAACAAGGAACGAAGAAGAAAAGAAATGTAGACATAGGAGGTAAGATTCTACAATAGGCTAGCAATGTAGATATGGGCAGGCAGGTAAACAAGTAAACAAACAATCAATCAAGTAGATATACATATAAAGGGATACCTCTATAAAATATATATATAATTTTCAGAAAAAGTTGACTCCGACACACATAGTGAAAATCATTTCTAAAACCTCTCTGCTAGGGTTTGCATGAGGTCCTAGGGTTCTACGTTGTTGCACCATGGTAATCATCTCGGATTGCCCATTCTTCCCTGATTCTGTCTCCCCTCAAACTGATCCTCCTCCTCCTTCTAGTCCATGCTTGCCCGCGGCTCCTGTTCTTTCTTCCCTTTCTCAGGTACAGAAAAGAACCTTCGCGCAAGCATTGCAAAAGTCATATGACATACCGATTAGCCACTCCCAAAGCCTTGCTTGAAAGGCGACACTTGGATGATTAAAATCTCTGAAGAAGAGTACAATGCTGGTGTTGAAGAGTGTAAAAAGGTCCTTCATGGCAGGTTAACATTATCCAAAGGTGACTCGCCTCTAAAAGTAGATGACTTGCGTAACAAGCTTTCCAAGATTTGGAAACTTGCTGGTTCTTGGTCGATGGTGTCTCTTGGCAGAGGGTTCTACGAATTTTGCTTTGACTCTATTGATGATGTGCGCAGCCTTAGATCCATTGGTTCATGGAATTTGTCTCCTGGTGTATTGAGAGTCTTTGCTTGGACTCCGGATTTCAACCCTCGAAATGTGAAACAGACAACCTGCCAATGCTGGGTTCGGTTATATGGTTTATCTAGGGAGTATTGGCGGCCAAAAATCCCGTTTGAAATTGGTAGTGCCATTGGTGTTCCAATTTCTTTGGATGAAAACACAAGAAAGAGATCTTTTGGCCATTATGCTTCAATATTGATTGACATTGATCTCTCAGGTATTAAGGGACAAAATTATGGTAGAAATAGAGGATTTTGCTTTTAATGTGTATGTGGACCATGAATGGATTCCATCCTTCTGTTCCTTTTGTAAGACAATAGGTCACTCCTTGAGTGATTGCAGGCATAATGCAGGAAATAGGAATAGCAAGGATGATGCTGCTGTAAAGGCTCCTAAGAAGCCAATGCTTCAATATGTTCCTAAACAGGTGGATAATCCTGTTGTGGATCTGGTAGTAATTAATAAAGGAAAATAAGTCTTGGTTGAATCTTCTCCTGTCAATTGTATTGGTGAGACTAGCAGGGTTGTTGAGCCTGCTGTAGAAAGGACAGTTGAGAGGATGGATGGCTCTAACTTTCTGCCCCAAGATGTTCCTTATGTTGTGGAGCAAATATCTAACTTAGACAGAATTATTTATGCTCCTAAGGATAATGAAGTTCATGTTGCTGAGGTTGATAATGTCCCTAAAGGAAATATTTTGATTTCTCCTCAGAATGAAGGTTATCAACCAGCTAATAGTTCAGCAGGCAGGAGTGATCAGGTAATTCCTCCTTTGGAATTTCAACCTCAGACTGTTTTGGTGGAAGATTCAGATAAGGAAAGCTATGATGAGTCTATCCACCGTGACTCTCCTAGCTTTGTGCCTAATTCAGTTTCTCAGTAGTTAACTCCTTCTGATGCTGTGGTTCAGAGTCAAAGGGGGGAAGATTCAGTCTCCTCAAGCTTTGTTCCAAACTCTACAATTTCTGATAAGGGCAAACAAGTTGTTGAGAATAACAATGAGAAAATTACTAATGATATGACGGTCATTGGCAGGTTTTGGTGTGATGATGAACATGAAGCTAAGGATGCTGCAGCTACTCCAGAGATTGTGGAAAACTCAACTGACAGTTTCACAAAGGTGTTGTCCAAGTCACATAAAAAGAAACAGAAGAAGGCTAAAAACAAAGCTATGAAATTTTCAGGCTATAATACCCGTTACAGGGCAGATTCTCAATCTTTATAATTTTAAAATGAAAGTTCTCTATTGGAATGCAAGGGGAATTGGTAATCCAGAAACTATATTAGTGTTGGCTAATTTGTGTATATCTCATAAACCATATTTTGTGTTTATTGCTAAACCTAAGATTGCTTTGGATCAAGTTCCTTCTAATTTCTTTAGGAGATTGAATCTCAAGTTTTTTGTTTCCATCCAGAGGGAGCCCTTTCCTAGCTTATGCGGGTTGTGTGCTATGAAATTCAATCCTACTGGATTCATCTCAACAACAGGTCTCTTACTCTATGGTTATTAGTGATCAGATGATGTTCATATCTATTGTGTATGCAGAAACCTCTTATACTGACAGAAGGAAGTTGTGGTTGGAACTTTCCTCTCTGCAGCAGAATCATATTGGTCCTTGGAGTTTTATTGGATATTTTAATGCTATCTTAGGGGATCATGAGAAGAGAGGAGGGATACTTCCTTTGGCTTGCCTCTTGTGAGGAATTCTAGGCTTGGTCAGACTCTTGTAATCTTTCCCACATTCTGACCCGAGGTGCATCTTTTACATGGTCAAATATGAGAGGGCCAAACAATCATATTGAGCTCAAACTAAACAGAGCTGTGTGCAATGATCATTGCTTCAACTCTTGGGACAGTGTGTCATGCTGCACCTTAACCAGGATCCATTTTGATCATTATCCCATTCTGTTGGTTTTGATGATAGGGTCTCAATCTTATCCTTCCTCTTTCAAGTTTCACAGCACGTGGATTGACCATTTGGATTGCAGGAGGCTAGTTTCTGAGGTGTGGAACATATCTTTTCAAGGCTGTCCAATGTTTTCTTTAATTCAGAAATTGAAAGCCTTGAAATAGGAGCTTAAGACTTGGAATAAGCAGGTTTTTGGAAATGTTCAGATGGGAGTGGAGCCTGCTATAGCTATGGTAGACAAGGTTCAGGAGCAAATTGATCTATCTGGTTATACTGAAGATCTGAAGCAACAAGATATGGATGCTCAGCTGGAATTGAATCAGGCTCTGGCATTCCAGGAGACCTTATGGAGAGAAAAAGCCAGAATCAAATGGTACTCTTAAGGTGACAGGAATACAGCCTTTTTTCACAAGGTTGCCAAGATAAGACATGTCTATAAACAAATGTCAGTTTTAAAGAAAGATGATTTGGTTATGGATAAACAAGAAGATATTGAGAGGCATGTTTTAGACTTTTACTCTAGCTTGTATGCATCAGATAATGCTTGCTTGGATAATGGTCTTGTGGAATCAGTTATCCCTTCTTTGGTTACTCAAGCAGATAACATTCTTCTCACCAATGTGCCTATTATGGAAGAAGTTAAGGAAGCTGCGTTCTCCTTGGACAGAAATAGTGCTCCTGGCCCTGATGGTTTTGGTGGCAGCTTCTATCAGGCCTTTTGGGACATTATAGGAAAGGGTGCCCATAGTTCAGTATTACGGTTCTTTGTGCAGAGTTGGATTTTCCCTAATCTCAACTCCAATGTCATCTCCTTGCTTCCCAAGTTTGATGGTGCAGATAGAATTGAGAATTACAGGCCAATAGCTCTTGCCAATTTTCAGTTCAAGATCATTACCAAAGTCATTGCAGATAGGTTGTCTTTAATTACTCCTAAAATCATCTTTGATCAACAAAGAGGTTTCATAAGGGGCAGGCACATTTCAGACTATATTTTGATTGCTTCTGAAGCTATAAACATGTTGGCAACAAGCAGTTTGGAGGTAACGTAGCTTTAAAATTTGACATTAAGAAGACTTTTGGGTTTGATTCCATGTCCTGTCATTAGATTATTGTTATTTTGCAATCAGCTCATCTGTCAATTTCTGTGAATGGTCATGCCATTGGTTACTTTCCTTGCAAGAGGGGTGTGAGGCAAGGTGACCCCCTGTCTCCTCTTTTGTTCTGTTTGGCAGAGGAAGTCCTCAGTAGGGGCATTACCAAGCTGGTTGAAACTGGAAAACTGGATCATATGGCTAGTTCAAGAGAGTATTCAACTCCTTCCCATGTCCTTTATGCTGATGTTATCTTGGTATTTTGTAAAGGGACCTGGAGAAACCTCAGGAAATTAATGAATCTGTTTGAGTTATATGGTCAAGTTTCTGGCCAATACTTGAGTCTAGACAAATGCAGGTTCTATGCTGGCTCAATGTCTCAAAGAAGAATTGCAGAAGTTTGGTCTTTTCTTATTTTTCAGGCAGGTTCTCTGTCTTTTTCTTATTTAGGAGTTCCTTTGTTTAAAGGAAAGACCAAGGCAATCCCTTTGCAACCAATTATAGACATAATTAAAATGAAACTCTCAGCTTGGAAAGGTGTTCTTTTATCTGTTATAGGGAGAGTTCAGCTAGTGAATTCAGTTATTCATGGCATGCTATCTTACAACTTCCACATCTATGCTTGGCCAATTTCCTTGCTTAAAAAGGTAGATGGTTGGATAAGGAACTTAATTTTGTCAGGAGACATTTTCAAAAGAAAGTATGTTACTGTTTCTTGGAAGAAGTTATGTGCTCCTTATAGTGAAGGAGGTCTTGGCTTGAGGTCTATTAGATCCATTAATGAGGCCTCAATGCTTAAGCTCAGTAGGGATTTGCTCTCTACTTCTGAACAGTGGGCATCCTTCCTCAAAGGCAGATTTCTAAAGCATCTGAAGCCTGCCTCTTACTTTGTTAATTCATCAATTTGGCATGCTTTGAAGAATTGGTTTTCTGTGGTGAAGGATGACAGTTCTTGGGTTATTGGTGAAGGTTCTTCAGTAAAGTTCTGGACTGATAGATGGCTAAAGGACCCCCTGGTTGATTCATTGATTTTTCCACCAGTTTGGCATAATTGGCTCAGTGCAGATGTGAAGGAATTCATCTTGGCAGGCAAATGGTGCTTTCCTTCTTCCTTTAGAAACCTGTTTCCTCAGGCTGTGCAGGAGATTAGTGACATTCATCTCCCTATTCAACCTTGTAGGGACAAGTCTGTTTGGTCTAGTTCTGTCTCGGGCTCTTTATCCTTTAAAGAAGCATGCCTGTTTTTGAATCCTCCTAATAATGTGATCCATCATTTTAAGTTGATTTGGAGTAAGGTAGTTCCTCCATCAAGGTCTTTTCTGGTTTGGAGAATTTTCCACTGTAAAATTCCTACTGATGACAACTTAAAATAGATTGACCTAGTCATTGCTTCCATGTGTTGCTTATGTGGTGAAGCTGAAGAGAACTCTGCACATCTTTTCCTTCATTGTAAGTTTGTGAAGCAACTTTGGCTTTGGTTGGCTTTTGTTCTCAATCATGCAGTGGACACCTCCTCCTTTCTTTCTCTTTTTGATATCTCTAATCTGAACTGGAGTCCTCAACTTCAAGACTTGGTTATTTCAACTGTTATCAATGTCATTTGGTATGTTTGGAATTGTAGAAACAGATGCAGGTTTGATAGTACTCATGTTAGTCTTATGCATGTCAGGAGTTCAATTTCCTTTGCTATCTCTTTATCTGGAAATTTGTCTTTAGGCCATATGTATAAGTCAGTTGAAGAATTCTCAGTGCTGAAGTATTTCGGTTTGACTGGTCACCCTCCAAAGTCTCATATCATAAATCAAGTGGATTGGCATCCTCCTCCCTGCAATTAGGTGAAATGTAACATTGATGGTGCTGCAAAGGACAATCCTGGTGTAGCAGCCTGTGGTGGCATTTTTAGGGGCTTTAATGCAGCAATGTTTGGTTGCTTTGCTTGTAATCTTGGAATAGACTCTTCTCTATTTACTGAACTGGGTGCTGTTGTCTTTGCTATTGAATTCGCTACCAAAAATGGGTGGAGGAACTTATGGATTGAAACTGATTCAGTTTTAGTTGTTAAAGCCTTCAACTCTAAAGGTGTTATCCCTTGGAAGCTTCAAACTAGATGGAACAACTCTATGTTTATGGCCAAGGATCTTAATGTTCAAGTCTTTCATATTTTTAGAGAGGACAATTCTTGTGCTGATAAATTGGCCAATTATGGCATTCATCATTCAGGTTTTGTTTGGTGGGATTTAATCCCTGACTTTATTAGGAAGGATTTTGGTAGGAATAGACTTGGCCTGCCTCATTATAGGTTCAAGTGATTTTTGTTTGCTTGCATGGGTTTTGATTTTTGTCCCCCCATGTTTTGGTCCTTGTTTTCTTTTATCTTTTTTATTTTATATATCAATAAATTATTAGTGTGCTGCAGATGATTGGTGTGTGTAACACCCTGCTTTTCATATACGCTGTATTACCGGTAAAGATATATTTATTTATATTTATATCTGAGACCTAGGAAATGATTTTGGAGAAAACAAAATCATATCTAGAACCTACTCTATGGTAGGAAGCTCTGATTAAAATTTGGGTTTAAAACTCAGGCGGAAACCGGTCTGCGTTTTTAGTGACAGTATAATTTTATACCGGCAGAAACCCCTATTTGACTGGAAACTGAAAATTTGTAGATTTTTATATTATGTTCGTGAAGAAGTCGATTTTCCAAAGTTTTTCTCAAAAATAAAATATTAGATTTTATTCGGGAGAATTTTGAAGAAAAACGGACGGAAACCCTAATCGGGTAAAACGACGGAGCCAGATATGGAGTTGAGATGGGGGAAGTGATTGATGTGATGGAGGGGAAAAGCATTAAATGCGAGGGGACAAGCATTAAATGCGAGGGGTCAAGCATTTATGGCGCATTGATTCCTAAATATCTAGGTAAAAAGACCAAAATACTCCCAAGTTTCATGGTTATTAATAAGACACATCTCCTCACTATCAACCACTCATTTTACATGGTTGTAAACTTCCCACATCCATCCAATTTCGTGCAGCCACGTCCATTCAACCATACATATTTAATTTTTCTTTCATTTCATCATTTTCCTCTAAAAAAAACAGTAATCGGGTAACCAACAGAACCATATACGGATGCGCAGAGATACACCGGGAGACAAAACGGTGAGTCATCCATGATGACTCAGGGAATGAGTCACCATGGTGAGTCATGGTGGTGACTCATCATCATAAATGCAATTAATCATGTCTTTTAGGTGAAATGACCAAAATACCCTAAACCCAACCTATCCTAGTTAAATGTTAACCATGGTTAAGGCAAGTCAAGAAAAAGTTGATCTCTTCTTCCTCATAGGTGGTGAAAACAGCAGCCACACCATCCCTTCACCCTTCACCACACAAAATTTCCTACTCATAATTACCATTAACCATAGTTAAGTTATTATATTTTTTTCTAACTTAACCTATGTCAAGTACAACACCCCATTTTTTGTAAATAAGCTTAGTGCTTTCATATATGTTTGTATATGCTTGTTATGTTTGTTTTTGATGCCTAAGTTCATGTTTGAGGAAGTTTAGCCTTAGAAATATTCAATCCTTTTAGAGTCCAAGTAACCCATTTCACCGTTTTGGCCATATCTTGAGTTCTGGATGTCTGATCGAGGTGATCTTTAAAGCGTTGGAAAGATAAGAGAATTATCTACAAGTCTTATTTCAAGTGTTTTTTCCCGATTCGGTTTTTTAGGCCTCGCACCGCGAGCATCTGTTCGCCTTGCTAACCTGACAGACAGTTTTTGGAACTCTCGGGTTTTCCCCGCGAAAAGTGGTTCGCCTCGCGAATCGACGCGCACCAGAAACGTGTTTTTGGGCTTCTAAATAGCCCCTGCTGACCCAAACTCATATATATACTATTAGACTCGACCTAAACCTAGTTTACATGACTCCAACACTCAGAAAACTGCATCCCTCCATCCTCTTTGAATCCTTATCGTTTTTCTCTTTAAAACTCTCTCTATGGAACCCATTCTTGCACCGTTCTTTACTGCTTCTTGATAGGAGAACATCGCTACGAATAAGGGTTCGTTGTACTTGATGTTTGGGACTTTAGAAAAGGTAAAATTCGTGCACCTTGTCCATTGTGTTCTTTCTTTCAAGTTCTTGATCTTTTCCTTTTGATTTCTTGATCTTAGAGTTGAACCAAAGTGTCTCTTTGTCATTCTTGAGGTTGTAGACAAGCGCTAGTGAGATGGGACCCAAGTGGATCTTCTTTCTCTCTTTTGAATCGTGATCTCTATTGTAGGTATGGGGAGAAGAAATAGTATGAGTATGTAGGCTTGGTGGTAGCGTAAGACGAAAGGTTACCCATGACCCTTTCCTTTGATAACTTGTCTATATGCCTTATGTCTATTTGTTATATTTGTTATATGATGCTTAACTGTTATGAAGTTGATGATTGGCATGACTGTTACTATTAATTGATGTTGTCTGTTATGAATATGTTAATGTTGTGGTGCCATGATTACGATGAGTATGATGCTATTGACTGTTGTTGTGTTGTGCTCTTTATGAGTGTTGATTGTTGAGGATGTTAATGCCAACAATGATGTTAAGACGTTAAAATACGTTAATGATAATAATGAGAATTAAGGGATGTTTCTCCCCAGTTGTTCATAAGACATGAATATAGTGTGAGAGCTAAGGTTATGTTCATAGGGCTTAGTTAAAGACCCTGTAATTGATTAGTGAGTGTTCTAGGAACATTAATAACGAAGCTATGATTAAAGAATTAATTCCCCATGGTGATAAGACATGAATATTAATGAAGAACAGTTAAGATTAACGAAGTTGATGATCAATGGATTAGTAAAAGCCAATAGGTTGAATCTGTGAAATGTCCCAAGGATTTGGGAAAGGGTTTCTGACCCTTTCTGCCCTGATCAGTACGGTCACGCTCCATTGAGCTCGGCCGTGCTTAACAAGGAGCACGTCCGTGCTCCAGTTTGAAACCCAAAGCTGGGCGCGCATTTAAGCACGCCCATGCTCAGCAGCCAGCACGATCGTGCTTTCCTGTAGGTCCAGTACGCCCGTGCTGGGGCGTGCTCACCTGACCATAACAGAAACCAGAATGTTGAAATAGGGGTTTTCACCCCAAAAGATTAAAAGACTTAATAAGGTACCAACGGAACATGAAGACCAAAGACAAGTGATAAGATGCTGTACCTTGGTAGCCTAGTGTCTGCTCCAAGCGTTAAGATGTTGAACCTTGGTAGCCTAGTGTTCGCTCCAAGTGATAAGTTGTTGTACCTTGGTAGCCTAGTGTTCGCTCAAAGGGGGCCTTGATGCTTGATGGTCAAGGTGTTGAGCTCAGGTGCTTCATGGTCGGAGTGTTGTTAATGCTTAAAAGACTTAACGATGAACGTTAAACATTAATCCTCGATAGCCTAGTGGTCGAGGTGTTGATGATGATAAAACTTGGGTAGCCTATGGGTCCAAGCGGAGGTGGTGGTTGTGGTTGTGGTTGTGTGTTGTTTGCCATGCATTCATGCATAGAAGATGTTGATGGGAGGTTGTGCAACATAGGGGAGGTTGTCCGAGAGTAAGATGATCTGGCCGTTCGCGGGATTCGCCCGAAAGGGAATCAAGTATACACCGTGGTGGCGCATCCGAGAATAAGATGTGTCGGCTGTCCTAGGGATCCACCCATGGTTTGGTGGATTGCCCCGGCCTTGGTGCTTATTGGTCAATGTGAAAATGTAACCCCAAAGTTGGTATCCTGAGTTAGTTTGGATCCAAGTGCATAGTAGAGGAGTAGAGCAGAACTGCATTGCGTAGCATACACGTTATATGATGACGATTGTTATGATATTGCTGTTTGATATAACATGTGTTTGATGTATGCTCGTCTTGCTAACTGCTTCCTTACCGTTATATTCACATATATATATATATATATATATATATATATTTCTTACTCCCTATCTCTATATTTCTTGTTTGTGGCATGTATCGTTTACACAGAGGTCGATGTGCAGCCAGTTGAGGAGTGACTCTGAGGAGCCGCGACTAGTAGATAGGATTTCTCGTTTTCTGTAGTTGTTTAGTTTGTATCCAGTTGTATCCGAGTTGTTTTATTGGATTGGTTATACCAGCTCTGTAGTGTGACATCGGGGTTTGGTTCGCCTATGTTTCAGTTATGTTATGTTTCCTTTATAAACATGTTTTGGTCATTTTCGCATTATGTTACAATACGGCAGTCTCTGCCCGGTTTTGATATTATATATATATTTGCATGTGTTCTCTCTCTTTTTATATATGTGTTATCGCTTTTGAATGCATGCGGGGTAGAGGGTGTCACATCAAGTAAACTCAACCATAGTTGATTATTAAGTAATTTAACAAAATATTTTTTGCCTCTAACTCCCTCATGTGCGCAACCAACCCCTATCCCCACACTTAGGCAATTTCATTTCTTCCTATTTCACATTCTAAGTCAAGTTCTTCCTAAAACACAAAGAAACCCATTTGTGTTCTTGCTAAGTTCATCAAAGCTCTTCAAGTTCTTGATCAAAATTATTCATTCCAAGGTGAGGATCATGTTCCTCATCCTCTAAGCTTCATTAATCATCCATCAATCTTAATTTTTATCAAGTTTTTCATCTATTTCTATTATTAGATATATATTTTCAAATAATTCTATAAAATTGTAGAGAAATCATTTTAATGTCAAACCAATTTCGATGATCTTTATATGACTTCTACTTTGATCATCTAAGAGCATGGAAGAAAAAACATTTTCCTCCCTATTTTTCTACTCTTGGCCGAAACTAGGTATTTTAGGCTAATGAAGTTTTGTTCAATTTTTAAAATATGACACTTGATCTTAACTCTCTAATACCTCTAGTTGTTATATCTAGAAGCTTGAAATCAAAAGAAACTCCTAGCCCTATTTTCTAGCCTTGGCCGAATCTATAATCACGTAGACTATATGAGTTTTCTTCAATCTTTAATAGGATAGTGATTTGTATCAACTATTTAATGTGTGGCCGAAAACCTAACCCAAAGAGGTTGGACGATTTTGTTTCATAATTTTAATTTATAACAATTTAACTATGCTAGTTAATACTCTAGTAATTAGTATCCAAAAGATGGAGTTGAGAAAATAACCCTAGTCTCATTTTGATTAGATGGCTGAACCTAGCTATTTTGTGGTCAAGGATGAACTTTGTTTGATTTAATTTGGGGTTATGTTGTTTTGGTTGAAGCTTGAGTTGTTAACTTGTGGTGTGGTAACGAGGAGCTTTGACTTCGTGTTTCCGGTGATGCGTTCAGGTGGGGGAAAGAATCATCCTGTCGCCGGAATGGATAAGTAGTATATTTTATACTAATGGTGTAGGGCGACCTAAATCCTACTAGTGGTTGAGTAATCGACAAGACCAAAATCACATTGGAAGCCTTTCCATAATATCAATGATGATTTGGGGATTGTAGGTTTATCGCCATTAGAATAATTTTATAATAATTAAGGATGTCTGAATTATTTATTTTTAAATTGTTTGTGATATGCTAGTTGAGGTATTCTATTGCGTGTCACGTTTTATTTTGTTGTTTGAATATTTTATGAGTATGGTATTATGCATGATCTGCCTAGATTGATAATATGCTTAGTTGGTTTTATAAAGGTATGTGCTGTTCGAAGATATTTTGTCTAGGTGAGAGATTGGATGTGACTTAGAGGTGTCTAGCCTAAATGTATTATTTTTGAGATAAGACATAGAATGCAAGTTGAGGATATGATGGAAGCTTGAGGCACTAGGTTACTATTGATGCAAGTTAGTGAGATTTATATATATGCATTAATGTTCATAACCGTGTGTTGGAAACACACGAGGTCAGAGTATCCGATTACGGATACCGGATATTACGGGTCAGTGCCTTAACGGTAATGGGGGAAACTACCGTGATACTCTCGTAGTCCTTGCCGATCTGCTCTGGGTATCCTAACCATAATGGGGATACTTTTATATTGTGCAACTATTCTCTAATGGTAATGGGGTAAATAGTATCATTCTTTGAATGAGCACTCTAACGGTAATGGGGGTGTGCACCGTATGAATGGGGACGTGTCGCTTGAACGATTGACTAACATCCTTAACAGTAACGGGGGATGGTGACAGGATTGGTAGTGGCCACGTTAGCATAAAGGTTTAGTTGCATGAGATTGAGGGTAGAGGAAGATATCGTAATTTGAGGATGATTGTTAGTTATGTGTGATGTGTGTCTGTGACTGCTGTTATATTATATACTATGATTTTTTTCCGCTTTTGAAGATAGAACTATTTCTTATCCCCTATTTTATGTATTTGGTATATATTTTATCATGTGATCGTATGAGAAGATCCAGTGGAGGAACTAACTACTGAGGAGCTAGATGGGATTCTGTATGAACTGGATGCAAGAGGACGAGCTATGGATTCCAGCAATGTAGTTTAGTGTCTAGGGCCAGTGAGTCTTATAAGAAGTTTTATTTTCTGCTGACTATTATAGTTTGTGTAAGTATATACCTGCAAGTGATCCTACTGATAGGATACCCTAAACAGTGTTTTGTTTTATGTGGGATAAACATATGTGTGTATATGTAATATAATCATGGTGTGATGTGTTAACTTTCCAAAGTTGGATATGTTATAAATAAGTTTTTAATATCTTCGTAATTTCGGGTTACGTTTAACGTTAAGTACGCGATTAAGTTTAATAAATAATTAATGGTACAACGGGGTGTCTCATTTGGTGGTATCGGAGCAGTTCGATTCTAATCGGACTGTGAGGTTTATGATGTTACCGGCCATGTCTAGTTGAATCCACATCGGATATTGACTATGTTTAGAAGTTGGGTAATGAATCCGAACGCGATAACAAACATTTATATGACATATAGTATTTATATTCCAGTTTAATATGGTATTATATGTAATATTGATGTGAGCTGATGATTTCCTTAACTGGATCATGGCTAGAGGTAGAGGACGTGGTAACAGTAGTGGTGATGGATCACCTCAGTGAATTGCTGGAGTTAGCAATGTTGAAACTGATACTAGTGGTGGAGGAGAGTCAGCTGAGATTCTCAAGACCATCAGGGATTTAGCTACTGCTATGATACAACAGACACGGTAGAACGTAAAAATACTGCAAATGACTAAAGAACAGCAGGAACTGCAGAATCAGAGGAAAATTATAGAAGCCGAGGATGCTGGAACGAATACCTTTCTGAAGGGGAAGCCACCATAATTCCGAGGAGATTATGACCCAGAAAAAGGCATACAGGTAGGTGCAAGAGTTAGAGAAGATATTCAGTACCATGCACTGCAGAGAGGATAGGAAGGTGACTAATACAATTTTCATCCTGACAGGAAGAGCAGGGTCTTGGTGGAGAGGCAAGAAAGACTACTAGAACCAGAGGGTAGAATTATTAGCTGGGAGTTATTTTGTGGATATTTTCTTGAGAAGTACTTTCCGCGATTAGTCAGACGCGAGAAGGAGAGGGAGTTTATGAATCTTAAACAGGGCAACAAAACTGTTTGCGATTATGCATCACGTTTTGAAGATCTGATTCAGTTTTCGGAGTTCTATCAGAGATATCCAGATGAGGATTGGCAGTGTAGAAGGTTTGAAGAAGGACTGCGACACGAACTAAAAAGAGCAATAGTGTCTCTCGATATCCAAAGTTTTCCAGAGCTAGTGGAGAGATGCAGTGTCATAGAAAGTATAGACCTGAGGCAAGCTGCTAAGCAAAGGCAACAAAGAAGTGGAGGTCTTATTTGATTAGGTCTCCAGAGGAGAGAAGGTAGTGGTTCTCAGGAGAGACAAGGTCCATATACAAGACTAGTGCAGACAGTGGCACCAGCACCAGTTGCTACAGCACAAGTGGTTGGAACGGGCCAGCAATGACAAGGCTTTGTTTGTTTTAGACGTGGAGGACCGCATCATATTAGAAATTTCATGGAGAGACTTAGTTGTTTCCACTGTGGGAAACCAGGTCATATAGCTCGAGATTGCAGACAGCGGGCTATGCAGCAGCCGGTAGCTGCTGGTAGAGGAGCTGGAGGTGGTTATAGAGGCAAAGTTGGAAGAGGAGTTCCAGTAACAGGACAACCGATGGCCAGACCTCAGGCCACTGGGAGAGTGTTTACTGTGAGGGAGCTGAATCCTCTCAATATGCAGATCTCATAGAAGATATGCGTGATTTTGTATAATCCGGAATAGTGGAACATGCTCAAAGGAACTAAGACTGTGATTGGATACTTTGAGTAGGAAATTAAAGTAGTATTACTCTTGGTGTTAATTGTGGAAGTTAGATGTTGGGATAAAATTTTCTAGTGGATTAATATTAAGAAGAGGAAATGATTAAGTTTTAATTATGCCCATCAAGGATGATAGATTAAGGTGAAAAGTTAAGGACAATGAACAGAATGTAGTGATGGATAATTTCGAGAATAAATAGAATGATATAAGAATGAATTCTGTTATGAAGTTACCCCCATCACTGAGCGGTAAGATAGCAATGAGAAATACAATGTAGGATCTTTAGAGTAAGATCGATTACAAGATATTGTCTAGTTTCTAGTTACGAAATTCTGAGGATGAAATTTTTTTCTAAGTGGGGTAGTAATGTAACACCCTGTTTTTCATATACGCTGTATTACCGTTAAAGATATATTTATCTATATTTTTATCTGAGACTAGGAAATGATTTTGGAGAAAACAAAATCATATCTAGAACCTACTCTATAGTAGGAAGCTCTGGTTAAAATTTGGGTTTATAACTCAGACGAAAACCGGTTTGTGTTTTTACTGACAGTATAATTTTATACCGGCAGGAAAGACTAATTTGACTCGAAACTGAAAAATTGTAGATTTTAATTTTATGTCCGTGAGGAAGTATATTTTCCAAAGTTTTGCCCAAAAATAAAATATTAGATTTTATTCAGGAGAATTTTGGGGATAAACGGACGGAAACCCTAATCGGGTAAAACGACGGAGCCAGATATGGAGCTGAGGTGGGGGAAGTGATTGATGTGACAGAGGGGACAAGCATTAAATGTGAGGAGACAGGCATTTAATGTGAGAGGACAAGCATTTATGATGCATTTATGACGATTCCTAAATATCTAGGTAAAAAGACCAAAATGCCCCCAAGTTTCATGGTTATTAATAAGACACATCTCCTCTCTATCAAACACTCATTTTACATGGTTGTAAACCTCCCACATCCATCCAATTTCGTGCAGCCACATCCAATCAACCATACCTATTTCATTTTACTTTCATTTCATCATTTTCCTCTAAAAAAAACCGTAATCAGGTAACCAACGGAACCGGATACGGATGTGCAGAGATACACCGGGAGACAGAACGACGAGTCATCCATGATGACTCAGAGGGAATGAGTCACCATGGTAAGTCATGGTGGTGACTCATCTTCATCATAAATGCAAGTAATCATGTCTTTTAGGTGAAATGACCAAAATACCCTTAACCTAACATATTCTAGTTAAATGTTAACCATGGTTAAGGCAAGTCAAGAACAAATTGATCTCTTCTTCCTCATGGGTGGTGAAAACAGCAGCCACACCATCCCTTCACCCTTCACCACACAAAATTTCCTACTCATAATTACCATTAACCATAGTTAAGTTATTATATTATTTTCTAACTTAACCTATGTCAAGTAAACTCAACCATAGTTGATTATTAAGTAATTGAACAAAATATTTTCTGCCCCTAACTCCCTCATGTGCGCAGCCAACCCCACTCCCCACACTAAGGCAATTTCTTTTCTTCCTATTTCACATTCTAAGTCAAGTTCTTCCTAAAACACAAAGAAACCCATTTGTGTTCTTGCTAAGTTCATCAAACCTCTTCAAGTTCTTGATCAAATTTCTTCATTCCAAGGTGAGGATCATGTTCCTCATCCTGTAAACTTCATTAATCATCCATCAATCTTCATTTTTATCAAGTTTTTCATCTATTTCTTTTCTTAGATCTGGATTTTCAAATAATTCTAGAAAATTGTAGAAAAATCATTTTAATGTGAAACCAATTTCTATGATTTTATATGACTTCTACTTTGACCATCTAAGAGCATGGAAGCAAATGAATTTTCCTCCCTATTTATCTACTCTTGACCGAAACTAGGTATTTTTAGGCAAATGAAGTTTTGTTCAATTTTTAAAATATGACATTTGATCTTAACTCTCTAATACCTCTAGTTGTTATATGTAGAAGCTTGAAATCAAAAGAAACTCCTAGCCCTAGTTTCTAGCCTTGGCCGAATCTATGATCATGTAGACTATATGAGTTTTCTTCAATCTTTAATTGGATAATGATTGTATTAACTATTTAATGTGTGTAGGTTCTAAATCCAAGAGTTTGTTAGCAAAAGGAATTTCTAGCTAATTTTAATATATATGGCCGAAACCCTAACCCAAAGAGGTTGGATGATTTGGTTTCATATTTTTAATTTATAACAATTTATCTATACTAGTTAATACTCTAGTAATTAGTATCCAAAAGACGGAGTTGAGAAAATAACCCTAGCCTCATTTTGATTAGATGGCTGAACCTAGCTCTTTTGTGGTCAAGCATGAACTTTGTTTGATTTAATTTGTGGTTGTGTTGCTTTGGTTGAAGGTTGAGTTGTTAACTTGTGGTGTGGTAATGAGGAGCTTCGACTTCGTGTTTCCGGTGATAAGTTCAGGTGTGGGAAAGAATCATCCTATCGTCGGAATGGATAAGTAGTATATTTTATACTAATGGTGTAGGGCGACCTAAACCCTACTAGTGGTTGAGTAATCGACAAGACCAAAATCATATTGGAAGCTTTTCCGTAATACTAATGATGATTTGGGGATTGTAGGTTTATCGCCATTAGAGTAATTTTATAATAATTGATGATATCTGAATTATTTATTTTTAAATTGTTTGTGATACGCTGGTTGAGGTATTCTACTGCATGTGACGTTTTATTTTGTTGTTTGAATATTTTATGAGTATGGTATTATGCATGATCTGCCTGGATTGATAATATGCTTATTTGGTTTTAATTAAAGGTATGTGTTGTTCGGAGATATTTTGTCTGGGTGAGAGATTGGATGTGACTTAGAGGTGTCTAGCCTAGGCACTAGGTTATTATTGATGAAAGTTAGTGATATATATATATATATATATATATATATATATATATATTTATTTATATTTATATTTATATATATATATATGCATTAATGTTCATAACCATGTGTTGGGAACACACGAGGTCAGAGTATCCGATTGCGGATACCGGATATTACGGGTCAGTGCCCTAACGATAATGGGGGAAACTACCGTGATACTCTCGTAGTCCTTGCCGATCTGCTTGGGTATCCTAACCGTAATGGGGATACTTTTATATTGTCCAACTATTCTCTAACGGTAATGGGGGAAGTAGTATCATTCTTTGAATGAGCACTCTAACGGTAATGGGGGTGTGCACCGTATGAATGGGGACGTGTCGCTTGGACGGCTGACTAACATCCTTAACGGTAATGGGGGATGGTGACAGGATTGGTAGTGGCCACGTCAGCATAAATGTTTAGTTGCATGAGATTGAGGGTAGTGGAAGATATCGTAATTTGAGGATGATTGTTAGTTATGTGTGACGTGTGTCTGTGACTGTTGTTATATTATATACTATGATTCTTTTCCGCTTTTGATGATAGAACTGTTTCTTATCCCCTATTTTCTGTATTTGGTATATATTTTATCATGTGATCGTATGAGAAGATTCGGTGGAGGAACTTGGTACTGAGGAGCTGGATGGGATTCTGTATGAACCGGATGCGGGAGGACGAGTAGTGGATTCCAGCGATGTAGTTTAGTGTCTGGGGATACTTTTATATTGTCCAACTATTCTCTAACGGTAATGAGAGTATAGTTCAAGTATTCTCTAACCGTAATGGGGATACTTTTATATTGTCCAACTATTCTCTAACGGTAATGGGGGAAGTAGTATCATTCTTTGAATGAGCACTCTAACGGTAATGGGGGTGTGCATCGTATGAATGGGGACGTGTCGCTTGGCCGGCTGACTAACATCCTTAACGGTAATGGGGGATGGTGACAGGATTGGTAGTGGCCATGTCAGCATAAATGTTTAGTTGCATGAGATTGAGGGTAGAGGAAGATATCGTAATTTGAGGATGATTGTTAGTTATGTGTGACGTGTGTCTGTGACTGTTGTTATATTGTATACTATGATTCTTTTCCGCTTTTGATGATAGAACTGTTTCTTATCCCCTATTTTCTGTATTTGGTATATATTTTATCATGTGATCGTATGAGAAGATCCGATGGAGGAACTTGGTACTGAGGAGCTGGATGGGATTCTGTATGAACCGGATGCGGGAGGACGAACAGTGGATTCCAGCGATGTAGTTTAGTGTATGGGGATACTTTTATATTGTCCAACTATTCTCTAACGGTAATGAGGGAAGTAGTATCATTCTTTGAATGAGCACTCTAACAGTAATGGGGGTGTGCACCGTATGAATGGGGACGTGTCACTTGGACGGCTGACTAACATCCTTAACGGTAATGGGGGATGGTGACAGGATTGGTAGTGGCCACGTCAGCATAAATGTTTAGTTGCATGAGATTGAGGGTAGAGGAAGATATCGTAATTTGAGTATGATTGTTAGTTATGTGTGATGTGTGTCTGTGACTGTTGTTATATTATATACTATGATTCTTTTCCGCTTTTGATGATAGAACTGTTTCTTATCCCCTATTTTCTGTATTTGGTATATATTTTATCATGTGATCGTATGAGAAGATCCAGTGGAGGAGCTTGATACTGAGGAGCTGGATGGGATTCTATATGAACCGGATGCGGGAGGACGAGCTTTGGATTCCAGCGATGTAGTTTAGTGTATAGGGATAGTGAGTCTTATAAGACGTTTTATTTTCCGCTGATTATAATAGTTTGTGTAAGTATGTACCTGCAAGGGATCCTACTGACAGGATACCCTAAACAGTGTTTTGTTTTATGTGGGATAAACATATATGTGTATGTGTAATATAATCATGGTGTGGTGTGTTAACTTTCCGTAGTTGGATATGTTATAAATAAATTTTTAATATCTTCATAATTTCGTGTTACGTTTAACGATAAGTATGCCATTAAGTTTAATAAATAAATAATGGCACAACGGGGCACAATAGGGTGTCTCAGTGTGGGTTGTGATGCCAACCTAGTTGGGATGACAATTCTCATTGTGATGCCCCAGCATGCTACTTTATACACACAAAAAAGAACTTTCAAATAAAGCTGAGACTCGAATGCATGCCTAGAACTAGACCTAACTTTGCTCCATGGAGACCATTGTTGTCAAAAAGTTCTGTCGTTATAGCATTCAGGAAATATGCGTAAACAACTCGGTGCACAAGCCCACAATCGGAGTATGCTAATAGCCATCTCCTCGACACTTTCACACGAGAGTACTTAACATCTGAATAATAGTTAGTTCAGTGGAATGTCAAGATAGCCCTGGTGTCCAGGTCTCCACCGGCACAGTGCAGCTGTACACTGAACCATTGGCAGAATCCATGCGTGACTATCCATAAGGTCTTTGTGGCCCCACACAGTCCCCTAATCTCCTATAAATAAATTTCTATACTTTCGGAACGACAACGACTATGATTAGGTTGAAATGTTGTCCAAAGATAAATAAAGCAGCAACTAAAAGTTCCAAAGCACCAGTATCAATTTCAAAAAAAAATTATTGTTAAGAATTGAGCTTAAATAGACCATTAACCAAAATCATTCTTTTCAACACAAATTCATTTGAACACTTAAAATTAATTAAAGCATACTTAGGCTAAATTAATTAAATGGTAACAGTTAAAATTAACATTTGATACTTAAAATTAAGTACAAAGCATAGATTTAAAATTGTCACAAGACTAAGATTTAAAAGCCTTTAACCTTCCAATATTTGGTCTATTCATTTCATTCCAAAATACCATGAATCATATTAACTTCGAGCCCAAGACTTAGCAAAATATAAATAAGGATAAACCTTAAGATTGAATTCATAAATTCAATAAATAGAGAATTGATACCAACTAATAAAATTCCAATACCTCTCGAATCTAAGTTCAGAAACAAATGCACATCACAAAAGTTCATAAAAGACTTAATGATTGTACCAATAGGCTTATATTTAGAGCCCAATTACGCCAAAACAAGATCTAACGCTTGGCGAATATGATTTACAAAAAATAAGATTCGCAAATTCGAACTTTACACCAATTCCACAATTTATGTTTAGCAATGAGCTAAATCAGACTTAGAATTGTTCAAGTACAAAATAAATATAGGTCCTAATTACACAAATAGTCAAACAATTAGGAGCAAGCAAGTATACTAAGAATTTCCCAAAAGAATTCCAAAGCAATCACAATAAAATTATCTACCCGCCATATACCATATACATTAACAACCTTATTTAGTGTCATGACCCGAATTTCATAGCTATGACAAGCCGAAAGGGAAAGTTGCTTCCTTCCCCTTCACAGCCTCATAAGCATATACAAATTCGTCTCGTTCAAAGTAAAGATTACATTCATTACTTACATAAGAAATATAATATATCAGAGTGACGACAACACAATTTAACAAAGTCCTTCTTGAATAGAAACAACTTTAGACAAAAGGTACAACCCCTCAAACCATTCACATGGCATCCAAGGCTTTCGACGGCTTCGCAATACCTGCAGCTGAAATGTTAAGCGTGGGATGAGTCAACTGACTCAGTGAGAGAATTTCTCAAAACACATGCAATCACACAAAGTCAATAGGGTAATAAAGTCACACACTCAGACAAACTCTGAATTAAAAAATAGATAATCACTTTCATCTACACATCATAAACGTTTTTATATATGCAATGATCTCACAAACTAACATATACTGTATGGATATCGTGTCCCGCAAGATGAGTACTTGTGGAATAGCTTGCACTACTTTCTTCTCTCATAACTCATATCCCGCTCATTAGGGGGTACATATCAACTCATAAACTTCGAATCTTTGGGTCCACTTGGGGTTGTTCTCTCAAGGTCCCCCACTCCGATGCTTTTAATTTCGTACCACGGAGACACCGCACCCCCCGGCTTAAACATCAACATCCCTCCTCAACGCCCGGGGTATCTAACGGGGTTCCCTCATCCCCGGTGGTGATATTTATATACCGGAGTCTCCCGCTCCCCGATTAGCCTACCCAAAGATTCGCAATCATTCTTTGACAATACATTCCATCAAGTATGCTTTTCAATAATCATATAAACCACACATAAGCAACAACACAGTGAACCAATTTACATCATTATACTATTACCACAAAATTTCACAATAGTAACTTGACAAATACTTATCTCCATTGCATAGTTCAAGTCAATATAAACAACCTCATCATAATAATAAGCATTCTTTAGAAACTTCATCACCTATCCAACATATATGCTTTTTTATCATCAAGAAAACAATCTAAAAGAATACATGACAAAGCTCGTTACACCATTTTATCATCATACATAGCATGTCATTTCCCAAATCATATCTCACACTCAAAACAAAATAAATAAATAAATAAATAAATAAACAATATACAAATCCATCATCACCACACTAATCAGTATTGAAACTCATAAGTAAAATTATTCTCATTTCAAGCATTTAACATAGTATTTTCTCAATCAAAATTAAATACTAATTCCAACATTCTTAACTAGCATTCCCTAATCGCACATTCAAAATATATAAATCACTTTTCGGTCATCTAAAACAGAATCTAAAAGAATCATGTCAAAACCCATAATCTCAATTTTATCACAAAAAAAGAAAGAAAGAAAATCAATTCAAACAATATCATATGTTCTCCATAACTTCTCTTTACTTCTACAACCAAATTTATCAACTAATCACATCATCAAACTTTTACACCTTATAGTTCCTCTTTTCAAATCTTATAATTCACTATATATATATATATATATATATATATATATATATATATATATATATATATATATATATATATATGTTAAAAGGTAGATGAAGGATCATAGCAGCGTAAGCTGCTCCCCTTCCTTACGCAAGGTAAAACAAAATCTAAGGGCCTGGCTTTTCTTTTTCTTTTTTTTTTAACCATTGCAAATGGCCTTCACGCAAAACAGGGAAGAAAGTAAGTTAGTGCCTCTGTTTCATCCTCTGGCACCGTAACAACGCAGCAAAAGAGGAAACAAAAAAATGACAAATTCAAGTGTTTAAATGAAATGATCAAATTCCCTCACCTCTTGATGACAACTTAATACTTGATAGACCCAAATGAAAAAGGAAGAAGAAGATAAGATAAGCACCACTTTCGTCCTTTCCTCCTCTTTTTCTCTTCTTGAAGCTTTTATTCTCTCTTTAACTTAGGGTTTCATTGTAGTTGGTGAAGGAAAATGTGGAAAGGGAAGGAGAACCCATTTCTTAAATCAAATTGAGCTTGGACTAAAATGTTTTGGCCCTAAGGGTATTATAAAAGAAAAACCCATATTTTAAATACCAACATACTAATGAAGATAATTATAATTACAAAGTGTTTGTCCCATTATGAAATACTTTATTTAATATTTATGTCGTATAATTTTTATTTCAGTTATTAAAGTATATAAAGCCGTAAAGTTAAAACTATTATATAATGTATTTATCATAATCATATCCCATAGAAACAAAAATTAAACCAAACTATAAAAGTTAAATTATTGCATAAATTATGAAATGCATACTTTAAAAAAAAATTAAAATTAAAATAAAATAACAGGTATTACATTTAGCCTTTAAGCATTCAAATTTTCACTAGACATGCCTTAGAATTTTATACCTCCTTCTAAAGCCAAATTTAACACTGTTAAGATTCAATCCTATGCTCATTTTCAATTTATTCAAGCTTAATCATCATCAACAACTAAATATCAAATAACTTATTTCCCTAATTTCTCATATATTGACAATTCCTTAAAACTACTATAAGTCACTCTAGAACTTATCCAATTTAACGTAAGAAGCTTAATGTTCTTCAAAAATTCAAATTTGACGTTATAACTAATCAAAGCCATATCATATCTCCATCAATCATCAACTATTGCATAAAGTCATCTAATCTTATCCAAGTGATATCTTTAATATCAAATTGACGCTCAACATTTATTATACGCCTAGGTCATCACAATTTGGAGCATTAGATGTACCCTACTTTAGATCCAAACTTAATTCCTCACTTAATAATTATACTTTGATTCCTCTTGATAACTCCTACATCCATAAAAGTTATTCTCCATAGTGATAAGAACCTAACCTCATTGAAACACTATGGTTACTATTTTCCACCTTATTGTCTTACCATAATGAATAAAAGAAATTCATCCTCATAAGAAATTCTAAACTTTCAATTCTCCAAGAAACTCCTACAATTTCAATCCAAATAACCCTTATTCCAAATTTCTTTAACTAAAAGAGACAAAATCAGTACCTAAGGCATCAAAGATTTCCACGTCATGAAATTCTTTTATGTTATCTAACTCAAACACCCAACATAATTTCTTCAACATTTTACCCAATACAATTTAATCCCAACAATTTATAACTTAGGGGATAAGCACTAGATAAAGAAAACATATCATTTTCATGAATACACAACAATCATTCATACAATCAGTCCAGGAACTCATAAGAATTCCTCACATAACATCTGACAAGGACCTAATTATACAAATCACATAATTCACACAGATAATCAACGCAGTTATAATCAGACAATATATATAACAATAATCCCCATATAATTTCCTAAACATACATACTAAAACCCGCATTAAAATCCACACTACAGCTATAGTATTATCTTCCCCCCACTTGGCATTGACATTCCGGTTTCCTCTGGTGCTTCACAGCAACGTACAGGAAACTCCTGTCAGCTCCCGAAAAATATAAATCCAAGAAGGAAGATGGGGGAAAATGACAACGAGTGGCGGTTTCCGGCAATGGCAGACGGCAGTTCAGAGTTTCAGTCAGTTAGACTAGTAGAGGAAGGTGAGGAGAACAATGTTATGGTATTTGTTCGTTTAAGGAGATCGGAAGGTGGCCGGAAAATGCCCAAACAATGGTGGTTTGTGGTGGCTCTGCAGCCAATGATGTTCGTTTGAGAAAATGTTTGGTTAGAATTGTAGGGGAGAAGATGAGGAGTATTTCTATGAGTTTGTTTTGTGAGGGGAGCCCGGAGGTGACCGGAAATTAAGAGAGAAGGCGGGGTGTGGTGGAGAGAGAAAAGAGAAAGATAACGTAAAAAAAAGAAGAAAGAAGAGAAGAAAGAAGGAAGAAGAAGAAAGAAAGAAAAAGAAAGGAAAGGGGGTGACGTGCGTGGATTCTGACCAGGTAAGGGAAAAAGAGCATTTTTGCTTTTATTTGTTGTAAGAGTAAAATTTGAGTGATTGAGAACGAGTGTAGAAAAATGATAAAATTTGGCCTTTAGATATAAAAATGAAGAGGGAAAAATCTAAAATTTTAATTTTTGAATTAAAGTAGAGATTGATGGTTGAACAGGTCGACCAGAGAAATTAATGATCCAAAATTAATCTCCAATTAATTCGAAACCAATTTATTTTTAAATCTAAAATTAAATAGAGTGATATCTGAAAATAAATTTCTTTCAGTCATATTATTTAAAATATTTTTCTAAACAAATAATAATAGTGACAATAACATAATATTATTGTCTATCAAGGGTGCGTACACTTCAATAATGCAGTATTAATGTACCCAATAAAATACTTTAAAATAAGAATAAAATCTGTACTGACCGAGAATATAAGGCCGGGTCGACCAAGCTTACCCCTGTAAATGGGCCTAGGCCCAAACTCCTCCAAAGTCGAGGACTTGCTAATACACTTGTTAACCGAGGAAAAATACTTGGACCTACCCCATCATAGACCGCAGATGAAGACATCTCGGTCCCGTACAATCCAGGCACAACTGACTTGGTCAAACATCTTACTCAATTATTCAAATATCTCTCCGTATAACTCAGAGTCTTATCCTTATCTCTCCGTATAACTCGGAGCCTTATCTTTATCTAGTTATGATAACAACGTAACCTTATCAGATAGATACAATCTCAATAACAGTCCAACTAAAACTGTTATACCTAAAAATCTCTATAAATAGGGGATCAACCCCCTCACTTAGAACTACGTTGCTTTGATTCCCACTTGGGATACGTAGGAGCAGAATATCAATTCTGTCAAGCTATTCCATAAACACTCCCACAGAGTTTCACCGGACAAGTATCTCTTGCTTGAGATATTTGGACGGAACATTGGCGCCGTCTGTGGGAATCGAAGCAAAATTTTCCCATACCACATACAATGGTGAGGACAAGGAGCGGGAACGGCAGGAGAGAAGGACTGGAGAATGCCAACAATGGGGATAATGGAGAACGATCCACAAACCCAGCGGCGATGACCGACAATCCCATTATTCAAGAACTTCTCGCATAGGTGGCAATGCTGAGAAGGGAGAATGAAGAGATTCGTCGGCAGAATAGCCGTCGTGAACGAGAACAAAGCAGGGAAAGATCTGCCTCTTCTCCTCATGAGAGAGAGCGTCGGACAGCTGGGAATGAAGGTTCCTGGAACACGCGCAGAGAAGAAGGAATCTCACAACCCCGTGTTTCTCATCATGTTGACCGAAGAGACGAGGAGAAACTTCCTAAACAGGCCACTGAACTTTCACTTCAGGTGAATAGGCCCAATGAAAGGGCTACCGCACAGAAGCTGAGACATCCCTTCACTGACGCCATCATGGAAGTTCCTCTACCAGCCAATTAAAAATCAATAAACATTGACAGGTATGATGGCACCACAGATCCAGAACTTCATTTAGATGCTTTTACCACCCAAATATATCTCTTTACCAATGATGATGCTGTTATGTGCAAAGTCTTCCCTACTACTCTGAAAGACGCTGCGTTAAGCTGGTATACCCAGCTACCGCCAGCATCAATTGACTCCTTTGACACGTTTGTGATTAAATTCAATGCTCAGTTTGCCACGAGTCGAGCTCATCAAAAAACCTCGGCCTCGTTGGTAAATTTTAAGCAAGAAAAAATGAGTCTCTGCATGATTTTATGGCCAGGTTCAGCAAAGAGACTGTCCTGATCCGGAATCTCAGTGCCGATGTCGCACTACATACTATCTTGATCGGATTACGACCCGACCCTTTCTCCAGACACCTAGCTCGGAAGCCTCCATCCAACATGGATGAGTTGAGGAGAAAAGTTGCTGGATTCATTAATATGGAGGAAATAGAAGAGTCTAAGAAGAGAGAAAGAACCGATGATTCTGATAGACGAGAAGGGAAAGAGAAGAGGAGAGCTGGAGGTGACAAGCAGAAATTCAAAAACACATCCGAGCATTTACATAGGGGGCCAAAGTATGAGCACTATACCCCCCTCAACACCAATCGAGCTCGGGTATTTGAGGAAGCCTACAACGCAGAACTTTTGCAGCTTCCCAACCGTGGTCACACGCCCCCGAATGCTGATCGACAGAAGCATTGTCGGTACCATCGTAACTACGGGCATACCACCGAGGAGTGCTGGGTCTTGCGTGACAAGATTGAAGAGTTAGTGCAAGCTGGTCATCTGAATAATTTCGTTCGGAGAAGTCACAACAATGGTGAAGGGCGTGGCAGAGGTAGAAGAAGAGGAGGTGGCCAAAGCCCGGGAAGGGGTGGTGGTCGGCAAAATAATGAAATAGGAGAAAATAGGGAAGAGCAGAGTGAAAGGAGGGTGGAGGATAATACTGTCCGAGGTGTAATAAACACTATTTCAGGCGGATTTGCGGGAGGGGGCACAACGAGTTCAGCCCGGAGAAAACACCTGCGGGCTATTCGGGCTGTAAACTCGGTAGTTAGCAAACCCCCGAGAATTTCCCCGCCGATTATTTTCTCCGATGAAGACTTCTTGGGTGTGGATCCTAATCAGGACGACCCAATGGTAATCACTGTGCAATTGGCCAACTTCTCTATCAAGAGAACTCTTGTCGACCAGGGAAGCTCAGCTGATATCCTATATTATTCAACATTTCAGAAGCTCGGGATCCCGGAAAAAAATATTCAGTCATACGACGGTAAACTCGTCGGTTTTGCTGGAGAGCAGGTGGATACCTGAGGATACATAGACCTCCTAACTACTTTTGGAGATAGCAAAACGTCCAAAACTATTCTGGTCAGGTACGTGTTGGTTAATGCAGTGACATCGTACAATATCCTGATCGGAAGACCATCCTTGAACGAGTTGGGAGCCGTGGTCTCTACTCCCCATCTTACTATGAAGTTCCCTTCCAACTCGGGAGACATAGTTGCTATCCGGGCTGATCAAAAAATGGCCAGACAGTGCTATGCCGATAGTTTGCGTGTAAGCAAACTCAAACCTACACTTGCAGAAACACTAGAAAGAGGGAAAGACGAGTCTGTAAACTCAGTTAGTTCTGTTGAACTAGACCCGAGGATTGACATGCAAGAACAACGGCCACAACCCATCGAGGAGTTGGAAAAGTTCCAGCTTGGATCACATCCCGATTAGTGCACTAAACTAGGAGGTCAACTTGAGCCGATTTTAAAAGAAAAAAATAATGGAAGTACTCCGGAGCAACACCGATTTGTTCGCCTGGGTAACATCAGATATGCCGGGGATTGACCCCAATTTCTTATGTCACAAACTGGCAATCTGTCCCGAAGCAAAACCGGTAACTCAGCGGAAAAGGAGACTGGGTGAGGAAAGAAGAAAAGTGGTAGAAGAAGAAACAGCAAAATTGGATAAAGCCAACTTTATTCGAGAAATAGAATACACTACTTGGCTGGCCAACATGGTTCTGGTCAAAAAAGAAAACGGCAAGTGGCGCATGTGCACCGATTATACAGACTTAAACAAAGCATGTCCAAAGGATTCTTATCCTTTACCGAGTATTGACAGGCTGGTGGATGGTGCTTCCGGGTACAGAATTTTGAGCTTCTTGGATGCATACTCGGGGTACAATCAGATACGAATGTATCCCCCATAAGAGGAAAAAATAGCCTTTATAACCGAAGGCTCAAACTATTGTTACCGTGTAATGCCGTTCGGATTAAAAAAGCTGGGGCAACCTATAAAAGGCTCATGGAGAAAGTGTTTGAAAAACAGATCGGGAAGAACATGGAGGTTTACGTTGATGATATGGTTGTAAAATCCGATGACCACAACAATCATCCGAGGGATTTGGAAGAAATTTTTCAGCAATTAAGAAAGTACAATATGAGGCTGAATCCAGAAAAGTGTGTTTTTGGTGTCCAAGGCGGAAAATTCCTCGGTTTTATGTTGACACACCGAGGAATCGAAGCCAATCCAGACAAATCCCGAGCTGTGATTGAGATGCGAAGTCCACAAAATGTTAAAGAAGTGCAACGGCTTGCAGGGAGACTAGCATCATTATCTCGGTTTCTCCCCAGATTTGCAGAGAAAGCTCAGCCTTTCTTTAAATTATTGAAGAGATCTCAAACCTTCGCGTGGACTGAGGAATGCGAGAAAGCCTTTGTCGACTTTAAGACCTTCTGTCTTCACCGCCAATATTAACTCGACCTATCCCAGGGAAAGAGTTGTATTTATACCTGTCGGTCACCGAGTACACCATCAGTGCGGTCATTGTGCAAGAAGTAGAGAAAACGTAAATGCCGGTGTATTTCATCAGCAGAGTTCTTCATGATGCCGAAACTCGGTATCAAGTCATAGAAAAGCTAGTTTTAGCTCTGGTAACTGCTGCTCGGTGATTGCGTCCATATTTCCAGAGTCACCAGGTGATTGTAAAAACTGATCACCCTATTAAGTAAATTCTCAAAAAGCCCGAGTTGGCAGGCCGCATGATTGCTTGGTCGGTGGAATTCTCCGAGTTTGGCCTCAAGTACGAGTTGAGAGGTCCCCTGAAAGCTCAATGTATCTCTGATTTCGTAGTCGATCTCCATCCGCTGCCGATCACTGAAGATTTATGGTGGGATTTATATGTGGACGGATCCTCGAATGTCAAAGGCAGTGGAGCTGGGGTAATACTGGAGGGTCCGGGTGAGCTAATCCTAGAGCAATCATTAAAGTTTGAGTTCAAATCCTCAAACAACCAAGCTGAATACGAAGTCTTGATAGCAGGGTTAATGCTGGCTAGGGAAATGGGAGCAAAAGCTGTTAGATGCCAAAGTGATTCACAGCTGGTCACAGGACAAATCTCTGGAGAATACTGACAGCGCGACGACGCGACGCGCGCGCGTGCGATTCCGGCAAGTGTACCGGACTGTCGCCAAGTAATAAAAGATATCGATCCCACAGAGACTGTGATCTCGAATCGCAATTAATTTCCAAATTGGCAAATCTGGACTGTATAAAAAGGATTTGAATTTTGAAAAGGTTTTAAGAGATAAACAAACAGAATCAAATAAAACAGGAAAACAAATCTTTTTAGGGTTTTTGGATCTAAATGGATTCCTAGGGATTTAGGCTACCTACGAGGTTGTTTATGTTACTAATCTGATTTACCCTTGTTAGTTAACGAAATTGCCTTGAAGGCGAGTTTATCCTCTAATAGTTTAAGCTCCCTCTCGGGTTACAAAAACCGTACCCAATTGACCCAACCCTTACTCTCGTGGTAGTCGAACTCAGATTGGACCCTTTGCGTTTCGTGACAACTCGTTGATTCTCGAGGGACGGCTTCTAACTCTCGTGATTTCAGTCCCAAGTCTGACTCTATAGATCCGACACCTAAGTTCACCGCTAGGTTCCTCCTTAGAATGTCTAAGTCATGCAAATAAACCTAAGTTCACCGCTAGGTTCCTCCTTAGAATATCCACGTCTCGTAAATAAGCGGCCGCCGAATTTACGAGTGATTAGAACACTAGAAATCAAATCTAAAGCAAAATCAAAATTAACAAAGATATTACATTAAATTTACAACATATTCAAACATCGGGCATAGCCCCAATCCCTAGAAACTAAGCTACTACTCAAGTCTTGCCATGGAGATGACAGACTTGATTACAAGTAACATGAAAATAAACTAAGAGAAGAGAGGAGGAGAAGAAGAGAAAGATCCTAAATTGTAGCCTAAGAGTAGTAGCCAAGAGTTCTCATTCCCAGTGTGTCTTCTGCCTCTGCCTGGTTCTTATTTATAGATGTGGGAAGTTTGAATCCCAATCTAACTCAAATTCTGATCCAATTCAGTTGCTTCAGGTCCAAGTAATGCGCGTCACGGCCGTGACGGCTTCTGTCTCTGGCACTTTTACGAATTTCAGATCCTTCGCGACGCGAAGGGACTCTCGCAACGCGAGACTTCATTTCACAGCCGTGATAGGAATAACGGCTAGGACGTGACGGTCTCTAACTTGTGGGGGTTTTTGGTCACGGCCGTGATGGATATCACGGCCAGGCCGTGACAGATTCTGACTTCAGCCTTTCTTCCTTTTCAGTTTTGCTCGATCATGGCCGTGATGGGCTCTGTTTGGCTCATTTTCTTCACTTTTCAAGCCCTATTTTCATCCAAACTCCATCATGGTTGATCTTGAGCATTTTACCCTTGATTTCTGCAAAACAACACCACGAAAACCGCCTTACCCGTTCCGAGGGAAAAACTAACAAAAATCAAATGAAATATGCCTAAACTACATGAAAATGCATGCAAAATGATAGACAAAGATGATGTGAAATCACACTCATCAAATCACCCCAAGCTTAAGATTTTGCTTGTCCTCAAGCAATCACTAAGGTCATAAGATATAAATAATCAAAGCATGGATAGTGAACCAAGAACCCGAGAAACTAATCCAAGTGACAGGCATATTTAATAAGCACCCAAGAAATAATCGATTTCAAGTCCAATTAAAAGCTTAGGTTCTTCAAATTCATATTCTCACTGATTCGGGCACTCGTCTCACCTCACTCAAGTGTTCCAGGGTATATGACAATTCGCTCAATTTCCTCAAGGAAGGTATTCTATCATAGGCTTGACTATTAACCAAATCTCTACTTTATTAATTAAAACACATAAGAATCAAGAGGTCTTTTACTTTGGTTGTAATGTGGCCATGAGATTTATTGTTAGGTGGGAAAATCAAGAAAAGGGAAATTCAAGAAGGCTAAACAAATTATCAAACTTTGCAAAGCATGACACCTTCTAAAATACCTTTTTTAGGGATTTGATTTACTTTTCCAACTTTCTTTCCTTCTTTTTATTTTTATTTCTCACTTTCTTTTGTCGTCCCCTTCTCCTTTTTTTTTTGTTTATTTCATTTTATTTATTTGGAGAAGGGGAGATTTTTAGCTCAAGAGAAATATTTTCTAACTTTCTCATCCCATACTTTTTCAAACTACCTTTTTACCCTTTTTGTAATACTTTAAAAGGTGCCATACCAAGCATTATTTATCCAAAACATTTCATGGTACCAAGAAAAGTATTTTATTCTTTTAGGCTCAAAATTGGGCAACTAAGGGGTAGCATTTAATCAATCAAAGCTCAGAAGGCCGGAAAAACACCTAGTGCCTCAATCATTTTCAAAAATGTTTTCAAAAATTTTCAAGTTTCAAAATGGTTTCAAGTCAAGTTCTAGAAAATACAATCCATGAGGAATTAAAACACTCTATCACAAGGAATGGGGTAGATTTAGTGAGTACCCCTTTTTGGCTTGAAATCTTACATTTAGTAGTTCAAAAATCAGTGAGAAACACAAATTTAAGGAACCACATGCTAATTATCCACTATCAAAAGATCATCTCAAGGATTTTTATTTTTAGCCTTGTCACAAAAATAAAAAAATTGGGTTCAAAAATTCACTATCTCAATTCATTTGGCACCAAGTTCTCACAATTGGATGCATATTCTAAGTGAGGGGCAATGTAGAGAATGTGATCATACAAAACTATGCCTATGAGAATGTAATATGAAAAATGCAAAAAAAAAAAAATATATATGCAAAAATACCCCTACCCCAAGCTTAACACTTACATTGTCTCCAATGTAAATAATCAAGTCAGAGAGAGGAGAAAAATTGGAACAACTCACCGAGGTGGTAGCGGGTGTTGGCTCACATGCCAGTCAAAACTTGGGTGGAAATAGCATCACGGCCGTGAGGCGTATCACGGGCAGGGCGTGATGCTCTCTGATCTTGGCATCCTACTCATCACGCCTGTGATGGATATCACGGCTGGGCCGTGATCCTTTATGTTCTCCTTTATTAGTTCATCACGGCCGTGACCACTGTCACGGCCTGGGCGTGATGGCTTCTGACTTTATTAGTCCTTGATCTTTTTGTTCTTCCCTCCTCTTTAACCTGAAAACACTAGACAAATCTATTAATTTATGATTTTTGGCCTCTTGATCTTCTCAAATTATTCAAGAGATAAATTCAAAAACAAAAGGAAAAGGGAAAGAAAACTTGGGTTGCCTCCCAAGAAACGCTTGTTTACGGTCTTAAGCTTGACCATACTTCCTTCAATCAACCGGGGTCGACTGGGCGTAGAGGTGCAGGAACACTTCTCTTCCATGGAACTCCTTCAAAGAGCCGATTCTGCTCATATGGCCAGTTGCGCTTCCGCTTTGCTCTTTTCATTCGGACCTTCCTGGCCTTCCTCCCTCCCGGCGGAAGTTCTGTTTCTACATGATCAACAACTCCGACTCCATCACCATTTGGTGCATCATCAGCCATGCATATCTTTGGAGTTGCTTCCATGTTGAGCTCTTCCTTTACCACTGGAGACGTGATATCGATGCTGCACACATGGCTCTCAAAAGGAGGGTTGTTATAAGAGTTAGTCAATTGAAAATCTACCCTACCTTCCTCTACATTTAGAGAGAGTTTACCATTCCTTACGTCTATTACTGCTCCAGCGGTGGCCAAGAATGGCCTTCCTAAAATGATGGGGAATTCAGAATTCCCTTTCATGTCCAATACCAGGAAGTCGGTAGGGATGAAGAATTTCCCTACTTTTACAGGAACGTTCTCTAGTATGCCTAGAGGAGTCCTAGTTGAGCCATCCGCAAATTGTAAGGAGAATTTGAACGGACTCAACTCTTTGCTTCCCAACCTTTCCAAGATAGTGAGGGGCATCAAGCTTGCACTAGCCCCTAAGTCACATAAGGCTTGGTCGATTTGAACTTGTTTAATTGAGCAAGCGATAGAGAAGCTACATGGGTCTTTCAGTTTAGGAGGCATATTAGATTTTTTCATGACAATTGGCTCCTCAGTTAAGCTCTTAGTTTCTAATTCCACTTGCTTTCTCTTGACCAACCTTTGTGGGAAAGGTATTGGGGGTTGGTACGGTGGTGGAGGGACATACTTTGGTTCTGGCTCTTCATCTTCGTTCATGTCCTCCTCCGGTTCCACATCTTTTTCAACCACCCCAAGCTTATCATCCCTCAAGTGTATAGCATTACAATGTTCAATGGGATTTGCTTCGGGTTGCCCTGGGAATGTACCCTTAGGTCTCGAGTATGTGCTGGCTTGTTGGGCAATCTGAGTTTCTAGCATCTTGTTATGGATTGCTAGGTTGTCTACCTTAGATGCTAGCTCTTTTATTGCCTCGTTTACTGCCCTTCCTTGTTGTCTAAACTCCTCATTTTGTTTTGTTTGGGTTTCAACAAAACTTTCCAATAAAGACTCGAGTTTAGACTACTGTACTTGAGGATACCCCTGTGCGGGTTTCCTATTACCTTGGCCTTCTTGGTACTCATGGTTCAGAGTGTTTCTGTAGTTGCCGTAGGAGAGGTAAGGGTTGTTCTTCCTTTGGTTGTAAGGATTTGGGGGAGCATAATTGGGCAGCTTCGGGTTTGTGTCGTAGAAGTTGTGACAAGCGTTCACTTGTTCCCCCGAAGCGCCGGATCCATGAGCAATACCTCGTGGGCACTCCATGATGTCGTGTCCCTGCATTCCACAAATCTCACAAACAATGTTAGTAGCACCTATTGCACTCACATTAGCCCTTTCAAGCCGATCAAAACGTTTATTAAGTGAGTCTATTTTTGACATTATAAGATCAGTGCTATTTACTTCAAACTTACCCCCCGAAATCTTGTTCGGGTTATTACCTCTTTCTAAACCCCATTGGTGGTAGTTGTTGGCCACGTTCTCAATGATGTTAAATGCCTCAGTCAGAGGCCTATTCATAAAGGCTCCACCAGCTGCAGAATCAAGTGACACCTTCGAAGAGTAGTCCAATCCGTTGTAGAAGGTGTGTACTAGTAACCACCTCTCGAGTCCATGGTGTGGGCAAGACTCCAGAAGTCCCTTGTAGCGATCCCAAGCTTCTGATAAGGATTCTCCGTCTTTCTAGAAGAAGCCGGTGATCTGGGTTCTTATGTAGGCCGTCTTGGATGGAGGAAAGAATTTCTCCAAGAACGCCTGTTCCAGTTGGTCCCAAGTAGACAAGGTGTTGGCGGGTATTTGCTTTAGCCAAGCCTTTGCCTTTCCAGTCAGAGATGAGGGGAATAACCTTAAGCGTATAGCATCGACCGGTGCACTATGAATCCTAATTGCATCGGTGAACTCCAAGAATGTTTCTACGTGATCAGTCGGGTCCTCCAAGGGCAATCCTCCGAATTGGTGTTGCCTAATCATGTTGATTAGCATAGGCGGTATAGTGTAGTTCTCCGCCTCAATCTCTGGCCTGGCAATTCCAGTTCGCAAACCTCTCGCATTTGGGGCTGCGTAGTCCTTCAACGGTTTCGTATCCGGTTGATTCGCCATGAGTGGAATGGGAATCAACTTTTCTCCCTCTCTTTGTAGTCTCCTGCGTCTGTGAAAGGTCCTCTCGATTTCTGGATCAACCTCACTAAGGCTCCCAAGACTTAGGGATCTTTGCATATAACACACAGAGAGATGGATACACTAGAAGGAAAGAAATTTTGATTTTTTTTTAATAAAAATTAAACAAATTAAAAGAAAAGGTCCAGAAAAATCAATTTAAAAATTAAATTGAGATTCGAAAACGCACAGTCCCCGGCAACGGCGCCAAAAACATGACAGCGCGATGACGCGACGCGCGCGCGTGCGATTCCGGCAAGTGTACCGGACTGTCGCCAAGTAATAAAAGATATCGATCCCACAGAGACTGTGATCTCGAATCACAATTAATTTCCAAATTGGCAAATCTGGACTATATAAAAAGGATTTGAATTTTGAAAAGGTTTTAAGAGATAAACAAACAGAATCAAATAAAACAGGAAAACAAATCTTTTTAGGGTTTTTGGATCTAAATGGATTCCTAGGGATTTAGGTTACCTACGAGGCTATTTATGTTACTAATCTGATTTACCCTTGTTAATTAACGAAATTGCCTTGAAGGCGAGTTTATCCTCTAATAGTTTAAGCTCCCTCTCGGGTTACAAAAACCGTGCCCAATTGACCCAACCCCTACTCTCGTGGTAGTCGAACTCAGATTGGACCCTTTGCGTTTCGTGACAACTCGTTGATCCTCGAGGGACGGCTTCTAACTCTCGTGATTTCAGTCCCAAGTCTGACTCTATAGATGCGACACCTAAGTTCACCGCTAGGTTCCTCCTTAGAATGTCTAAGTCATGCAAATAAACCTAAGTTCACCGCTAGGTTCCTCCTTAGAATATCTACGTCTCGTAAATAAGCGGTCGCCGAATTTACGAGTGATTAGAACACTAGAAATCAAATCTAAAGCAAAATCGAAATTAACAAAGATATTACATCAAATTTACAACATATTCAAACCTCGGGCATAGCCCCAATCCCTAGAAACTAAGCTACTACTCAAGTCTTGCCATGGAGATGACAGACTTGATTACAAGTAACATGAAAATAAACTAAGAGAAGAGAGGAGGAGAAGAAGAGAAAGATCCTAAATTGTAGCCTAAGAGTAGTAGCCAAGAGTACTCATTCCCAGTGTGTCTTCTGCCTCTGCCTGGTCCTTATTTATAGATGTGGGAAGTTTGAATCCCAATCTAACTCAAATTCTGATCCAATTCAGTTGCTTCAGGTCCAAGTAATGCGCGTCACGGCCGTGATGGCCATCACGGCTAGGCCGTGACGGCTTCTATCTTTGGAATTTTTACGGATTTCAGATCCTTCGCGACGCGAGACTTCATTTCACAGCTGTGATAGGAATAACGGCTAGGACGTGACGGTCTCTGACTTGTGGGGGTTTTTGGTCACGGCCGTGATGGATATCACGGCCAGGCCGTGACAGATTCTGACTTCAGCCTTTCTTCCTTTTCAGTTTTGCTCGATCATGGCCGTGATGGGCTCTGTTTGGCTCATTTTCTTCACTTTTCAAGCCCTATTTTCATCCAAACTCCATCATGGTTGATCTTGAGCATTTTACCCTTGATTTCTGCAAAACAACACCATGAAAACTGCCTTACCCGTTCCAAGGGAAAAACTAACAAAAATCAAATGAAATATGCCTAAACTACATGAAAATGCATGCAAAATGATAGACAAAGATGATGTGAAATCACACTCATCAAATACCAAACAAAAGAACCTCAGCTTACCAGGTACTTATGTAAAGTAAATCAGTTAATTTCCAATTTTGAGAAATTTACTATTGAACACATTCCCAGAGAAGAAAATACTCGGGCCGATCTACTGTCAAAATTGGCCAGCACAAAGAGGCCAGGCCAGCATAAGACAGTTATTCAAGAAACCATTAATGAACCTTGTATTACACTTGGAGAGGTGATGGCTAATGAACCAGCTGACCGAGAATGGATGACACCCATATGGGAATATTTATCCTCAGGTACTTTGCCCCCAGATCACGCCGAGGCCAGAAAAATCAGGCTCAGAGTGAGTCATTTTTCTATTATATCGGGAGAGCTCTATAAAAGGAGATTCTCGGTACCGATGTTGAAGTGTCTAACCAAAGCCCAATCAAATTATGTAATGGAAGAGGTTCACAAAGGAATCTGTGGTTTTTACTGCGGGGGCAGATCGATGGCCTCCAAGGTAGTCCGAGCAGGATACTATTGGCCTACCATCCGAGCAGATTGTGTCGAGTGGACGAAACAATGTGATGAATGTCAAAGGTTTGCCAATATAAGTCGTACCCCACCCGAAGAACTTCACACATTGAACTCTCCTTGGCCCTTTACTATGTGGGGGATGGATATACTGGGACCATTCCCCATAGCCAAAGGTCAAGTCAAATTTCTTTTGGTAGGGGTAGACTACTTTACAAAATGGATTGAAGCAGAACCTTTGGCAAAATTACTGCCCAGAAGGTACAAAAGTTCGTTTGGAAAAATATCATCTGCAGGCACGGAATTCCCTTCGCAATTGTCACCGATAATGGAAGGCAATTTACAGATAAATCATTGCGAGAATTCTATGTCAATCTCGGTATTAAACATCATGTCACATCAGTGGAACATCCCCAGACCAACGGACAAGACGAGGCAGCCAACAAAGTCATTCTCAGAGAGCTGAAGAAAAGAGTGGGAAAGGCTAAAGGAGCTTGGGCAGAAGAATTGCTGAGTATTCTTTGGGCCTACCACAGCACGCCACAATCCACTAATCAAGAAACACCCTTCAGGCTGACATACGGAACGGATGCCATGATCCCAGTTGAGGTCGGTGACCCGTCTTTTCGGCGAATGCAACATGAGCATCACGAGAATGAAAGCAACCTAAGGGTCGAACTTGACTTGGTGGAGGAGATCAGAGAAGAGGCTAAAATCATAGAGGAAGCCTGCAAACGAAGAGCTACTCGGAGGTATAATTCAAAGCTTAAACCGAGGAGTTTAGTGCACGGGGACTTGGTGCTAAGAATGCAAGGAAAGGCAAGAAGAGATCATACCGAGGGCAAGCTAGCAGCGAATTGGGGAGGACCATTCCGAGTAGTAGAAAACTTAGGAAACGGAGCATACAGATCAGAAGAATTGTCAGGAAAATCTATTCCGAGAACTTGGAATGCTTCCCATTTGAAATTTTATTACAGTTGATGTATATAGTCTGGTGATGTACTCTTTTTCCTACCTCGGTATTTTTTCCCAAAAAAGGGTTTTGACCGAGAAGGTTTTAACGAGGCACACCACAGACTTTTTTATCCAATAAAGAATTTATTATGAACATTGGTCCATTTTCTTATTTTGCCGATGTATTTACTATTATTTTGCGAATATTTAAATTGTTAAGGCCAAGTTTGAGCCCAAAGGCCGAGTTCGAGCCGTTTAAATTGTTAAGGCCAAGTTTGAGCCTAAAGGCTGAGTATGAGCCATTAAATTGTTAAGTCCAAGTTTGAGCCTAAAGGCCGAGTTTGAGCCATTAAATTGTTAAGTCCAAGTTTGAGCCTAAAGGCCGAGTTTGAGCCATTTAAATTGTTAAGGCCAAGTTTGAGCCTAAAGGCCGAGTTCGAGCCATTTAAATTATTAAGGCCGAGTTCGAGCCTAAAGGCCGAGTACGAGCCATTAAATTGTTAAGGCCAAATTTGAGCCTAAAGGCCGAGTTCGAGCCATTTAAATTGTTAAGGCCGAGTTCGAGCCTAAAGGCCGAGTACGAGCCATTAAATTGTTAAGGCCAAGTTTGAGCCTAAAGGCTGAGTACGAGCCATTGAATTATTAAGGCCGAGTTCGAGCCTACAGGCCGAGTGCGAGTTCGAGCCTACGAGTCGAGTTCAAGCTATTAAATTATCAAGGCCGAGTTCGAGCCTTGAAATTGTTAAGAGAAATCGAATACGAGCATCAATTAAGGAAAGAACAAAGTTTGAATGCAAAGGCCAAATATGAGCCATGAAATTATTAAGGGAACCGAGTACAATACTGAAATTGAAAATAAGACCGAGTTCAAGCCTTAAAAGTTACAAATCTGAAATAGAAAGTAAGGCCGAGCCGACCTCAAAATCCTTTGAACTGGAGCAAGACCGATTGGCCGGTACTCCCCCCACTCGGACGCCACGACTTTCCTTCGGTGGAGGAAGTAATCACTTCCCCCTGAGAAAGCTGGACGATGAGGCACTCGGCCTGCTTCGGGAGGAGATGGTTAATACCCCTTTCTCCACTCCCGGAAACTGCTATTCTCCCAGCTAACATCCTTTTTAAAAGGATTAAATCACGAAAGAGATTCTGGAGCCCATCTCCCAATTACACCCTTTTTGGCAGCTATAAAGCTCAAAAAAGGATGTTAACTGGGAGAGAGGAACGTAAACCCCTAGCAATATTATGAAAAGAATTACTCGGGTCAAAAGAGGACGAACTTTGCTGGTCGAAAAGATGAAGAATGAAGAATGAAGAAGTGAAGCAAACAAACAACCCTATTTATAAGGGGGGAGAGGCGTTGGAAAGGGGAAATATGCACTGGGAAAAGGTTTATTGAAAAAATAAATCTCTAAACTCAGCAAAAAGCAGTAATTGCATGAACCCACTGGGATTTCCAAGGCACATAACGTGTGAACACATATATAAAACGTGAATCATGCATTTCGCATTTGACAACAACTATTCGTTTTTTATACGAATAACAAAATGCCTCGGCCTTGGTCGAAGTCTCGTTTAAACAGCTGAGCACGCAATACAAACAACGTCGAAATATAAAAATATTTTGGCCTTACTCAAAGTATTCGAAGAATATCTCGGCCGAACGAATGCTATAAGAGTAAGAGGAAGTCATCAAAATACTGGAAGAGTTTTTCATTAAATCAACAAGGATTACAAAGGGAAAATCCATTACAAGGGTATGAAAAACAAAAAATACAATTATTCATCCCTATGGCTATCTTCCGCACCGACGTGGTCCTCGGAAATATCTTCCCCCTTCCTCCTCTTCCTCCTCTTCGGGAATAATGGGAACAAGGTCCCCATTTTGTACCTCTTTATTTACGTCGGCACCCGAGATGTCAACCCCCGGAACGAGAATTTGAATCAGAGCGATGGTCTTTGCGAAACCCGCCCGATGCTCCTCAAGGATGCAATCGGTGGCCTCTTTCAAATCTTCCTGGATCTCCATCTTGGCCTTAGTCTCGACATCCAAGTTGGCTTTAAGTTGTTCAATCACAACTCGAGCCTCCTTGAGCTCCTCTTCAGCACGAGCTTTATCCTCCTCAGCTAATTTTGCTTGAGAGCTCAACTCGGAATTCTGACCATTAAGCTCGGCGATGGTAGTATTCAGAAGATTATTGGCTTGGGACAGCTCATCGCGCTCCGAGGAAATCCGGGTGAAATCCCCCTTCAGCTTCTCAATCGAAGCAAACTCAGCCTCCAAGTGCTGAGACTTTCTCTCAGTCTCTGTTAATTCTCGGCTACAGAAACGGGCCAAAGCAGCAGCTCGGAGACAGTAGACTGAGAGGGCCTCCATACTAGACTGAGCCCCATGCTGCTTAATTAAGCGGAGATCGGCAGCCTTTAGGAAATGCGAGTCAAAAGAAGGGAAGGGATTGAAGTCATCGCCCCAGAGGGACGAGATCCCTGCCTTCAAATAAGTGTTATACCACTTCGAGTCGGCAGGAAAGGGAAGTTGCTCCTCTCGCTCCTTAGTACCTGTCTCATGTGTGGTAGGACGTTTGGGGTGTTGGTGTAATCCCTAGAGGCCAGTGTATTTCTTAGACTTACATTTGTATTTTGCCATTATATATATATATATATATATATATATATATATATATATATATATATATGATATGAGGCATTCCAGTTTATTGTGTTACTTGTTTAAACATAATAAAGTCCTTAGAATAGAAATTTCAGTTCAATAGAATATCAAGTACATGACTTGATCGTGAGACACTATTGAACAATGAAATCCTATTCTTAAATATCCGTAGTCAAGTATTTTATTAATAAGGACAATAATAATACATTGAGACTATTATGTGTGCAGACTGATGACCATATCTCACGGGTCATGGATACGAGATATGGAGTCGCCACATAGGTACACATTAGAGTAATGATGTACTGGATTGACCCACCATGAGAACACTACATGGAGCGTTATGTGAGTGTCATAAGTAGTTCTCATAGTGACAATGGTGTATGCAATCCTTCGACCTGAAATCGCTACGATCCCTACATGAGGAGTCGTGTGCTTTAATATCGTCAAACGTCATCTGTAATAGGATGATTATAAAGACGGTCATTGGGCGTACCACGAGCCATGCAGAGGGATGTGAGTGACCTAGATGGAATTTGTCCCTCCTACATAACAGGAGTAATATCTGTGGGCCCCCTGATAGAGTGAGACTGTAAAATGCATGGCCGTGCTGAAATGAGTCAATATGAGATATTGACCTCATTTGTTGTTAAGTCTACTCGGGTATCAGGGAACATGATATTGAACCATACAAGGGTGACACATTCTATGTCTTGTGTTCAATATAGATATATGGACAAAGGAATAATAATGCACATGAATATTTGTCACACAAAGGTTTCGTCAAATCACTGACTTTCTCACTACTTAGGTGGCAGTGATGTATTGCTAGATACCGCTCACTGTTTGTAATATTAAATGGGAATTAATATTACTACTAACGTTTTGGGAACCTATAGGGTCACACACATAAGAGCAGATCAAAAGAAGTATTAAAAGGAGAGTTGGACTCTTCTATTGGGCCTAGCGTATAGTACATGAGGCTTAGGTCAAACGCTGCTCACTAACTCACTTAAGGAGGTGCTACAGTAAGTAGACCACTTAAGCTATTGTGCCTACACGGTTTTTTACCCTAGCCGCACATAGAGAGTGACAGTGAGCAGCAGGTCTCGGTTTTCGAAGCTAGCACTGTGAGGCAGAGACGCTTCGTGTTGGTGACGTTGGACGTTCACGGGATCTGCTCGTGTGGATACCTTAGAGACATCGCTCGTGCGGTGTTCGTGATAGACGATTTCAATCAATTGTCATCGGTTCAAGAGGTAAATCTTCTAACCATGAATCATGACCATTCGCAAGGATCCTTCGATGGGAATTTTTTTTTCCGCTACGTTATTTTGTTTTATACGCAAATTCCCAACAATGGTATCAGAGACGCTTGAGAAACCATGATTCTGTTACGTGGTTTACCTGTTATGTATGATAACATGTTTATAATGTGAATTGTTTTTCTGAAAATTGTTTTCTGAAAATCGTTTGCATCCGTTTTTGTGAAACCTTGTTTCTGTAATTTTCGTATGTATATGATATATGCGTCTATAGCATGTTTATGTATATATGCGATATGTACATTGGTTCTGGAATCCTTATTATGTTTTACGATGGCATCAAGTGTTGATGTTAAACATGATCGATTTTAGTTCTCTGTTGGCGGCGTTAAGGGGTTTCAGACATGAAGAGTTCATGTTCTTGCGGGCCTTGCGGTTTTAGGGTTGAGAGGTTGAAGCCCTAGCCGCCAAGGAAGCGGGAACCCCGTGCTACCTCTGCGTAGTGTGTTATTTCGAAATTCAATTTTTGAAATCTTTTATGTCACCATTTAATAATAACATCAATTACAATAAATGTGATTTATAGTAACATCAATTACAATAAATGTGATTTATAGTAACATCAATTACAATAAATGTGATTTATAGTAACATCAATTACAATAAATGTGATTTATTGTATATATGTTATGTTTTCAAAATTCAGATTTTGAAATCTCTAATTAATAAAAAAAATAATAATAATAATTGTGTATTATTATTGGTTGATTATTTATTTGGTAATGTATGGTGAATGGTTATGGCCTTAGTCTTTAATCTTTTGGTTTATATTTTGAAATACGGCCTGCGTGCCGTGCCTTTCTCTTATATTCCATATGTATATTCTTTTCTCATCTCACTCCCCTCATATGTAAAATGAGGTTTCTGTTTATGTAATGTAATGATGGAGACAAGAAGACGTTATCCCTGTGGGAGATCATGCTTGGAGAAGCCTGGACGCTCCTAGGTTTCAGTTTAGATTCTCTCATTGGCTTGGGAGAATCAATGCGTTAGGGGCCATAACCATATCACATTTATTTGCCATATATATGTATGAGATGCGTGTATGTAAATAGTAAGTTAAAGATTTTAACAAATGATGAGATCAAATTTTAATCAAATCCCTCAAAAGGAAATATTAAGTCACATTTAAAGGCCTTCCAATGCATGGCACTCGTCAAGACTAGGATCGATTAAGTGTGGGTCCGCCAAAGCGGGGTACCTTTATCTATACTAGTAAGACGCGATGGGACAAATGTAATGTTCAACTGCTATCCATTGGGTCTGACTTAACTAAGCCAACTTCAATAGGATTGAAAGGCTTAGAGGCTTATAAGTTGGGCTTTGGTCCATGTGATGGATTAGAATAAGAGTTATTCACCCAACTGTCCAAGAGTTGCATGAGATGCAATCAGAAAGTGTTTCCTACCTATATAACTGAATTTTGAGTGATCAGCCAAAGCTGACTTAAAGCTAGGTGAAATATGGATCTTGGCCCACTAGAAAATCTTCCAACGAGATTTTCCGAATCAATGCTGAGGGTCATTGTTTTGAGTAAAATAGTGGGAGGCGTATTTAATTAAAGACCTTATTAAATAACTTCATGGCATGATACTTATATTTTGCATATATATCTCTGTAGATTACCATGGCATCAAACACATCAAGTAACCTGTCATTGCGATCCGTCCTTGAGAAGGACAAACTATCCGGAACAAATTTTCTGGACTGGTACAGAAACTTGAGGATTATCCTCAAACATGAGAAAAAGCTGTATGTTCTTGAGGAGCCTATTCCTAAGGAGCCACCGGCTTCAAGTGCTCCTAGGGCTGACAGGGATGCTTATAAGAAGCATCAGGATGACGCCTTAGACGTCGGCTGTCTTATGCTTGCTACCATGACCTCTGAGCTGCAAAAGCAACATGAGACCATGGAGGCGTACGATATGATCGTGCACCTCAAGCTGCTCTACCAAGAGCAAGCAAGGCATGAGCGGTTCGAAGTTTCAAGAGCCCTTTTCCAGTGTAAATTGGCAGAAGGAAGCCTTGTGAGTCCTCATGTACTCCAGATGATCGGGTACATTGAGAATCTCGAGAGACTGGGATTTCCTTTAGGCCAAGAGTTGGCCACCGACTTAGTTCTGCAATCGTTGCCTGAGAGGTATAGTCAGTTTGTCATGAACTATAATATGAATGATCTTGACAAAACTTTACCATAATTGTTGAGCATGTTGAGAACTGCTGAACAAAATATTAACAAAGGAAAGGGGAAGGCCATTTTGATGGTCCAGGCTGGAAATAGCAAGAAGCAACCCAAGAAGCCCACGCACAAACAAAAGGGCAAGGGCAAGGGCAAGGCCATCAACAAGATCAAGCCCAGTGCTTCTGGCTTGAAGCCTGTGGGTGGTGTGGCTAAGGAAGGCAATTGCTTCCATTGTGGTCGGACCGGACATTGGAAGAGGAACTGCCCAAAATACCTGGAAGAAATCAAGAAGAAGAAGGCAAGTGAGACTTCCACTTCAGGTGTGTTTGTTATAGAAGTCAATTTATCTACTTCTGCATCATGGGTATTAGCTACTGGATGTGGTTCTCACATTTGTACAAATGTGCATGATCTAAACAGGAGTAGACCATTGGCAAAGGGCGAAGTCGACCTACGAGTTGGAAATGGAGCAAAGGTTGCTGCTTTAGCTGTAGGGACTTATGTATTGACTTTGCCCACTGGGCTTACTATTCAGTTAGAGAACTGTTATTTTGTGCCTGCAGTTAGAAGGAATATCATTTCCGTTTGTTGTTTGGACAAGATTGGTTTTTCTTTTATAATAAAGAACAAAAGTTGTTTTATTTATTTGGATGATATTTTCTATGCTAGTGCACACATGAGTAATGGGCTTTATGTCATTGATCTTGAAATGCCCATCTATAACATAAATACTAAGAGGTTCAAACCAAATGAGTTGAACCCATCTTATCTTTGGCATTGTCGTTTAGGCCATATAAATGAGAAGCGCATTTCAAAGCTCCATAAAGATGGACTCTTGGACTCATTTGATTATGAATCATATGAGATATGTGAGTCTTGTTTATTGGGAAAGTTGACTAAAGCTCCATTCACCGGAAAAGGTGAAAGAGCTAACGATCTTTTGGGTCTTATACATAGCGATGTATGCGGACCCCTAAACACATTAGCTAGAGGTGGTTTTTAGTACTTTATCACATTCACTGATGATTTCAGTAGATATGGATTTGTGTATCTTATGAAACATAAATCGGAATCCTTTGAAAAGTTCAAGGAATTCAAGAATGAGGTACAAAACCAACTTGGTAAAAATATTAAAACTCTTCGATCAGATCGAGGTGGTGAATATTTGAGCCTAGAGTTTGATGATCATCTGAGAGAGTGTGGAATTTTATCTCAACTCACTCCACCTGGAACATCATAATGGAATGGTGTTTATGAGAGGAGAAATCGAACCTTGTTGGATATAGTTCGGTCTATGATGAGTCATGCAAACCTTCCAAACTATTTCTGGGGACATGCTCTATTAACAGCAGCTTTTACACTTAACCGTGTTCCATCCAAAGCGGTAGAAAAGACACCATATGAGATATGGACTGGTAGACGACCCAGCATGTCTTTTATGAAGATTTGGGGTTGTAAAGCATACGTAAAATGTCAAGTTTCTAATAAGCTTGATCCCAAATCTGATAAATGCTTCTTGTGGGGTATCCCAAAGAAACCAAGGGGTACTATTTCTATAATCCTTTCGAAGGCAAAGTGTTTGTCGCACGGACTGGTGTATTCCTAGAAAAGGAGTTTATCTCCATAGGAACCAGTGGGAGGAAGATAGAACTTGAAGAAATTCAAGAATCACAGAGTAGTGACCTACCATTGGTGGAACATGAGCAACCTTCACAAAATTCTGTGGAGGAACAACCTGCTCCAGTAGCACAAGACCAGCGTAGGTCTAACAGGATACGTCACCAGCCTGAGAGATATGGATTTTTCATGACTCCACAAGGTGATGTATTGCTCATGGATCAAGATGAGACTGTGACTTACCAGGAGGCCATCACCGGCCCGAGAACCGAGAAGTGGCTTGAGGCCATGAAATCTGAGATGGATTCCATGTACACCAACCAGGTATGGACCTTGGTAGAGCCACCTGAAGGGGTGAAACCCATAGGGTGCAAGTGGGTTTTCAAAAAGAAAACTGACTTGGATGGTAAGGTTCACACCTTTAAGGCGCGATTGGTCGCTAAGGGTTTCAAGCAAATTCATGGTGTCGACTATGATGAGACCTTTTCGCCTGTTGCGATGCTTAAATCCGTTCGGATCTTACTTGCTATCGCTGCATACCGTGATTATGAGATATGGCAGATGGATGTCAAAACTGCTTTCCTTAATGGAAAGCTTCTTGAGGATGTGTACATGACACAACCTGAAGGCTTTGGCATTTCAGAGGATGCCGGAAAGGTATGTAAATTGCAGCGATCAATCTATGGATTGAAGTAAGCTTCCAGAAGTTAGAACCTTCGTTTTGATGATGCTGTAAGACAGTATGGATTCATCAAAAATGAAGATGAACCTTGTGTCTACAAGAAGGTTAGTGGGAGCATTGTTGTTTTTCTGGTGTTATATGTAGATGACATATTACTCATTGGAAATGACATCCCTACACTACAAAATGTAAAGACATGGTTAGGGAATTGCTTCTCTATGAAAGATTTGGGTGAAGCTACCTATGTATTGGGAATCAGGATCTATAGGGATAGATCGTTGAAATTGCTTGGCCTAAGTCAGAGTACATACATAGACAAAGTGTTGAGACACTTTAACATGCATGAATCCAAGAAAGGACCCTTGCCTATGTCACATGGTATATGCCTATCAAAGGCACATTCCCCTTCCACTCAAGAAGAAAGGGATCGCATGAGTAAGATTCCATATGCATCCGCAATTGGATCTATCATGTATGCCATGTTATGTACTCGACCAGATGTATCGTATGCTTTAAGCATAACGAGCAGGTACCAGTCTGATCCCGGTGAAAGTCACTGGTCTGTTGTCAAGAACATCCTTAAGTACTTGAGAAGAACTAAGGATTCGTTCTTGGTATATGGAGGCGAGGAAGAGCTTGCTGTAATAGGTTACACCAATGCTACCTTCCAAACCGATAAGGATGATTCCAGATCGCAATCTGGTTATGTGTTCTGCCTGAATGGCAGGGCCGTGAGCTGGAAGAGTTCAAAGCAAGAGACAGTCGTCGATTCTATTACAGAGACTGAGTATATTGCCACCTCCAATGCAGCAAAGGAGGCTGTTTGGATCAGGAAGTTCATTACTGAGCTTGGTACAGTTCCTAGTATTGTGGACCCCATTGATCTCTATTGTGATAACAATGGGGCCATTGCACAAGCTAAGGAACCTAGATCTCATCAGCGATCCAAACATATACTTAGGCGCTTCCATCTCATTCGAGAGATTATCGATAGAGGAGATGTGAAAATAAGCAGAGTACCAACACTTGATAACATTGCTGACCCACTTACGAAACCTCTTGCTCAACAGAAGCACGAAGGTCACACTAGATCGATGGGCATTAGATTTATGCATGATTGGCTCTAGTGCTAGTGGGAGATTGTTGGTGTAAGCCCTAGAGGCCAGTGTATTTCTTAGACTTACATTTGTATCTTGCCATTATATATATATATATATATATATATATATATATATATATATATATATATATATATGATATGAGGCATTCCAATTTATTGTGTTACTTGTTTAAACATAATAAAGTCCTTAGAATAGAAATTTCAGTTCAATAGAATATCAAGTACATGACTTGATTGTGAGACACTATTGAACAATGAAATCCTATTCTTAAATATCCGTAGTCAAGTATTTTATTAATAAGGACAATAACAATACATTGAGACTATTATGTGTGCAGACTGATGACCATATCTCACGGGTCATGGAAATGAGATATCGAGTCGCCACATAGGTACACATTAGAGTAATGATGTACTGGATTGACCCACCATGAGAACACTACATGGAGCGTTATGTGAGTGTCATAAGTAGTTCTCATAGTGACAATGGTGTATGCAATCCTTCGACCTGAAATCGCTACGATCCCTACATGAGGAGTCGTGTGCTTTAATATCGTCAAACGTCATCTGTAATAGGATGATTATAAAGACGGTCATTGGGCATACCACGAGCCATGCAGAGGGATGTGAGTGACCTAGATGGAATTTGTCCCTCCTACATAACAGGAGTAATATCTGTGGGCCCCCTGATAGAGGGAGACTGTAAAATGCATGGCCGTGCTGAAATGAGTCAATATGAGATATGGACCTCATTTGTTGTTAAGTCTACTCGGGTATCAGGGAACATGATATTGAACCATACAAGGGTGACACATTCTATGTCTTGTGTTCAATATAGATATATGGACAAAGGGATAATAATGCACATGAATATTTGTCACAGAAAGGTTTCGTCAAATCACTGACTTTCTCACTAGTTAGGTGGCAGTGATGTATTGCTAGATACTGCTCACTGTTTGTAATATTAAATGGGATTTAATATTACTACTAACGTTTTGGGAACCTATAGGGTCACACACATAAGAGCAGATCAAAAGAAGCCTTAAAAGGAGAGTTGGACTCTTCTATTGGGCCTAGCGCATAGTACATGGGGCTTAGGTCAAACGCTGCTCACTAACTCACTTAAGGAGGTGCTACTATAAGTAGACCACTTAAGCTATTGTGCCTACACGGTTTTTTACCCTAGCCGCACATAGAGAGTGACAGTGAGCAGCAGGTCTCGATTTTCGAAGCTAGCACTGTGAGGTAGAGACGCTTCGTGTTGGTGACGTTGGACGTTCACGGGATCTGCTCGTGTGGATACCTTAGAGACATCGCTCATGCGGTGTTCGTGATAGATGATTTCAATCAATTGTCATCGGTTCAAGAGGTAAATCTTCTAACCATGTATCATGACCATTCGCAAGGATCCTTCGATGGGAATTTTTTTTTCCGCTGCGTTATTTTGTTTTATACGCAAATTCCCAACATGGGGCTCAGGCTAGGAGGGGAAGAATCTTTGACATCAATTGCTATCTCCACCCTTTTTCTTTTGTGAGGGGCAGACGACGAAGTCCCCTTAGCAGCGGCCGAAGAAACTCTTTTCTTCTTCTGCTTCTCGGTCGCTGAAGGACCCTCCTTTGGGGCGGATTTCAAAAGCTTTGAAAAGTCAAATTTACCCATAATAACTGTCGAAAAGGAAAGCTGTTAGTACAGGAACACATACAAAAAAGATTTAAAAACTAAAAAGCCGAACACTTACTTTTAAAATCGGCTCTCTGAGTGGATGAAAAGGGGAGTTTCAGAAGACGTCCACAATGGAGAGGCCGAGGAAGTTTTTCTAAGATATCTACATCCCGTTTATCCTCGGCAGGAAGGGATTCATACTCAAAACCAACAAATTTGGTGGGGACGATTGCCAGTACAAAGGGAACCTGGCACATCCGTCTTCATCGAAAAAGAAGGAAAGCTGAGAATCCGAGGGGCGAACTCGGAAGAAGTCAACTTTGAAGTTTTTGTACGATGATGTATACAAACCAATCAACCCTCTTCGGTTCAGCCCATTGAGGGAGATCCACCCAGATTTCTCACCAAACCTTGTTTGGTAAAAGTACAGAAATTTGGGGGTGGAAGGCTCCATCCTGATGTATTGACAGAGAATTTGAAAGGCTTTTAAAGAAGCCCAACTGTTAGGATGAAGCTGAGTTGGTGCGACATTCATGGTCCTCAGAACGTCACACTCAAACTCAGTAAAGGGGAGAGACACACGTAGATGAGAAAAAAGTGTTTTATACATATATGTAAAAGGAGGCTCAGAAGGATGGGCCCTGAGGAAAACATACTCGTTATCCGAGCATGGAGAACAGATGAACTCGGACTCGTCTCCAGATGCCGAGATAGTAATCTCGGACCGAAGACGAGTGATTGAATCCGAAGATTGGTAGCTAGAAAAATAAAACCCGACTTCGCCTTTAACCCAGGTATACCCAGGAAGGGTAATATCGGGAATAGGGTCCTTAGGAACCCTTTGGGGTCATTTTCGTTCTTTAGGTTTGGAAATTTGGGGGTGATCAGCCTCTGGCTCGTCTAGTTTTATAACTAGAAAGACCATGACTTTGTGCTAATTATATCTCGTTTTCGCCCAAATTAGATTAAATTGTCCTCAAGCATCATTTTGAGTCTCTAAAGTAGTTTTAGGGTAATTTAGCTGATTTAGAGTCAAATAAAGCACTTACTGCTATTTCTTGTTTTCAGGTTAATAAAGAGAAGCAATTCTGGGAGTTTTCGCCCCGCTAGAGGCTACTCGCCTCGCGAGCCCGAAGACCAGCATGAGCAGCAACAGTCATCCTCTCTGTCTCGCCTCGCGAATCATGTTTCGCCTCGTGAGAAATCCAAACACTGAAGGACTGTTCATAAGATTCGCCTCGCAAATCATGTTTCGCCTCGCGAGCGACCGCAACCCAGAATCTGTATTTATAGTATGTTTTAGGGCAGAACTGAGCATCTTCTCATCATCTTCTTTTCTTTTAGATTAGGACGGTTGCGAATCTTGGTTTAGAGTTTTGTGTTCCCTTTGTAATGGAGAGCTAGTCTCCTTGATCAATCTGCTGTAATCGGGTTCCATTGATGCTTGAGGTTTTGTAATTCCTAAACTTAATGCTATTCTCTTTCAATATTTGTTTTGTATGTTATGTCTGCTTAATTCAGGATTATATAGAATATGTGTTGATTCATTTCGATGATTGTGTGTTCCTAAACTTAATCGCGTTTGCTTAATTCGCGTGTGTTCAATTTGTGTTTGCTTAATTCACGAAGGGCTTAATCCGTTTGCTTAATTCGAAATTAGGAACATATGTCTCGTAGCGTCGGTTTCGCTTGTTAATTGATGTTACAATTGAAAAGGGATTAGAATCCGCTTAGGGCTTGGAATTATATGAACCAATGATAGTGGGAAACCGGGAACAGTAGGTTGATCGTTTATCTTATTTGATAATTATTTAGTTTGCATAGTTTTCTGCTTTGTTTTCTTATTTAATTTCAAATCCAAACCCCCCAAAACTGACTTTTCTGTTAACAACAACCCAAGAGTCCTTGTGAGACGATACTCGAGTTGTCGCACCCTAACTACATATTTTTACAAACCGCTCGCTTTTTGACCCGCACTCGATAGCGTGTCAGGGGGAGGGAGAACCAGACCCAGAAGAACTAGACCCAGAAGAACCAGACCTAGAAGAAGACGACCCGGAGGAGGACGGTCTTACCAGGTCGACGTTTAGTTCCTGGGAAGGAACAGAAGAGTTGGAAGGAGAACCCCCAATGGGAGAAATCTCGCGTTCCACAAGAGGCGAAGTGTTCGACTCAGTAGACTCAGATGAACTCATATCCGGAAGCAAGAAATAAAACTTAGAAACACGAAAGAAGGAAGAAGGCTGGGCGTACCTGAAGAGCGAGAGATTGCAGAAACTCGAAGAACAGAGTTGAAGAGCGAAAGAAGGTAATGGACGAGGGAGAACAAGGTGGAATTAGAAGAGGTATTTATAAAAGAAAAATGCCAACCGTTGATGAAGAGACGCAATCAAGGGTTCATGTTCCTCTAAATACAAAAAAAAAGGGAAAAAAGGCGCGACTTTTAATTTTCCTTCCTCGTTAAATGAGCGCGGAGTTCTAGGGCTACTCACCTATAACGTGCAATAGAAGGATGAAGGGGAATGATTGCCTTCTCTGACAAAAAAAAAGAGGGGAGAAGGAACATTGTCAGTTGAAATGACAGTTTGAAACACGGAAGGAATAAAGTCCACGTGGCCGAAGTATAAGCTCGGTTTGATACTTGTCAGCTCTTTCGCTTATTTAAGCTCGGAGCTCGAGGGGCTTGTGTACTGACCGAGAATATAAGGCCGGGTCGACCAAGCTTACCCCTGTAAATGGGCCTAGGCCCAAACTCCTCCAAAGCCGAGGACTTGCTAATACACTTGCTAGCCGAGGAAAAATACTCGGACTACCCCATCATAGACCGCAGATGAAGACATCTCGGTCCCATACAATCCAGGCACAACTGACTTGGTCAAACATCTTACTTGATTATTCAAATATCTCTCCGTATAACTCGGAGTCTTATCCTTATCTCTCCGTATAACTCGGAGCCTTATCTTTATCTAGTTATGATAACAACGTAACCTTATCAGATAGATACAATCTCAATAACAGTCCAACTAAAACTGTTATACCTAAAAATCTCTATAAATAGGGGATCAACCCCCTCACTTAGAACTACGTTGCTTTGATTCCCACTTGGGATACGTAAGAGCATTATATCAATTCTGTCAAGCTATTCCATAAACACTCCCACAAAGTTTCACCGGACAAGTATCTCTTGCTTGAGATATTTGGACGGAACAAAATCAAATAAGTCAAAGACACAAAAATAAATATTTAATCGATTAACAAAACTAATTATCAAATAAACACATATAATTATGGGGATGTTACAAGTTTAATGTAGACCTATATCATATAAGTCGATTTTTGAAGGAAGGATTTGGTAATGAATATTTAAGTGGTAGGATCATGAAAGGACTTCAGTTTGACTTCAACCGTTGGTCACTCCAAGAAATATCTACTATATTAAAGGAGTTACGGTACAAAGAATATGTGAGATATTTGGACGGAACAAAATCAAATAAGCCAAAGACACAAAAATAAATATTTAATCGATTAACAAAACTAATTATCAAATAAACACATATAATTATGGGGATGTTACAAGTTTAATGTAGACCTATATCATATAAGTCGATTTTTGAAGGAAGGATTTGGTAATGAATATTTAAGTGGTAGGATCATGAAAGGACTTCAGTTTGACTTCAACCGTTGGTCACTCCAAGAAATATCTACTATATTAAAGGAGTTACGGTACAAAGAGTATGTGAAGATTTGGTACTGGGAGCTAGGAAGATGCATGAATTATAGGATGATTCTATTTGCATGGCAATGGCTAACTTTGTGTTGAGTACAATTATGGTGCATGTGGAGTTATTTGTGGTCAACAGTTATAATCAAGACAATGGGATTGAACTCACTTCTAATGATCTAGACTATGTACCTACTCAAGATGACATTGGAAGTGAAATTGGATGATGACAGCAGCAATGATGACAATATTGTGGTCAACACTTCAAATCCAAGTCAAGCTAAATCCTAAAAACCTGCTGATGTGGTCAATGCCAATCCTAAAGCTGAAATTTCAGATGGATATGAATGGACTACAGGTGGAAAGTTGGGCTTGAATTTATATCGATCAATCATTTCAAAAAGGCTATGAAGGAATGGGCCTTATTTAATGGGAAGGATAAAAGGTATGTTAAGAATGGCAAGATAAGGTGTAGAGAGAAGGGCATAGGGGATGCTTGTGGGTGGATGGTCGTAAGGGCTCGTTTGGTGATTAGGATAAGAGAGATAGGATATGATAAGCTATCATATTCTGTCTGAAATTATTGTTTGGTGAGCCCGCAGGATAGGATAAACCAATCCTGTCATATATCCTATTATGTCCATCTAGTTAAAATTGTATCTTGAGGGGGAGCTGGGTTAAAACTCAACAGGATAGGATAAGGTGATTTATACTATAATAAAGTATAAAAATATTTTATATATAAAATAATTAAAGTATAATAAAATATAATATGGTTACCAAAAAAGGTATAATAAAACATAAAATAATAAAAATATTAATAATTAATTTAAAAAATTATTTTTGTTTTGTCACGAGGCTAATTTTGTTACTTCACATTATTTTAAAAAACTGAAAAATAAATAAATAAATATTCTAATAATTTAACTATATGTAAAGTAAAAACTAAAAGTGATTATTTAAAATTATAACAAAATTAATTTAAGCTAAACAATATTTTAAAATTTTAAAATATTATATATAATTTTATCACAAGGACAATTTTGCCTTTTTATATAATCTTAAAAAATAAAAATTATAAAAACCTAAAATCTAATAAAATATGAAAACATTCAGAACAAAAATGAAAATTTTAAAACTGGTGGATACCAAACATCGGATAGGATAACAGCTTATCATGCTCATATCATATCCTACTCCTATTCTGCTCTCTTATCCTATCCGCCCCTATCCTATCCTGACCACCAAACGAGCCCTGAAAGTAAAGCGGGTAATTCCTTAGCTTACAAGTTTAAGACCTATAAAGGAATTCACACATATGGGAGAACATTTAAAGGTTATTTGACATCTTCAATTGGGTTGCAAATAAATTGTCGGTAACATTGAGGCGGGATAATAATAAGAAACTTGCTCATTTTATCCAAGATGTGAAGGAAAAGTACATGGTTGAGATGTTTGTTTCAAAGGCATATTGGCAAGGAGAAAGGTATTTTAGAGACTATATTGACAACTTCTCACTACAACATAAAAGGGTTTTAGTAGCGCACTTTTAATAGCGTTTCTAACCGAAACGGTATTAAAAGAGAGGCGGAAGACATTTAGTAGCGCTTCCTTGAAGAAGCACTATTTTAGATATAACCTAAGACAACGCTTCTCCAAGGAAGCACTATTAAAAATTGATAGGTAGGAATAGATAACACTTGTTTGAGGAAGCGCTATCTATTTGTGATAAATAGATAACGCTTGTTTGAGAAAGTACTATCTATTCATAACCTAAAATAATATTTATTTAAGAGAGCGCTGTCTATTCCTTACCCTAAAAATAAATGTTTCCCTCCCACACTTGTCCCTCCCACTCTCAAAAATTTTGGGGGACTTCATCTCTCACAACCTCTCATAAAACAATTTCTTTCCCTCCTACCCTATTTCTCCAAACCCTCACCACTCTCATCTACCACCACCGCCTAAGCAACCATAGCCGCCGTTCATCTACCACCACCACTCTCGTCTCCCTCGTGTCGTAACCCAGTCGAGCCCGTTCGTCCACCACTCGAAACATTCGCTATCTGCCACTGTTCGCTTTCCGTTGTCACTGATGTCCGCTGCCGCGCGTCAAAGCTACTACGTACTGTCGCGCCATCAAACCACATTTGTCACTGGGGAAAAAGGGAAAAAGGTTTGATTCTCCTTAGATTCACCTAAATTCTGATTCAGCCAAAAATTTATTTGTCACTGGTGGTCAATAATTTAATTCATCACAGATTCATCCTAATTCTGTTGCAGCCAGAGATTTAAATGTCTTTGGTGGCAAATTCTGGAGTTACAGTTCAAAAGATCTTGTTGATATTTCTGTTCAGCAAACAAGTAATATGGCCTCTAAGTATCTAAAGGATAACTCTGCTGGTGAAAATGAGTTCACTGGTGTATTATCAAAGTCAAAAAAGAAGTTGAGGAAACAAAAAACAACAAGGTCCCGAGCAGGCCAATTTAATCTTGGTCAATGAAGGCTTTGTTCTGCAATGTAAGAGGCTTTGCCAACCAAGATACAAGGTTGGTGTTTAAGACTTAAATATTATCAAGTAAGCCATATTTAGTGTTTTTTTTTTTAATCTGAACCATGGATTCAATTGGATTATATTCCAGCACTTTAATTTCTAGTCTTCTTTGAATTTGAAGTCCTTTGCTGTCAAAAATAGAGGTGATTTAATGCCTAATATTTGGTGTTTTTGCTCAACCAATATCTGTCCTAGTGTTATAGATTCCTCCAGCCAGCATATTTCTTTTGTTGTTCTATGTGAGAATCAGATTCTTTATTTCTCTGTTGTGTATGCTTCAACCTTATATATTACTAGAAGGCTTTTGAAATTAAAAAGGTATAGAAGGCTTTTGAAATTAAAAAGGAAAACGAGTGGAAGGATGTAGGCCTTTGGATTAGTATCTTGATGTCTCTAAGTTCTGTTCTGGGTAGTTCATCTATGCTCCAATATTTGTTCTTAAACCTCAAATTGTTTTAATATTCTTTAGTTCAAATTAATGGGATTATTTGGAATAAATCAACTGAATTTGAAATATGTCAGATAGTAAAAATCCTATCATTGAGCAATAAGCATGTAATGTCCTGTTGTGATTTATCTTAAGTTTTCTCGAATTTAAAACACCATGGTCTCAATATCTTGATGATGATAAAAGATTCTGGTACTAGAGCAGCTTTCTGAAACCCTTGGAAGATAATTATCATAAAAAAAAGGCTCAATCAATCTTGCTGTAAAACATTCGTATTTCTTTTCAGAAAGCAAATGAAAATTATCAAGGAATCAAGAACTGAATCTAATTTTTCATTGCTTGTGAGTTGTATCTAAAAACAAATCTTTTATCTTTGCATGAGAGACCACTGTAAGTTGAGCCAGATCATTGTAGCTTATTTCATTTTTTTAATGATGGGAGTTTATATTGCTATTGCATTTTTTCTGATATATAGAAAGAACATTCACGTGCTTACTTTCCATACAGGGTCGGGGACCAGTTGATGTAACAACCTTTGGGTTGCACTCTTGGAAAGGCTGGACTTTTTAGTAACATCATTTTTTTTTATTATTACAGACTACTTTTGATGCCCCTGCTGGAGTTGCACCATATAAGTTTTGTTTTAATGCTGGTGAGAAACTATCAGCAAACTAATTACTGGCTGGTAATAATTTCAGGTATCATGTTCCTCATTCATGGTTGAAGCCAACTGGAAATTTATTGGTTGTGTTTGAAGAATTGGGTGGAGATCCCAATGTGGTCTCTTTGGTTAGAAGAGATATAGATAGTGTGTGTGCTGATATTTATGAGTGGCAGCCAATTGTTATCAGTTATCAGATGCAAGCTTCTGGCAAAGTTAGTAAACCTGTGAGACCAAAAGCACACTTATCATGTGGCCCTGGACAGAAAATCTCATCAATCAAATTTGCTAGCTTTGGTACTCCAGTAGGGTCTTGTGGAAACTTCCATGAAGGAAGCTGTCATGCTCACAAGTCATATAATGCCTTTGAAAGGGTATCGCATTCTTTTCTATCTTTCTTTATGAATTATGATGGTTTTTTTTTATGGTGGTTTGGTAGGGAGCTATTTCTAAGTAGAGTTTTTGGCACACTTGTTTTTGAAGTTTTAAAGCCTTTTCTACAGAATCTCTACGTTGAGTTCTGCGAGTCTATTGATCCATTTATGTTATGGTCACTTTTACTTGGTTGATTATTCAATGATGACTTTGGTGTTGCAGAATTGTGTTGGATAGAGCTGGTGCACAGTAACAGTGTCACCTGAAAATTTTGGAGGAGATCCATGTCCAAATGTCATGAAGAAACTCTCAGTGGAAGCCATTTGCACCTGATCATTTCAAACCTCAGAAAATAATTGGAAAAAGAATGATTTTTTATGCAATTCAATACAGGGTTTTTTATCAACTAAGTCCTCACTTCTAGATCACCACAAGCATTAATTTGGCTTTACCAAGGTGAAGTTGCAGATAACACAACACACCAGCTGGTTGAAAGCCTTTAGAAATTGCTGAGATGGTTGTGGATATATATGTATATATATTGGTATCCTGCTTGTTATACAGAAGTGAAAGAAAGGTGAAGACTTGATTGATGCACAATGAGACAATACTGATCGAGTCCATGTGCAAAATGTTTTTGTTCTAGTGTGGAAGCCACTTGCTTCCTGTAATAATATTTTCCCTTGCAAGCTTCATTCATAGCCATTTAGTTATTTCTTCTTGTAAGAAACTTCCCAAGATGTTAAGATCAGGAATATTAATTTTATAACTATTTTGTTTCTGTTCCATGCTTTAGTTTCCACATGATCCTGGTGTTAGAGTTCCTAGTTTGGGCTTAATCACGTTTTCATGAATTGCTAAGTGCTAAGTGCGGGAAATGTAGGAAAACAAGGCGAATAACAATAATAGGAAAAAAAAAAAGAATAGGTAACGCTTCCTTGAAAAAGCACTATCTATTGCATACTTTAGACAACGCTTTCTCAAGGAAACGCTGTCTAAAGTATATGCAATAGATAGTACTTTTTTAAGGAAACGCTGTCTATTTTTATCTTTAGACAGCGCTTTCTCAAGAAAATGCTACCTATTCCTACTTTCAATAGTACTTTTTTAAGTGCTGCCTATTGTTTTCACATGCAGTAGCGGGTCAATAGACAGTGCTTGTAAGCGCTACTAAAGGCAAAAAAAAAATGCTATTAAAGTCCTTTTCTGTAGTAGTGTGTTGAGCTGAGATTATTATGAGGAGGTTAGAAACAAAAACGTGGTTTCTACTCTAAAAGTAATGGTGGACACCGACCCTCATTAACACATGAGCCACGTCGATCTTCAGAGATTATACATGAGTATGGAATTTGTGAAGAGAGTTGTTTGGGTTGTTTGCAGACCAATTATTGGATTTGATGGGTGTCATTTAAAAGGTGCTTATGGACAATAGTTGTTGGTTGTTGCACGAAATCAACCTATGTTAAAGACTTGGAGAAAAAATGAAGCAGCTAGAGAGGGTTAAAAAAGATTATTTTGACAAGATGAGAACAATGAATCCTAAGTTGTGGATTATGTCACATTTCAGTTTTTATTGCAAAAGTGACATGCTGGTGAACATCTCTAAGACTTTTAAATGAAGAATATCGGAAGTCAGAGACAAACCTATTCCAACCATGCTAGATTGGATTAAACGTTATTGGATGTCAAGATTTACTGAGAAGAGAACCGAGAGTGAGAAGTACAAAGAGAAGTATTTCCCAACTTTGATTGTCGTTCTCGGCTCGTACATTATCCCATACTCCGACAACTCTACGGACCATGCTATCGTTCTTCCTTCCAGCTCGGGCTTGTGGAGTAAGCCCTCAATCTCCTCGCTGTGAAGACTAGGGCCAGGGCTACCTTTTCAATTTTCCGGTATTGGCCCTTGGAGGGACTTGCTGACAAAATACACCGGTCTTTGCTCACCGCCGCCTTTTCGGACCAATACCAAGCTAACTGCCTCGTTCGTGATCGAGATGTATACAAACAAGGTTTCTCCCGGGTCTGGGTGAGTTAGGATGGGTGGTGAGGCCAAAGCTGCTTTTAGGGCGGCAAAGGATTCTTCACATTGTTCCTTCCATTCAAATTTCTTCATTGATGAGAGATTTTCTATGGTTTTTCTTTTTATCATTGTATCACATCACTTGTATATGTTGTCTCTTTCTTGGTCTTCGACTTCAACTATTTATATTTGATCACAAAGATCCGTTGAGATGTATTTGAAGGTCTTCAGCTTTGTTCTTTGAGAAATAGTCGTTCTGACTTGATAATAAATGCTTTGAAGAATGTTGGAGATTCCTTGTTGATATCTGAGTATAGCAGATATGCTTTTTACGTCTTTGGGCAACGTTCTTTCCTTATTTGTGTAACACATAGAAAGGCTCAGATAAAGTAGCTTTTCTTTTACTATCATAAGGAATGTTTTTCTGTCTTTGCCCTTTTGTCTTTTCTCCTTTTTCTAATTTTGATTGAAGATAAGAAATATATTAATAAACTTCTTTCAAGTTTAATTAACTATATTTCAAATCACTCTTAACTTTGAATAAGAGATTAAGTGAATCCTTCATAGAGAGCTTTTCTTCGTGGCGCGTGCTACAATATCACAGAAGTGACTTTTGCATTTTACATCTTCTAAGTTCGTGGATGTTTGAATATTTCTTGAATCAAACACGTTAATCGACAGAGAAGAGTGATCTGCGACTTCGTCGAGGCTTAGGCAGACATCACCGAGAGAGAGATAGACGCTTCATTGAAGTAAAACTTCTTGATCTGTAATCCTGATCCTTCTTCTTCTTTCTACTTACTTCAGAAGATAGTGTTTGTATTCCTTGAATACTTTGATCAGTACTCTGACTGATGACTTCATGCTTCTTTGGTCTTCAACATAGTTAGACAAGTAAGAATGAAAAGTCTTCCATAAGAGTATTGCTTGATACAATCTACTCTTTTGTTTACTCGTGATCGAGTAAGTCTTTTTCCTTTAGCTTTCAGTGAAGATGACAATCATTGATTGCTTTGCTTTGATACTGCTTCAATATTGCTCCAATACTGCTTTATGGTCCCTTAACCGCTCGAAAATGGATTCCAAGTTTACAACGTGCTCTTCGTGGTCCTTCCATTTGGCTATCATATCATCAACGTAGACCTCCATTGCTCCCCCGATGATATCTCCAAACACTCTGTTCATCATCTTTTGATCTGTTGCTCAGCGTTTTTCAATCTGAACGGCATCATGTTGTAGCAATAAATGCCTCTTTCGATGATGAAGACTGATTTTTCTTCGTCTTCGGGATACATCGGGATTTGATTATATCCGGAGTAGGCATCCATAAGGAACAGATACCGGTATCCAAATGAATTGTCCACAAGTTTATCGATATTTGGAGGAGGATAACGGCCTTTGGGGCATACCTTATTCAAGTCAGTGTAATCCACGCACATTCTCCATTTGCTATTGGATTTATTTAACAAGACCATATTCGGGAGCCAAGTCATGTAAGTGATTTCTCTGATGATTCGTGCCTTGGGCATTTCTTTGGTCTGACTTAGCACTGCTTCTTGTCTTTCTGCCCCTATTTTCCTTCTTCTTTGTGCCACGAGCTTGGCTTTAGGGTCGATCGCCAGTCTGTGACAGATAAACTCCGGGTCGAGCCCAGTTATGTCCGAAGGCGTCCATGCGAAAAGGTCATTGTTTCTTAAGAGGCAATTCGTAAGGTCTCTCTGCTCCCCGATTGTCAGATTGCTGTTCACCTTAACCGTTTGACTCTTCTCACTACCGATTTGGAAAGGGAAGGTTTCTCCTTCAGGCTCGAGTCGTATTGGGTCATTCTTGTATCGGGCGTCCTAAGTCATCATCAGCACGTCCTTCCCTTTTCCCCAGGTCATTCTTCTCGGCTTGGCTGTGAGTTCCTTCACGACGTCTCTCCTTGGTTGGAGAGAACGATGTTTGGCAAGTTGAATCGTTGTCATAGGGCGTTCTACTCTCTGATGTATGGAGCAGCCTGACCTATGTCGTGATCGCCTCTTCTTGCCGATGGAGTTTATCAAGCAGCTCCTGTCGTGTTTGAGGATTTAGTCAAACGTTCGCTCCTTGCGTCAAGGTCTTCAAACACACTCCACCCTCCCGGCCTTTGTTCTTTGGGTCGGGTTTTATGTCCCTGCTGTCCTCCGTGGCTCGGTCGGGGTGAAGGAAGTTTTGGCTCCATCTTATCCACGGTTCTCTAAAGCATTATGTCTTCTCGTGGTTGCCATGTTGGGTGGGAATAGAAGTTTTCCGTTCCCACAGACGCTGCTAATGTTTTGAGAGATGCCCAAAACTCAAAGAGTACTTCTGATAGTTGGAGTGCGGTGGATTGGCCCAGTGTCGAATGCTAACGTCGATCTGGGAAGTCTTCTTCTCCTTTCTCCTTTGTTGTATGGACTGAATGCGGGTGGTACCTGCGAAGACACCTCGATGCTTAAGTCAGCAAGGGTGTAGCAGATAGTGCATATATGTTCAATGTATCATAAAACCATACATGTGCCTCCTTTTTGGAGGCTTATATATTGGTCTTATGAAGATCATGAGCATGATTGCTATGCAAGTCTCCCCATGCTGGGTGGCGTGTTGACCCTAGGGTTTTCCCTCTTTGTACGACGTAGTGTCAATGGAGATGGGTTGTCCATGATGATGGTTTTAGGTGATTGTGTGTGTCAAGAAGGGCAACCTTCTCCCTAACGTGTCTATGAGTAGGTGAAGGTGCACATTCCCTAAGTGAAGAAGTCAACTTAAAAAGGAGGGTTTATGACTGAGCATAAGCTGTCAAAATGAGTCTGGCCCGATGGGCTGGCCCGAATAGCCCGACATTAAGCATGGGTCAGATTGATAAAATGATACCCGGAATTATTTTGGCCCAACCTAGCCTGGACAAAAAATTCATTGGCCCAACACGGACTAGCCCGTGATCGGCAGGACTGGCCCGATGGCCTGAACTTTGAAAATAAAAATATATAAATTGAACTGAAGCATTATATTTTTATATTGCACATTCTCACTATTTTGAAAAACAATACATTATTGTTTATAGGATAGTAATTCTACCTCCAGGTGTTTTGAATAATATATTTTTACTAGTTAAATTTGTCAAAAAACTTACATTTGGATGAAACAAATAATAAAACCTCCCTCCCAGGCCTTTTGGATGAAAACACGTAACTTAACACTCAGCATACACTTTTTTATCCGTGTTCCTTGCTCATCGTTAATTACGTAACTTAACATGTTAATATTTGTTGTAATATATAATATGTGTTTTAAGTTTATCTCTCATTATTAAAGAATAGAAAATAATTTTTTTTCAACAAAATTAGTTTTAAATTTATATCTTATTGAATTTTATAATGGTATTAATTTTAAAACTATATAATTTTTTAACTTTATTGAAACATATTGACCTATGGGGTAATGGGCCAACCCGTTTGACCTGCAGCCCGCATAGGGCTGGGCTTGGTTAGTAAATCAGTAGCACATACTTAAATTGGCCCAACCCGATCCGACACAAAAATATAGTGGCCCACTGGGCTGGCCCAAATTGACAGCTCTAAATTTTTGGTCGACCGAGAGTTGTTTGCTCGGCTTTAAGGCGTTGGGTCAGGTCCTCATGGGCCGGTGTTTTGGAGGTTTGGGCCATCATATTTTGGCCCGTAACATTACTTAATTAATTTTATTATTTTACTATTTTTGTCTTGATTGAACATGCCACGTGGTAAAACATTTGTCTTGTAAAAACATTTCACTAATTTTTTTTTAATGATAACTAAACTGAAGGATGAACGGTACAATTTTGAAAAATTATGATAGCTAAATTCACTAAAAATAGGACTTGCTGACCCTGGACTTTGCTGCCAAGTCTGTTTGCTCTTTTCTGCGCAGTTGCTCAATCCATGGCCATAGGTCATTCCATGGTCAGGCCGTGGATGCTTATGGAGTGATCTTTTTGTCCCATTTAGCTCATTTTTAAGCTCTATCTTCATTATTTGTCAATCTTTCCACTCTTTACTAAGTCAATTAAGCACAAATCATGCACAACACCTCTAGAAATACCGCAATTATCCGAACTAAATGAAAACAAACATAAATGTAAACAAAAATGCCTAAATGAACTAAAAATGCATGCAAAACAAGAATGAAATATGATGTTTCACACACATCATAACCCCCGTGTCCTAAGGACCTTAATTAAAAAAATCAAAAATAAATTTTTTTATTGAAAAGTGCAACTTTTGAATTTTTAAAGTGTTAAATACATCATTTTTCAATATATATTTTCTAATTTTAATTCGTTAATCATTATCCTAAGGGCATTTAGTTAACATTTTGTTTTAAATAAAATAAAATAAAGGAATGAATCTTTTAAGGGAGTAAAACTATTTTTTACTCAAATATTTAAAGAGTAAAGCCCCAAATTGGTCCCCGAAAAATTCAGAGGATCCACTTTTGGTCCCTGAAAAAAAAAAATTACTCATTTAATCCCACAAATTTATAAATGCGGGACACATTAGTCTTGTAACAGCCCGATTTTCGGATACGCTGTATTAACGGTAAAGATATATTTATTTATATTTTTACCAAAGACCTAGGAAATGATTTTGGAGAAAACAAAATCACATCTAGAACCTACTCTATGGTATGAAGATCTGGTTAAAATTTGGGTTTAAAACTCAGACGGAAACCGATCTGCGTTTTTACTGACAGTATATTTTATACCGACAGAAAACCCTAATTTGACCTGAAACTGAAAATTTGTAGTTTTTTATTATATTTTGTATGTGAGGAATTCTACTTTCCAAATTTCTGATCAAAAATAAAATATTATGTTTATTCGGACGAATTTTGGTAAAAGTTCGAACGGGAAAACGGTTGGTGTTTTCACCGACAGTAAGATTTTAAATATTAGAAAACCTAATTTTGACTCGTGAATGAAATGGTTTATGTTTAAATCATAGTTCCAACAAGTTTGGTTATTTTGAAAATTTTCAACCGAAAACAAAATATTATGCTTGTATTCGGGCGTAAAACCCTAATCGGGAAACCGACAAAATCGGAAACGGAACGACAGAGATAGATATGAAGCCATTGATGTTGGGAATTATGAGTTTTAGGTGAAATGACTAAAATGCCCTTAAGCTTAACCAAACTTATCCTAGTTAGTTTTTAACCATGCTTAAAGCAAGACAAATCCAATTTGACTTCTTCCTCCTTTTTGTGGCCCAAAATCAATCACACCTCCCTTCATTCTCCACCACATATGTTAGCCTAATCACGATTAAAAATTAACTCTAGTTAGGCTATTATAACCATAGTTAAGTTATTATATTATTTTCTAACTTAATCTATGTCAACTAATTCAACCATGGTTCATTTTAAACAAGTAAACAAAGCTTTTCCACTCTCTGACACTCTCATTTTCGCAGCTGTCTCCCCATTTCCAACGCTTAACACATTTCTTTCTTTCCTCTTTTTATTCATACTTGTTCTTCACCAAGAACACTAAGAACATCCTTTGTGTTCCCTGAGAGGTTCCTCATTTCTCCTCAAGTTCTTGATCAAACTTCTTCGTTCCAAGGTGGGGAATCTCTTCCTCATCATCTTAGCTTCATTTATCATGCATCAAATCTTCATTTCTATCAACTTTTCACAAAACTCCATTTCTAGATCTAGAACATCAAATAATTCTAGAAAATTGTAGAAAAATCATTTTAATGTGAAACCAACTTATATGATCTTGATATGTCTTCTACTTTCATAATCTAAGAGCATGTAAGCAAAAAAAATTCCTAGCCCTATTTTCCTATGTTGGCCGAATCTAATCATAAGTAGGCTAGATGAGTTTTCTTAAAATTTTTGCATAAATGATGATGGTTCTAGGCTATCTAAGGTTTCTAGGTTTTAAATATAAGTGCATGTAAAGAAAAGAAACTTCTAACCCTATTTTTATATATTGGCCGAATCCTATACTAAAGGGGTTAGATGAGTTTTATTCAACTTTAACTTGGATGATGACTAGGGGTGTAAGCGGATCCGATCCGATCCACGAACCCGGCGGATCCGAACCGATCCGAACCGGTTTTGGTGGATTGGTTCGGATCATCGGATCGGATTCCAAAACGCCGATCCGAACCAGATCGGTTCGGGTCTCGGATCCGAGAATTCTGATCCGATCCGAACCCTTTAAAATATTTATTTTTTAATTATTTTATATAATATTAATATATTATTATATATAAATTTAATATAATTAATAATTAAATATGTATATTTTATTTTATTTTTATAATTTTTTATTAATATTTAAGTGTAAATTTTAAATAAAAAAAAAGTAACCCGATGATCCGAACCGAACCAACCCGATTGTGATCGGTTCGGTTCGGTTCGGATCCGTACCTGAAAATTTGCCAAATCCGAACCGATCAAATTTGATTGGTTCGGATGATGAAACCCCTCAAATCCGATCCAACCCAACCCGATTACACCCCTAATGATGACTTGAAATAAGCTACTTGAAATCCCTAGAGTCTAAATCCAAGAGCTTGCAATCAAAAACAATTTCTAGCCTATTTTACTATACATCGCCGAAACCCTAACCCTAGAGGTTAGAGGATTTTTGTTTCAAACTTTTGTCTTGTAATAATTAATCTATGTTAGTTAAGACTCTAGTAACTAGGATCCAAAAGATGCCATTGAGAAAATAATTCTAACTCTATTTTTTAGTATTGGCCGAACCTAGCCATAAAGTGTCATAGATGGATTTTGTTTGATCAATACATTTTTGTGTTGATTTGGTTGAAGGATAATTGATAACCGTGGTGTACGAACGAGGATCGTAAAGTTCGGGAAATCTGGTGATAAGTCAAGTGGGAGAAAGAACCATTCCATCATCGGAACAGATAAGTAGTATATAATTTATAATAATGGTGTAGGGCAGCCTAAACCCTACTAGTGGTCGAGTAATCGACATACCAAAATCGCATTGGAAACTTTTCAGTAATACCAATGATGATTTGGGAATTGTAGGTTTATCGCCTTAGGTTAATTTTATGATATTGAGGATGTCTTATTTATTATTACTAAATTGTTTGTGATACACTGGTTGAGGTATTCTACTGCATGTGACGTTTATTTTGGTATTTGAATATTTTATTGATTATTGTGTTATGCATGATCTGCCTGGGTTGATAAATTGCTTAGTTATTTTAAGTAAAGATATATGTTGCTCGGAAGTATTTTGTTTGGGTGAGAGCTTGAATATTAATTAGAGGTGCCTAGTCATTATTGTATAGAAGTGATGTGATATAGAATGTAAGTGGAGGCTCTGAGGAAAGCTTGAAGCACTAGGTTGTTATTAATACAGGTTAGTGAGGTTCATGTGTATTGTTGTTCACAATCGTGTATTGGGAACACACGAGGTCTGAAGTTCTTGCGGGGCGGTCCCAATTTAGTTTTAGATTGTGCAGCTATAGTGTCATGTTGCTTTGCATGAGCACCATTGAGATAGAATCAGGGTGTGCACCAACTGTACTGTGCAGCTATAGTGTCATTGCTTTGGATGAGAATTCTCACCATGAATGATTATGTGCACGGTTTTAGACGGGATGCATCTCTTGGACGACTGACTAACATCCCTCGGCGGGCAAGGGATGTGTGATAGGATTGGTGGTGGCCACGTCAGCATCAATGTTAGTTGCATGAGAGTAAGGGTAGAGGATGATATCGTAATTTGTGGATGATTGTTAGTTATGTGTGATGCTTGTCTTTGACCGCTATTATATTATATGCTATGAGTCTTTTCCCCTTTTGATGATATAACTGTTTCTTATCTCCCTATTTCTATATTTTTGTGTTTGTACCCATTATTTCGGTTAGAAGACTCGGTGGAAGAATACGTTGTTGAGGAGTTGGATGGAAATCCGTTTGAAATGGATCTTTGGAGAATGAGCTACGGATGTTAACAGTATATTGTAGTAAGTTTAGGGCCAGTGAGTCTTAAAAGACGATTTATGTTTCCGCTAGTTACAAACAGTTTGTATAATTAAGTACCTGTGAGGGATCCTGCCGATAGGATATCCTAAATAGTGTTTTGGTAATGTAATGAATAAACAAGTGTGTACTTATATATTATAACATTGGTGTGTTTTAAATTTGCAGAAGTTATATGATTATAATTTAAGTTTTTAATTCCTTTGTATTTTTGGTTTATTATTAACGTTAAATAAGCGATTAAGTATAATAAATAATAAATGGTACAACGGGTCACAACGGGGTGTGTCATTTGGTGGTATCAGAGCAGTTCGATTCTAATCGGACCATGAGGTTTAGGATGTTGTTACTAGCCATGTCTAGTTGAATCCACATCGGATATTGACTATGCTTAGAAGTTGGGTAGTGAGTTCCAACGCGATAGTTAACATTTATATGGCATATGGTATTTATATACCAGTTTTATGTAGTATTATATGTCATATAAGTGTGAGCTAATGATTCCTTTTACAGGATCGTGGCTCGAGGAAGGGGACGAAGTGGAGCAGATTTATCGGAGACTCACCAGACAATACGCGAGTTAACGACAGCTATGCTGCAGCAGAATGCACCAATGCTCCAAATAATTACGGAGCGGCATGATCAGCTTAATCAGAGACAACAAAGGAATAGAAGTCCAATTAGACTTAGTGCTCAGAGGAGAGGTAGTGGTTCCCAGAGGAGGCAGGGACCATATGTCAGACCCGGTCAGGCATGCACCGCATAAAAACCAGTTCCTACCGCACCAGTGGTTGGAGTTGACCAGCAGCAGCAAGACCTAGCTTGTTTCAGATGTGGAGGACCACATTATCAGCGGGAGTGCGGGGAGAGACTTAGATGTTACCATTGTGGTAAACTAGGTCATTATGCTCGTGAATGTAGACATAGAGGTAAGCAGCAGACGATAGCTGTTGGTAGATGAGATGGAGGTTATAGAGGTGAAGTTAGTAGAGGAATTCTAGCAACATGACAGCATATGGCTAGACCTCAAGCCACTGGAAGAGTTCTTACTGTGAGGGAAGTTGAATCCTCTCAATATGAGGATCTTATACAAGGTATGTATTCGATAGCTGGTAGGCCTTGTCTGTTTATCTAAGTAGCATGAGAGACAAGAAGTGATGGGAGTTTTGTAAGGTGTAGTGATAATTAGTTGTTGAAAATGACAAAGAGGCAACCAAATTAGTTTGGGCCTTAACTAGTATACGATTGAATCGGTTGAAGCCTTGTAGCCTTTTATGGTTGAGATGATGGTTATAGTTGTGGATTTGATTGGGAAATTTAGGCTTATAAGTTGAATTTAGTAAGATACGAGGATCTTAAGTAAGTTTTGTTAGATTGTGCAAAGCTGTTTGGTGGTGAGAAATAGAGTTAAGGAATGATCATGTTCAGTTTAGAGTGATGTGGAATAGTTGTTAGATATGTTAAAATCGGATTTGAGGATAATGGTTATAATTAAGCATGGTATTTTTTTTTAATGGTGAGTTTAGGACTTCAGTTCAAGTTCTGATGGGTATGGATTGGAATAAAGACTTGATTGAGCAATATATAATCTAAGTTTAGCTTATCACCCTCAATTCGATGGACAAGAAAGAAAATGATTTAATTCTTATATGGATGACAGGGAGTAAGTGTAGTACCTAAGTATTGTCTCCCTTATAGTAGGATAAATAAGAGGCTAGAGGAGTTTTGTTGAGGCATAGATATGACTGGTAAGACTTAGATCAATATCAGTAAGTAGGACAAATTACTATAGATCGAAGTATCAAATGTCGATCGAGGCAGAGTATAGTTAAGGAAATTTAGGGTAATGATCAAATGCTTGTGGTTAGGACTGAATGTAGGAATTTGGAAGGTCAAAAAGGGAAGTGCCTATTGTAGTTTCACCTAAGTTGGATGTGAAAGAAAAGGATGATTTCTTGAGTAAAAACTAAGTTTTCTAGAGTAGTTCAAAGTTACGGAGTTAGATAATCTTAACTGAAATGACTTCTGTTGATTTTAGTATGGAGTTGTGTTATTTGGAGACTTGGAAGGTGTGATTTTGATGTAATCTATAATAGTGGAATACGCTCTAAGGAATTAAGACTGTGATTGGATACATTGAGTAGGAAGTTAAGGTATTATTGATTGTGGTGTTAATTGTACGTAGGAGTTAGATGTTGGAATAAGGTTTTCTAGGGGACCAGTATTAAGAGGAGAATGATTAAGTTTTGGTGATGTTCCTCAAGAATGATGGATTAATGCGAAATGTTAAAGATAAGGAACATAATGTAGCGATGGATTGTTTCGAGGATAAATAGAATGATATAATAATGAAGTCTGTTATGAATTAGTTATCACTGTCACTTAAGGGAAGACAGTGGCAGGAAATACAATGAAGGATTTTTAGATTATGATACGATTATAGAATGTTGTCTAGTTTTGAATGACGAAATTCCGAGGACGGAATTTTTTTCTAAGTGGGGTAGTAATGTAACAGCCTGATTTTCGGATACACTGAATTAATGGTAAAGATATATTTATTTATATTTTTATCTAAGACCTAGGAAATGATTTTAGAGAAAACAAAATCACATATAGAACCTACTCTATGGTATGAAGCTCTGGTAAAAATTTGGGTCTAAAACTCAGACGAAAACCGGTATGCGTTTTTACTGACAGTATAATTTTATACCGGCAGAAAACCCTAATTTGACCCAAAACTGAAAATTTATAGTTTTTTTTAATATTTTGTCCGTGAGAAATTCTACTTTCCAAATTTCTGATCAAAAATAAAATATTATGTTTATTCGGATGAATTTTCGTAAAAGTTCGGACGGGAAAACGGTTGATGTTTTCACTGACAGTAAGATTTTAAAGATCAGAAAACCTAATTCTGACTCGTGAACAAAATGGTTTATGTTTAAATCATAGTTCCAACGAGTTTGGTTATTTTGAAAATTTTCAACCGAAAACGAAATATTATGCTTTTATTTGGGAGTAAAACCCTAATCGGGAAACCGACGGAATCGGAAAAGGAACGACAGAGATAGAACGGGACTCCGGAGGAGCTGAGCTATAGGTTGACTCACCAAGAATTTATGAAGACATTGATGTTAGGAATTATGAGTTTTAGGTGAAATGACTAAAATGCCCTTAAGCTTAACATAACCTATCCTGGTTAGTTTTTAACCATGGTTAAAGCAAGACAAAGCCAATTTGGCTTCTTCCTCCTCTATGTGACCCAAAATCAACCACACCTCCCTTAATTCTCCACCACATATTAATCTAATCATGATTACAAATTAACTTTAGTTAGGCTATTATAACCATAGTTAAGTTATTATATTATTTTCTAACTTAACCTATGTCAACTAATTCAACCATGGTTCATTTTAAACAAGTAAGCAAAGCTTTTTCACTCTCTCACACTCTCATTTTCGTAGCTACCTCCCCATTCCCAACACTTAACACATTTCTTTCTTTCCTCTTTTCATTCATACTCGTTCTTCACCAAGAACACTAAGAACATCCTTTGTGTTCTTGAGAAGTTCTTCATTTCTCCTCAATTAAGTTCTTGATCAAACTTCTTCATTCCAAGGTGGGGAATATCTTCCTCGTCATCTTAGCTTCATTTATCATGCATCAAATCTTCATTTCCATCAACTTTTCACAAAACTCCATTTCTAGATCTAGAACTTCAAATAATTCTAGAAAATTGTAGAAAAATCATTTTAATGTGAAACCAATTTCTATTATCTTGATATGTCTTCTAATTTCATAATCTAAGAGCATGTAATAAAAAGAAATTCCTAGCCCTATTTTCCTATGTTGGCCGAATCGAATCATAAGTAGGCTAGATGAGTTTTCTTCAAAGTTTTGCATAAATGATGATGGTTTTGGGCTATCTAAGGTTTTTAGGTTTTAAATATAAGAGTATGTAAATAAAAGAAACTGCTAATCCTATTTTTATGTCTTGGCCGAATCCTATACTAAAGGGGTTAGATGAGTTTTATTCAACTTTAACTTGGATGATGACTTGAAATAAGCTACTTGAAATCCTTATAGTGTTAATCCAAGTGCTTGCAATCAAAAACAATTTCTAGCCTATTTTACTATACATGGCCGAAACCCTAACCCTGGAGGTTAGAGGATTTTGTTTCAAACTTTTGTCTTGTAATAATTAATCTATGTTAGTTAAGACTCTAGTAACTAGGATCCACATGATGGCATTGAGAAAATAATTATAACTCTATTTTTTATTATTGGCCGAACCTAGCCCTAAAGTGCCATAGATGGATTTTGTTTGATTAATACATTTTTGTGTTGATTTGGTTGAAGGATAATTGATAACCATGGTGTACTAACGAGGATCGGAAAGTTCGGGAAATCCGGTGATAAGTCAGGTGGGAGACGAACCATTCCATCGTTGGAACTGATAAGTAGTATATAATTTATAATAATGGTGTAGGGCGACCTAAACCCTACTAGTGGTCGAGTAATCGACAATACCAAAATCACATTGTAAACTTTTCAGTAATACCAATGATGATTTGGGAATTGTAGGTTTATCGCCTTAGGTTAATTTTATGATATTGAGGATGTCTGATTTATTATCACTAAATTGTTTGTGATACACTGGTTGAGGTATTCTGCTTCATGTAACGTTTATTTTGGTGTTTGAATATTTTATTGATTATTGTGTTATGCATTATCTGTCTGGGTTGATAAATTGCTTAGTTATTTTAAGTAAAGATATATGTTGCTTGAAAGTATTTTGTTTGGGTGAGAGCTTGAATATGAATTAGAGGTGCCTAGCCATTATTGTATAGAAGTAATGTGATATAGAATGTAAGTAAAGGCTATGAGGAAAGCCTGAGGCACTGGGTTGTTGTTGACACAGGTCAGTGAGGTTCATGTGTATTGTTGTTCACAACCGTGTATATTGGGAACACACGAGGTCTGAAGTTCTTGCGGGGCGGTCCCAATTTAGTTTTAGATTGTGCAGCTATAATGTCATGTTGCTTTGCATGAGCACCCTTGAGATAGAATCAGGGTGTGTACCGACTGTACTGTGTAGCTATAGTGTCATTGCTTTGCATGAGCATCCTCACCATGGATGAGTATGTGCACGGCTTTTAAGGGGATGCATCGCTTGGACGACTGACTAACATCCCTCGGCGGGCAAGGGATGTGTGATAGGATTGGTGGTGGCCACGTCAGCATCAAGGTTAGTTGCAAGAGAGTAAGGGTAGATGATGATATCATAATTTGTGGATGATTGTTAGTTATGTGTGATGCTTGTCTTTGACCGCTATTATATTATATGCTATGAGTCTTTTCCGCTTATGATGATATAATTGTTTTTTATCTCCCTATTTTTGTATTTTTGTGTATGTACCCATTATTTCGGTTAGAAGACTCGGTGGAAGAATACGTTGTTGTGGAGTTGGATGGAAATCCGTTTGAAACGGATGTTGGAGAATGAGCTACGGATGTTAACAGTATAGTGTATTAAGTTTAGGGCCAGTGAGTCTTAAAAGACGTTTTATGTTTCCGCTAGTTATAAACAGTTTGTATTATTAATTACCTGTGAGAGATCCTACCGATAGGATACCTAAACAATGTTTTGGTAATGTAATGAATAAACAAGTGTGTACTTATATATTATAACGTTGGTGTGTTTTAAATTTGCAGAAGTTATATGATTAGGGTTATTATTAACGTTAAATAAGCAATTAAGTATAATAAATAATAAATGGTACAATGGGTCACAACGGGGTGTCTCAAGTCCCTCCTTCTACTTCCAACATCTATTTACTTGCCTGTGTGTCCTGTTAACCGTCATGCCTAACTCGTTAGTGGTCATGTGTGACATATGATAAATTTCCACCGTGAAAAAAGAACAAAAGTGGGAAAATGTGCAAAAATTAAAACCATAATAACTGAAAATTGTACATGTTTTTTATTTTTTATTCGTTTTTCACTATAGAAATTTGTCTTAGCCTATACAAGACCACTAACATATTAGGCATGATTAACGTGACATATATGCAAGTAAACGAATATCGAAAATGAAAGAAAAGACTAATATTTCCTGAGTTTAAAAATTTAAAGAATTAAATGAGTAATTTATTTGTTTCAAAAATTAGTGAGAGTCATCTAAATTTTTCTGGAACCATTTTCGGCCATTATTCACATTTAAATGAGTATAATAATGCTCGTTTGTCAGTGAAATTATTAAAGAGAAGCAGAATGATGATGTACAAAACTGTCACTTTGTCTAGGAAATTTCGCGCTTTCCTAGAAGATTGGCGTTGAAGATAACGAGCATAAACCGCGATAACGAACACATACCCCACCAGAATTTCCACATTGTTGTCTTGAAAGTCGAACCTTTCTTTCTCTCTCTCTCTCTCTTCTGCTACGCCACCATTCCATTTGGTCCATTCCACATTCCAAATGCTTCAAAAACCAGCAAAACCAATGACCCTCGTGACAAACCCACCTTCACATCATTCCCTTCTATCTCTCTCTCTTCGACTCAACTCTCTCTACCATTGCCAAAACCATGGAAGAACTTGGGAACAACAACAAGAAGAAGCAAATTCATAGGCTTCATTGTTGCGTCAAGAACTATGACTGGGGTCGACCATGCCGTGATTCCATCGTTGCAAGGCTCTTTGCGATGAATTCTGGGTCACAAGTACTCCAACCCAATGATGAGGAGGAGGATGTGCCTTATGCGGAGTTCTGGATGGGTACTCATGAATCAGGACCCTCTTTTATTGTTTTGGATGGTTCAGAAGAAGGAGTGAGCCTTAAGTCATGGCTTTTGGAGAATCCTAACGTGCTTGGCCACAAGGTTGTGGAAAAATGGGGCGGTGATCTTCCTTTCTTGTTTAAGGTATGAAATATGAAATATGATCCTCCAATTCTTCGATAAGAACTTAAGAAGCAAGAACGTTATTTTTAGTATATATTTATAGAATTTAATTAGTACATATCCTCGGTTTAATAGTTTGTCTCTTCATCAATTTTTTTCATGCACTTATTATTACTAACTTAAAAGTCTCATAGGTTAATTTGTAATTGGTTAATAGTATATAAAATTAAACTCATAAATTTATGAATTAATTCAAGTAACATGCACTATTATATATACTAACATCCACTAAATTTTTTACTTGTGTGTGTGTTTTGTGTTAAGGTGCTGTCAGTGGCGAAGGCCTTGTCTATACAGGCTCACCCTGATAAGGAGTTGGCCAGAACTTTGCATAAGTTGCATCCAGATGTTTACAAGGATGGGAATCACAAACCGGAGATGGCTCTAGCTTTGACTGAGTTCGAGGCTCTATGTGGGTTTATTCCTCTTAAGGTACCTGTATGCTGTGGAATTTTTGTTTATGTTTTTTGCTCACTACTCTTTTGGAACCATTTTTTACTCTTCTTATATGAAAATAATTAAATAGATAAATATTTTTGGGAAAAAAAACAAGCAAGGATGAACATATTTTAAAATTATTTAGCGTTTTAAGATTATAACGATAAATATATTCTTAATTACTTAATTTAAAAATAATTTCACTTCAAACGTTTAAAAAAAATATTGTATATTGCATTATATGTTTATCTTGTATTTTCTCATGTTGAGTTTAATTTTGATATATTATTAATATAAAGTTTCTTATACTATCAATCAATCACAAATTATTATACCGTGACATTTAAGGTAATAATGATAAGAGTCAAATATTCTTAACGATATGAGAATTTATAATTCATGGTGTAAAAAAATATCTTTACATTGACGATACATAGCAATTAAATTCATACAAAATAACTTCTACTTTATATATAATTATATACTCAAAACTACTTCTTTAAAATATTTTAAAATTAATTTTTTAAAGTACTTAAACAAACAGACTCTTGACCTTCTGTTTGTACCCTTGTTATTGATGATGACTTACAAATTGGAGTTTATGGATTCATTGACTGTTTGGTGTGTTCAAACCATTTTCTATTAATCTTCATGTTTCAATTGCTTTTGCACTTATTCTTTAGGTGATTGGAAAAGAACAGCAAACTTGTTCGGGTATAATTCCATTTGATGTGACTGCATGAACCATTTTCTTTTGACTTGATTTTTCGTTAATGTGTCTATCACATATTCCCTTGTTCAAAGACTTCTATCTTATGCAACTTGAGATAGCCGACTAATAACTAAACTGAGGGCAGATCAAATAATAACAATTTGAATTAATAAAACAACTCTTTTTTTTACATCAAATATAGTATACCAAACTCAATTTGGATAAACAACTTATTTAAATATTTATATAAAAATGGCTAATGTAAAAAAAAATTATATTATAAGTTTCTTCTAAATTAAATTATTTAGTGGTTGGAAACATACTTGAAAAAACGTTTTATAACTATATATGAGATGAGAAAGTTGAAAATGGGAGATAAAAGCTTTGGGTTTCATGGAATTTTAAATTAAAATGAGGATAAAATTGTCTTGTAAATACGCAAAAGAGTCCTGTCATGCTGAAAAATAGCCTTCATATAAGGCTTTTCTAAGAAGCTAAAACAATTGGCTTCACATAATAAACTAAAAATAGCTTTTGGGAGTTTAATAAGTTATTTATTTAAGCTTATCTAAATATTAAGTTTTTTTTACATAATTAAAATACTTATATTAGTAGAGACGTTTTTTTTTTGGTAAATAGTAGAGAAGTTCTTATAACCTGTAAGTTATGCTAGATAAATGGGGTCCTAATTTTTGTGTGCCACTAGATAAGTAGTGGTTTTTATATAAATAAATAAATGACAAATAAAATTGTTTAGATGGTAAATTAAATAATTATTTTCTAACTTAGTCTTTAAAGTTTGTTGGAGTTATCTAAATAAAAAACAAAAAAAATTTACTTAATTTGCTAGATTCTACAATTTATTTACTCAAGTTTCATATTTGATTTGTCAAAATTCCACCCTTGGCAATACTTATTTTGACACAATTCAAATAAGCGATAAATTGAATTGCCTAAATAATAAATTAGTTATCTACATCTACATACACAGTACATTCAACTTGAATTCTCTCCCCCCTCCTGCCTTTCCAGCAAAAAAATAGAGGGGAGGATAAAGGTAATGGATGAAGACCACCTCTCCTAAAATGTATATCATTCCCTGTCTCACCCATTTAGATTGTGTCACTTGGAAAATTGATTATATTATTTATTATAAATATATCATTTTTAAATGACATGACACAATCTAAGATGGTTTAAGATGGTGAGACAGAGAGGCAGGAGGGATGACGGAGAGAGTGCTGCCGGAGTGGATCCAAATTCAGTGTTACAAAAACATTTTCCTTCATAAAACATGCAATTGCTTTTCACGGTGTAGAAAGTAGAAGTTTTATTATGGCTTTTATTATATAAATAAATGTTAATCACTTGAAACAAGTTAGCATTCTGCTGTGGTTCTATTCAGGAGCTCAAGGTCGTTATTACTGTCCCAGAGGTTGTTGAACTAGTTGGTGCTGAAAATGTAAACTCGGTCTTGCAAATCACTGATCAAGATGGTGAAGAGAAGGTAAAACCTGTTTTGCAGGCAGTTTTCACCGACCTCATGTCAGCAAGTAAAGAGAGAGTAGCTGGTGCAGTAGACAGATTGAGAAGTCGTCTGCATAAGGAAAGTCAGGTTTGTTGATAAATTCCTGTGTTTGCTACTCTGTTTAGAATTGTTTACCTTAATTATGTGCAAATTTTATTTGTTAATATACATGTGTTACCAATGTGATCATTCAAGATCATAACATTCTCAGTTGGCATCAGGTGAGGCAACAGTTAAGAGATAAGGAGCAGCTGGTGCTACGATTGGAAAAGCAATACCCGGCTGATGTTGGTGTCATAGCAGCCTTCTTTCTTAACCATGTAAAGCTTGCTCCAGGTGAAGCCTTGTTCCTTGGGGCAAATGAACCACATGCATACATTTTTGGTGAGTGCATTGAATGCATGGCAACTTCTGACAATGTTGTGCGAGCTGGCCTTACTCCCAAACACAGAGATGTCAAAACTCTTTGTTCCATGCTCACATACAAGCAGGTAAATGATGCATCATGATTGTTACTGCAATTTTTTTTTGTTTGTTGAATATTCAGTTTCTTAAATAAAACTTTACTTTGTCTGTGGTTATATTTGAAAGACTATTGACATATTGTTAATAATACTTCAATAGATAACTAAAACATGCGCGTTTGGTTTGAAAAAGTTTTCTATTTTCATTTCCTGTTTTCATATTGAAAAACGTCACATTGTTTCCCGTTTTCAAATATTTGCAAACCAAACACACCCCAAATTTTTTGGTTCTTTTCTCTTTAGTTTTGAAAGTTATGACTCAATATAGGTTGCTTGAATAAGTGGGACTCAGTATATATGCCAACTTTTCTGTGTTTGTTTACTCTTTGCAGGGTTATCCTGAGATCCTTCGAGGAGTTCCTATAAACCCATATGTAAATAGATACATCCCCCCATTCGAGGAATTTGAGATTGATTGTTGTATTCTTCCTCAAGGGGAAAAGGTGGTGTTCCCAGCAGTTATGGGTCCATCCATCTTTTTGGTCATAGTTGGGGAAGGAATGATGAACACAGAATCACAAAAGGGAAATGTAGTCACTGAAGGAGATGTTCTTTTTGCGGCTGCCAACACTGAGATTAGTGTTACTAGTGCATCTGAGTTGCATTTGTTCAGGGCAGGGGTTAATAGCAAATTTTTTCACAATTCCTGAGTTTGATGTCATGTGGCCTTTTTTTGTGTTTGGGGGAGGGGGGTTGGGAGGTGATTATTTCCCAATATAGTCAATATTGCAATGATTATATGTAATAGCAGCAGTTTAGTGTAGATGCAAGAATAAAGGGATCACATATATACCTATATTGAAAGAGAAAGTGCATTGTGAAAAGAGGGGTTAACTCAAGTTCATAAAAGATGTCTCTTGGAAGCCTTTCCAAATGTATTTCTATACTTATCTATTATCTCAATAAATGAGCTGGTTACAAATATTTTGATGCAAGTCTTGTGTTGTTCTAATTGCATGCAAAATTTAATGGTTCTTGTCTTCTTTTTTAAAAAGTTATAAATGATTTATATTTTGAGAAATAAGAGGCAATGTTGGAGAAAAGAGGAGGGACATTACTTCACGCACCTTGTGTGCAATGGTGGACAGATGTACCTTAAAAGTTAGCATTTGCTATAATATTAGGCTTTTAAAAGATTATAATTAAGGTAATTGAGACTAAAGGCCCATTTTACTCCCTTACAATTTTTGAGGTGCCACTTTTCTTTCCCAAAAAAAAAAAAAAACTCATCGAATAATTCCTAAAAATGATAAAAGAGGGACACATTAGTCCTCATGTTTGTCTTCATTATGAACACATCATTAGAATGCAGATGCGTACCGTCAGTGTGCTTAGGTGTCCGTTGAACTCGTTCATGTAACCTTTGTTGATGCATCTAATGTGGTGCATTTGGTGCATGTGGTGTGTTGCTTGTAACACAGGGAATAATTTGTCCCACGATAAGAATTGTTAGGGACCAAATTGGGTTACTTAAGTAATAGTTGGGGACTTTATTGGGTCAATGTCTAATTGTTTTCATGGTCTATTCTGTATGCAAGGACTATTGTTTGAGCATCTGGACACACTAATGGTATACATATCAACAGTATAACGGCTTGTTCGGGACAGAGACAAGTGAAGGGACTAATGTGTCCCTCTTTGTCATTCTTGGGGACTATTCGGTGATTTTTTTTAAGACGAAAAGTGGTGCCTAAAAATTTGTTAGGGCTTAAATGTTCCTTTAGTCTTATAATTGGTGAATGGACCAATAGCTACTCATTTGCTTCTTTGTCCCTCCTCTTTTTAATCTCCACCTACGCACTCACTACAAGAAATCCATCATTTTCGGACAGAATTTCAGACGGATTTTGGACGAAAATTGGACAAATTTCGGACGGATAATTCATTTCGGACGGATTTCGGACGGAATGACACCCGTCTGAAAAAGCCTCGTGGGAAATTATAAAATCCGTCCGAAATTCTGTCCGAAAATATTTACGGACGGAATATGGACAACATGGAAATCCGGATTTTGGTTATTGTTCGGACGGATTTCGGACAGATTTATTTTTGTTTTCGGACGGATTTGGGACGGATGTTGTGATTTTGTTGGTTATTGTTTGGACGGATTTCGGACAGATTTATTTTTGTTTTCCAACGGATTTGGGACGGATTTCCCACGGAAGAATGAAAAGTCAGAATCTGTCACGGCCAGGCCGTGATGCCCATCACGGCCGTGACATGTCAACTGAGCCACACCCCTTCTAGGCAGGATCTGTCACGGCTAGGCCGTGATACCCATCACGGCCGTGACAGACCATTTAGTGAAGCAACGTTCAAGGCAGAAGCTGTCACGGCCGTGACATGTCAATCGAGCTGAACCCTTCTAGGCGAGAATCATCACGCCAGGTCGTGATACCCATCACGGCCGTGACAGACCATTTAGTGTAGCAACATTCAAGGCAGAAGCTGTCACGGCCAGGTCGTGATGCCCATCACGGTCGTGACAGATCACTTCACTTCCATTACAGTTTCACTATCTATGCGAATTATATGGCACCGATCACTAACATTTGCAGTTTCACATTCAATCACAAAATCATGAATTTGACTATTGTTACAAAATACAGCCTTGGTACCATACAACTTCTAAAAATCAAATACCAATTGCTGCATGCAATCCAAAAGTCATGACTTAAAAACTATCAGAAGATCAAGCCACTGTGAACTGTGAAGGTCATGTAATGAACCAAACAAAAAAAAAATAAAGTTGCCAGAAGAACTATGTGACCCACTTGAGTACTGCCTTGTCATGTTCTCTCGGTTTGAAAGTTCAGCAGCTGCTCTTGCAGCCATGCTTGCAAGTTCTGCAGATTCTGCAGCAGCCTCTGCAGCAGAGGCAACATCTTTGAATTCCATGTTCCTATTCTGCTTACCCATAGGAAAGGCACTCCTATTTTCAGAACTCGAATCTCTAAAATCCATTTCTTGTCTTCCAGTTCCTATAAGAAAGAATCCCAAATATTCAGGTAATAGAAAGAACAAAAGCCCCAAATTCATTTGCAATTACTGTCTTCAAAAATTTACCTGAAGGTCTAGTTTCTGGAGGAAGCACCTATGTTGGGAGGAGCCTTTTCATCATGAACAGATGGAACATGGCCTTGAGAAGATTCTGGATAAGTAGCCTTCTCAACAGTTTCTCAACCAACTAAAATGACAACATTAAATTAGAATAAATCTGAAAAGAAATGAGCTTTAACATGATCCTATCCAACTTTAAGAAGCTAGAGAAACTTGCCAAGCGATTTACACCATAGTCAGGACGTAATTCAACAGCTGCTGAGACAAATATAGAGACAAGCATGTGCATCCAGCATATTTACATAAATGACATCCAGCATAAGGCGAAACTGTTGCCTTAACTGAGGAGTGCAGTGCGATACTGCAAAGGAAGCTACCTCCGAAGCTGAAAGATCCTGGTAGTTTTATAATCCCTTGCACTATTGGGAAGGTTGCTATCAGAAAAGCCTTATGTGACTTGGGAGCGAGTGTCAACTTGATGCCGCTTTCCATGTTGAACAAGCTTGGAGGAGGAGAGGTGAAACCCACAAGGATGGCATTGCAGTTAGCTGACAGATCAATCAAGCATCCTTATGGTATCTTGGAAGATGTTCTTGTAAAGGTGGATAAGTTTATCTTCCCAACGGACTTTGTGGTTTTAGACATGGAGGAGGATGCTGAAGTTCCGCTCATACCGGGGAGACCTTTTCTGGCAACTGTTCGGGCTTTGATAGATGTAGAAAAAGGCCAGTTGAAATTCAGAGTGCAAGAAGAAGAAGTAACTTTCAATGTATTGGAAGTTATGCATCGCACGAGCAATGAAGAGGAGTGTTTCCGCATGGACATTGTGGATACAGTAGATAAAGAAGTCATTGCACATCAACACCATCCCTCTACTCCTGAGAAGAAGGAAAAGCCCAACATGAAAGCAAATATGAAGCTATGCAAGACAAATGATGTATCAGTTGGTGATGAAGTTGGATCTGCTCCTCTTGTGAAAACAGAACCTCCGCCGGGAAGGAGTAAGAAAAAGGGCAAGAGGCCCAGAGTGAAAGGGGCAAAAGGGAAGCACAACTGTTGGCCCTATAAGCAAAATCAGCTCTTTACAGGAGTTCCATGGAAGAAAAGTGCTCTTGAACTTATATGCCCAGCAGACCCCGGTTAATTGAAAGAAGTTGTCTACACGTCAAGCTAGTGACGTTAAAGAAGCGCTTATTGGGAGTCAACCCAACTTTTCTTAACCCTTCTCCTTAGTTGTTTTCATTTTTTAGTTAGATTTTGTTTTTGATTTTAACCTCTTGAATAATTTGAGAAGCTCAAGAGGAAAAATAATAAATTGAGAATTGTCAAGTGTTTGCAAGGTAATAAGGAAGGAGGGAAGAGCAAGAAGATAAGAAAAAGCAAAGTCAACACCCGCTACCGCCTCGGTAAGCCGTTCCAATTTTTTTGTTTTATTTTATTTTTCTCCTCTCTCCATCTTGATTGTTTACATTGGGGACAATGTAAATTTTTAAGCTTGGGGTAGGGGTATTTTGCATTTGCATTTTTCATGTTGCATTCATATAGTTTTGCATGATAGCTTTGCATGTTCACATTATTAGATTGCCCTTGTCTGAAATTTGCATCCAATTGTGAGAACTAAGTGCCCAATAATTTGTAATAGTGAATTGTTGAACCCAATTTGTTATTCTTGTGATATGGCTGCAAATGAAAATGTTTGAGATAATCTTGGATAGTTGATAATTAGCATATGGTTATGAGGATTTGTGTTTTTCATTGATTCTAAACTAAAATGTGAGATTTTGAGCCAAAAGGGGTACTCACTAAATTTTACCCCATTCTTTGTGTTAGAGTGTTATTCCTCTTGGTTTGCTTTCTCTAGAACTTGACTTGAAACCATTTTGAAACTTAAAAATTTTTGAAAACATTTTTTGAAAATGATTGAGGCAATAGGTATTTTTCTGGCCTTCTGAGCTTGGAATGATGAAATGCTACCCCTTAGTTGCCCAATTTTGAGCCTGAATGAATAAAATGCTTTTCTTGGTACCCTGAAATGTTTTGATAAATAAGTTTGATAAGGGACCTTCTAAAGTATTACAAAAGGGTAAAAAGGTAGTCGAAAAAGTTTGGGAAAAGAATCAGAAAAAAATAATTCTCTTGAGTTGAAAAAAAAAAAAAATCTTCCCTTCTCCAGAAAAAGAAAGAGAAAAAGAAAAATAAATAGAGAAGGGGATGACAAAAAGAAATGAGAAATAAAAAGAAAAAGAAAGAAAAGAAAGGTGGAAAAATAAATCGAAAACCCAAGAAGGTATTTTAGAAGGTCATGCTTTGCAAATGCTTGATGTTTGTGTAGCCTTTTGAAATGTCCTTTTATTGATTTCCCCACCTAACGATTAATCCCATGGCCACGTTACAACCAAGTAAAGACCTCTTGATTCTTAATTGTTTTCATTAATAAAGTAGAGATTTGGTTGATAGTCAAGCCTATGGTAGGATTCATTCCCTGAGGAAAATTGAGTGAAATGTCTTATCCCCTAAACACTTGAGTGAGGTGAGAAAAGAGAGCCAAGCAAATGAACAAGCTTGGGGTGAGCTTCATGTGAGAAAGAGTGCCCAAATCAGTGAGAATATGAATCTAAGAAACCTAAGCCTCTAATTGGACTTGAATTGATTGTCTCTTACTGAATTGTTTGAAATGCCTATTACTTGGATTATTTACTCGGGTTCTTAGTTCACTATCAATGTTCTGTCTATTCTACTGGCCTTAGTGATTGCTTGAGGACAAGCAATTGAATAAGCTTGGGGTGATTTGATAGTGTGATTTTACATGATATTTTCTGTACATATTTGCATGCATTTTTCATATAGATTAGGCATTCTTTAGTTGAGTTTTATTAGATTTTCCCTTGGAACGGGTGAAGGTGGTTTCTGTGTGTTGTTTTGCAGAAATTGAAGGAAAACTGTGCATATTTGGCTATAATGAAGCTTGGATGATTTTGGAGCTTAAAAAGAGAGAAATTGAGCCAAGCAGAATTCTGAAGCTTCGCCTCGCGAACCTTGTCTCGCTTCGCGAGTCTGGAAACCAGAAGCCATCACGCCCAGGCCATGATGCTCCTCACGGGCATATTGGAGAACCATTTTACTGGCTCGCGTCGCGAAGCCACTCTCGCCTCGCGAGAGCCCATTTCTCAGCAAAAGTCAGAGACTGTCACGTCCTAGCCGTGACAGACATCACGACCATGAAAGACTGGAAAATTAAGTTTCGCGTCGCGAACATAAGCTCGCCCCGCGAGTACGCGAAAATCAGATTCCCTGTTATAAGCTGTTTAAGGCAGAATTGGAAGAGACACTTTTGGAGGCTTGGAGGCTACGAGTTTTGGAAACCCTAAAGGCTCTTTGGAAGCAGAGGCAGCTGCAGAGGATTGCCCCCGTGGAATCCCTTCTCTCCTTCATCCATCTTTCTTTGGTTGTATCTATGACCATGAGTAGCTAAACCTCCATTGTTGGGGTTAGGGTAACTATGTCTGAATTCTTATGTATTTGATGTAATCTTGCAATACAGTTCCTGCTTTGTTATTGAGTGGTTGATTTCTGTACTTAATGCTTGTTGTGGCTAGCACCCCCATGACTCGATTTGTGTTTTAATATGCAATTGGAAAATTCGTGTTGAAACCGGAATGGGGATTTATCACCTACTAAGCCTTGTATCTAGGAATGGAAATGGGTTTATTAGCAATCGCATGATCCCTAATCTTAATGCGAATTCATTAATCTAGGCCACCTAAGGAATTAGGGTCTATTAGTGGATTTAGGCTCTTGTCATCCGAGGAATCGGGACTTGAGTAATTTAGTGGATTGATTGTCATAACTGAAGCAGAAACTGTTTGTGAGTTGTTTCATTGCATGAGAATGAAGTTTAGTGAACCTAACCCCAGCTGCTTTTATCATCTTTGAAACCCATCTTTTATTACCTTCCAAGTATTTGAGAAAATAACAAAAAGAGTTTGTTTTTCTTATTTGGTTTATTTTTACTTTTGTGGGCTTGATAATTAGTTTAGAACTCTCTTCAATCCAAGAATCGCTTAGATAGTAGTTGAAGTGGTACGTGCTAGTCCTTGTCTCAGTCCTCGTGGATACGATAAACCGGTCTTACCACCGTATTACTTGCACGACTGGGTATACTTGCCCAGATTCGTCTAACATTAACCTTATTACCAAACAAGGTCATTTTCAAAGAAAATCATGTTTGAAGCTCACGCTTCACAATACCTTTTAAGGAAACTTTGTTTTGATTAAAGGATCATGAAAGAGAACTTGGGAATCATCAATTAAGAGTCCTAATTGTACTAAATCATAATTAATTTCATAAAAACATAACCAAATTCAAATAAAATCAAATTGGGGTTTAGGGCTCCTAAATACAATTTGGGGAAAACTCATTTGATCAAAGGATAACAAAAATTAGTTTAATAAAACACTAATTTATAGTCCCAATTGCATAAAAACATAGTTTAATTTCATATTACAACATGAAATCAAGGAGCTAGGGTTAGGGTTTCAAAATCAGATTTGGGGGTTTCTTGAAATCCAACAAGGTAAGGTGAGGAATCACTCACCCACAAGTAAGGGAGAAGAGATGGTGGCGGTCTGGCTGTCCGGCGCGGCGACAGTGGCAGCGGAGGACGGCGGCGGAGCTTCGTTCTGCAACAATCCTGACCAAACAGAGGGGGCGAACCTCATAGAAGGGAAGGAGGTGGACGAACCACCATAGACAGCGGCCAGGCGAGCTCCCCAGTGGCGCGTCTAAGGACGCTGGCCCCAGCTTCGAGCGAGGTGTGCAGGGACGCGAGCGCGGTCCTCTCCTCCTCCAGCGGCGGTCCGAGCAGTGGTCTAGGGCGGTCGACGGAGCTCAGGCGGAACGCAACTGTTGTGGTGAGGAGTGGTTTTGAGGTGAAGGAGATGTGAAAGGAATAAGAAGAAAAGAGAAAGAAGAAGAAATAAAGAAAGAAGAAGAAAGCAGAGAAGAAAGAAGAAAAGGAAGGGGAGGGGCGTCGAGTGAGAGAGAGAGAAGAGAAAGTTGGGTTTTAAACTAATCATTTAGTGATAGGTACAAAATGAGGGATAAATATTAGACCTAAAATAAACATGTTTTTACTTTTTGGAATCTAAAAATAAATATTGATAAATATATGATTTCGAAATTCAAATTAGAGTAAAGATTAATAGTTGAGCTGATCAACTAAGAAAATACTCAGTCCAAAATTTAATCTCCGATAAATGTCAAACCAGTTTATTTTCAACTCTAAAATTAAATAGAATGAAAATATGAAAATGCTTTTCTCTTAATCTTATTATTTAAAATATTTTTCTGTACTGGTAATAATAGTGACAATAATGTAACTTACTGTCTAGTAAGCGTGCATTCACTGAAATAAGTCAGTGCTAACGCACCCAATAAAATAATTTGAAGAGAGTAATCTAATTACTCAAACTAAACCACATAACAAAATTAACATAAACATCCATTCTAATTTGATCTAAACACTTAATCTTATTACCAAACAATGTTATTTTCAAAGAAAATCATGTTTGGAGCTTATCTTAGGTCCTAACAAGTCGATTTGGGCTCTATTATGATCAAACAAGTCCATTTATGGCTTCATTAGGACCATAGAAGTTCAATTGGGCCGATCGGGGCAATTGGCCCAATTAGGTTCTAACAAGTCAATTTGGGCTCTATTAGGATCAAACCAGTCCATTTGGGCTCCATTAGGACCAAAGAAGTACAAATTGGCCTAGTTAGGTACTAAATGATCTAAAAAGTCCATTTGGGCTCTATTAGGATCAAACAAGTCCATTGGGGCACTATTAGGACCAAAGAAGTACAATTGGGCCATACGGGGCAATTGGCCCAATTAGGTCCTACCGAGTCGATTTGGGCTCTATTAGGATCGAACAAGTCCATTGGGGCTCCTTTATGCCCGAAAAAGTACAAATTGGCTTAGTTAGGTCGTATATGACCTAAACAGTCCATTTGGGTTCTATTAGGATCAAACAAGTCCATTTGGGCTGCTTTAGGACCAAAGAAGTACAAATTGGCCCAGTTAGGTCCTATATGACCTAAAAAGTCCATTTGGGCTCTATTTGGATCAAACAAGTCCATTTGGGCTCCATTAGGACCAAAGAAGTACGATTGGACCGTACGGGGCAATTGGCCCAATTAGGTCCGACCAAGTCGATTTGGGCTCTATTGGGATCGAACAAGTCCATTGGGGCTCCTTTATGCCCTAAAAAGTACAAATTGACCTAGTTAGGTCGTATATGACCTAAACAGTCCATTTGGGTTCTATTAGGATCAAACAAGTCTATTTGGGCTGCTTTAGGAACAAACAAGTACAAATTGACCCAGTTAGGTCCTATATGACCTAAAAAGTCCATTTGGGCTATATTTGGATCAAACCAGTCCATTTGGGCTCCATTAGGACCAAAGAAGTACAAATTGGCCCAGTTAGGTCCTATATGACCTAAAAAGTCCATTTGGGCTCTATTTGATTAAACAAGTCCATTTGGGCTCCATTAGCACCAAAGAAGTACGATTGGGCCGTACGGGGCAATTGGCCCAATTAGGTCCTACCAAGTCGATTTGGGCTCTATTAGGATCGAACAAGTCCAATGGGGCTCCTTTATGCCCAAAAAAGTACAAATTGGCTTAGTTAGGTCGTAAATGACCTAAACAGTCCATTTGGGTTCTATTAGAATCAAACAAGTCCATTTGGGCTGCTTTAGGACCAAAGAAGTACAAATTGGCCCAGTTAGGTCCTATATGACCTAAAAAGTCCATTTGGGCTCTATTTGGATCAAACAAGTCCATTTGGGCTCCATTAGGACCAAAGAAGTAAGATTGGGCCGTACGGGGTAATTGACCCAAATAGGTCCTACCAAGTCGATTTGGGATCTATTAGGATCGAACAAGTCCATTGGGGCTGCTTTATGCCCGAAAAAGTACAAATTAGCCTAGTTAGGTCGTATATGACCTAAACAGTCCATTTGGGTTCTATTAAGATCAAACAAGTCCATTTGGGCTACTTTTGGACCAAAGAAGTACAAATTGACCCAGTTAGGCCCAGTTAGGTCCTATATGACCTAAAAAGTCCATTTGGGCTCTATTTGGATCAAACAAGTCCATTTGGGCTCCATTAGGACCAAAGAAGTACGATTGGGCCGTACGGGGCAATTGGCCCAATTAGGTCCTACCAAGTCGATTTGGGCTCTATTAGGATCCAACAAGTTCATTGGGGCTCCTTTATGCCAGAAAAAGTACAAATTGGCCTAGTTAGGTCGTATATGACCTAAACAGTCCATTTGGGTTCTATTAGGATCAAACAAATCCATTTGGGCTGCTTTAGGACCAAAGAAGTACAAATTGACCCAGTTAGGTCCTATATGACCTAAAAAGTCCATTTGGGCTCTATTTGGATCAAACAAGTCCATTTGGGCTCCATTAGGACCGAAAAAGTACAAATTGGCCTAGTTAGGTCGTACATGACCTAAACAGTCCATTTGGGTTCTATTAGGATCAAACAAGTCCATTTGGGCTGCTTTACGACTAAAGAAGTACAAATTGGCCCAGTCAGCTCCTATATGACCTAAAAAGTCCATTTGGGCTCTATTTGGATCAAACAAGTCCATTTGGGCTCCATTAGGACCAAAGAAGTACAAATTGACCCAGTTAGGTCCTATATGACCTAAAAAGTCCATTTGGGCTCTATTTGGATCAAACAAGTCCATTTGGGCTCCATTAGGACCAAAGAAGTACGATTGGGCCATACGGGGCAATTGGCCCAATTAGGTCCTACCAAGTCGATTTGGGCTCTATTAGGATCGAACAAGTCCATTGGGGCTGCTTTATGCCCGAAAAAGTACAAATTGGCCTAGTTAGGTCGTATATGACCTAAACAGTCCATTTGGGTTCTATTAGGATCATACAAGTCCATTTGGGCTACTTTTGGACCAAAGAAGTACAAATTGGCCCAGTTAGGCCCAGTTAGGTCCTATATGACCTAAAAAGTCCATTTGGGCTCTATTTGGATCAAACAAGTCCATTTGGGCTCCATTAGGACCAAAGAAGTACGATTGGGCCGTACGGGGCAATTGGCCCAATTAGGTCCTACCAAGTCGATTTGGGCTCTATTAGGATCGAACAAGTTCATTGGGGCTCCTTTATGCCCGAAAAAGTACAAATTGGCCTAGTTAGGTCGTATATGACCTAAACAGTCCATTTGGGTTCTATTAGGATAAAACAAATCCATTTGGGCTGCTTTAGGACCAAAGAAGTACAAATTGACCCAGTTAGGTCCTATATGACCTAAAAAGTCCATTTGGGCTCTATTTGGATCAAACAAGTCCATTTGGGCTCCATTAGGACCGAAAAAGTACAAATTGGCCTAGTTAGGTCGTACATGACCTAAACAGTCCATTTGGGTTCTATTAGGATCAAACAAGTCCATTTGGGCTGCTTTAGGACCAAAGAAGTACAAATTGGCCCAGTCAGCTCCTATATGACCTAAAAAGTCCATTTGGGCTCTATTTGGATCAAACAAGTCCATTTGGGCTCCATTAGGACCAAAGAAGTACAAATTGGCCCAGTTAGGTCCTATATGACCTAAAAAGTCCATTTGGGCTCTATTTGGATCAAACAAGTCCATTTGGGCTCCATTAGGACCAAAGAAGTACGATTGGGCCATACGGGGCAATTGGCCCAATTAGGTCCTACCAAGTCGATTTGGGCTCTATTAGGATCGAACAAGTCCATTGGGGCTGCTTTATGCCCGAAAAAGTACAAATTGGCCTAGTTAGGTCGTATATGACCTAAACAGTCCATTTGGGTTCTATTAGGATCATACAAGTCCATTTGGGCTACTTTTGGACCAAAGAAGTACAAATTGGCCCAGTTAGGCCCAGTTAGGTCCTATATGACCTAAAAAGTCCATTTGGGCTCTATTTGGATCAAACAAGTCCATTTGGGCTCCATTAGGACCAAAGAAGTACGATTGGGCCGTACGGGGCAATTTGCCCAATTAGGTCCTACCAAGTCGATTTGGGCTCTATTAGGATCGAACAAGTTCATTGGGGCTCCTTTATGCCCGAAAAAGTACAAATTGGCCTAGTTAGGTCGTATATGACCTAAACAGTCCATTTGGGTTCTATTAGGATCAAACAAATCCATTTGGGCTGCTTTAGGACCAACGAAGTACAAATTGACCCAGTTAGGTCCTATATGACCTAAAAAGTCCATTTGGGCTCTATTTGGATCAAACAAGTCCATTTGGGCTCCATTAGGACCGAAAAAGTACAAATTGGCCTAGTTAGGTCGTACATGACCTAAACAGTCCATTTGGGTTCTATTAGGATCAAACAAGTCCATTTGGGCTGCTTTAGGACCAAAGAAGTACAAATTGGCCCAGTCAGCTCCTATATGACCTAAAAAGTCCATTTGGGCTCTATTTGGATCAAACAAGTCCATTTGGGCTCCATTAGGACCAAAGAAGTACAAATTGGCCCAGTTAGGTCCTATATGACCTAAAAAGTCCATTTGGGCTCTATTTGGATCAAACAAGTCCATTTGGGCTCCATTAGGACCAAAGAAGTACGATTGGGCCGTACGGGGCAATTGGCCCAATTAGGTCCTACCAAGTCGATTTGGGCTCTATTAGGATCGAACAAGTCCATTGGGGCTGCTTTATGCCCGAAAAAGTACAAATTGGCCTAGTTAGGTCGTATATGACCTAAACAGTCCATTTGGGTTCTATTAGGATCAAACAAGTCCATTTGGGCTGCTTTAGGACCAAAGAAGTACAAATTGGCCCAGTTAGGTCCTATATGACCTAAAAAGTCCATTTGGGCTCTATTTGGATCAAACAAGTCCATTTGGGCTCCATTAGGACCAAAAAAGTACAATTGGGTCGTGCGGGGCAATTGGCCCAATTAAGACTTAACAAGTCGATTTGGGCTCTATTAGGATCAAACAAGTCCATTGGGGCTCCATTATGCCCGAAAAACTACAAATTGGCCTAGTTAGGTGATATGATCCAAAAAAAAAGCATCATGTAAATTTCGGATCTATCTGATAGTGTGATTTCACATCACATTTCATGTACATTTTTGCATGCATTTTCATATAGTTTAGGTATATTTAAATTTATTTTTAGTAGTTTTTACCTTGGAACGGGTAAGGCGGTTTTGTGGTGTTGTTTTGCAGAAATTAAGGTAAAATGCTCAAGATTGACCATGATGGAGCTTGGATGAAGATAGGGCTTGAAAAGTGAAGAAAATGAGCCAAACAGAGCCCATCACGGCCTAGCCGTGATGACCATCACGGTCATGATCAAGCAGAGCAGAAGGCAAAAGTCAGAAGCTATCACGGCCTAGCCGTGATGCCCGTCATAGCCGTGACATGTTAGCTGATCCAGACAGAACCGATCACGGCCTAGCCGTGATGAGTGTCACGGCCGTGACAGACCAAAATTTGAAAGCGTGCACAAGGAAAATATAAAAAATAACACAATCCGTCTGAAATCCGTCCGAAATTTTCGGACGGATTCAGACGGATCAAGGGAAATATAAAAAATAACACAATCCGTTTGAAATCCGTCGGAAATTTCGGACGGATTTCAGATGGATCAGGGAAAATATAAAAAATAACACAATCCGTCTAAAATCCGTCCGAAACTTTCGGACGGATTTCAGACGGATCAGGGAAAATATAAAAAATATCCGTCCGAAATTTCGGACGGATTTCAGACGGATCAAGGAAAATATAAAAAATAACACAATCCGTCTAAAATCCGTCCGAAATTTCGGACGGATCAGGGAAAATATAAAAAAGAACACAATCCGTCTGAAATCTGTCCGAAATTTTCGGACGGATTTCAAACGGATCAGGGAAAATTTAAAAAATAACACAATCTGTCTGAAATCCGTCCGAAATTTCGGACGGATTTCAGACGGATCAAGGAAAATTATAAAAATAACACAATCCGTCTGAAATCCGTCCGAAATTTTCCGAAAATTTCGGACGGAAACATTTCCGTCCGAAAATTCAAGTTTTCTAGTAGTGACTGCCACTATTGCAACCAATACCCCTCCTTCTCCATCACCACTATCAATCTCTATCACCATCCACACCCACTGTGATGAGGTGCTGGATTGACTTTAGATCTTCACTCCCTTAAGAGACCTGGCAAGTGTATCGGATCAAAGAAAATAATATAAATACGACAAGTAATATCGAGGTCTAACACAATGATTGGGTAACCAATTTATCAATGTCTTTTGACCAAGTCAAATGAGAGAGAAGATTTTATAAGATTAAGTGAGATATTGCTATTTATTACCAAATCGCGGCATAACTACACAGAATCGTAAACAGATATTGATGAGAGAGAAAGTGAGGGGAAAGATCTAAGATCACAGTTTCACCTACACAATCAAACCTATATCCAATTATGAATTGGTCTCTATTATTAATTCAATTTATTGTCAACCATGAACCCTAATTTATTCTAATGTCTTTGTCAAGTACAAAAGAAAACACCTTTGAATCCTAATCAACTATATCTCTATGATGATTAAAACACAAAGATTCATTAAGCCCTTGGTTCCCTATATCTCTATCAATATTCAACTTATGTTCTTAATTCAAACCCTAAATCATGAATTTCCTTTTGGACTCATCACGATTGCTAGCCAAATCACGGGCTCTTTTAATTGAACACAACAAAAACAAAATTAAGAAACAACAGATTAGAAGAAAGGAATAGAAAACATCACAATTTTCACTAAGCCATCATGTGCGGCTACGTTGCTTCCTTAGAAAATAGATTTAGCTCCTCATAGCAATGCTCATAATCACAAAAGATCCAAGAGAATACATCAAAACTGATTTTTTAAACCTAAGCGAGACACAACTCTTGAAATACTAGGATTAGGGTCTAAAATTATGAATAACAACAAGCTTAAATACTAATCTGAGATAAGACATTCTCGCGGGGAGAGGATCTACTCACGGGGTGAGGGTCTTCTCGCGGGGCGAGACAAGGATATCCTTTATTTTTTAGCTTTGGTTCGCGGGGAGAACCCTGATTCGCAGGGCGCCACAAAGATGCCTCCAAAAATGTTCTTCTGGCTCGCGAGGCGAGCACACCTTTTCCGGGCAAGATAGAAGTCCCCCAATTTTCACCATCTAGCTCGTGGGGTGAAAACCTCTGGTTAGTGCTTCCAACTTGCTTTTCCCTCTGTCTTCCTAGCTTTCTTCCTGCTTCACTTTTCACCTTAATTTTAACACAGTTACCTGAAACTAAGTATAGCATGTAATGCCTTATTCAACTCAATTTCCTACTTAATTTCTAAAAAATTAACAAACTCAAAACCTTACTTAAGGACAATTAAAGTTAAATTCAACTTGACCATTTGGCTCAAAAACAATAGTTTTAGTAGTGATAAAACTAGATAAGACAGAGGGTTATTACCACCCTCACCACCATCTCTATATATGATGTTTTCACAAAAATGGCTTCATCTCCCTCCAGTGGCTTCATCTGCCCTCTTACTGAATCACCATCCCTTCCGCAGCTAAAGATCAATATCAATGAACTCTAAGGCATAGTGACTTTTTCAAAACAAAACCTTTTTCTCTCCTTGGACCAAAATTCAGCATTAAAAAACAAGCCATAAACTTGTTATAGGTAAAGTCACAGGGTGCATCATGCACCAAGACATGACAAGGTGCACAAAGCGATTAGCCAAAAAGAGGATATTGATCTGTAGCCAAATAAACTTTTTAAGGTTTCATCCTTATATTTCAATAACAAGTACATAACCTGAAGAATTTTTCTTTTCCACTTAAGAAGACTCAAACAGAGGGTGTTTTCGGGACCCATTTGTAAGGGGGATTCCAATGTGAGTCATGAGGAATATGGAACATCGGTGAGGCCTTAATTTTAACCATTGAATATATTATCAAAGAAAATGAATGGTCCAGATTTCATGCTTCAAAGAAAAATGTTACTTGATAAAGGTAACACGGGTAGGAAAAAATTAAAACGATTATTTACCCCTACCCTCTTAGCCTATCCCATCACAATCCCACACCAATCCACCATCCAACCATCCACTCCCACCACTGGGTGGTGTGCCACCACAGTTCCAGAATCATCCTTGACAGCACCGTGAGAAACCATAGCATCGGAATGGGGCTCTAAATAATATTAAGAAACCAGAACAAGTGCCAAATGCTAGAACCCCAAAAATGAATGGAAACATAGACCATAAGAAAACATAAATCACAATAGCAAGCATAAGAGGATGACAAACCCATCAATGAATAAACCATAACCATAAAGTTATCTCAAATCACATTATTAGGTTCAAAATTAGTTTAATACTGAGACGTGCCGGATGAAGAAGAACAGAAGTGGAGGACAAAGAACCGAGAAACCTGGGAAGGATGGGCATTGCTGTTACCAACCACGGGATCATAGAGGTGAAGACTAGCTTCATAGGAGAAGTAGTTCCTGAAAGCTTGAAAGCTTGCAAGTGAGAAAGATTTCTCAAATGGAATCATATTGAAAAAGATGATTAATTGTGTACATGATGCTCTTATTTATAGAGCTTGATTAGGCTAACCATGTGTAACTAACTCCGAACCAACTAACTAACCATATATTCTATTACCCTCCCGCAAGCTGATAATGATAACCATAGGCAGCTTGAAGTGAAAAGAAAGAAAAATAAAATGCTTCCTATATTACAATTACAAGAGACCAATATGTAAAAAAATAAAGCCCAAACAGATAGAAAAAAACTGATACACATGAGCCCAAACAAAAATAGTAGCAGCATGGCCCAATCAACAACAATCCAACAGCCAAAACTAAAAAAAATAAAAAAGGATAAGAAAAGAAAGAAAAGGCCCAAGTAGTCCAGCATAGGAAGCCTAGCCCAATAGGAGGTGAGTGGGCAATCCCCTTCCATAATTCCAAACCCTAGCATTCTTTTGGAACTTCTGATTGAGGATGAGAAGTTTTGCGACGGGATCATGGCTGCTCCACCAAGGTCGAACACAACGATGCAGCTTTCGAAGGAGGGTGGTGCCACCACCACGACTGGCGACAAAGATGAGAAGGAAAGAAAAAGTAGCTCGAAGATATGGTGGTGTGCAGGGTGCACTACTGCCAATAGAGAATTCGACGGCGAATGGCGGTGATTTTCTCTAGGATCGAAGACGAATCCTGAGCGTGGAGATGAAAATAACTGCGAATGGCGGCGGTATCCGCCAGGATCGAAGACGAAAATAGAGCATTGTGGAGCTAGTGATGAAATCGCAGAAGCTGCTCCACCGGGATCGAACACAAACACTGATTGGTGTGGCGGTGTTGTGGAGATGGTGCACCCAAGCGTCTTCTCCAGTGATGACAAGGTGGTTCCCGGAACTAACTCCTCAAACTGAAAGCATGGAAAATGAACCAGATTCAGTGCAAGGAAGACGGAGTCGACGAAGCTAGCCACTGACTTGCGAAAGCCGACGAGTCCAAGTTGCCGAGGCGACGAACGACGTTGGCGAGGATCTTGGAGAGGGAGGCAGAGGATCTTGAACGCTGGATCTTGTACCATCAATGTGCTGCAAACAGAGGAACCTCCATTGTTGTTTTGAGAGGAACCTCCGTTGTTGTTCTGATTAGAGGTGTTGCAACCTAAATTGCAAAAGCTATTGAAGGCAACAAGAAAGCAGGTGATTTCTCCTATCTTAATTGCAGAACCTTCGATCTTTGACTTCATTGGCTTGATCGACTTGATCAGAACAAGATCACAGTGGAAACTGCCAAACTCCATGAATCCAGAATCAAGAACAGCGGCGGCGGCATCTTCGTTGGAGAGGCTTGGTTCTTCCTCCTTTGAATTTGATACTTGCTCCATCGAATCAGAGCCATAATCTTCGTCAGTCTCATCTGCGGTGGAAGCACAGTATCACTCTGATACCATGTTACAAACCATGGGATCATAGAGCTGAATACTAGCTTCATAGGAGAAGTAGTTCCTGGAAGCTTGAAAGCTTGCAAGTGAGAAAGATTTCTCAAATGGAATCATATTGAAAAAGTGTTAGACTCAATGATTTAGAGATTTTGATATATGAAAAATACAACTTAATGTGTATGCAAGTGTTTTAGTGTCAAATTACAAAGACAGGTATCAAGCAGTGATCAACAAGTTCAGTGAGCAATTAAAGGAGAATATTCAAGGAAGAACTTGAAGAAATCAAAAGAGCTATAAGGAGGAATCAAAGAGCAAAGACAAAGATCAAGGAATCATCAAGACAAGAGCTTAAAGGAGAAATTTTAGATTTAAGTCTTAGATGATTTGTAAGAGATGAAATCTCTTATTCACAAAAAGCTCATTTGAAAAGATGCATGAAGAAAATCAATTTTCATAACCTGCATTAAAAGGAATAAGTTTTCGTTAATGAAAATGATTTTTTGGAAATAAGATTTCATAAGAAGCGCTCGTCCAACACAAGTGATAGAAGTGCTCGTCCAACACAAATGATATAAGTGCTCGTCCACTAAAGTGACAGAAGTGCTCGTCCACTAAAGTGACAGAAGCGCTCGTCCACACAAGTCTTTGGACTTGCTAAGTCCTTAATGAGAAGCTCCATCCAATGACATGGCATATGGAGCTCGTCTACTAATTGGAGCTCGTCCAATTACTTTGTGTTTTAGTACTCCCGTCTACTGACGTGGCTAGATGGACGCGCTTATTTTCAAGATGGACACGAATTCTATAAGAGCCGATGAAGAATCTTATTTCAAGAACCAGAATCAAGAAAACATATTATGTTATCAGATCCAAATCTATTTTGATTGATCCCAACGACTATAAATTGTTTTCTATATAAAGAGGGATCAAAGGAACACTTTCAATATCATATCATAACAATATAACAATACACATATCATTCATCATCTTTCTTGAGCTTATTATGAAAAGAGTGTTTCGTTCTCATAAGTGCTTCAATTTGTTTATCTGACTATTGAGAGTTAGGAATCAATTTTTGTTTTACTTTTCGATTGTAAAGAGAGAGGGAGTCTCTCTGAGTGATTAGGGTGAGGTATCCCTAAGGAAGAACATTGAGGCTCTTCACAAGAGTGTGGTATCTCGAGGTGAAGGAGTGCTCTATGGTGTAAAGGTTTTTCAAGCTACCTGGCTAAAGCTTGTTGTGTTAGTGTGTGAAAACCCACAGGTGGAGTAGGGACTGGATGTAGGTCACAGTGGTGGTGACTGAACCAGGATAATTCTGGTTGTGTGGTATCTCTAAATTCAAACTCTTTAATTTCTGTCGTGCCCACATAACTATGATCTTGATGCTCTAAGTATTCAATTGATATCAGTTCTTGATCTGCATAATCAGTATTTGAATTGAATCTTGCATCGTAATCACTGAAACTGAAACCTGCAAGTTTGTTCTTGATTGTTAATGCTTGCATTTGAAACTTGCATAACGTGTTCTTAATCTACAAAGGATTAATCAATTTCTGTATTTTGTTATAATTGAGTTTTGAACCCAAACCTATTCTGAATTAATCTTTCTTATCTTCATCACCTTCTATTCAAGATTTTATATAAACCATTCATTGATTTTGTAAAAGGTCCTGAGGCTGCAACTCTGATTTGTAAAGTTTTGTGAAAAGTTTTTAAGAGAGAAATATTTTTAGAAACTCAATTCACCCCCCCCCCCCCTCTTGAGTCGTTTAAGCCAAAACAACAAAAAGATGATTAATTGTGTACATGATGCTCTTATTTATAGAGCTTGATTAGGCTAACCATGTATAACTAACTCCTAACCAACTAACTAATCATCTATTTTATTACCCTCCCGCAAGCTGACAATGATAACCATAATTGCTTCTAGCTATGTTGGGCGTTGATGAAAAAGACATGTGGCAGTCGGAGAAGATGACAGTGCGACGGTGGTGTGGGTTGTGAATGGGAGAAGACGCAGCGGTGGGGGAGACCAGATAGAGATGGGGCGACCAGCCGTAGAACGGAACGATGCGACGAAGAGGATTAGAAGGAGGTGGTGGTCTCGAGCTAGAGAGAATCTACGGTGGAGTTGGGGACTGACATGAAAATTTCATGGATCTATGATCTTCAGGGTTCTGCGATGGGCAAAGGGGAGTTGGGTACTGACAGAGGGGACTGTTTGGTGATCCACTCAAACTTTCATGTAATCAATGAAGAACATGCTCCAGCAATAGAGGGGTTACGACAGATGTCGACGCTGGGAGGAGGAGGACCAAGTATTGATCTGGATGTTGGTGGTGGAAGAGGCGCTGGGATATCGTTGGTGAGAGCTGGAAGGAATAGGAGAAGATAATGGCTTGAATGTCATTTTTTTTGTTAAAATTAGTTTTGTTAAATGTCATTTAGATTATATTCTTCAAACTAACTTTTGCGCGTGTAATTATCAAATTCTCTCTCAACTTTCTTTATCGTTTATCTTTCTATTAATATTTTAAGGAAAGCACGATAATAATAGTTGAAAACTAAACTGAGTTGAAAATAGTTGAAAGCACGATAATAATAGTTGAAAAATATACTATTTGAGTTATTGGATTAATTTCGAATAACACTTAAATTGTTAATTAACAGATGATGATGGATGGGAAATAGAAGAGAAAATTGAAAAAAACAAAACAAAACATAACTAAATACAACTTACAAATCCAACTAAGATTTATGAATTCAAGATAGAGAACTGAGTTGATGAAGAAAGTAGTATTTCACTTAAAGAAAGACTTGTCTACTACCATCACCAAGGCAAATTTATACGAGTAGTGGTACAAATCCCTTCCCTTAGTATTTATTAACTTTTCTGATTACAAAATTTTCAAACATTGGAAACTAGAAACTTATTTATCCGAAGACACTAAAAGTACATTAAAAATGAATTCAAAGATTTGTCAAAAAAACTGATAAACCTTTGATTCATCTAGTTTTATGACTAGAAATACCTCAATTGCGATACCAATTATGCTAGTTGAATCTCATTTTCGCTAAATTTGGCTTTAATTGTCCACAAGCAACGTTCTGAGTCTTAGTAGTATTTTTTAAATATTTTTGCTATTTTTTAGGTCAAATAAAGCACTAAGTGCTACTTTTTATTTTCAGGTTAAAAGTGAAGCTCAAGGGAACTTGGGAAATTGAAGAAAACAAGCAAAAGGGAAATTTCAAGGTCTCGCCCCGTAAGCCAGAGCTGATGTTGAGCAAGGAATTGGGATCTTTCAGGATCGCCCCGCGAACAACGACGTGCTTTATCAAATGATTAAAGAATACAGATTGAAAGAATAAAGGAAATAAATGCAGAGTAATGGCTTTAATGATGTGTGTCCTTTATCATCTTCAATGACTTCTGTATTTATAGTCTTCAAGCATTTAAGATCCTTTAGAGACATTCCTTTAAATGTTGGCTTCAGACCGAACTTCATTAAATGCAATAGAATCATTCTGGGCAGTCATTAATGCAATAGGAAAGTTGGTTGTACTCTAACATGAAGGATCATGGCTTTGTGCATCGTGAACTAGCCATATCAGAGTTGTGTAGAGTGCTTTATGTACTTTGCTGAGTACTTTTCCCTTTTTTGTGTAATAACCAGAAGTACTAGGGAATAAAGCATGTTGGAAGCATTCTTTAACTGGACTTCATTTCTGATTTCGGAGGTTGCTTGTGAGAGTGACTTCTGACTTTTCTTGATAAGCGTGAGACTAAGTAAGAGAGAAAGCTTCGAGTCTTCTTTATGATGGGACAGTGATAAGCCTCTGGTTATCTAGTTTTATAACTAGTAAGACCATGGCTTTTGTGCCAATTATTCGAGTTCGATCTCGTTTTTCACCCAAATTTGGATTTAGTTGTTCTCAAGCAACATTTTGAGTCTCTTAGGTAGTTTTAGGATATTTTAGTTAATTTTGGGTCAAATAAAGCATTTACTGCTATTTCATATTTTCCGGTTAACTTAGAGTCAAGGGAATGAAGAAATAGTGGAGAATGCAATTCTGGAAATGTTCGCCCCAGGAGAGGCTATTCGCCTCGCGAGCGGGCGCAGATGCTGAAGGATATAAATTGTTGTTTTAGGCAGATTAGAGGGAACTTTTTCATTATCCACTGTTTACAAATTTCCTAGGTTGTATTACGTTTTTAATGGAGAACTAATTCCCTTGGAATAGTCTGCTGTAATCGGTTTCCGCCGCACTTGAGGTTCTGTAATTCCCAATTGATTTGCTTCTCCCTTTTAATACTATGCTATATGTTCTGTTTGCTTAATTCAGGATTGTATAGAATACGTGTTGATTTATTTCGGTGATGTTATGTTCCTATACTTAATCACGTTTTCTTAATTCACGTGTGTTCAATCGTGTTTGCTTAATTCACGAGGGCTTCACCCCGTTTGCTTAATTCGGGAATTAGGAACATATATCTCGTAGTGCCAATTTCGCTTGTTAATTGTTGCTACAATCGAAAAGGGATTAGAATCCTCTTAGGACTTGGAATTTACATGAATCAATGATAGTGGGAAACCGAGAACAGTAGATTAATCGTTTTAGCTTATTTGATAATCACTTATTTCTTAACTGTTTTCTTAATTGAATCTTTAATCCTAAACACCCCCCCCCCCCATAAAGCTGATTTTGAGGTTAATAACAATACAAGAGTCCTTGAGAGACGATACTCGAGTTGTCGTACCCTGACTACACTTTTTCAAACCACTCGCTTTTTGACCCGTGCGCGACAGCGTGTCAAATTGGCGTCGTTGCCGGGGACTATTGTTGTTATTTTCGCATTTTCTTTTCTTTTTTTGATTTTTTGCTGAATTAGTTCTGGCTACTAGGCCTGGTTGTTCTGAATTGTTTGAATTTGATCCTGAAATTGAAAGAACACTGCACACACGCCGTAGAGAAATTCAGGCTAGCACTAGTTCACCAACCAACAGTAATTCTAATTCTCCACCTGTTTCTAATAACATGGCTGATCAAAGAACATTGAGACAGCTTGTTGCTCCTGATGTTAATTATAATGGTTTGTGTATTGAATATGCTGATGTTGTTGCTCCTTTTGAATTAAAATCTGGTTTGATACACTTGTTGCCAAGGTTTAGTGGTCTTGCAGGTGAGGATCCACATAAACATCTGAAGGAATTCCAGGTTGTTTGCTCTACACCTATGAGACCGGAGGGAATAACAGAAGATCATATGAAGCCGAGAGCCTTCTCATTCTCACTTCAAGGTGCTGCGAAGGATTGGTTGTAGTATCTTGAGCCAAATTCTGTTACAACCTGGAACGATTTGAAGAAGGTCTTCTTAGAGAGGTACTTCCCTGCCTCCAGAGTTGCATCGATCAGAAAGGAAATATGTGGTATTAGATAGGGCAATGAATCATTGGCTGAATACTGGGAGAGATTCAAGAAGTTGGTATCCAGTTGCCCTCAACACTAGATTTCCGAGCAGCTGCTGATTCAGTACTTTTATGAGGGGTTGCTACCGATGGATAAGAACATTTTGGATGCTGCTAGTGGGGAGCACTCATTGATAAGACCCCAGCTGCTGCCAAGCAATTGATTGAAAACATGTCACTCAACTCCCAACAGTTCACAACTAGAAGCAATTCTGTCGAAGCAAGGGGTGTGAACGAGGTCCATGGCTCTTCTTCCAACAAGGTCCTTGAAACCAGAATTGATGAGCTTACTTCTTTAGTGAAGCAGTTGGCAGTGGATAAAGTTCAAACAACAAGGTTGTGTGGCATTTGCACTTCTCCTGAGCACCTGACTGATGCATGCCACATTCTGAAAGATGAGTCAGTCTCTGATTTGCCTCAAGCTTATGCAGCCAACCTTTAAAATCAAGGCAACAATCATAACAGGTACAACATCCCTGACCTCTCCACTAATAAGTACCACCCCAACTGGAGGAACCATCCGAACCTTCGGTATGGGAACTCATCTACACAGCAGCAACAACCAATGTTACCGCTTGCACCACCACAGAATCCTCCCCAAGTGACCACCTCTGCACCTTCTGGACCTTCACTAGAGGACCTTGTCAAGTAAATGGCTGCACAAAATCTCCAGTTCCAGCAGCGAATGGACTCTAGTATTCATGCTCTGCCGACACAGATTGGACAGCTTGCCACTTCAATGAATGCCATGCAGCAAACTCAGGGATCGAACCAACTGCCTGCACAAACAGTGGTGAATCCTAATGCTCCAAATCCTAATGTGAGTGCAATTTCTTTGAGATCCGGGAAAGTTGTAGAGGCAGCCCCTGAGAAAGGTAAGGAAACTGTTGAGGTAACACCTGAACCTTCTGCTGTTGTTGAAGCCGAGAAAGAGTATGTGCCACCAATTCCCTTCCCACAAAGAGTGCTTAAAAATAAAAAGATTGATGGGGAAGACAAGAGAGAGAGATTCTGGATGTGTTCAGAAAAGTGGCAGTAAACATTCCGCTTCTGGATGTGATTAAACAGGTTCCGAGATATGCGAAGTTTCTGAAGGATTAGTACACCCACAAGAGGAGGTTGAAGGGTAATGAGAGAGTCAATTTAGGGCGAAATGTTTCAGCCCTCATTCAACCTAAGCCTGCACCTGAAAAGGTTACTGTTTCAGCCCTCACTCAGGCAATGCCACAGAAATGCAAGGATCCGGGAACTTTTGCTATTCCATGCACCATTGGGGACAGTAAATTCGACAATTGCATGTTGGATTTGGGAGCTTCTATTAATGTCATGCCCACTTTTGTCTTCAACAATCTTGATCTTGGTCCTTTGCAAAATACAGGTCTCACTATCCAGTTGGCAAACAGGACCAATGCTCGCCCCATTGGAGTGGTAGAAGATGTGCTGGTACAAGTTAATGACCTGATTTTCCCTGCTGATTTTTACATCCTGGACATGGCAAGGGAAACAAATTCAAGCAGATCACCGATCATTCTGGGCAGACCATTCATGAAGACAGCGAAGACAAAGATTGATGTTGATGATGGAACCATGTCCATGGAGTTTGGTGACATTGTTGCAAAATTCAATATTTTCGATGCTATGAAGCATCCCTTCGAAGAGCACTCTGTCTTTCAAATGGAGTTGCTCTCTGAAATTGTTGATGACACTTATGATGACTTGGTTGCTGATTTTCCATCTATTTCTGGTTTTGATGATGTTTATTCATGTGCTGATTGCACTCACACTGACCCTTGTGCTGTCTGTGCTGAGATTGATGCTACCTTGCAGGGTGACGGTGTAAGTGAAGCTGTTTGTTCAGCTGAAGTTCTTGACAACACGGCTGCCCCAAACATACCATCCATTGAGCAGCCACCCTCCCTAGAGGTTAAGCCACTTCCTGGAAATCTGAAGTATGCTTATTTGGAGAGGAATGAAAAACTTCCAGTCATAATTTCCTCTAACCTTGATTCTGACCAGGAAACTAAGCTCTTGGAGGTTTTGAAGAAGCATAAGAAGGCGATTGGGTGGACCATGACTGACATACCAGGTATTAGCCCCTCCAGGTGTATGCATAGGATTTTGTTGGAGGATGGGGCTAAAACGGTTAGACAGCCCCAAAGGCGGCTCAATCCCTTGATCCTTGATGTTGTGAAGAAGGAGGTAACAAAACTCTTGCATGCGGGTATCATATACCCTATCTCTGACAGTAATTGGGTGAGCCCAGTGCAAGTTGTACCTAAGAAGTCTGGACTCACAGTGGTGAAAAATGAAAATGATGAACTTGTTCCCACTAGAGTCCAGAATAGCTGGAGAGTTTGCATTGATTACAGGAGGTTGAACCAGGATACTAGAAAGGATCACTTTCCTTTGCCGTTCATCGATCAGATGCTTGAACGGCTAGCAGGTAAATCACGCTACTGTTTTCTTGATGCTTTTTCAGGGTACTTCCAGATCCACATTGTACCAGAGGATCAGGAAAATACTACTTGCACGTGCCCCTTCGGCACATTTGCTTACAGGAGGATGCCATTTGGTCTTTGCAATGCTCCTGGCACATTCCAGAGATGCATGATTAGCATTTTTACTGAATATATTGAAAATTGCATGGAAGTGTTCAAGGATGATTTTACTGTTTATGGTTCCTCATTTGATGCATGTTTGCATAGTTTGAATCTGGTTTTGGAAAGATGCATTGAAACTGACCTTGTTTTAAACTATGAAAAATGCCATTTTATGGTTGAACAGGGGATTGTTTTGGGGCATATTATTTTTGAAAAGGGCATTTCAGTAGATCCTGCTAAGATTGATGTGATTTCTACACTGCCTTACCCATCTTGCGTTCGCGAGATTCGTTCTTTTCTTGGTCATGCAGGTTTTTACAGGCGCTTCATAAAGGATTTCAGCAAGATAGCGCTCCCTCTGTCAAACTTGTTGAAGAATGACGCCACTTTCAACTTTGATGACAACTGCAAGAAGGCGTTTGATTTCCTGAAGAAGGCATTGACCTCCACTCCCATCATCCAACCTCCTGACTGGACCCTCCCTTTTGAGATTATGTGCGATGCCTCTAACTATGCTGTGGGGGCGGTCCTGGCACAAAGGGTGGGCAAGGCTGCCCATGTGATTTACTATGCTTCTAGGACTTTAGATGCTGCACAGGCTAATTACACTACTACTGAAAAGGAACTTCTAGCTATTGTTTTTGCTCTTGATAAATTTAGATCATATTTGCTAGGTTCCAAGGTTGTTGTTTTTACTGACCATGCAACTTTGAAGTACTTGTTAAAGAAACCAGAAGCAAAGCCGAGATTGATTCGGTGGATGTTGTTGCTCCAAGAGTTTAGTGTGGAGATTAAAGACATGAGTGGAGCTGAGAATTTAGTAGCTCATCACTTGAGCAGGATAGAGAGGAATGAGGATCCTTCCCCCATTCAGGATGACTTTCCTGATGAGCAGCTTTTACAGTTATATGGGGTAACTCCTTGGTTTACTGATATTGTTAACTATCTTGTTGCTGGTGTTTTTCCAACAGGTGCAACTAGGGCACAAATTCACAAACTCAAGAGTGATGCCAAGTATTATGTTTGGGATGACCCATATCTTTGGAAATTTGGTAGTGATTAGGTAATTAGGAGATGTGTCCCCGACTATGAGATTGAGTCTATTTTGCATTTTTCTCATGCTTCTCAAGTAGGGGGACACTTTGGGCCACAGAGGACTGCAAGAAAAGTCCTAGATTCAGGTTTTTATTGGCCCACTATTTTTAGGGATGCTTATGAGATCTACCGCACTTGTAAAGAGTGTCAGATAGCAGGTACAGCCATCACTCGTAAGAGTGAAATGCCTCAGCAACCTATGCTCTTCTGTGAGGTGTTTGATGTGTGGGGAATTGACTTTATGGGTCCTTTCCCTGCATCTTTTGGTTTTCTCTATATCCTGCTTGCTGTTGATTATGTTTCAAAGTGGGTGGAAGCTATCCCCACTAGGACTAATGATTCTAGAGTTGTTACAAATTTTGTCAGGTCCAATGTTTTCTGCAGGTTTGGAATACCTCGTACTATCATCAGTGACCAAGGCACTCATTTCTGCAACCGCACCATGGAAGCTTTACTCCGGAAGTATGGAGTTGTGCACAGGGTCTCTACTCCATATCATCCCCAGACTAATGGGCAGGCTGATGATATGGAGTAGCCAAATAGGAAGGACTGGAGCCGCCGTCTAGAAGACGCACTTTGGGCTCAAAGAACAGCTTTCAAGACACCAATAGGGATGCCTCCCTATAGACTTGTGTTCGGTAAGGCATGTCATCTTCCTGTAGAGATTGAGCACCGTGCTTATTGGGCGGTCAGAAGCTGTAATTTGGAAATGCAAAAAGCTGGCATTGAAAGAAAACTCCAATTACAGCAGCTTGAAGAGCTGAGGTTATAAGCCTATGAAAGCTCTCGAATTTATAAAGAGAAAACCAAGCACTTTCATGATAGGATGATTTCTAGGAAGGAATTCTCTGTGGGCCAACAGGTTTTATTGTTTAACTCCCGCCTGAGAGTGATGGCTTGGAAACTTCGATCCAAGTGGATTGGCCCATTTGTTGTCACTAATGTTTCCCCTCATGGTGCAGTCGAAATAAGAAGTGCAGGTACCAACAAGGTTTTTAAGGTTAATGGGCAGCGCTTGAAGCTATTCCATGAGAGCTCAGTGCCTGAGGATGCTATTATTGAGGAGCTTTCCTTGGAAGCGCCCACCTACACTGCAACTTGATCAGGGAGCACCTTCTCCTTTCCCTCACTCTTATTTTATATTTCTGTTCTTTCATTGAGGACAATGTATGTCTTAAGTGCGGGGGAGGGAACCAACTGTTTTGTTTTCCTTGTTTGTGTGCTTGGTGTCGGTTGTGTGTGAGTCTTGTGTCGGCAAGCTTGAATGGATTCTGTTAAGTTTAGCATAGATGGACTGCATGATATATGTTGACCATTGATGATTTCCCCCCAGGTTTTGGAAAACTGAAAATTGATCCCCATGTGAAAAATTGAAAATTGAACTTTGAGATATTTTGTTATGACTGCATGATTTATGATAAGTTTGGGGTGAAGGGATGCACACACTAGGGATTGAATCTCGGTCAAACAATTTGCGAAAAATGTCCAGGTGAGGATTTGAGCCTCCAACATGTTTTTAATCGTGTGAATCACTTTCAAGTTGCACTTTTCCGAATTTGCTTGAGTCTCTTCATGGTTTGCATGTTTATGTGCTTGCATCAAATGATTTAGGAAATTTTCTTTGAATTAACTACTTGGCCTAAATAGAACCAATCCCTAACGCATGTTCCCTATTTTGCCACGTTGAGCCTAATAAGCCTATTGTTTCTTGATGACCTTATGTTCTGAGCCAAAAATCTGGAAAAACCATGTTAACCCGATCTTAGGATTAGGAGAGCATGGAAGCTTAGCAAGAGAAGGGATGTAAGAAACTAAGTTTGGGGTGGCTACAAGGATATGATGTGTTGTTTGGGATTAGGAAAAAGAAAAAAAAATGAAGGTTGGATCCAAAGGCCAAAAAAAAAAAAAGGAAAAGAAAAAAAAGGAAGAAAAGCACAAAAATGTCAAAAAAGGGTATTGGAAGAAAAAGGCGGTAGTCACCCAAAGCAAAAAGAAAAATGGAAAAAGGAATTTGAGTAGAAGTTCAATGTGTCAAAAATGCTCATGCTCTCTTAATTCCTAGGGACTTAAGCCTAGTACCTTTGAATATCCTACCCTTAGCCAGGCCCCATTACAACCTTTAAAGACCTTTTGATGTTGCATGCATGTTTTCGTGGGAACCTTGTTTGAGATGAAAATCAAATTCATGGGAAGTGCTCTTAAAAGTGAAATTGAGTGAAATGTTAATAGCCTAGACAAATTGAGCGAATGAGTTGAACACTAAATGCCCTTGTGAGGAAGGCGATTGTTTGAATTTGGTGATCTCCCTTTTGTGTGTAACTTGGATCCCTTGCTTAGATTACTGATTGCATGAATGATGGAATTCTCAATTGTTTAAAGTAAATGAATGTGGGGATTGCATTGTTGGGGGGGGGCATTGAAGAAAAATTGTTTTGTTGAAATTGCATGAAATTTGTGCGGAATTGATTGAATCCCTTAAGCTTGCCAAGTCTGAGTCATTTTGAGTTTTAATTTGCTTGGGGACAAGCAAAGTTTAAGTTTGGGGTATTTTGATAAGCTTCTGGTTATCTAGTTTTATAACTAGTAAGACCATGGCTTTTGTGCCAATTATTCGAGTTCGATCTCGTTTTTCACCCAAATTTGGATTTAGTTGTCCTCAAGCAACATTTTGAGTCTCTTAGGTAGTTTTAGGATATTTTAGTTAATTTTGGGTCAAATAAAACATTTACTACTATTTCATATTTTCAGGTTAACTTAGAGTCAAGGGAATGAAGAAACAGTGGAGAATGCAATTCTGGAAATGTTCGCCCCGCGAGAGGCTATTCGCCTCGCGAGACTGAAGACCAGCCTGAACAGCAGAATGTCATCCTTTCTGTCTCACCTCGCGAATCACCACGTCGCCCCGCGAGCCTGAAGGCTGACTGTGCCAGAGAAAGCAACCCTTTCTGTCTCGCCTCGCGAACCATGTCTCGCCACGCGAGACTGAAGACCAGAAGCTATCACGCCCAGGTCGTGATACTCATCATGGGCGTAATGAGAAGTTCCTTTTCTGTCTCGCCTCGCTAATCACTATTCGCCTCATGAGAATCCAATTTTGAACTGGAGCCATTTTTAATATTCGCGTCGTGAGAGGCTACTCGCCTCGCGAGCGGGCGCAGATGCTGAAGGATATAAATTGCTGTTTTAGGCAGATTAGAGGGAACTTTTTCATTGTCCACTGTTTAAGAATTTCCTAGGTTGTATTACGTTTTTAATGGAGAACTAATTCCCTTGGATTAGTCTGCTGTAATCGGTTTCCGCCGCACTTGAGGTTCTGTAATTCCTAATTGATTTGCTTCTCCCTTTTAATACTATGCTATATGTTCTGTTTGCTTAATTCAGGATTGTATAGAATATGTGTTGATTTATTTCGATGATGTTATGTTCCTATACTTAATCGTGTTTGCTTAATTCGCGTGTGTTCAATCGTGTTTGCTTAATTCACGAGGGCTTCACCCCGTTTGCTTAATTCGGGAATTAGGAACATATATCTCGTAGTGCTAATTTCGCTTGTTAATTGTTGCTACAATCGAAAAGGGATTAGAATCCGCTTAGGGCTTGGAATTTACATGAATCAATGATAGTGGGAAACCGAGAACAGTAGATTAATCGTTTTAGCTTATTTGATAATCACTTATTTCTTAACTGTTTTCTTAATTGAATCTTTAATCCTAACCCCCCCCCCCCCCCCAAGCTGATTTTGAGGTTAATAACAATACTAGAGTCCTTGAGAGACGATACTCGAGTTGTCGTACCCTGACTACACTTTTTCAAACCACTCGCTTTTTGACCCGTGCACGACAGCGTGCCAGACAGCTTGCAAAAGCTTGTTTGGTCTTTGTTTTTTCATCGAGGAACTTCAGACAAGTGTAGGAACTTGCTTCACTTGAAGAAAGTCAATAATCCTAGTCAGCAGACAGATTGACTTTTGCTTATCCAGACAGGTAGTCATCTACGTGAGCAGACAGATGATTCTTACTGTTTTGATCTGCACACTAGGTAGACAGGTTAGCAACCAACATGAAGGTTAATTAAATCATTAACCAATGTTTAGATCACATCAAAACTTAGGGAAATGCGCATTAGACATTTCAGAGACTTAACAATCTCCCCCTTTTTGATGATGACAAACATTGAGATGATTTAATGAACCTCAAAATATTAACATAAGAGATAACACATATCAGACAGGATGAAATTTTCTTAAGCAGACAGTTCACTTAAGTAAGATGTTGATCGGACAATAAGGTAATCGATAAGTTCTAGTTTAACTTAGAAAAAATTGAATTAACTTACTTCCAGATTTATCAGAGCATACATCATTATCGAAACATTGCAAATCATCTCCATACATACTACTTTCTCCCCCTTTTGTCAACAACAAAAAGGAGTGAACAGAAAAGTAAATAAACCTTAAAGAAATATGATAAAAACTTATTTTATTCATCAGAAGCTGTTACAAGTACAAGGAATTTTGTACAACAACAGAGAAACAAAACTATCTAGGTTGACTAAGTACCAAAAACAAAGTAGCAACTCTTTGCTCTAAGAGCAACCTAGCTCGCCTTTCTTCATCCAGATGTTTTCTTACTTCTTCTACATGAGCATGAAGCAGATTGAATTCTTGTAGGTCCACTGTGTGAGAAGTGAAGGCTTTTGTAGTCAGACTGGTTGAAGAAGCAGACTGGTCTAAGTGCCAGGGCAGGGCTAATACAGGAGGTGCCTTAGAAACAGATAGGGGAGAGATGATAGGAGTGAAGAAAAGTTCATGAAGAGTTTTGAGAGCGTAGAAGGGAAGAAAAACAAACTTGAACACAATACTGATTCTGACAAAGTCAGTATCAGGAGAGGTAAAGACACGGGAAAGTCTCCCGGACAGAGATAGTCGGGTAATGGTTATTTGTACAGGTGGGGGAAAGGGGTTGTTGGGCTAAGACAGAGGGAGGGACAGGTAACAGTGAATCAATATGACCAAAGAAATAATTTGATCCAGTTACTAACAAAAAGAAATACCTAGACATACAGGGTAACATTACGACAAAAGCAGGATAGTTAGTCTCAGTTAATGTTCTAATGAACAAGACTATATGGGGGTAAAAGAAAATCTCTCTACAAGAGTGAAGAATATGAGGTGGAGGAGAAGGGATGACAGTTAGATGAGAAACACTTACAATCATCAGAGATTGCAGATCACACACAAACAGACTTGATGATATGCCAGTTTGTTCTTTAGGAGTTGAGTCCCTGTGAACAACTGTGTGCTGACATACATTAGACATAACACCATATGATGATGTTTGAGTTTGGTGAGAGGAGACGGGTGAGGAACGGGGAGAGACAACTGATAAAGGTTGAATAAATAAAGCAGATGGAGAAGAAACAGAAGGGGTGAGGGTACCTTGATGAGAAGGAGAAGGAATTGAAGTAGTTATTTGATTTTCAGATATCTTCAACTTCTTTTTGGAAGGAGACATAATGTCATCCTCCGGTTGAACAACTGTCCGAGCTCCACCAGACAGGTCAGTAACAGCTTCAACTTCTGCAGTTTGAGCTTCTTTAGGCATTTCAACTCTTCCAGCAGGCACTGGGTAACCAGACCTTCTTTTTCTGGGAATGATTCCCAAATCAAGAGGCTTCATATCCTTAGGTTCCTCCAAGGATAGAGTTGTCTTCTCCCCCTGAGCAGATACTTCATCTTTGCTAGGTTCAGACTCTAGTTGTATGACCTTTTCAAAGGTTTTCACAAGCCTTCTTTTCTTGATGGGTTGTTGATGCGGCGTCAGTCGACGCTCGTGCGAATCCGGCAAGTGTACCGGACTGCCGTCAAGTAATAAAAGATATCGATCCCACAGAGACTGTGTTCCCGAATCGCAATCGATTTTCGAATCGATTAGTTCTGGATTACTGAAATACCTTTGAGGTCGTTTATGTTGCTAACAGATTTACCTTTGTTGATTACCGAAATTGCCTTGAAGGCGAGTTTATCCTCTGATAGCTTAAGCTCCCTCTCGGGTTACAAAAGCCGTGCCCAATTGACCCGACCCCTACTCTCGTGGTAGTCGATCCCAGATTGGACCCTTTGCGTTCCGTGACAACTCGTTGCTCCTCGAGGGACGGCTTCTAACTCTCGTGATTTCAGTCCCAAGTCTGACTTCTATAGGTCCGACACCCAAGTTCACCGCTAGGTTCCTCCTTGGTATGTCTCGGTCATGCAAATAACCTAAGTTCACCGCTAGGTTCCTCCTTGGATCATTCACATCTCACAAACCAGTGGCTGCCGGGCTTTACGAGTGAATCACCCTAGAGATCCTAAGTTCACCGTTGGGTTCCTCCTTAGAACGTCTATGTCACGTAAATAAATGGTTGCCGAAATTTATGAGTGATTAACACACTAGAAATCAGATCTAAAGCAAATAGTAATTAACAAAGATTTTTACATCAAATCAACATCATTTACAAACCTCGGGCAGAGCCCTAGTCCCTAGAAACTAAGCTACTACTCCAGTCTTGCCATGGAGATGACAAGCTGGGTTGACAACATAATGAAAATCAGAAAAGAGAAGAGAGGAGAAGAGGAGAAGAGATCCTAAATCTATGCCTAGAGTAGTAGCCCCTAATCACCCCAAGCTTAAAACTTTGCTTGTCCTCAAGCAATTACTCTAGCCATAAGATATAAATCATTCAAAGCATGGATAGTGAACTAAGAACCCTAGAAGCTAATCCAAGTAATAGGCATTTTTAATAAGCACTCAAGAGATAATCAAGTTCAAGTCCAATTAGAAGCTTAGGTTTTTTTCAAGTTCATGTCCTCACTGATTTGGGCACTCATCTCACCTCACTCAAGTGTTTTAGGGTTTATGACAATTCACTCCATTTCCTCAAGGAAAGTATTTTACCATAGGCTTGACTTTTAACCAAATCTCTACTTTATTTAAGAAAACACTTAAGAATCAAGAGGTCTTTTCCTTTGGTTGTAATGTGGCCATGGGATTTATTGTAAGGTGGGAAAATCAAGGAAAGGGAATTTCAAGAAGGCTAGACAGATTATCAAACATTACAAAGCATGACACCTTCTAAAATACCTTTTGGGGGCTTTGATTTACCTTTTTCCACCTTTCTTTTTTTTTTTTTTTTCATTTCTCACTTTCTTTGTCATCCCCTTCTCCAAATTTTTTTTTCTGTTCATTTCATTTTTATTTGTTTGGAGAAGGGGAGATTTATAGCTCAAGAGAAATATTTTCTAACTTTTCATCCCATACTTTTTCCAACTACCAATCACCCTTTTTGTAATACTTTAAAAGGTGCCATACCAAGCATTATTTATCAAAGCAATTCAAGGTACCAAGAAAAGTATTTTATCTTTAGGCTCAAAATTGGGCAACTAAGGGGTAGCATTTATCATTCAAAGCTCGGGAGGCCGGAAAAATACCTAGTGCCTCAATCATTTCCAAAAATGTTTTCAGAAATTTTTAAGTTTTGAAATGGTTTCAAGTCAAGTTCTAGAAAATACAGTCCATGAGGAATTAAATCACTCTATCACAAGAAATGGGGTAGATTTAGTGAATACCCCTTTTGGCTCAAAATCTTACATTTAGTAGTTCAAAAATCAGTGAGGTACACAAGTCTAAGGAACCACATGCTAATTATCAACTATCAAATGACTATCTCAAGAAATTTCATTTTTAGCCATATCACAAGAATAATGAAAAATTGGGTTCAAAATTCACTATCTCAATTCATTTGGCTCCAAGTTCTCACAATCGGATGCATGTTCTAAGTGAGGGGAAATCTAGAGAATGTGATCATACCAATCTAAGCCTATGTGAATGCAACATGAATGCAACAATGCAAATGCAAAAATAAATACCCCTACCCCAAGCTTGATTACTTACATTGTTTCCAATGTAAATAATCAAGTCGGAGAGAAGAGAAAAATTGGAACAACTTACCGAGTTGGTAGCGGGTGTTGGCTTCACATTCCAGTCAAAATTTGGGTAGAAATTTTATCACGGCCGTGAGGCTCATCACGGCTAGGCCGTGATCGTTTCTGGTCCTCAGGAGTTGCCCTGTCACGGCCGTGATCTACATCACGGCTAGGCCGTGATGCTCTCTGGCTTTGGCATCCTACTCATCACGCCCGTGATGGTTGTCACGGCTAGGCCGTGATCCTTTCTGTGCTCTTGTTTAGTTCATCACGGCTGTGACTACTGTCACGGCCAGGGCGTGATGGCCTCTGACTTTATCTTTTTTATTGCTCTTCTTCTCTTTCTCAACCTGAAAACACTAGACAAACCTATTAATGATATTTTTGCCTCTTGATCTTCTCAAATTATTCAAGAGGTGAATGCAAAAACAAAAGGAAAAAGGGAAGAAAACTTGGGTTGCCTCCCAAGAAGCGCTTATTTATGGTCTTAAGCTTGACCAAACTTCCTTGATCCAACCGGGTCGGTGGGCGTAGAAGTGCAGGCACACTTCTCTTCCATGGAGCTCCTTCAAATAGCCGTTTCTGCTCATACGGCCAATAATGCTTCCGCTTCGCTCTTTTCTCTCGGAGCTTCCTAGCCTTCCTTCCTCCCGGCGGAAGTTTTGTTTCAGTATGGACAGCAACTCCAATTCCATCACTGCTGGGTGCATCATTAGCCATGCATACCTTCGGAGTTGCTTCCATGATCAGTTCTTCTTTTACCACTGGAGACGTTGTATCAATTCTGCACACATGGCTCTCAAAAGGAAGGTTGTTATCAGAGTTAGACAATTGAAAATTGATCCTTCCTTCCTCTACAGTTAGAGAGAGCTTCCCATTCCTTACGTCTATTACTGCTCCAGCAGTTGCCAAGAATGGCCTTCCTAAAATGATGGGGAATTCAGAATTCCCTTTCATATCCAATACCAGGAAGTCGGTAGGGATGAAGAATTTCCCTACCTTCACAGGGACATTCTCTAGTATGCCTAGAGGAGTCCTAGTTGAGCCGTCCGCAAATTGTAAGGAGAATTTGAACGGTCTCAACTCTTTACTTTCCAACCTTTCCATGATAGTGAGGGGCATCAAGCTTGCACTAGCCCCTAAGTCACACAAGGCTCGGTCTATTTGCACTTTTTCAATCGAGCAAGCGATGGAGAAACTACCTGGGTCTTTCATTTTAGTAGGCATTTTAGTCTCTACATCTACTAGCTTTTTCCTGACCAACCTCTGTGTGAAAGGTATCGGGGTTAGGTACGGTGGTGGAGGGACGTATTTCGGTTCAAGCTCTTCCTTTTCGCTCGTGTCCTCCTCCGGTTCCACCTCCATTTCAGCTACCCCCACCCCAAGCTTATCATCCCTCAAGTGTATGACATTGCAATGCTCGTTGGGATTTGCTTCGGGTTGCCCCGGGAATGCACCCTTAGGTCTCGAGTACGTGCTGGCTTGTTGGGCAATCTGGTTTTCTAGCATCTTGTTATGAGTTGCTAAGTTGTCTACCTTAGATGCTAGATCCTTTATTGCCTCACTCACTGCCCTTCCTTGTTGTCTAAACTCCTCATTCTGTTTTGTCTGAGTTTCGACAAAACTTTCAAATAAAGTCTCGAGTTTAGATCTTTGTACCTGAGGATACCCCGGTGCTGCTCTCTTATTACCTTGACCCTCTTGGAACTCATGGTTGAGCGTGTTGCTGTAGTTGCCGTAGGAGAGGTAAGGGTTGTTCCTTCTTTGGTTGTAGGGATTTGGGGGAGCATAGTTGGGCAGCTTCGGGTTCGTATCATAGTAGTTGTTACAAGAGTTCACTTGCTCACCCGAAGCGTCGGATCCATGTGGGCATCCCATCATGTCATGTCCCTGCATTCCACAAATCTCACAAACAAGGTTAGTAGCACCTAATGCACTCACATTAGCTCTTTCAAGCCGATCAAAACGTTTATTAAGTGAGTCTATCTTTGACATAATAAGATCTGTGCTATTTACCTCAAACTTACCCCCCGAAATCTTGTTCGGGTTATTACCTCTTTCGGATCCCCATTGGTGGTAGTTGGTGGCGACATTCTCGATGATGTTGAATGCCTCAGTGAGAGGCCTATTCATAAACGCTCCACCGGCTGCAGAATCTAGTGACACCTTCGAAGAGTAGTCTAATCCATTATAGAAGGTGTGCACTATTAACCACCTCTCGAGTCCGTGATGTGGGCACGACTCCAGCAGTCCCTTGTATCGATCCCAAGCTTCCGATAATGATTCTCCGTCTTTTTGGAAGAAGCCGGTGATCTGGGTTCTTATGTAGGCCGTCTTGGATGGAGGGAAGAATTTCTCCAAGAACGCCTGCTCCAGTTGGTCCCAAGTGGTCAAAGTGTTAGTGGGGATTTGCTTAAGCCAGGCCTTCGCCTTTCCAGTGAGAGATGAGGGGAACAGTCTCAAACGCACAACATCGACTGAGGCTCCATGAATCCGGATTGCATCGGTGAACTCTAAAAATGTCTCTATGTGATCGGTCGGGTCCTCCGAAGGCAATCCTCCGAATTGATGTTGCCTAATCATGTTGATTAGCATAGGCGGTATGGTGTAGTTCTCCGCCTCAATCTCTGGCCTTGCAATCCCAGTTCGCAAGCCTCTCGCATTTGGGGCTGCGTAGTCCTTCAAAGGCTTTGTATCCGGTTGATTCGCCATGAGTGAAATGGGAATCGACCTTTCTTCCTCTCTTAGTAGTCTTCTACGTCTGTGGAAGGTCCTCTCTATCTCCGGATCAATCTCACTAAGGCTCCCAAGACTTAGAGATCTTTGCATATAACACACAGAGAGATGGATACAATAGAAGGAAAAGAAATTTTTGATTTTTTTTTTTTTAAATTTCAGAAATAAAAATCAAATAAAAAGAAAAGGTCCAGAAAAATCAATTCAAAATTTGAATTGAGATTCGAAAAGGCACAGTCCCCGGCAACGGCGCCAAAAACTTGATGCGGCGTCAGTCGACGCTCGTGCGAATCCGGCAAGTGTACCGGACTGCCGTCAAGTAATAAAAGATATCGATCCCACAGAGACTGTGTTCCCGAATCACAATGAATTTCGAATCGATTAAGTTCTGGACTTTTTTTTTAGAGGGTTTTGAAATTGGTTTTTGAATTTGAATTTAAGAGATAGATGAGCAGAGATCAAACAAAACAGAAAACAAATGTTTATGGGGTTTTTATCTAAAACGGATTCCTAGGGATTTGGGTTACCTTTGAGGCTGTTTATGTTGCTAACAGATTTACCTTTGTTGATTACCGAAATTGCCTTGAAGGCGAGTTTATCCTCTAATAGCTTAAGCTCCCTCTCGGGTTACAAAAGCCGTGCCCAATTGACCCGACCCCTACTCTCGTGGTAGTCGATCCCAGATTGGCCCCTTTGCGTTCCGTGACAACTCGTTGCTCCTCGAGGGACGGCTTCTAACTCTCGTGATTTCAGTCCCAAGTCTGACTTCTATAGGTCCGACACCCAAGTTCACCGCTAGGTTCCTCCTTGAAATGTCTCGGTCATGCAAACAACCCTAGTTCACCGCTAGGTTCCTCCTTGGATCATTCACATCTCACAAACCAGTGGCTGCCGGGCTTTACGAGTGAATCACCCTAGAGATCCTAAGTTCACCGTTAGGTTCCTCCTTAGAACGTCTATGTCACGTAAATAAACGGTTGCCGAAATTCATGAGTGATAAACACACTAGAAATCAGATCTAAAACAATTATGAAATCAACAATGGTTTCAACATCAAATTAACATCATTTACAAACCTTGGGCAGAGCCCTAGTCCCTAGAAACAAACTACTACTCCAGTCTTGCCATGGAGATGACAAGCTGGGTTGACAACATAGTGAAAATCAGAAAAGAGAAGAGAGGAGAAGAAGAGAAGAGATCTATGCCTAGAGTAGTAGCCCCAATGTGTTTATGTCTCAATTGTGTGATGCCTGTATCTGATGCCTTGGTCCATATTTATAGAAATGGGGAAGTTAGAGTCCCAAACCAACTCAAAATCTGATCTATTTCGGTTTCTTCAGGTCCAAGTAATGCGCGTCACGGCCGTGATGGCCATCACGGCCAGGTCGTGACGGTCTCTGCCTCTGCAATTCTGGAAAATCCAATTTCTCGCGACGCGAGATATGTTTCGCGACGCGAGACTTCAGTTTCATGGCCCGTGAAGAATTTCACGGCAGGGCCGTGATGTGCTCTGACTTTTGGTGGTTTTGGGTCACGGCCGTGATGGCTATCACGGCCAGGCCGTGACAGACTCTGACTTCAGCCTTTCTTCTTTTTCAGTTTTGCTCGATCATGGCCGTGATGGGCATCACGGCTAGGCCGTGATGGGCATCACGGCTAGGCCGTGATGGGCTCTGTTTGGCTCATTTTCTTCAGTTTTAAAGCTCCATCTTCATCCAAACTTCATCATGGTTGATCTTGAGCAATTTACCCTTTATATCTGCAAAACAACACACGAAAACCGCCTTACCCGTTCCAAAGGAAAATTAACCTAAAATCTAATAAAAATATGCCTAAACTACATGAAAATGCATGCAAAATGATGGACAAAGATGAGGTGGAATCACACTCATCAGTTGTGCAGATGCAGCAATCGATTCCTCAGCTTCACATGTCTTCCTCTTGGGAGAGGGTTTCTTCATCTTGAACGTAAGTGGCTCAACTGTTTCAGCTGTTTCTTCAGAGATTGAAGGTTGTTGCAACTCAGTTCTCTGGTCCTGTCTGGCCACCTTTCCAGACGACTTGAAGAGCCTTTCAGAGATAGGGACCTCTGATTCATCAGTGGAAACCACTGGTTCTTCCTTCTTCTTGTGCTCGGCAGCAGGCTTCTTCTTCTTCTTCTTCTTCTTCTTCGAATGGTTTCAAAATCACTGTTTTCAGCACCTAGAGTTAAAAGTTCTTAACTCTGAAGAAAATTTGGAAAACCAAAAGGGGTAAAGAAGTAATTTCAGTTATTCCACCTTTGGAAGAAATCACAATTCCAAATGTTGATAATGTTGAAATTACAGCATCTCCTTTCAAATCAATGAAAGAAGATGACAAAACCTTTTCTGTTCAAAATCCAACACGTTATGATATCAAAATTATTCAACATCAATTGAATTATACAAATCAACTATTGTATCAGGTTGCTAGTACAACAGAAGAATTTGAAACTTCAACCAAAGTCGAATCTTCTTCAAAATCGATTTCAAAATTGGAAAAACCTTTGATTTCTCCATACAAATTATCTGATGCTGAGATCAAAGAGCTTAAAATTGGAAATGAGTCTTCTAATACTTTGTTAGATGAAATCAATAAACAACTTGCCTCTTTTAAAATATCTTCTTCAAAATTGAATGTTTTGAAAAATGATGATGTTTTAGAACTTGAAAAACAGTTTCAAGATTCTGATGTTGATGTTTTAAATAAAATCAAAAATACATCAAGATCCTATCCCACTTCTCGAAACTATTATCACAGGCCTACTTTGCCTGATATTCAATTTGAAGATAATAGTCTAGATAATGCTTCACAATATAATGGTGAAGGCATTCTGGAATGGAATATTGATGGATTTTCTGAATATCAGATTCTTCGACGATTAGAAGAAATGTCCATGGCAGCTACTGCTTACAGGGCTCGTGGTAATAATGCCCTAAGTACTGTCAAAACCCTGGTTAATGGTTTCTCTGGAAGCCTTAAAGGATGGTGGGACAATAATTTGAAAGAAAGTGAACGAAATGCGGTTTTTTCTTCAGTCAAAACTAAAACTAGAATAGAAAATGGTCAACCTGTTGAACATCGTGTTGATCAACAAGTTGAAACCTTAATTTTTGGAATATCTCAAGCTTTTGTTGGCGATACAAGTACGTTTGCCGATAGATCCCTTGAGATATTAAATAATTTATACTGTCCTACTGTTGGAGAGTTTCGATGGTATAAAGATAATTTTTTGGCAAAAATTTATACTAGAACTGACTGTAGAGAAGCTTATTGGAAAGACAGGTTTATATCTGGACTTCCTAAAAACTTTGCTACTAAAGTTCGAACACAAATAAAATTGGAGTACCCTGGCACTCCTTTGGAGGAATTAACCTATGGAAGGTTAATTTCAATAATCAATAAAACTGGTTTGCAATTTTGTACTGATATCAAAATGCATCGCCAAGCGAAATTTGAAAGCAAAACCAATTCCAAAGAATTGGGAAATTTTTGTGAGCAATTTGGTTATGAAAAATTAACTCCTCCCTCTAAACAGAGAAGAGTTAATACGCAAAAGTTTTCAAAACGTTTTGTAAAACCAAAAAAGTTTTACAAGAAAGAAAAAGAAATAAAACCTTATAAGAAATCCCAAAGGAAATCTTATAAGAAACCCTTTTCAAAGGATTTTAAGAAAAATATCACTTGTTATAAATGTGGTCGTGTGGGTCACATGGCTAAAGAATGTCGTGTGAAACAGAAGATCAAAGAATTAAAAATGGATGATGATCTTAAGGATCAAATTTCAAAAATTCTTCTTTATGATACTAATTCTTCAGAAGAATCATCCTCTGATGATGATTCCGATGTTATATATCAGAATCAAGAAACATCTTCAGATTCTGATGCAGGCTATTTAAGCTGTGGTTGCTTAGGTGATAACTGTAATTGTAAATTTACAATTAACGTTATTACTAAAGAAGCAAGAGTTCTTCTTGATTTAATAAATCAAGTAGAAGATCCACAATTTAAACTAGCTATGCTAGAAAAATACAAAGAATTAGAATCACAGGAAGTAGAAAAACAAGAATTTAAAGGTTATTCTTTAAAAGAAATTCTGTCTTCTCAGAGTGCTACAGAATCCTCTTTTAATCAAGAACCTTTAAGTCTTTCGTTTTTATATAAAGAAATTAAAGTTTTGAAATCTGAAATTGCTGATTTGAAACTTAAAACTAAAATTTTGGAACAAAATTTTTCAAAAAACCCAGGGAAAGGTCAGGCAAATCTTTCTGCTTCATCTTCTTCCCAAAGTTTCAAAAATGATTTTCAAGCTGGTAATACTGAGTTCAGTGAAGATCAGTTTTTACTGAGAATCAAAACCTTACAGCAAAAATGGCATGTGAAAGTCAATTTGAAAATTAAAAACTCTTTTCACAAACCATTTATTGCTTTGATTGATTCTGGAGCAGATCTAAATTGCATTCAAGAAGGTCTGATCCCAACTCAATATTATCAGAAAACAATTCAAAAACTTTATACTGCAAATAATGAGAAGCTTCAAGTTAAGTATAAACTTGAAGAAGCTAGTATTTGCAATAATGGTATTTGTTTCAAAAATTCGTTTTTACTGGTTAAAAATATGTCTGAGCAAATTATTTTGGGAACCCCTTTTATCACACAACTATATCCTTTTGGTGTTTCTAAAAATGGTTTGACGACAACATGAAATAATCAGGAAATTCTTTTCGAATTTTTAAACCCTGTTAAATCAAAAGAGTTAAATGCTATTTCTGATACTTTTGACGAAACAAAATTTTTATCTATTTTATATGGGAAACAAAATCAGATTTGTTTTCTTCAAAAAGAAATTCTTTATCATAAAATTGAAAAACAATTACAAGATCCTTTAATTAAGGAAAAGGTAATTGCTTTGCAAAAAGAATTTGAAACTGAGGTTTGTTCCATAATTCCAAATGCTTTTTGGTATAGAAAAATTCATACCGTTTCTTTACCTTATGAAAAGGATTTTGATGAAAGAAACATCCCCACTAAAGCTCGACCTATTCAGATGAATAGTGAAACTTTAGAATTTTGCAAAAAGGATATTCAAGATCTTTTGAATAAAAAATTGATAAGGCCTAGCAAATCCCCTTGGAGTTGCACTGCCTTTTATGTTAATAATAATTCTGAAATCGAGCGTGACGAACCTCGAATGGTTATCAATTATAAACCTTTAAACAAAGCGTTACAGTGGATTCGCTACCCTGTTCCCAACAAAAAGGATTTGATCAAAAGGCTGCACAATACAGTTATCTTTTCAAAATTTGATTTAAAATCCGGTTATTATCAAATAGCTTTGAAAGAAGAGGATAAATACAAAACTGCTTTTACTGTGCCTTTGGGCCATTATGAGTGGAATGTAATGCCTCTAGGTTTGAAAAATGCTCATTCTGAATTTCAAAATATTATGGATGAAATATTAAAGCCTCATTCTGAGTTTGCTTTAATATATATCGATGACATCCTAATATTTTCAAATTCCTTGGAACAACATTTCAAACATTTACATATTTTCAAGGAAACAATAAAAAGAAATGGAATGGCTTTATCTGCCAAAAAGACAAAACTTTGTTTAACAAAAATGAGGTTTTTGGGCCATGAAATATTTCAGGGCACAATAACACCCATCAGCAGGAGTATTGCTTTTGCTGATAATTTTCCAAATGAGTTGAAAGACAAAACACAACTTCAAAGGTTTTTGGGTTGTTTGAATTATGTTTCGGAATTCATTCCTAACATTAGGATTAAATGCAAGCCTCTATATAGTAGACTTAGGAAGACTAAGAATCCAAAACCTTGGTCTGATGAGTTGTCTAGATTAGTGGCTGAGATTAAACAGGAAGTCGAGTCTCTACCGTGTCTTGGTATTCCTCATCCAGATGCCAGTCTAATAGTTCAGACCGATGCATCAGAAAAGGGATATGGTGGTATCCTACTGCAAATCCTTCCAGAGTCAAAAGTGGAACAAATTGTCAGATACCATTCTGGTCTTTGGATTTCTTCACAAGAAAAATATAGTACTATTAAAAAAGAAATTTTATCTACAGTGCTATGTATCACAAAATTTCAAGATGATCTTTTCAATAAAAGGTTTTTATTACGAATAGATTGCAAAGCTGCAAAGGATGTTTTAGAAAAAGATGTTAAAAATTCTTGTTTCAAAACATATTTTTGCCAGATGGCAAAGTCTTTTGAGTTGCTTTGATTTTGAAATTGAATATTTAAAAGGAGAAAAAAATTTCATCCCTGATTATCTAACCAGGGAATTTTTGCAGGTTTCTATAAAATAATGGCGCACAGGGCCCAAGGAGGGTCTACCAGAGGTGGGGCATCCCCTTCCTCTTCAAAATCAAAACCTCTCACAATAGACTCATTTGCACCCAGTGCAACTAAAATAGCCTCTACCCCAATATCGGCCCAACAGCCCACTAAAAATTCTTCCCTTGAAATAACCAATCGTTTTACCCCTTTGGGTAAACCCCCAAATACCCAACCAAAAAGCCCACAACAAAATATCCAAACTCTCGAAAGAGAACCTCTCCAACAAAAATTTAAACCCCAATGTCAAAGGTTACTGCTTCTGGAGCCCGAAATGGGTGATCCATCAAATAGTGTTTCAGGACCCTGGAACATTTACTCAAAATACTTTCAAGAAGGATGTGGTTGGATTCAAGCTTTTGGATCCAAGAAAAATTTGAAATTTTATCAATTTATTTTAATAGACTCTGGGTCTGTTGAGATAAATGAAAATGAAAATGAAAATGAAAAGGCTAAGGGAATAGTGGCGTATTCCCAATGCAAGATTTTAAAAGTGTTGACCATGTCTGATTGGGGTCAACACCCTTTGAAGCCCAAAAGATTTTCTCGGGTATTCGACCCGGCAGTATACTATGTGGATTACCAAAATGCTTGGGAACACTTTTTAAATATTCCCAATGAAAAACATTCTTGGTATTTCATTATAGTAAGTAATCAATCGGTGTACCCTTCTTGGTTCATGGATTGGTTTATGCGTTTTGGGTTGTCTGTTGAAATACTCCCAAACGCCATTTATTTAAAATACTTAGAGTTCAAAACTCTAACTCCAAAACTTCAGGTTCATGAAAAATTACTACATTTTTGTGTACAGTTTGGAATTTCATGGTTGCTTAGATATAGCTATGATATTCATGCACATCTCCCTGAGCCTTTTCCCAAATGGATTTGTGCTTCCATTCTTGTTTCTTGGTGGCGCAAGTTCAATGAGGATTTTGTATTATCAAAATTTGAGACTTGGAAGAAACATGGACTTCAGAAGAGGAGACTGCCTCAGTCCATCACACCTGCCAACTCTCCCTCCAGAAATAAAGATAAGAATATTATTGGGACTGCTTCCTCAGTGATTTCACAGCCCGCCAGTCCTTTTTCACCATATACATTAACATTGGACACCTCGTCCCCAGCAGAATTAAAGAAAAAATTGTTAGAAGCTGCATCAACAGTTGGTTCAGATGAAGAAACTGAAGTGCCAGCTATTGAAGCAGAAGACTTTGAAGAATTTAATCCTTATCTGGAAAATAATGACCCAGATATAGGATTTTTTGACTAAAATATTTAGAATCAGTTTGTCGCATCTCCGAAAGGCTGAAAAGATGGCCGACAAGATAAAATGGATTCCCACTCAGAAAATAAAGCAGAGTCCTTTGGACACAAATGTGGCCGCCCATGTGCCATTCTGCTTTTTTCAGAAAAAGTTCTTTGTCGTCTAGTGCCGACGAATCTTCGTGGCAGACAAAATGGCCGACAAAGTTAAAGTTCAATAGTGAAAGTAGGTGCCAGAAGTCAAAAAGAGAATAGTACCTGCTTTTTGGATTTGAAGCATTTGGAATCCGCGACCCTCAGCTGAAGGCTCCTTCCCCTATATAAGGACCCTCAAGACTCAGTTGAGAGCATCGCTTATTTTCCATCAGAGCTTACTAATCTCTCTTGTTTGTAATCTTGCAGTTTTCTAAGTATTCTCAAGTTTTCTTACAAGCTTCAATACTTTGTAAGTTCTGTAATATTTTCTCAACATATTGTAAACATTCGCCTAAATCTTGGCATATACTGAATTTTGAGAAAACCAGAAAATATTTTCTAAATCTTTATTTTATATACTCTGATATTTTCATATTTTGCTTCTTCACCTATATTCTTCAATGAATAGAAAATAGGTGAAGAATATAGGTGAAGAAGCAAAATATGAAAATATCAGAGTATATAAAATAAAGATTTAGAAAATATTTTCTGATTTTCTCAAAATTCACTATATGCCAAGATTTAGGCGAATGTTTACAATATGTTGAGAAAATATTACAGAACTTACAAAGTATTGAAGCTTGTAAGAAAACTTGAGAATACTTAGAAAACTGCAAGATTACAAACGAGAGAGATTAGTAAGCTCTGATATTTTCATATTTTGCTTCTTCACCTATATTCTTCAATGAATTCTCTAACATCTTTCTGTGAAATGATCCGCAGTGGCCCTTCTGGTATCAGAGCCTAAGGGTTCTGGTACTTAATACAGTATTTGAGTTGTCCTTTCTTGCAGCGTTGGTAAGCCTGAAGGGTGTTCCCGGTAGTAAAGCCTAAGGTAGGTTGTAAATCCGATGGTAAGCCTGGTGTTCCCGGTGTTGGTCAGGTCATCATGAGTTACTGTTTTAAGTATTAGAGCTTTTAGGTTAGGTTATCATGTCTAGCCTTCTAAAGATGATTTCTAAAAAGGGTAAAGAGAAAATTGAGGAAATAGGTGAACCTAGTTCATCTCCTTTTCAAAATGAATTTCAAAATTCTTCTTTAATAAACGAACAACAAATAATTTTTCCAGATATAGAACAGAAACTAAATAATTGGAGTATCCCTTCAATTAATGTTTCTGAAATATATAAGACAAAATTACTTGACAAGTTCAAGTCAGATTTTATCATCAAAACTGCTGAATATACCATCAAGGTAGATAAAACTCAAGAATCCTTAAATCTCTTGAATTTATCTATGTTGAAGGAACATAAGCAAAATTACAAATTTTTGTATATTGGTTTAATCCAAGTCGCAATAAAACCTTTGCATAGACTAGGCATAGACACACCTGTGTGTGTATGTCTAAGAGATACGCGACCAGCAAAATTTGAAGATCAAATCTTGTCTATAATTGAGACCAATCTTCATGATGGTCCCACGTTTTTCAATAATTTTCCAAATTATACAATGTCTTTGGGAAGTTTGGGTAAAAACAAGCATAATATAAAATTGGATATTAAAATAAAGGAAGGAATTTGGAATCCCAATTCCTATCCAATGGCTGTAATATATAAAATATATTATAAAGTCATGAGGACGAATATTTCGCCAAAAGCATTGAACATATCTTCCAAAGAAGATACTTTGCTTTTGCAAGTAAATTTGAATAAATCAAACGCTGTTACACCAAGGAGACTGAAGCACAATGAAGTCTCTAGAAATTTAGAATGGAATCTACAGGAAATTCTGCCTCCAGAAGAGCCAGAATCTTCTGTCATGTCTATACCTATTGAATATTCTTCAGGAAATGTTTCTATTAGTTTTGCTCCTTTGAATAGGAGTAATTCCACAAGATCTTTTAGGACTTGTCCTGAGGGATCTAGACAAACTAATACAAACAATTCACGAAGATCAATGGATTCTTTTCATTCTTTGAGATTATAAGGAGTGAGCAATCATCCTGTAATACCTCAACCTGATTATAGGGTTGAAACCCCTATTCCGGTGCATCAGGAAATACAGAGAGAGTCTCCGACTCTATCTGAGGTTAATCAAGCTTTCAAAACATCGAATCAAATTTTTGTTTTAACAAAATTTATTGCTGATAGACAAAAAGTTCAAAAAGATTTTTTAAGACCTGAATTTGCAGAGAAGCGAAAATGGTTCTTTTCGTCTTTTTCTCAGTCTGAAATAAGAAAATCGTGAACGATTTTATTCTTATTTGGAGGAGGTAGAGGATGATACTATTCCCTTCTTCGAATGGTTTCAAAATCACTGTTTTCAGCACCTGGAGTTAAAAGTTCTTAACTCTGCGAAGAAAATTTGGAAAACCAAAAGGGGTAAAGAAGTAATTTCAGTTATTCCACCTTTGGAAGAAATCACAATTCCAAATGTTGATAATGTTGAAATTACAGCATCTCCTTTCAAATCAATGAAAGAAGATGACAAAACCCTTTCTGTTCAAAATCCGACACGTTATGATATCAAAAATATTCAACATCAATTGAATTATACAAATCAACTGTTGTATCAGGTTGCTAGTACAACAGAAGAATTTGAAACTTCGACCAAAGTCGAATCTTCTTCAAAATCGATTTCAAAATTGGAAAAACCTTTGATTTCTCCATACAAATTATCTGATGCTGAGATCAAAGAGCTTAAAATTGGAAATGAGTCTTCTAATACTTTGTTAGATGAAATCAATAAACAACTTGCCTCTTTGAAAATATCTTCTTCAAAATTGAATGTTTTGAAAAATGATGATGTTTTAGAACTTGAAAAACAGTTTCAAGATTCTGATGTTGATGTTTTAAATAAAATCAAAAATACATCAAGATCCTATCCCACTTCTCGAAACTATTATCACAGACCTACTTTGCCTGATATTCAATTTGAAGATAATAGTCTAGATAATGCTTCACAATATAATGGTGAAGGCATTCTGGAATGGAATATTGATGGATTTTCTGAATATCAGATTCTTCGACGATTAGAAGAAATGTCCATGGCAGCTACTGCTTACAGGGCTCGTGGTAATAATGCCCTAAGTACTGTCAAAATCCTGGTTAATGGTTTCTCTGGAAGCCTTAAAGGATGGTGGGACAATAATTTGAAAGAAATTGAACGAAATGCGGTTTTTTCTTCAGTCAAAACTAAAACTAGAATAGAAAATGGTCAACCTGTTGAACATCGTGTTGATCAACAAGTTGAAACCTTAATTTTTTGGAATATCTCAAGCTTTTATTGGCGATACAAGTACGTTTGCCGATAGATCCCTTGAGATATTAAATAATTTATATTGTCCTACTCTTGGAGAGTTTCGATGGTATAAAGATAATTTTTTGGCAAAAATTTATACTAGAACTGACTGTATAGAAGCTTATTGGAAAGACAGGTTTATATCTGGACTTCCTAAAAACTTTGCTACTAAAGTTCGAACACAAATAAAATTGGAGTACCATGGCACTCCTTTGGAGGAATTAACCTATCGAAGGTTAATTTCAATAATCAATAAAACTGGTTTGCAATTTTGTATTGATATCAAAATGCATCGCCAAGTGAAATTTGAAAGCAAAACCAATTCCAAAGAATTGGGAAATTTTTGTGAGCAATTTGGTTATGAAAAATTAACTCCTCCCTCTAAATAGAGAAGAGTTAATACGCAAAAGTTTTCAAAATGTTTTACAAAACCAAAAAAGTTTTACAAGAAAGAAAAAGAAATAAAACCTTATAAGAAATCCCAAAGGAAATCTTATAAGAAACCCTTTTCAAAGGATTTTAAGAAAAATATCGCTTATTTTCCATCAGAGCTTACTAATCTCTCTTGTTTGTAATCTTGCAGTTTTCTAAGTATTCTCAAGTTTTCTTACAAGCTTCAATACTTTGTAAGTTCTGTAATATTTTCTCAACATATTGTAAACATTCGCCTAAATCTTGGCATATAGTGAATTTTGAGAAAATCAGAAAATATTTTCTAAATCTTTATAAAAGGGAGCAATCAAGAGAGTTGAAGCTGGCGAGTAGAGACTCATGATCACTACCTTGCCTTCATCTTCTTCCGGAGTTTGTTCTATTACTATTATGTATAGCTAATTTTCTTTTGTTAGAGGTAGATGGAACTGCCTAGATAACTTGTTTTGATTCTGGATAATTACTTGTTCTGGTTTGTTTAATTTCAAGAGTTTATTCACTGTTTTCATGTTTATCTACTGTATGAATTTTGCAATTGGGAAATTCGGGTTCATAGTTGTTGTTTGTGAATGAACGATTTGCACGTGTTACTTAGGAATAAGAACACAATTAGATTAACTTTTTTTTTTTGAGTTGAACTTATTCTTAATGCTTCTGCTAATTATCTAATACTCAAGGAATTGAATTAGTAATCTAGACAGAAAGGTTTTTCCACCTAAGGAATTAGGGGATAAATTATAAAACTCAGTTTCTTGAAATTGGATAAACTGTTCAAGTTAATTTCCAAGATTGAACAAGTAGGAAAGGCAGGGAAATCGATCCTCTAACAATTCCTTCTTGATTGTTAAAACCCAATTATTTTGTTGCTTAATTTTCTCATTTGAAAAAAAATACCAAAAATATTTTTTGTTCTTTGTTAAGTTGTTGTTCTTACTTATTGGTGAAAGCCAATTTCAAACCATTCGGTTGCTCAGACGAAATTGAGTTGGTACATTAGTAGTTAACGATTCAATCCCTGAGGACGATATTTTTATTACTACAAAGCGAGTTGGTGCACTTGCCAATTTTGCTCAACAAGTTTTTGGCGCCGTTGCCGGGGATTGATTTTCGTTAATATTAGTTGTGCCAATGAAATCTCGATTTGAGCATTTTATTTTGTATATATTTGAATTTTTCTTTTGAGTTTTGTTTTTGTTAGGTGGATGCAACACATGGACCATGACTACTATTCAAATCAAGAATATCAAATTGATTGGGTCGTGCTTGATTGTATCGTTGCTAACAATGTAAAGACATACTCCAATGAGGAATAGAGATCACATTTGTCATCTTTACCACCACCATCACACTTTAAGCTGAATCCTGAGGTGCTAGAATTTCTTTGGGAGATAGATGCTCAACTTGTGATCCAGAGCATAGAGCGTAACAAGGAAGAAATAAGTACCATGATTCAGGGGTTTGAAATGCAAGCTGGGAAACATTCTAAAGAGCTAGTAGTGCAACTAAGTGTCATGATTCAAAAGTTAGAAGCGGAAACTATGGAACATTTGAAAAAGCTAGCTGAGGAGCCACTGGAAACCCATATTCAAGAGAATGTGGTTGTGGAGATGGATCAAAATGAAGATGTAGTGGTGGTGGTAGATGAGTCACAGGAGGAAATATCTTTCACCATGCTGGCCAAAAAACCTGAAATTGCTGCATTGGATAAATATATTGGCTTACATGCATGTGTGGACATTGCAAAGTTGGTCCCTTCCACTTGCCTGTCAAATTTCTTTATGAAAATAACATTTGACCCGAGAGGAAGTGGGTTCATTATTGTACCTAAAGAGGTCAATGGAGTTTTCACACACTTGCCAAGAGGAATTGAGGGTAGATTCATCTTGCTTCTGCAATCGCCACTCCACAAGCTATGGGATCCGGGAGGAAGCCTTTACATATTTAGCATCTCTTTGCCCCTATGCTACAAGCAATGGGATCAAGGTGGAAGCTTCTCAATGAGTTTTCTTAACCCTTCTTTTTAGTTTATTTTCATTTTCTTGTTAGTTTTTGTTGAAAGAATAATAATAATAAATAAAAAGAAGAAAAAAATTTGAAAATTTAGAAAATAGAAAAAAATTTGATTCAGATATAGATATATATTTAGTTGCTTTTTCTTGTATGACTTGCCTATCTTGTGCTAATGTTTTCTCTATTTTGAGATACATATTTAGTTGTGCTTCATGGTATCTCATAACAAAAAGGAAGGATAGGAGGCACTAATGATGGTCAAGTTTGGACCAAATTTTGGAAGCACAAGATAGGGGAGTTTTCTTTTCTTTTACTTTTTTTTTCTGTTTATATGTTGTTTTATTTTTTAGTGTTTTTTTTTAGTGTTTGCAAGTTAAGGTCATTACCATCCTTTGAAAAAATAATAAGCATGCTTGTGTGGAACCCCATTCTTGGCAATTTCATTGTATTGTGCACCCACCATGTTTGTTTTCCTTTGATATGAAGATGATACTTGTGGTTTAGTTTTTCATTTAAGTTTGTTCGTGACTGGATTTCATAACTTTGATGGATTGTGTTAAACCTTGTTGATTAAAGTTCATGGCTATAAAATTTTGGTGAGAATTAATTGGATTGCTTAACTTTATCCTTGTGAGTCATTTGAGCCTATAATTGTAAATTCTTTCTTGTGAGTGCACCATTGAAATTCATGCTCTTGAGTTTGCTTGGTTCTTGTTTTGAAGTTCATGATTCACATGCATGTTATAAAAATGATTTGGGCCGTTTTTCATGTAGATACTTTGACCAAATAGCCAACCTTGATTTTTTTTCCCTTCGCTTAGCCCATTTGAGCTTTATATGTAAATCTTTGTTTGTTTTTACCCATGAGCCTTGACTTTGAAAAAATGTTTCTACCCAACCTCAGTAGATAGGAGAGCATTGAATTATTGTGTGTGGGTTTGACATAAGTATGGGGGAGAATATTGTGCTTATATGTTGGTGAAAGGAAGGAATGGTTACCCAAAAAAAAAGAATACAAAAAATAAATGCAAAAAAAAATGAAAAATGGTATGAAATACTTGAGAAAAACAAATTAAAGTGGTGCTTTGAAAGAAAAGAAGGTGAAGGAAGTCAAAAAGAAAGAGGTGGGAAAAGGATTGTATGCAAAGCATGGTTCTTTAAAATAATTGTTCCTCTCGTATTTCCTTTGGTGCTAGCTTGTTTATCCTTTCTTATCATTGCCATTTACCTTGGCCACATTACATCCTAAATAAAGCCCATTTGATTTGTGCATGCTGTGAATTGTGAATGAATGATTGAGATGAAAATCAAACTTGAAGTTGCATGGTTTTGATGTGTGAAATTAAGCGATACACTTACCTACATAAATTTGAGTGATTGAGTGAAATTGAACTTCCGGTGAGTAGTTGGGTGTCCATTAGTTCTTCCTTAATTGAATTAGCTATGTTCTTTAATTTTCCAAGTGTGGAAATATTGGTGCACCTTTGTTATGATTTCTTCTTTGGAATATTCTGGGATGTGAACTTGTTATAAGGTGATTCTTTTGTTTTAGCATCTCTTACATGGTTGGGTGGTGCATTGCTTTGTTATTGTTAAGTTAGGGTGTCCCTTGAGTCGATGTTTGCTTAGTCTGTTGTCCTTAGTGTTTTGTGTGTTAGTTTGGGTTACTTTTGCTTGGGGACAAGCAAAGTCTAAGGTTTGGGGGTGTGATAATCTTCTAGATTATGTGATTTTTGTGTGCTTATTAAATGGGTTTTTGCCCCCAATTGTGTCGATTGATTGAGTTTTGTCCCTTGAGTTTTGTCCCTGAGTTTAGCTAATTTATTTTTAATAATATTTTGAATATTTTAGTTTAATTTCATGTTTTTAGAGTTAATCTAATAGTATTTTTACTTGTTTACATTTGTAGGAAATAATAAAGATGAGATGGAAAATTGAAGAGATTGATAGATTTGACTTCTAACGAAAATTGCAAAAAGAAGATAGAAAAGTGGCAGCAGCATAAGAATTGGGTAAATTGATATTGTGATTTGGAGCAAGTTGTGCTCCAAGTCATTAAATTGATGATAATTGATATGAAGAATTGTAATTGCCATTAATTGATGTGGGCCATGATCACAAATTTAGGAGATTTAGTTTTCATCCAAATTAAATCAAATTATGAATTGCAATTTGCAATAAGTGCAGCAACGTGATACAAGAATTGCCAGGGGCCCATGCAAATTGAAGATTTGGAGGCTTGCATCTATATATAGCGACAACGTCAGGAGGAAAAAAAAGGAGGGGCAGACACAGTAGCCGCACAAAAAATATATATATATATAGAGAGAGAACTATACGGTTTTGAGAGGGAGAAAAGGGATCAATCAAGAGAGTTGAAGCTGACGAGTAGACACTCATGATGACTACCTTGCCTTCATCTTCTTCCGGAGTTTGTTCTATTACTATTATGTCTAGCTAATTTTCTTTTGTTAGAGGTAGATGGAACTGCCTAGATAACTTGTTTTGATTCTGGATAATTACTTGTTCTGGTTTGTTTAGAGTTTATTCACTGTTTTCTGTTTATCTACTGTATGAATTTTGCAATTGGGAAATTCGGATTCATAGTTGCTGTTTGTGAATGAACGATTTGCGCGTGTTACTTAGGAATAAGAACACAATCAGATTAACTTTTTTTTTTTTAGTTGAACTTATTCTTAATGCTTCTGCTAATTATCTAATACTCAAGGAATTGAATTAGTAATCTAGACAGAAAGGTTTTTCCACCTAAGGAATTAGGGGATAAATTATAAAATTCAGTTTCTTGAAATTGGATAAACTGTTCAAGTTAATTTCCAGGATTGAACAAGTAGGAAAGGCAGGGAAATCGATCCTCTAACAATTTCTTCTTGATTGTTAAAACCCAATTATTTTGTTGCTTAATTTTCTCATTTGAAAAAAAATACCAAAAATATTTTCTTTTCTTTGTTAAATTTCTATTCTTACTTATTGGCGAAAGCCAATTTCAAACCATTCGGTCACTCAAACGAAATTGAGTTGGCATGTTAGTAGTTAACAGTTCAATCCCTGAGGACGATATTTTTATTACTACAAAGCGATTTGGTGCACTTGCCAATTTTGCTCAACAACTATGATGTCACTCCAACTACCGGATCTTTCTATTAAATACCCATATGGGGTGGTGGAGGACTTGGTAAAAGTTGACAAATTCATTTTTCCAACGGACTTCGTGGTTCTTGACATGGATGAAGATGCCAAGATTCCTTTTATATTAGGTAGGCCTTTCTTGGATACCGGAAGGGCACTAATTGATGTGTAACAAGGAAAGCTCATACTTCGAGTGCAAGTTGAGAATGTAGTCTTCAATGTGTTTAAGGCAATGAAGCATCCAGTGGAGCAAGCTAGTGTGTATAGCATAGATGTGGTGGAACCAATAGTGGAATCCTTTTTTTTCTTCCTCCTCTTTCTTTCTTTCTTTCTTTCTTTCTTTCTTTCTTCTCCTCCCTCTTTCATAATCCGGCGCCGCCTCTTGCAGCCATCACCCAGCCGTGGGTCGTCGTCTAGGTGCCGTCCGGGGCGCTGTTCTGCCGCGTCTGAGGGAGAGATGGTGAATACGTGTGTGGATCTGTCTTGGCTCGCGTTGGGTTTCGATCACCACCACGGTAACGCCGCTAGCCGCCGCAGGAAGCTCCTCCGCCGCTAGTAATGGTGGTGCGGCCATGTCTTGTGGTGTTAAACCTCCCTCCTTCCATTCTCTGAGGTTCACCGTCATTTTTGGTCATGGATGCTTCTGTGAAGTTGCCGCCGTCGTCCAGCACCGTCAGCCGCCGCACCGGTTGGCCATCCACACCTTGGGTAAGAGTTTTACCTCTAACCTCTTCTCTTTTGTAAACCCCAAATTGATTTTGAAACCCTAACCCTAACCCTTTGATTTCAGATTTTAATCTTAAAATTAAACCTTGTTTTATGAAATTGGGACTGTGAATTAGTGTTTCCGTAAACCAATTTCATTATTCTTTAGTTAAAATGAGTTTTCCCCAAATTGTATTTAGGAGCCCTAAACCCCAATTTGATTTTATTTGAATTTAATTCTGTTTTGTGAAATTAATTATGATTTAGTGCAATTAGGACTCTTAATGGATGATTTCCAAAGTTCTTTTTCATGATCTTTTAATCAAAACAAAGTTTCCTTAAAGGGTATTGGGAAGCGTGAGCTTCAAACATGATTTTCTTTAAAAATAACCTTGTTTGATAATTAGATTAAGTGTTTAGATAAAGTTAGAATGTGTGTTTGATCATGTGAAATTGATTTCTTGATTTTTGGTTGTTGCGCGTTGTTGGATTCCCTCTCTGAGACGTTTGACACGGCTATGCTTGCTTGATGGAGTGGATAGTTACACTCTTGGAGCTAATGTGAGTATTAAGACGAGGATCCTTTAATTGGCTGTAAATTGACTATCTGTGCTTGCTTCTTTATCTTTTTTATCAATTTTAAGTTACCCAAATTCACTCACTTATAATATGTTTGAATTTTGCCAGCATAACTCAAATGTCCAAATTATATGCATTCATTTGGAATGAAATGGTAGCTTCAAAGCAGAAAACCATGGAAGATTTGATGTCTGGACCTTTAATATTTATCCCATACCCATCTGTCTATAGTGATGATGATGTTGTTTGTGGGACGTTTTTGTATCCCAATGAAGTCTTTTGGAATGATTCAACTGGCTCTGTTAAGCAAATGATTGAGTTTGACTCTCAATGTATCTCATTCGGTTCCCCTATAAACAAGTCATTGTGCAATATTTACCTCAGCCTTCGTGGTTTTTTTTCTTCATGAGTGCGGAGTACAAGAGGCACCTCCTCTGCGCAGCTACATTCAAATGGTTCAAGAAAAAAGTTTCAATCATCATGAAAAACTTAGGTATTCCAGCTATCTCTGAGGTATAATTGCTCTTTCTCTTTTCCTTTCCTTCTAATGCCTATTATTTATTCTACTCTTCACACTTGTGAAATTACGATTTTACACTACACATGTTTGCACGTGTGTGTATTTTCTATTTCACTCCACAATCTTGTGTGATATTTTGTACTTGATTGTATGATAATTTACTTTTCCTTAAATTTTGTGAATTAACTCAAGTAGCATGGGCGTGTGTTAGGTTTCATATACCAAGATTAGTAGTTAATCACAACATTAACTGTTTAAGCCTTTAGTGTGTGTTTGAAGTAGCAATGGATCCAAGTAATTCATTGATAACTGATGAGTGTGATTCCACATCATCTTTGTCTATCATTTCACATGCATTTTCATGTAGTTTAGGCATATTTTTATTAGATTTTAGGTTAATTTTCCTTTGGAACGGGTAAGGCGGTTTTCGTGTGTTGTTTTGCAGATATCAAGGGTAAATTGCTCAAGATCAACCATGATGAAGTTTGGATGAAGATGGAAATTTAAAACTGAAGAAAATGAGCCAAACAGAGCCTATCACGGCCTAGCCGAGATGCCCATCACGGCCATGATCGAGCAAAAACTGAAAAAGAACAAAGGCTGAAGTCAGAGTCTGTCACGGCCTGGCCGTGATAGCCATCACGGCCGTGACCCAAAACCACCACAAGTCAGAGCACATCACGGCCCAGCCGTGATTCAGAACACGGCCAGGCCGTGACGGTCTCTGCTTCTGGCACTTTTGCAAAATTCCGGTCTCTCGCGTGGCGAGCCTATGCTCGCGTCGCGAGCCCTTTGTTATGGCCGTGTTCTGAATCACGACTGGGCCGTGATGTAATCTGACTTGTGGTGGTTTTGGGTCACGGCCGTGATGGCTATCACGGCCAGGCCGTGACAGACTCTGACTTCAGCCTTTGTTCTTTTTCAGTTTTTGCTCGATCATGGCCGTGATGGGCATCACGGCTAGGCCGTGATAGGCTCTGTTTGGCTCATTTTCTTCAGTTTTAAAGCTCCATCTTCATCCAAACTTCATCATGGTTGATCTTGAGCAATTTACCCTTGATATCTGCAAAACAACACACGAAAACCGCCTTACCCGTTCCAAAGGAAAATTAACCTAAAATCTAATAAAAATATGCCTAAACTACATGAAAATGCATGCAAAATGATGGACAAAGATGAGGTGAAATCACACTCATCAATAACAAAGTACCTACTCTTCGAAGGTCAGCAGTCAAAATTTGTGGACAAACTAGTCCTCAATGATGTTATATGTAGCATGATTTAATAAAATTTAAGAATGGTGTATGGGACATGACATTGTTTGCTAGGATGAGCAAAAGTATTGATATTTGGGAGATAAATCAACCGGTCTAGGAGCTCCCGGCTCTCTAGCAGTTCTCTTTTATTTATTTTGCATTCACAAACCTTTCAATTGTTTATCCTTTCTGTGGCTGCTGTTCTGAATTAGTGATTTTCTCAATGTTTATCCTTTCAGATTGGTTTGGATGGAATTCGTATGTTAGATCCAAATACCAGTCGAACATTGAGAATATATCCTCTTGAGAACATAACAAGATGTGAAGTAAGTTTGTTAGCTTCCTTATTGACATTTTGACTATTTCTTCAAAATTAATTTTTGTAACTAGTCTCAATATAATATGTTTCTAATTTAATTATGCAGAAATTTGATTCATCTACCTTTGCATTTTGGTCAAGGAGCTCGGTGGATGTGGAGCCAGGAAGAATCAGATTGCAATCCAATAGTTACACTACTAACACACTTTTGGATCTTGTGGATTGCTGCTACTATACAGGTATTCCGAGAATTTCATCCTCCTTTTGTGGAAATAGTTTTTCTTTGATGAATTAGATTATAAGAATGTAAATTTTATAAATATCTGCTGGGAGATGCTGGGTGTACTTTATGTTATTGGGGGACATGATTTAGTTTTAGTTGCTTGCCTTGTATGAGTTGCAATGTGTAGTGTACATTCAAGGCCATGTTTTTACTCACGATATGTTTTGTACTATTTGAATATTCATTATCATTGGATAATGTTTGTTATATTCAGTGCAACTTACCTGTTTCAACCTTTTCTCTCTTATTCACCGAATCTTCTGTTCTTTAATCTTTATCAAATTTAAAGATTCCAATATTTATTGTTTGTGTGTCGTTTGTTTTGTGTGTGTGTAGTGGAAATAATGTTGGTTCTTTTGGCTATCCTAATACTCTTGTGCATTGCAGATTTTTTGTTTAGCCTCAACATTTGACTATCCTTTGAACTAAAGTGTAGTGTATGCTTAGGCCTAGGAATTATTAACGGACATGAGTTAGATAAAGATTCAAACAATTTGAGGGTTTGCTAGCAATAAAGATCCAAACAATTTGAGGGTTTGCTGGAAAAATCTCTTGATAATTTTTATTATTTGTACTTTCTGCTAGTCGCATCAATTTAAATGCCAATAATTAATAAATAGCCTTCTAATTATGCTTTTTGGCTGTTAACAATGCTGGCAGATAAAATATATCCTAAGCATTTAGCACTTTTTAATTGATAAACAATTAGATTGCACTTTTCAACTATTGGAAGTACCATCGATCTTACTGATTTGTAGCATGTATATTTGCTCAGACGGCTATACTAAACAGTATAGATCACATGGGCTTCTTTCTCGGCTCAGTTCTTTTGGGGTTCTAGAGTACAGTTGAACACATGTGTGCACTTATTTCTGTTTGTTAATTAATTGACTTGCTTGGTTGATGGAAAGGTTCATTCTTTTACTGAATTGTTGGATATAAATCTTTCAGGTGTATCGTGGGGGCATCTCCATTGATGCAGGTCATTCTACTTCTAAAGGAAAAATGTCAGCAAATTTGGAGAGGCTGGATTCTCAGTTTCCTCAACTTTTTGGTTCATTACATGACTTTCACAGTTCACAGTGGTTTGATCTTCTGATAGTTTTTAAGTCATGACTTTTGGATTGCATGCAGCAATTGGTATTTGATTTTTAGAAGTTGTATGGTACCAAGACTGTATTTTGTAACAATAGTCAAATTCATGATTTTGTGATTGAATGTGAAACTGCAAATGTTAGTGATCGGTGCCATATAATTCGCATAGATAGTGAAACTGTAATGTAAGTGAAGTGATCTGTCACGGCCGTGATGGGCATCACGGCCTGGCCGTGACAGCTTCTGCCTTGAATGTTGCTTCACTAAATGGTCTGTCACGGCCGTGATGGGTATCACGGCCTGGCCGTGACAGATTCTGCCTAGAAGGGGTCTGGCTCAGTTGACATGTCACGGCCGTGATGGGCATCACGGCCTGGCCGTGACAGATTCTGACTTTTCATTCTTCCGTGGGAAATCCGTCCCAAATCCGTCCGAAAACAAAAATAAATCCGTCCGAAATCCGTCCGAAAAATAACCAACAAAATCACAGCATCCGTCCCAAATCCGTCCGAAAACAAAAATAAATCCGTCCGAAATCCGTCCGAAAAATAACCAACAAAATCACAGCATCCGTCCGAAATCCGTCCGAAAATAAAAAAATTCCGTCCGAAAAATAACCAACAAAATCACAGCATCCGTCCGAAAATAAAAAAATTCCGTCCGAAATCCGTCCGAAAAATAACCAACAAAATCACAGAATCCGTCCGAAATCCGTCCGAAAACAAAAATAAATCCGTCCGAAAAATAACCACCACAGTCCGGATTTCCACGTTGTTCGAAATCCGTCCGTAAATATTTTCGGACGAAATTTGGGACGGATTTTCTAATTTCCCACGGGGCTTTTTCGGACGGATGCCATTCCATCCAAAATCCGTCCGAAATGAATTATCCATCTGAATTCCGTCCGAAATCCGTCCGAAAATCCGTCCGAAAAAGATAGATTTCTAGTAGTGTTAGTGCTTGGGTATTTTGGTCCCTCACTTTTTTTGCTCGATTTTAGTCCAAACATTTTTAAAATATGCAATTTTTTTCCATCTGTATGTTAACATTCAATACTTAATGGTGTTTCTGACGTGACTTATGATATTCTAACCTGACTTATGGTTTCTAACAAGTGGTGCCATAAGTGAATGCTGATTTGGAATGTTAATTATTGGATGTTAACTTAACGGATGTACCAAAATTGCACATTTTAAAAATGTGTAGACTAAAATCGAGCGAAAAAAATTGGGGACCAAAATCACCCAAACATTAAAATAGGGGATCAAAAGTGTAATTAAGTCATTATTCACTTGTAAGATAATATGCTGGCCAATCCCAGATTTTGTTCCCATCATCTATTATTTGATTGAAAAACTAAATATATTATTTCTTAATCTATTAAATATATTATGTTCAATAAAAACTATTTTTTTTATACCTTAACCATTATCTCTCTTATTAGCAATGCATAACAAATCCTAAGAAAATAATAGGTCTTGGGATTGTTGTTCACAGAACTTTTTCCAAAATGAAATCATTAATTAAGGGCTATTTTTTCTCTACAGGGTTATTTTGGTTGTTAAGTTTGTATTCTACTGAGGGATGTACCCTTAGCTATTTTTAACCTTATGACAGCTTATTCATTTGCTTTAGGTTGACAGAATATCTTTTTTTTTATTTTTTATAATCAAATAGTATATTGATGAGAGTCCAATGGGTATTCTAACCCAGCTACAAAAGAACATCAAATATAATAGGCTTAATGTAGTTAAAATTCTGGCCACAAAAGATCCAGTATTTGTTTTACAACGGCCTACACCTAGTGGAATAGCTAAATAAAAGGATCACTAGCTAAAAGACTGATCCCAAAACAAGTTTGCTTCCTTTACCAGAAACAAGCAGAATGGCCACCAACTTATAAGTTTCCAAAATGTCCCATATGCGGATCTTCAATTATAGCCAATCCTATAAAATTAATCTGATATATGCTTGAGGCAGAACAACAATTTAGGTGTAATCAATTCCAGCATTCAATGATGTTAACACACCAATTGGAATCCAAGAAATTAATTCTTTCCTAAAGCCCTCCACCAGACCTGATACGTTTTCTTTCCCTGACACAATTGTAGCAGCAAAACATATATTTGAACAGCCACAAAACAGCAAGCCTATTTACCATAATATCTTTAGTTGTCCCTCTGCTGGATGTTTTCCTAATTGCTACAATGTATACGGGTTAGAGTACCCTAGTACTCGTTTAAATACTATTTGGCTTATAAAAAAACAAAATCATTGAATATTATAGATATTAGAATTCGGAGATCTAAAATTGACATTTCCTTTTTTACTCCTTTATTAGTTGGCCTGATTATTGCTCTTTTTTTTTTATCAGCAAAAGTGTATATTGATCGAGAGTACTAGACACTATGGAGGGACGGATTTAAGGGGGGACCTATGGTTGCTATGGCCCCCCTCAAGTTTTTATACTCCCTCCGGACTCAATTGTAAGCAAAAAAAATATCTATATTTTTTGGACTTAAATATAAGAAAAAGACAATCAATTCAACCCTATTTAATGTCATTGTTTTAAAAATCAAGAAAATTAACAAATCCAACCAATTCTTTTTTTACTTTTCCAAGAGCATTGCACACTCCGGAGGCAATTAAAGGGTATATTTGTAACACCCTGTTTTTCCTGTGTTTTCTGTAGCAGTAAATACATATTTAAATGTGTTTATTTTAGATTAAACTCAGAGGATGATTTTAATTAAAATAAAATCATTTTATTGTGTTGTTATATCACATGAAGTCACGGTTAAATTTTCGGTTGAAAATTCAGACGGAAGCCGGTCTGCGTTTTCACTGCTGGTACAAGTTTACAGTGCAGAAAACCTAATTTTGACCCGTGAATGAGATAGTTAGTGTTTTTATTATGTTTCCTTCAACTTTGGTTATTTTGAAAATTTTCGTTCAAAAATAAAATAAAATATTTTATTCGGGCGAAAACGTCGGAAGAATTACGATCGGAAAAGCAACCTGGTACGAAATGGAGTGAATAGGAGAAATAAAAGGCTTTAGGTGAGATGAGGGAGTGAGGTGACTCGCTAGAGGTATGGCCAAAGCTACCTCCTAAAAAGTGGTCATGATGGACTTTTTGAAATATATCATATTATATTCTAAAAGTCTATTTTTCTTTTTCCTCTTCAACCAAATAAGGCACAATGTCAAAACTTGCTCTTCAAGCTCATTCCTCTCTCCTCAATTTCGTGCCACTCTCTCCCCTCTCTATATATACCCTTTTCATTTTCACTTCATCATCATCCTCCTTCAACCTCCATTAAACCTTCATCTTCTTCTTTCTTCTAAAAGTTCAAGCTCTTAAAGCTTTAGTTTTTATTCATCTTTTCTACTTAAGTTCTTCATTAAAGTTCTTCCTTATACTAAGGGTAATGCTCTCATATGAATCTTTTTGCAAGTTTCATCTTTTATTTCTTAGTTTACTTTATGTGTTCTTTATATGCTTTAAACTTCTAAAATCTCTCTAAAATGGTAGAAAACTTCTTTTCAGTTGAAACTACTTTCTATAGTCTTGTATTAACTTAAATTTTCACATACTAAGAGGTTGTGTAAAACAAAAATCTCTATCCATCTCTTCCAATGAAGGCTGAATGCTTGCATTTGTGATCTAGGAAGTTTTTGTTTCAACTTTTGGAATATGATCATGTGTTTGAATTTCAAACTATCCCTTGATCTCGAATCTATAAATCTTGGAAGTTTTGATAGCTTGTTCCTGTGATGACCGAAAAATATGAATAAGTAGACCTAGGATACTATGTTTCAACTTTCCAAGTATTGATCATGGATTTAGAACTCTTAATACCATGTGATTCTAAACCTAAGAGTTATTGTTAAACAAAGAATATTTTCCTCATCATCTTATGATGGCCGAAACTTAGTGTTTAGGTGCAAGGATGTTTGAGTTTTTATTTTTCCAAAATGATCATGGACTTGAGCTCCATAAGATATTTGGATGCTAAGTCTAAGAGATTGGAAAGTTTAAAGATTTCTAACTTGTTTATTCTATGTTATTAAAGCTAGGATGTATTACTTTCATTTTTCCAAAATGATCATGGACTTGAGCTCCACAAGATATTTGGATGCTAAGTCTAAGAGATTGGAAAGTTTAAGGATTTCTAACTTGTTTATTCTATGTTATTAAAGCTAGTATGTATTACTTTAATTTTTCCAAAATGATCATGGACTTATGCTCCATAAGATATTTTGATGCTAAGTCTAAGAGATTGGAAAGTTTAAAGATTTCTAACTTGTTTATTCTATGTTATTAAAGCTAGGATGTATTACTTTCTTTTTCCAAGATGATCATGGACTTGAGCTCCATAAGATATTTGGATGCTAAGTCTAAGAGATTGGAAAGTTTAAGGATTTCTAATTTGTTTATTCTATGTTATTAAAGCTAGGATGTATTACTTTCATTTTTCCAAGATGATCATGGACTTGAGATCCATAATATATTTGGATGCTAAGTCTAAGAGATTGGAATGTTTAAGTTTCCATTGTTTTCCAAGATGATCATGGACTTGAGCTCCATAAGATATTTGGATGCTAAGTCTAAGAGATTGGAAAGTTTAAAGATTTCTAGACTATAGATCCTATGAAGGCCGAACCTAGAAGGTTATTGACCTATGATACTTTGTTCTTATTTTTCCAAAATGATCATGGTTTTGAGCTCCTTAATACATATGGATGCTAAACCTAAGAGATTGGAAAGTTTAGTGAATGCTAACCTACTTTAATAGCCTTGGCCGAATGCCCTATGTTTAAAATTTAGTGGGATTTTAATTCAACTTTGTTAAATGGTCATTGTTTATGAACTCCTAACACTTAAGGATCATAAATCCATGAGTTGTATAATTTTCGGGAATCTCTAACCCTAAGAACTAGTCTTGGCCGAACCTATACCTTGTGGTTTAGTGTTCTTGTTTGATTTTAACTTATGATTTTGTGTTCATAACCTTAGACTTCCATCGCGGAGGAAACGAGGATGTTCGTGACATACCTCTTCGAGCATCTATTCTTCTTACCTTCATAGAAAGTAAGAGGGGATTGCGTAGGGATATTCAATGACTATATGCATGTGTGTATGTGTTTACTTGAGTGATTTGAATATTATTATGATATGGAGCAAATACTTGAATGACTTGTTTACTTGAACTATTGTGATTAATACTTGAAGTTGATTATTACTTGCCTTAAAGTATTGTGAGTTGTATATATATGTGATAAACTGTCGTTAACTGTGATATTATTGTTGAGAATATATTACTGTTGATTGAAGTTTGAGAAGCTGGACTTGAGTCTGTGCACAATGATTATAAGGATTAAAAGCCTTAATAAGCCTTGAATAGAACTTTGAAAGTATTGGTTTCGTTTATAAAAGTTCCTTGTTTAAAATGCTTACTTCAAGAGAATGAGATTCTAGTTTTGAAAAGAAATGTTGAAGTATTTTTAAGTCAATAGAAACTACCTTTTTGTGATCCAAAGTTTGTACAAGAGAAAACCTTTTTCGAACTATGTGTTTCAAGAAGGAAAAACCCCTTTGGAAATATTTGACTTTATTCCATCAAGGATTTCAAAAGAAAACGAATTTCCAAATGTTTTATAAAAGACTTTGTAAAGGAAAACATTTTCTCCTAAATGATTTAGAAACATTCCGTTACTTGGATAAGTGACCGAGGTTTTGTTTTGGTTTTGATTTTCACTAAGCGAAAAGTAAGCACATGCGAAAGAGAATACTAGTTCGCGAGACGTCGCCTCTAGTATTCAGTTATACGCACGCGATCTGGGATCCGTGTCAAGAATTATGGACCAAGGGTCCTAATCGTGATATTATGGGCTAGGAGTCCTAATTTTGCAATTGAGGACTGTGTGTCCTAATTTCGTTGTTATGGTCTAGGAGTCCTTATCATGTTGAAATAAAACATGGATAAAATAATAATTGTTTCTACGACCACAACCTTGGACTGTGGCATCGGACTACGGTGTTGTAATTGAGCACTCGGACTGCGCGTCCTGTGTTATTGATTTTCAAGTAATGAAAATTGTGAATAGTCGTTAGCTTTGGGCTTCGATAACGGAAAAGAGTGAACACAAAGAAAAGTATCGATAATGAAAAGTCTTTTATTCATATGCATTTCCTCTTAATCAGACGTGCTTGAGTTAACCGAATACCTGCTTAAGATGTGGTATTCGATGAGGTATACAACCGAATGGTCGTTATAAGGGATTCGTGATGATGTTTATCCGGGTGCATGAGGTGACGGAGACAACTTGCTAAACGGGGCGTATGAGCCTAATCAACTCTTTCTTTCTTAATGATAAAACGGTGTTGGTATCTCATGAGATTAAGATTAGAGCCTGGTGATTGAAGTGTCATGCATTATCTTTATAAAATGGATTGATTCGGGTATGAGACCCACTGAAATAACACTTGTTGTTTACCTATGAGTAATGTTAAAATGTTAATATGCCAAGGTGTTGTATGTATCATGTGTATGGTTGTTGTGCGATATATCCGTTGTTGGTATCTCACTCTTTCATTTCTACTTGTTATTCTCTCTTCCCTTTTGGTACTGCCGTATGTGTATAAGTTCAGATGGATCCCAATATCCCACTTGTGCCGACAATGTCGAAGACTGAGGTCTTAGACGACGCAGGGAATGCCGATGCATGGCTCATACATCCAGGGGCGACATCTGCCACATACTACGGAGCAATCACCACAACCGATTTAAATGCTGACGGAGACCCAATCTGTAGGAGTCATACTGTGGAGACTAGGAGGGTGGCTCCGCCTCCGACTTGGTATTACCTTCACACACAGCGAGCTAACGGACTGCTACATGAGCCACCACCTCTAGACGTAGCGCCGGCAGCACCGATTGAGGAGGATCCCGAGGAGGACCCTTAGGAAAACTTCTATGAGGTCATGGATGAGGATGAGCCGGATTATCACGTTATGGATCATGATGACGACAACGATTCCGTAGATGAGGGCGGCGACGTCATAGATCCATTACCCGAGGACTCGTCTCGTGGGAGCATTTGTGGAGACCCTGCTTGCAGCCAGTGTCAGTAACCAGTTCGGAGCTTTTTGTGGATAGTCTTCCGTCATCTGACTTTTTAGAGTTACCTTTTTGGATGTGGTTTCGGTCCCTCTTTCCCTATGTCGTTACTTACTCTCTTTTAAGCTGTATCTTCTAGATGTCTAATTCTGTTGCAATGGTCGTTGATAAGGCCCTAACTTATGTATTGGAACTTGGCTTTCATTGGGACAAGTTATATATATATATATATATATATATATATATATATATATATATATATATATATATATATGTTGTCTTCAATTCATGTTCTAAGTGTTCATCACCTTTATCTTGTTTCATTCCTTTCAACAACAAAAAAAATAACTACCGTTTTTAGTGTACTCATCCATCGAGCAAACGATACTTTCCGAAAGTAACCAGCATTGTAAATCATAAATATTTCTGTAATTGGGTAACCATGTGATGCCGGGTTTAGGGTGTCAGAATATTAGTAATCATAACTCATTTTTTTTATATAAACCAAGATAATTAAACTAACTTAACTAACTTCCTTAATAAGTGTGAAATTAGTTAATTTTGCTTATATTTGAGCCCCGAAGGATGTACAATTTTTTTTCTAAATATGACTAAGATATATAATTTTTGAAAGATGAATTTTTTTTTTGAATTATTTAATCTTGTTTTTAATACAACAATGTTTTTACAAAAATCATTTTTGAGGTTCAGTGGTTGAGATATTTAGGAAGAATACTGACTCAATTTTCAAGTGAAAACAAACAATAAATGATGAAATATATTCCAGTCCACTAATTTTAATTTCAAATAGTCACTACAAGAAAAAGAGTAATTAGCTACTAATATTAGCTACTAATAAAATCTGTAGCTAATTTCAAGTTAATTAACTACTTGTTAACCACAATTTAGTGTTAGCTACCATAAACATTTTCTTACTTAAAGTTAAAACTAAATATTAACTATTAACTATTTTTTATTAAACACACTCACTCTCTCGTGTCTTCTTTCCTCTTCACTCTTTACTACCAAAATATAAACACTCTCTCGCACTGTGCTCACTCTTCACTCTTCACTCTTGACTCTTGCATGCTCTCGTTCTCGCACTCTGCTCATGCTCTCGTGCTCTCACTCTCTAAGGCTCTCGCTAACATTCTCTCTCTCGCTCAGGTTGCGATTTACTTGAAGACAAGATTTTAAGGTGAGGGATCTGCAATTTGAAGACAAGATTGGTTGAAGATAAGAAGTTCAATCTGCAATTTGAAGTAACATGTTCGATCTGTAATTAGGGTTGTGATTTGTCAATTTGGTTTGCTCTCTCTCTCAATTCCATCTTGCGCTTTGTCATTTTGATTTGTGATTTCAATTTGTTGAATGCACCGTTTGATCAATCTAAGCTTCTTCAAACATACACATTGATCCAAAAATGCATCCCTGTTTTGTGACTAGGAAATCTAAATCCGAAAATTTGTGGTTGCTTCTAGATGTTCTCATCTTATTTTCTTTTTCATTCTCCTTATTTTCTTTATTTCTTTTTCATTTTTTTTCCTTCTTAATTAATGGAAGCACGCAATTTTTTAATTATGAAACTAATTTCATAGCTGATCTTTTTAAATTTGTTAAGTTGTTTTCTACTTTTCTATTAGTTAAGAGTGATTGCTTTCAGTTAATCTGTTTTTAGTGGGAATACCAGTGAGTAGATTCTTCATATTTAATGCCATTTTTCTGTACCATCCATATTCCGTTGTTATTACTTATTACTGCTTGTAAATCTGCTCATCTTGGCTACCTAGGATGAGATTAACTTGCATGTGTAGGGGCTGGCTTGTTTGTGATGCAAAGAGACTTGTTTGTTACAAACCTATCAAAGAAACTGGTGGATCGCCCATGCCACCTTAATTTAAGAAGCTAATATTGAAACACATAATGGTTGAGATAATGAATTTGAACCTGGTCTCTCTCTTGATGATTTTTTGGCATTTACTGCATATGCAAACTGCAGACATTAAGTTTAAGTTAAACAGCTTGAGAATTCAAGAGTTAATGGTCTCTCTCTTCTTAGCTTGATGTTTTATGCTTGCAATCTATTTTGATATACTGTTATATGCTTGCAATCTGTTTTAAACTGCAGACATTAAGTTTAAGTAATAACACCATTGGATGCTTAATCTTCAGTGGGAATATCCATTAATGGCAATTCAAGTGGAATAGTATTATTGGATTCCATATGATGTTTCTCTTCCTTTCTCTCTGAGCTTTTAGAAAATGTCAAAGAACTTTCCAGTGAACACATAGTCCCTCTATCTTGTTTCCTCTCCCCACAGCTTAAGCTTAATCCTTTTGTTAATCTTTTATCCTTTATTCCCTTTATTACTATTGCAGAATTCTCATGTTTTCTATTTTTCTTTTATTTTCAAATATTTAAAATTTCTATTGATTATATGTGTAAATTGTTAGCTTAGAATGTAATGATGGTTGTTATTAATTAAACAGTGAGGCTAGCTCCTGAAGAGACATCAGCAAAGTTAATCTGTGTACTGACTAGTGACTACCACTGCTATTAAGTCAGATTTGCCTTTACCCACTTAGTTTTCTTATTCTACAGGCGTCAAGGATGGCAAGGACAAAGGGCAAAAGCAAGGAGGATGTTTTCTTAATCTGTTTTGGAATGGAATGTGCAGCTTATGGTTTGGAGGAAATAGATGAGAAAACTAGGTCCTTCCATGAATCATCCAAGTAAAGTGCAGATGATGGAGCCATTGCTCTCTATGTGAGTTTGTACTTTAGTAGGGTGACATGTTCTGGTCCCTATTTTGTGCAGATATTCCAAAGGTTGCTATATTCAATGACAATGACAAGTGAGTTTCCTCATTCTCTGAGCTTTATTTTGTAGTGTTGTTCTATTCCTTTAAATAAATAATAAGGTGTTCCCCTGTCATCTTGTGACCTTCCTGTTATGTGAATGGATGGCTTATACATTCAATGACATGTTGATCTCATCATGCTATGGTAATTTGTGGATTTGTTGTGTTAAAATTCACAACTTCAATATTGGCAATAGCTTCCCGTCAAGACATTTTACACAGCTAAACTGAATTTTTTAATATTGTGCAATTGTGACATGTGGGGGTCTATGCCCTGGCCTCAACACTGTCATCAGGGAGTTAGTATGTGGCTTATACCATATGTATGGCGTTACGATAGTTTTGGGAATCGTTGTAAGTGGATGTGATGGCTTTTACTTACATTACAAGTTACAATTAATGTTCATGCTTTACTTACAAACTCATCTTCTCTTGTTTGAATTCCATACAAATGAGGAAATAAAATGAATGTAAAACAATGCAATAGGTTTTAATAACTAAAGAAAATGTTGTGATGTGAAGGGAGGATACAAGGGCTTTTATGCTCACAATACAAGCACTCTGACTCCTAAAAGCGTGAATGATATACATTAGCGCGGGGGAACTATCCTTGGTTCATCACGAAGTGGACATGACACAGCTAAGATAGTTGACAGTATTCAGGACCGGGGAATCAATCAGGTGTTTATTTTGTTCTATTTACCACAACATGAAATTTCATGATTCATGTATGTAGTAGTACATTAGAGTAATATCTGAGTGAATTTCAGGTTTATATAATAGGAGGAGATGGAACTCAGGGGTGCATCTAAGATTTTTGAGGTATATATAATTATAACAATGATGCATTATGCAATTAGAGACTTGTGGGTTTAGGAATATAAATGAGCTATATCCACAGTTCATTGTTGATATTTACAATCTGTGAAATTAATTGTATCAAAGTTGCAATTAGTTAAAAATGCATCCTGATTATCCATACAGGAGATTAGAAGGCGTGGTCTCAGAGTTGCAGTTGTAGGCATCCCCAAAACTATAGATAATGACATCCCGGTATATTATTTTTTTCTTCCATACATTGGATTCCATGTCAAATAATTTGAATCTATTTGCTACTTACTACCTATTAGCATCATTAACTTGTGAGATTGTTTTCTGTTGTTTCTGGCTTAATAGGTTATCGATAAATCCTTCGGCTTCGACACAGCGGTTGAGGAGGCTCAACGTGCTATAAATGCAGCACATGTTGAAGCTGAAAGTATTGAGAATGACATAGGTGTTGTCAAGCTGATGAGTCGATACAGCGGTTGCGACACCCTAACCCGGGTCATCACATTGCTACCCGTTTGCGGAAATAAAATTTAATTTGTTGGTTGCTTTCGGAAAATAATGTTTTCTCAACGTTTATCTTTTCGAAATATGGTGATAAAATTTTTTCTTTTCAACATCGTTACAACAACGTTCACATAACTACACTTAGATATATACACACATATATATATATATATATATATATATATATATATATATATATATATATATATACATATATATATCATACAACTATACTGCCTCATAGGTTTCACACTTAAACATTTATAATAAAAAGATTATAACTGAACTTAAACCTAAGCTGGTTAAAACACTACGACAAAAGAAACAGCATCAACATTTCTCGAACTACACCTCCTTCTTCTTCCAGACGCCATAGTCCTTAAGAGGTTCATCTGAATTCCACCACATAGAACCCAGAAGAGAAACCACAAATAAAATATGCAAGAGTGAGAAACCGACAATTTGATCATAACGCGAGAACCATATGTACAACACAACAAAACATATACAAACCTAGATCAGTTAATTTCTCAGCTTTAATATTGGCATACAACACAATATATCAAATGGCCTCACACCCGAACATCGTCATTTTTAAAATCTGAGTGCATGAACACTTCATATTCGTCATCTAAAACTTCGTACTTAATCTCATGAGATATCCCGACCTCGTGATGAGTTGATCAGACTCGATTGCCACAGGCACACCGCCACAGGCACGCCCATCGCACACTGTCCAACATCGTGGCACAGTGATAACCTCGTAGATGGGGTCTCATTGTCCAAACCCCGGGCACAATGAGGAACATCGTTACATGATATACTTGACGCCGCAAGATAATCACTCGTAGAATCACAGCACGTCTGCCATATGCATGCAAGAAAACATTTGTTCTTGACACTTTTCTTTGTGTTATGTCTTTCTTTGTCAAAACTCTCAAAAGCTTTTGACCAACCATAATTTAAACCTTTTTAAAACTTCATTAAAACACAGGACCTCTAAGTCCGAGTGCTCGATCACAAACCCTAGACTGATGCCTCAGGCTTAGGTTAAATGTGATAGAAAACATTTAAAAATGTTTTAACCTCTTTAAGTAGATACCCAATCAACAACATCACTAACTTTAGTACCCCGACGTCTCGGTTACTAAGTTCTATATCATCTTTTAAGTCATTAAGTAAAACTCATTCACCTTAATTTCTTTCTACTTGTAATTCGTTTATAAAACATCAAATCGTTTAAAACTCTTTTACTGAAACTTCAACTCTTTAAATCAATTCATATTAAAGTTCTTCTTAAAATAAGTACTGTTGTTTTTCTACTTTCACTATAAATAATTTCAAAACTTGTCGTTGTTTATCATTTTCCAAGAAAATGTTTTTAAAGTCAAACTTTGACTTTTATATTATTTTATTATATTATATTATTATTTTTGTTTTTATTTTTATTTTTATTTTTATTTTTATTTTTATTTTTATAAATAGATTTCGAATATTAATTTCACAAAATAATATTTTATAATATTACATAATTTCTTGCGTAAAAATCAGCAGTACTAAAAATTTTCACGGTTACGCTCTCACCGTGACTCCTAAATTACTTTTACACTAATAAATCATTAAAATAAAAATGTTTCTCAAAACTCATTATTTTCCAAAATAATATTTTCCACCTCTATTATATTCCAACATTTCCCATAAAATATTGAATATATTTCTTCATAGTTTATTAAATCTTTTATCTGATTAATTGGTTGTGCACTGACCAATGTCAGGCCTCACAAACAACATCCAACATCATTAAAATTATATCACCAGGCAGATCATGCATCATAACAATATAAGAAATTACTGCAGATAATTAAACAAATTATAAGCAGAGAAACAACCAAGACACAGATCAACAGCTAGAAACACATAGCCAAATAAAACAAACCAGACACCACAACCACATAAACAAATGTATACAAACCACAAACATGGACATATGGTCATCCGAATAATCCGTCAGGTAACCCCTCTTACCTCTTGAAGACTTCTTGATCAACTTACAGACTCTTTCGGAATTTCCGTTACCTTGTAAACGTCGTACTCAACTAACCTTCAATTATTATAACCAAAGAGTTACAAATCAAGAAACTAAAACATTCTAAACCCTAATACATAGTCACGGCCTCTAGGGTTTTTGAATAACTAAAACTTCTAATCATGATTAAGTTATGGATTAATGATCCTTAATTAACCTAAATCATAGATTATCAACTAAACAACTAAGTTTCAAACTCAAAACTTCCTAACTCTTTTATACATAGATTCGGCCTCAATAGGTTCATAAAGCTAGGGTTCTTAGTTTAACAAATCATCTTGGATTTATAAAGCATACTTACTAAAAACTTGATTTCTAAGATCATCTATGAAAATCATGAACAAAACTCAACAAAACTCACCCATTTAGGGTTCAGCCAAGATGAATATTTTTGAGTAAAATAGTCATTTTAAGAGACTAACATGGATTAGAGTGTGTAGTCATACATGCCACATAGAATACATGATCATACATGAAAACACATGAACAAAACTCTACCAACCCTAAGGTGATAGATTCGGCCAAGGCTAGGTTTTCAAGAAAAAGATTTTTGATTACTTCATGCTCTTGGATTTAGATAGTAGACATGATATCTAGAAGATAGAAAGTAGTTTCATCATCATTAGATTTTCCTAGGATTTATTATGATTTTTCAAAGTTCTAGGGTTAGAAACTTGAAAATGATGAACAACCATGATATAAGCCTTGAATCAAGAAACTTACTAAAGAACATAGACATGATTAAGAATGAAGATTAGAATTTACCTCTTGAAAATCAATGACAAAGGAAATCCAAGAACTTGCTTTACAACTTAGAACTAAGAAACTTGGAAACTTTAGAGTTTTTAGGAAGCAAATGACCAAAGAACTAAATGAAAAGTGAGAGGAGGGTATTTATAGTGTGAGTGGCGACATCTCAAGAAAATTCTAGATGAAGATGAGTTGTCATGTTAAAGGATCAAAATGCAATTAAGTTCTAAGGACCAAATTGCAAAGATTCCAATAGTTGAAGGACTAGTTTGCAAATAAACAATAAAATGTCATGATGATGATTTTTGTCACATTAAATGCTAGCTTATCTTTGACTTGGTTGGCTGATTTGATGAGTGAAAGACAAGTTAGGATAATTCAAGAACATTTGAGACAAATCTAGAATGTTGAAGAAAAACCAAGAATGATGTAGAAAAGTGTGGATCATTCTAGAAAAATCTTGATTCATCCATCAAATGAGAAAGTCATCTTCTCTCATGGGCTTATGTATTTGGGCTTGACACATTTGGGCTTGGTTTCATTTTCTTGTTTGTTGTGGGGCCCACTTGAAGATTTAAGCCTTTAAACTTAAGATAAGAAACTTAAATGGGCTTTATGGACTCAACTATGAACTATAAAAGTTTGGGCTTCTAAACCACGACCATTTTAGATTGGAAACAAGAATTCTAGCCCAATTGATGAGTGTGATTTCACCTCATTTTCCATGTACATTTCTGCATGCATTTGCATATAGTTAGGCCATTTTAGTTGGATTTTGTTTAGTTTTTCATTTGGAACGGATAAGGTGGTATTGTGTGTTGTTTTGCAGGGATTTTTGATTAAATGCCCAAGTTTTAGCCATGAGGAAGCTGAGATGAAGAGAAGGCCTGAAAACTGAAGAAGAAGGGCGCCAAAAGTCAGAATCTGTCACGGCCTGGCCGTGATGGCTATCACGGCCGTGACCCAAAACCAGCAAAAGTCAGAGACGATCACGGCTTGGCCGTGATAGAGATCAAGGGCGTGAAAAGTTGGTTCGCGACGCGAATGATAGCTCGCCTCGCGAGAGAGTGATTGTGCCAAAACCACCAAAAGTCAGAGACGATCACGGCCTGGCCGTGATGGGGATCACGGGCATCAAAAGTCGGCTCGCGTCGCGAAATAAGTGCTCGCCTCGCGAAAGAGTAGTTTGGCCAGAACTGGAAGAGACAGAACCCGTCACGGCCTGGCCGTGATGGCTATCACGGCCGTGACCGGCCACGAGTAATAAAAGAACTGAGCAGAACAGAAGAAAAGGAATTCAGAAAACCCTAAAGAAAAATCCTCTGCTGCTGTGGCTGTGTGCATCATTCCATGGAGCTCTCTCCTTTGTTCATCTCTGTAATTATTTCTTTTGTTTTATCTTCAATTATGTGTAGATAAACTCCCCTTTGTTGGGGTTAGACTATTGCTATCTGAACTTGGTTGTAAAAATGATTTGATTTTAATACAGTTTCCTTCTTCTTTGTGAGTATATAATTCTATGCTTAATGCTTTCCTAGGCTTGATCATCTTAGGAATGATTAGTTGCTTTAATAGACAATTGAAAGGTTGATGTTAAAGCATGCTCATGAATTATATGCCAAGTAGTCCAAGAATCTAGACATAGGTGTTGGCTACTTGCAATCTTATGAATCTTGTTCTTAATGCAATTTCTCTTATTAATCCACCTAAGACATTAGGGTTTAATTTGAGATTTTAGGCTCAATGCACCTAAGACATTAGGCTTGAGTATATTAGAAAAGATTCGATTGTCATAAGTGAAGTAGGAATTGTGTTAGTTATCATTTCATAACAATCAAGGGAGGATTAGCTTAGTCTAACCCTAGCAATCTTATATCATTGTTATTCATCTCTCTGTTTTCACATTAACTGTTTGAGAAAAATCCAAAAAGAAAAAAAATATTTTCTTCTTGTTTGTTTGCTAGATGTTAGAACAACCTTCAATCCAAAATTCGATCGCCTAGATAGTAGTCAAATTTGCGAAGTGGTAATTGTCCACGATCCCTGAGAACGATATCCGGTCTTACCGTTTTATTACTTGCAACGAACCGGTACACTTGCCGAGTCCGTGTCAAGTTTTTGGCGCCGTTCTTCGGGATCGGTGTGCCAATATCACGAGTACCAAAGGGGACTCCTAATTTAGGCATTTTATTTTTCACTGTTTTCCTCTCGTGTTTTTCGTTCTTAATTTCGTATCCCTTTGTGAATTTCTGCAAGTGCTGTTTTTCCCTTTTGTTCTGTGCTACTCCGTTTGTTCGGTGTATGCGAGGTACAATCGACCCCAGGTGAACTCCAATTCGAACCTGAGATCGAGAGACTCTGCAGAAGGAATAGAAAGAAAACCAAGGCAAGACAGAACAGGAGAAAGAGCATCTTCTAGTAGACAAGAGCAGCAAGTTGAGTTACCCAGTGTGCAAGAACCACAAATTGAAATAGCAGCTGTCACCATGGCAGAAGAGAATGCACCAAGGAGAACAATGGGGGACTACACTTCCCCTAGAGTTGATAGATGTGGGACTCCGATTGTGAGACCTGCAGTGGCCTGCAATAATTTCGAAATCAAGGCCTCACTCCTCCACCTTGTGCAGCAAAACCAATTTGGAGGGTTGGAGAGTGAAGATCCTCATGCTCACATTGGTACCTTCATTGAGCTGTGTGACACCATCAAGTTAAATGGAGCTTCCGATGAGGCCATTCGGTTAAGGCTTTTCCCTTTCTCTTTGAGGGATAGAGCCAAGGCATGGCTTCAATCTCATCCTCATGGAAGCATCATCACCTGGAACGACTTGGTCAGCAAGTTTTTATCTCGATTCTTCCCTCCATCAAGAATGATTAAGCTGAGGTCAGAGATCAATGCCTTTGCACAGAGGGATGGTGAGTCACTATATGAAGCACGGGAGAGGTTCAAGTCCTTACTCACACAGCTTGTCCCAATCATGAACTAGAGACATGGCAGCAGGTTGCAACATTTGTTAATGGGCTCAACAGAATTCAAGAAGTATGATTGAAGCGGCTGCAGGAGGGACATTGAGTCAAAAGACACTGGAAGAAGCAAAGGACTTGATTGAGAACATGGCTAACAATGACTATCAAATGCCTAGTTCTCGGTCAATGGTCAAGAGAGGTGTTCTAGAGCTGGATGAAATTGGTGCTCTCAAGGCACAAATGGCTATTCTTACCAAACAACTGGGGTCGGTTCAACTGCAGAATTCTCAACTACAAGCTGTCCAAATTCAAGGTACCTCAGTGTGCGATTTCTGTGGAGGCAACCATGCTAATGGAAATTGTGAGATCAATGTGGTTGGAAGTTCTGGACAAGAAGAGGTAAATTATATGGGCAACCAAGGGCCTAGAAATGATCCTTACTCCAACACCTACAATCCGGGGTGGCGCAGCCATCCTAACTTTGGTTGGAGACAAGGGCAAAGTTCGAGTTCTCAAGCACAGCCTCCTCAAGAGAGTTTAAGCAAATTGGAGAGCATTCTAGGCCAGTTCATGCAAGCCACTCAAGAGACTATGAAGAATCAAAATGCCTCCATCAAAAATCTTGAGCACCAGATAGGACAGTTGGCAAAGCAAATGGCAGAAAGACCTCAAGGACAATTCCCGGGAGATACGAGAGAAGAATCAGAAGGAAGGTTGCATGGCAATTATCACAAGAAGTGGGAGAGTGTTAAATCCACAAGAAAGAGAAGGAGAAGAAGAGGCAAGAGGAGCTAGAGATGATAAGGTACAATTTGAAGAGGTAAACAATGAAGAACCCAGAAATTCCCAAGATACTACCTCTATTCCCTAGGTGTAGAAGCTGAAAAACCACAGAAGGAGAAATTGGTTGATGAAGAATTTGCGAAGAAGAAGACTAAAAGACAGATTCTGGAAGAGGTTGATAATCCCAAAGAGCTGCCCCCATATTTTAGAATCCCGTACCCCCAACGGTTGAAGAAGGAGGCAAAAGACCAGCAGTTTTCTAAGTTCCTGGATGTATTCAAAAAGCTACAAATCAACATCCCGTTTCTTTCAAGCTCTACATGAGATGCCTTCCTACGCAAAATTCATGAAAGAGATCCTTACAAACAAAAGAAGGTGGAAGGAGGAGACAGTGATGCTTACTGAAGAGTGCAGTGCTATAATTTAGAGGAAGCTACCAGTAAAGATGAAGGACCCGGGTAGCTTCACTATCCCATGCACTATTGGTCATATGAACATTAGGAGAGCATTGTGCGATCTAGGCGCAAGTGTCAACCTTATGCCGTTGTCCATTTTCAAAAAGCTGGGAATTGGTGAGGTAAAACCAACAGGAATTTCTCTTCAATCGCGGACCGCTCCATTACATATCCCTATGGTGTTGTGGAGGATTTGTTGGTGAAGGTGGATAAATTAATCTTTCCAGCAGACTTTGTGGTTTTAGACATGGAGGAGGATCTTTGAAGTTCCACTCATACTAGGGAGACCTTTTCTCGGCAACTGGTCGGGCTTTGATAGATGTGGAAAAAGGCCGAGTTGAAATTCAGAGTGCAAGAAGAGGAAGTAACTTTCAATGTATTGGAAGCTATGCATCGCACGAGCAAGGAAGAGGAGTGTTTCCGCATGGAAGTGGTGGACACAGTAGATAAGGAAGTCATTGCACATCAACACCACCCCTCTATTCCAGAGAAGAAGGAAAAGACCAACATGAAAGCAAGTCTAAAGTTATGCAAAACAAATGATGCATCAGTTGGTGAGGAAGTTGGTCCTGCTCATCTTGTGAAAACGGAACCTCCACCAGGAAGGAGTAAGAAAAAGGGCAAGAGGCCCAGAGCGGAAAAGGCAAAGCCGAAGCACAATTGTTGGCCTTTTAAGAAAAATCAGCTCTTTACAGGAGTTTCATGGAAGAAAAGTGCTCTTGCAATTCTATGTACAGCAGATCCCGGTTAATGAAGGAAGTATCTACTCGTCAAGCTAGTGACGTTAAAGAAGCGCTTATTGGGAGGCAACCCAATTTTTATTTTTATTTTTTTTTATTTATTTTATTTTCATCTTCTCTTTTGTTTTTGATTTCCCCTCTTGAATAATTTGAGAAGCTCAAGAGGTTTGTTAATAGTTTGTTGAGTGATTCCAGATTTTGAAGGAAGGAGGAGAAGAAGGGCAGAAGGAAACAAAACCAGAAAGCATGTGATTCAGCACCACTACCACTTTGGTGAGTTGTTCCAATTTTCTCCCCTCTCTAAACTTAATTATTTACATTGAGGACAATGTAAGTCTTTAAGCTTGGGGTAGGGGTAATCTTTTTGCTTGCATTGTAAATATTGCATTCATATAGGCTTTAGTCTTGCATGATCACATGAATTAATTGCCCCCCTGCTTAGATTGAGCATCTGATTGTGAGAGCTAAGTGCCAATTTTTCTGTGATAGTGAATTTTTGGACCCTGATTTTATATTCTTGTGATATGGCTTCATTAAATATGCTTGAGATGGTCTTGGATAGTTGATGATTAGCATGTGTTTCTATGGATTTATGTTTCTCACTGGTTCTTGAACTGATAAATGTGAGCTTTTGAGCCATTAGGGGGTACTCACTAAATCTGCCCCCATTCTTTGTGTAGAGTGTGTTCCTCTTGGATTGTTTTTCTCTAGAACTTGACTTGAAACCATTTCGAAACTTGAAAATTTTTGAGAATATTTTTGAAAAGGATTGAGGCAATAGGTGTTTTTTCTGGCCTTCTGAGCTTTGAATGAATAATGCTACCCTTAGTTGCCCCATTTTGAGCCTGAATGAATAGCATGCTTTTCTTGGTACCCTGAAATGTTGTGTTAAATATGCTTATGAGGGACCTTCTAAAGTACTGTGCAAAAATGGGTTGGAAAATGCAGTTGAAAGTTTGGGATGATGAAAAGAAAAAAATGAATATGAAAAAATTTTACTTCTCTTGAATTGCAAAATCTTCCCTTCTTCTTTGTGAGTAAAAAAAAAAATAAAAAAACAAAAAAAACAAAAAAAAAACAAAAAAAAAACAAAAAAAAAATGAAAAGAATGGTGGAAGAGTAAACTGAAACCCAAAGAAAGGTATTTTAGAAGGTCGTGCCTTGCAATGCTTGATTGTTTGTATAGCCTTTTGAAATTTCCTGTTCTTGAAGTTCCCACCTGAAAATTGATCCCATGGCCCCATTACAACCAATGAATAAGACCTCTTGATTCTTAGATGTTTTCATTAATAAAGTGAAGATTTGGTTGATAGTCAAGCTTATGGTAGGAATCATTCTTTGAGGAAAATGGAGTGAAATGTCATATTCCCTTAACACTTGAGTGAGTGAGGCAAGAAAGAGAGCCAAGCAAATGAACAAGCTTGGGGTGAGCTTCAAGTGAGATAGAGTGCCCGAATTAGTGAGAATGTGAGTCTAGGGAAATTAAGCCCCTAATTGGACTTGAATTGATTGTCTCTTCTTGGAAATAATTGATTGCCTGTTGCTTGGATCATTTTACTCGGGTTCTTAGTTCACTATCATTGTCCTGGTTGTTTTCATCTTATGGCCTTGGTTTTTGCTTGAGGACAAGCAACATCTTAAGCTTGGGGTGATTTGATGAGTGTGATTTCACCTCATTTTCCATGTACATTTCTGCATGCATTTGCATATAGTTAGGCCATTTTAGTTGGATTTTGTTTAGTTTTTCATTTGGAACGGATAAGGTGGTATTGTGTGTTGTTTTGCAGGGATTTTTGATTAAATGCCCAAGTTTTAGCCATGAGGAAGCTGAGATGAAGAGAAGGCCTGAAAACTGAAGAAGAAGGGCGCCAAAAGTCAGAATCTGTCACGGCCTGGCCGTGATGGCTATCACGGCCGTGACCCAAAACCAGCAAAAGTCAGAGACGATCACGGCTTGGCCGTGATAGAGATCAAGGGCATGAAAAGTTGGTTCACGACGCGAATGATAGCTCGCCTCGCGAGAGAGTGATTGTGCCAAAACCACCAAAAGTCAGAGACGATCACGGCCTGGCCGTGATGGGGATCACGGGCATCAAAAGTCGGCTCGCGTCGCGAAATAAGTGCTCGCCTCGCGAAAGAGTAGTTTGGCCAGAACTGGAAGAGACAGAACCCGTCACGGCCTGGCCGTGATGGCTATCACGGCCGTGACCGGCCACGAGTAATAAAAGAACTGAGCAGAACAGAAGAAAAGGAATTCAGAAAACCCTAAAGAAAAATCCTCTGCTGCTGTGGCTGTGTGCATCATTCCATGGAGCTCTCTCCTTTGTTCATCTCTGTAATTATTTCTTTTGTTTTATCTTCAATTATGTGTAGATAAACTCCCCTTTGTTGGGGTTAGACTATTGCTATCTGAACTTGGTTGTAAAAATGATTTGATTTTAATACGATTTCCTTCTTCTTTGTGAGTATATAATTCTATGCTTAATGCTTTCCTAGGCTTGATCATCTTAGGAATGATTAGTTGCTTTAATAGACAATTGAAAGGTTGATGTTAAAGCATGCTCATGAATTATATGCCAAGTAGTCCAAGAATCTAGACATAGGTGTTGGCTACTTGCAATCTTATGAATCTTGTTCTTAATGCAATTTCTCTTATTAATCCACCTAAGACATTAGGGTTTAATTTGAGATTTTAGGCTCAATGCACCTAAGACATTAGGCTTGAGTATATTAGAAAAGATTCGATTGTCATAAGTGAAGTAGGAATTGTGTTAGTTATCATTTCATAACAATCAAGGGAGGATTAGCTTAGTCTAACCCTAGCAATCTTATATCATTGTTATTCATCTCTCTGTTTTCACATTAACTGTTTGAGAAAAATCCAAAAAGAAAAAAAATATTTTCTTCTTGTTTGTTTGCTAGATGTTAGAACAACCTTCAATCCAAAATTCGATCGCCTAGATAGTAGTCAAATTTGCGAAGTGGTAATTGTCCACGATCCCTGAGAACGATATCCGGTCTTACCGTTTTATTACTTGCAACGAACCGGTACACTTTCCGAGTCCGTGTCACCAATCCACTTGGAAAAACGAAAAAAACTAATTTAGGGACAAAAGGGTAATTTACAGAAAATTCAGGGGCTTAAACGTAAAATTTCTAAATTTTCTATTTAACCCTGACAAACCTTCTAAACTTAAAACTATGATTCATCCCCTTGAATCATCCCAAAATCCTAAGATAAAACCTCTATCGGCTCTTAGAAACTCTAATTTCCTTTCCGTCGTCTACCCGATTACGTGTTTCGCCTGAAAAATGTAAATTATTTTATTTTTTTCTGAAATAAATCTAAAAATACATAATTGTAGAAAATAAAATACTAAACTTAAGTCTTTCGTTCACGAATTAAAATTAGGTCTTTTGAGCAGTATTATTATACTGTCAATGGAATTCACGGGCCGGGTTTCGCCTGACTTTCCAACCTAAATTTTAATCGTAGCTTCCTACATTCAAGTAGGATTGAGTGGTAAACTCTGTTTTTTTAAAATAATTTTCTAAAACTCTAATAAATTTATAAACATATTTATATGTATTACTGTTATTTAAAACAGTGAAATACAGGGTGTTACAACGGTAAGATTCTTGAATGGTTACAATGCTTGCACTCATCAGCTTAATCATTGTCATCCTGTACTTTAATTGGCCTAAGCATAATGAAGAAGCTTATATCTTATTTATGATTAGAGTATTAGACTTGTAGTATTACATGCCAATTAGTTTGCTGGTTGGGGCTAGGGGCTGCAAGAATCCCTTTTGGCATACAAATAATGCTTCTTAGAAAACATGGGATTAAAACTCAGGCTGCATACCAAACCTTTCTAGTTCCAATAGAATGTGAATCATTCTTCCATTTAACAGTCTCCAAAGTAAAACGCCATCAGGGAGGCAGGGCTAACTTCAGCCAACATATAGCAGTTATCATTCATAAATTATTACATTTAAATAAACCAGCTAATATGATGTAATTAATAAATTCTTTTCTTAATGTAGTTATCAAGCCTAACATTTCCTTATATATGGTTTACTTTGGATGCGCGATGCAGGGTTTATTGCAATGTTTGCTACTCTTGCCAGTAGGGATGTGGACTGTTGCTTAATTCCAGAGTCGCCTTTTTATCTTGAAGGTCCAGGTGGATTTACAAGTGGGCTTGTCAATGGAAGGCAAACTTATATACCCTTCTATGTGAGTTGGTTGACTTGACCATGCTTGATGTTTGATGATTCTGCAGAAAAGATAGGGACGGGGTTTAGGTTTATTTATTAAATCTGAATGAACTTAAAACATTTTTTTATAGTTTACAATTATTTTTTAGGTTATGATAAGATGAATTAACTAACTCGTAGGGTATTATAGCAGCATTATATTTTGACAGCAAGGTCTAGTAATTTTGCTTAACTCTAGGATTTTGGTTGCTTTGTTATGCTTCTATAGACTGTTAGTTATGTCTCCTCTTTTCCATGTTCATCTTTTGATTTTATTGTTAGTTATTCATTGGTTGTGCATGTTTGCAGGCAAGTTGGAGAATAGTTTAGCAGCATAGTTCATCTTTTCGCTTTCTCCAGCCAAACAACAAAATCACAATCTGAACCTATTGTCATGTAAAGAATATCGCTTTCGATGAGTTTTTTTTCCTGATTTTTTATCTTTTTTAATGCAGCAGTGAAGCATAACATGTAGAGTGGAGTAAGATCCAGATTTTCAGTTAAACTTGTTCTTGCACTCAAGGTATCTGAATTTTATGCTAATACCTTATCCTTTTCATAGCTTTTGTGAAACTAATTTTGGCAGCTTGTGCATTTCTTTTATATTTTTTGTTTGTAAATATGTCTTTGTGTTGTTAACTGCTAAGGTGTATTTATATGTTACCATTTAATAAGTTTAGGATGCTTTTTGTTTGGCCAAATATTTAATCAACATGATGCTTACAACATTTTCAGTGGCATATTGTTGGTGGTATTGAAGGTTTCAGTTATGCTAGTTCCAACTTCCAAGCAGATGGATGTTGAGAGAGTCTATCATAGGCATGCCTTTCTTGTGATTTAAACTATATATATATTAGTCTTGTATAAAATTATTTACTTTTCATTGTTTAACACAGATAGAGATGTTATTCGGCTATATTGTTGTGTGTTTGCTTTCCTAGTGAATTATTATGAATTATTTTATTGTTATTTGTAAGTTTTGTTGCTTCTGTTTTGGTATGTTTTAGAGGTAGAACCAAATAATAAAGTTGATAAATATCGATCGCTAAATCGGTCCACAGAATAGGTGTTTGGGATCAATTTAGTGATTGATTTTTTTAAAATATTTTTTTTGAATTAGCTAGGAAATAACTATGAAATTGCTACGAAATTTTGCTATAGATTGACTACAAAATCGCTACGACAATATCGTGGTTATTTAGCTAGAATAAAGCAATTCATAATAAGATATTCCTAGAGATTTGCTACCAAATAGCTAGAACTTTTTTAAGTTTAACTATGAATTAGCTAGGAATACTTTTCTAGCTAATTTGCCACTCAAATTATGCTACCACCAATTCTGCAGTTATTTTGTAGCTAATTTGTAGCTAAATTTGTCTGCTAGAGATTAGCTACAAATTAGCTATCAAATTTGTCGTAGCTAATCACCGAATTTCTTGTAGTGTGATGTTAAAAATGTTGTTGAGTAACCTATTACATTACATCCTTCTAAATCCATAAGGATCAAACAAGGAAAAATTAACATTGATACTTTGTTATGTAATTCTGGAAAGCATGCACAAATTTGTGAATATCCTACTCATTAACCTATATCTGTTTGAATAATTTATATAATATTAAGTTGTTAATCATATAACAAATTTGTTTCAAGTTTGCTTCTATATATTAGTTGATTTTTTATTGCTATTTCATTATACGTATATTTGATATTGGCCCCCCTCATATGAATTTTCTGGCTCCGCCCCTGACTAGGGGTACTCTAACCCAAAAAAAAGACAAACCTATGTAACTTTGATACTGCACCTAAGAAAAGAAGCCAGGATCAACATTACAAAGGATCACAAAAAAATATCCAACATAAGAAACAACACCCATTAAGAACAGTGTTCCTCCACCTAAAACCATTTTCTAACATTTACAACTTTACTCAAAAAGAATCACCGAACCACATAATTTTCAATCCAACCAGCACCCACCCATTAAGAATCTCCAGTGATTCAAGTTGAAGTCATCAAACAACCAAAACATTGAAATGCTGCCTTCAACTTATTACCACCTCTTTACAATTCACCTTAGCAATGAACAGTCGTAGTGTCACTAAATAGTGCGTTGATTGCAAATCCAAATGTACAATCAAACCATGTTCTCGTGTTTAATATATTATTATATAGGTTCCACAAAATGTGAAAAAATAAAATACTCGCCACCATCTCGTGTCCAACAAAACTACAAAAGTAAATTACAAGGGGTTGAGATTTTCTTTCGTTCATTTTTTTTTTTTTCTTGTTGATGTCATCGTGTACCATTTAGCCCATCTTACATGTACATCAACTTTTTTTACTTGGCCAATCTGGTTCAACGAATCAATGGAACTGTGATAAGATGCCGTTATGTGTCTGGTCAGCGTGTGAATATTCTAATGTCGTTACCGCAAACTTCTTTCACTACTAAACCTTCTTCAAACTGTTCTTTGAATAGAGACCAATAGTTAGTGCATGTTTCGAAACTAGGTGTGTGACACCCTAACTCGGGTCATCACATGGCTACCCGTTTGCGGAAATAAAACTTAATTTGCTGGTTGCTTTCGGAAAATAATGTTTTTATCAACGTTTATCTTTTCGAAATATGGTGATAGTTTTTTTTTTCTTTTCAACATCGTCACAACAACGTTCATATAATCACACTTAGATCTATCTATATATATAAGTCATATAGCTATACTGTCTCGTATGTTTCACACTTAAACATTTATAATGAAAAGATTATTCCCAAAACATAACTTAACTTAAACCTAAGCTGGTCAAACGCTACGACAAAAAGAAGCAGCATCAGCATGCCCCGAACTAAACATTCTTCTTCTTGTAGACGCCATAGTCCTTAAGAGGTTCATCTGAATTCCACCACATAGATCCCGGAAGAGAAACCACAAATGAAACATGCAAGAGTGAGAAACCGACAATTTGATCATAACGCGAGAACCACATGTACGACACAACAAAACACATACAAACCCAGATCAGTTAATTTCTCATAATTAAATTAGCATACAACACAATATATCAAAAGGTCTCACACCCGAACATCGTCGTTTTAAAATATAAATGCATGAACACTTCATATTCGTCGTCTAAAACTTCGTACTTAATCTCATGAGATATCTCCAACCTCGTGATGAGTTGATCAGACTCGATTGCCACAGGCACACCCATCGCACACTGTCCAACATCGTGGCACAGTGATAACTTCGTAGATGAGGTCTCATTGTCCAACCCCCGGGCACAATGCGGAACATCGTAGCATGATATACCTGACGCCGCAAGGTAATCACTCGTAAAATCATAGCACGTCTGCCAAATGCATGCAAGAAAACATTTTTATTCTCGACACTTTTCTTTGTGTTATATCTTTCTTTGTCAAAGCTTTCAAAAGCTTTCGACCAACCATAAATTCAAACATCTTTAAAATCTTCGTTAAAACACGGGACCTCCAAGTCCGAGTGCTCAATCACGAAACCCTAGACTGATGCCTCAGGCTTAGGTTCGTGGTAGTAGAAAACGTAACATCTCAAAATGTTTTAACCTCTTTAAGTAGATACCCAGTCTACAACATCACTAACCTTAGTACCCCGACGTCTCGGTTACTAAGTTCTATATCTTCTTTTACATCATTAAGCAAAACTCATTCACCGAAAATCCTTTCTACTTGAAATTCGTTTATAAAACGTCAAATAATCAAGAACTCTTTTCAAAATAAGTACTGCTGTTTTTAAACTTTCACTGTAAATGATTTCAAAACTTGTCGTCGTTTATCGTTTTCCAAGAAAGAGTTTGAAAGTCAAACTTTGACTTCTCTTTTTTTTATAAAATATTTTTTTAATAATATTTTATTTTTATTTTTAAATTTTTTATAATAAGATATTTTCGAATATTAATTTCACAAAATAACTTTTTATAATATTTCGGAATTTCTTGCGTAAAAATTATCAGTACTAAAAAAATTTCACGGTTACGCTCTCACCGTAACTCATAACTTACTTTTACACTGATAAATCATTAAAATAATAATATTTCTCAAAACTCATTATTTTTCCAAAATAATATTTTTCCACCACTATTATATTCCAACATTCCCCATAAAACATTGAATATAATCTTTTCACATCTTATTAAAGCTTTTACCTGATTAATCGGTTGTGCACTGACCACTGTCAGGCCTCTCAAACAACATTCAACAACAGCATCAAAATTATATCACCAGGCAGATCATGCATCATAACAATATAATATCTATATATATCTGCTGATAATTAAATAAATTAAAAGCAAATAAATAACCGAAACACAGATAAACAGCTAGAAAACACATAGCCAAAATAAAATAAATCAGAAACACCACAACCACATAAACAAATGTACACAGACTACAAACATGAACATATGGCCATCCGAATAATCCGTCAGGTAACCCCTCTTACCTCTCGAAGATTCACAGCAATTTGAAGTTAATTCGTCGGAAGCCAGAAACTCACGTACACCGCTTTATACTTAACCTTCAACCATTACAATCAAATAATTACTAATCAAGAAACTAAAAACATTCTAAACCCTAATACATGGTCACGGCCTCTAGGGTTTTTGAGTGACTAAAATTCCTAATCATGATTAATTCATGGATTAATGATCCTTGATCCACCTAAATCATGGATTAGTAACTAAACAACTAAGTTTCAAATTCAAAACTTCCTAACTCTTATACACTAAGATTCGGCCTCTACATGTTCATAGGGCTAGGGTTTTTAGTTTAATAAACCAACTTGGATTTATTAGGCATACATACTAATAGCTTGATTACCAAGATCATTAATGAAAACTTTGAATAAAACTCATCAAATCTCATTCACCTAGGGTTCGGCCAACATAGAAATTTTGAGTTAGGATTTTCATTTTAAGAAACTAACATGGATTAGAGTGTGTAGACATACATGTCATATGGAATACATGATCATACATGACCACACATGAACAAAACCCTACCAAACCTATTCTACTAGATTCGGCCAAGGCTAGGTTTTTAGGAAAGAAATTTTTGATTACATCATGCTCTTGAATTTAGATAATATGCATGATATCAAGAGTATAGAAAGTGGTTTCATCATCATAAGATTTTTCTAGAATTTTTTATGGATTTTCAAAGTTCTAGGCTTAGAAACTTAGAAGTGATGAACAACTATGATATAAACTTTGAATCAAGAAACTTATTGAAGAACATAGACATGATTAAGGAAGAAGATTAGGATTTACCTCTTGAAGATCAATGACAAAGGAAATCCAAGAACTTGCTTCACAAACTTGACACTAAAAGACTTGTGAACTTTAGGGTTTTTTTTGAACAAAAGGCAATAGAAACTAAGTGAAATGTGAGAACATGGTATTTATAGAGGTTGCATGCACCAATTTAGAAGGATCTAGTAGGGATGAGTTGGCTTGTTCAAAGCATTATAATACAAATATTTCCTAGGGACCATTTTGCCAATATTCTAAAAGTATAAGGACTATTTTACAAATTTGCCAATAAAGTGTAATGATGATTATTTACCACATTTAATGTGATCTTATCTTGACTATTTTGGGCTGATTTTTGTCAGAGATATTTTAGGAAGAATCAAGAATGTTGAAGAAGATTCGAGAACATTAGAGAATGTGGAAGAATAAAGTGGAAGAATGTAGAACATTCTAGAAAATCTTGGCTCATCCAAAAATTAATGAGGGCAGCCCCCTCTCCCTCATGGGCTTGTGCATGGCCTAGTCAATTTGGGCTTGGATTCATTCTTGTGGGGCCCACCAAAAAGATTTAAGGCTTATGATTACATAGGAAACTTGTATAGTTTCAAATAGGCTTTATGGAATCAATCCATGAACTAGAAAATTTTGGGCTTCATAGCCACGTCCATTAAGAGATTGGGAACAAGGATTCTAGCCCAATTCACTTGAAAAAAACTTAGAAACTAACTTAGGGACAAAAGGGTAATTAACAGAAAGTTCAGGGACTTAAGCGTAAAATTCATAAATTTTCACTTTAACCCTGAAAAATCTTCTAGACTTAAAAAATATGATTCATACCCTTGAATCATCTCAAAATTCTAAGATAAAGGAAACTCCAAAATCCCCTCCGTCGTCTACCCGATTACGTGTTTTGCCCGAAAAACGTAAATTATTTTATTATTTTCCAAAATAAATCTAAAAATACAAAATTGTAGAAAATAAAATACTAAACTTAAGTCTTTCGTTCACGAATTAAAATTAGGTCTTTTGAGCAGTATTATTATACTGTCAATGGAATTCGCGGTAGGGTTTCTTTGACCTTCCAACCTAAATTTTAATCGTAGCTTCCTACATTCAAGTAGGATTGAGTGGTAAACTCCGTTTATTTAAAATAATTTTCTAAAACTCTAATAAACCTATAAACATATTTATATGTATTACTGTTATTTAAAACAGTGAAATACAGGGTGTTACAAGGTGAGTTTGATCAGATCTAACAAAACAGTGGAAATTTTCTTAATTTGTTCCCAGAAAAACAGCATACAATAATATATATTGATTTAGCCACGAAAAAAACTAGGATCATATAACATTATCCATAAACCAATCTTGGAAGTGAAAATAGTTACCCACATGAATTCTTTAATCATCAGCCAGTCTAATTATAATAGGATTAGGCTCTCTAAACTGCAATATGTTATAGGATAAAGTATGCGTATCTTAATATGTCATTGAAAAAATTGAAGAAAATGTGTATTAAAAATGTGTTTATTTAATATTTTTTATTATATTTATACTTGTTTAAGAAAAGAAGAAAAAGAAAAAAATATGTATCAAAAAGTATATTTCTTTTATTTTATTACTTAAAAAAAGTGGTGTAGAAATAATAATGCAAATAACATTACTCATGCTGATTTTACTTCAACTTTCATACTTTACAAGGGATGCCCTCTCACTGTCTCACATTTATCATTCACATTAGAGATGCATGCTAGTCAACGAAGCACTTGGCAGGGATTTTAACTTTTAAATGTTATGTTAGCACTATTACAAGCCTTTATCGCCTAATAAGACATCATTTTAGTTTGAATAATTCTTATAATGATATGTCACCAGTGCTTCAAACTTCAAAGAGTAAAGTATCCAATTGTGAACTACTGCTATGTCGGTGCTTACAGTTTATAATTAGATTGCATTATCTTTCTGTCAATAGACTTTCCTGAAAAATTCTTAGATTGCACTGTCCACCACATCATCTCTTAGGTTCTTAATCTACTTTTAGTAGTGTATACAAATAGTTTTTTAGAGATTAATATATTTTTAACATGAATGTCACACCTTAATTTACACTTTTTTTTTTGTTAGAAAATTTATTTCTGACCTTTACACATATGTAATATTAAATAAAATACATATGATAAGCCATGACAAACCAAGAATTATTCAGTTTCGTAGCTATTATCTTTGGAATGGTAATCTTTCCTGTCCATTATCATATTTTTCTTTGTGGAAAATAAAGGAATAGCTAGTGGTGAAGCCAAACCTGATCTGGTGCTTGCTTTGTTGCACATTGAGCCTGTCCATTAAGATATGAATTATTGGGGAACTACTCAGAAGCTAGATTTTCTGCCAGGTTGGTATCAGGGAAACCAAACATCCCAACTCTGTTATCAGGGGTGCCACCAAGCAGTGGTGGAATAGGGAACTGAGGTAAACGGGGTCCGTTCATCATATAATGAGCAGCAGTAGGTAATAACATCATAAGAGACATACAAAGCCCTGTACCCATTGACATAATCTGCATAATATATAACACTACAGGCTTAAGACATCTAATTAAATGATTGTTTAACACAAGGCCTAAAAATAATTTGATGAATGGAAAAGCTAGGTTCAAGTTACCTGTAACTGAAGCTTTAAGGTCTTAATATATTGGATGACATCATCAAGAATTAAAGCTTTGTCCACCTAATTAAGTGACATACAAGACAAAAGTACTATAGAATTAAAACAAGTGCAAGAAGGACTAACTACAGAAAAGTTATGTGTGCAAAGAAATAATAATTAAAGAAAATAATTTATACATATGTGCAGCAAGCATACCTTATTGCAATTAGGTATGAGCTCTTTCATTACACGCATCTTCTTGTTAATCTTATCTCTTCGCTTCTGCAACATACACAACAAAGAAGTAGACATTATTATGTAATCTCTTTTAACTCTTCTTTATCATATCCTAATTAATGTTTCCTTTCCCTTTCATTTAAATTATGAACCTTTGCATCCATGCTTCTCGTGACTCTGGTGCGGGTACCCTCCCATTCAGGCTTTTCCTTCATGGTTCTTCATCATTCTGCACACAGTTTAATCCAGGTCCCTGAGAATCATGCTAACCACAAAGGGAGGAGGACGATGAAGGTGAAAATACACTCTAAAGGGCTCCACTTACATCACTTGAATATGTTGAGTAGTCATCAGTGTCTTCATGTTTCCTGCTAAATATGTTTACCGAAGAAGGTATTGTTGTCGATCCTGCAAAAGTAGAAGCGGTACTTTCTTGGGAAAGACCAAAGACAGTAACGGAGATCAGAAGTTTTGTTGGTCTAGCCAGTTACTATAGAAGATTTATGGAAGGATTTTCCAAGATAGTTGCACCATTAACTTTACTTACGAGGAAAGATCAACCTTTTGTATGGACAGATAAGTGCGAAGAGAGTTTTCAAAGGATTAAAGAACAGTTGACAACCTCGCCAGTGTTAATACTACCTGAACCAAATGAACCTTACGAGGTATATTGTGATGCTTCTCATCAGGGTTTAGGATGTGTGTTAATGCAACATCGTAAAGTCGTAGCTTACGCATCACGTCAGTTAAAGACTCATGAAAGGAATTATCCGACACATGATCTAGAGTTAGTTGCGCTGGTTTTTGCGTTAAAGATATGTAGACTTTACTTGTACGAAGCAAAGTTCGATGTCTTTAGTGACCACAAAAGTTTAAAGTATCTGTTTGATCAGAAGGAACTCAACATGAGACAGAGACGTTGGATGGAATTACTGAAAGATTACGATTTTAAGTTACAGTATCATCCTGGAAAAGCTAACGTTGTAACTGATGCACTTAGCCGGAAAGCCATTCATATCTCAGCTATGATGGTGAGGGAACTGGAGTTGATTGAGAAGTTTCGTGATCTCAATTTAATTATGGAATTAAATAAGGAAAATATTAGTGTGGTAAAGATTAAAATTCCTAGTGGATTAATGGAAGAAATCCGAGAACAACAAGTTGCGGACGTTTATCTTCAAGAAAAGAAGGACTTAATGAAGCAAGGAAGAGTTGCAGAATTTAGTTTGGGGCCAGATCAAATTTTGAGGTGCAATGGACGAGTGTGTGTGCCTGATAATCCTGAGATGAAAAAGATGATTTTAGAGGAATCACACAAGAGTAAGCTAAGTATTCATCCTGGATCAAAGAAGATGTATCAAGATCTGAAACAAAGATTTTGGTGGCCAGGCATGAAAAAGCAAGTAGCAGAGTACGTTGCATCGTGTCTGACTTGTCAAAAAGTGAAGGTAGAACATCAAAGACCTGGGGGTATGCTTACATCATTAGATATATATACCAGAATGGAAGTGGGATAGCATATCAATGGATTTTGTTGTAAGTTTACCACGAACTTCCAAAGGCTTTGATTCAATTTGGGTGATAGTCGACAGGCTAACGAAATCAGCATATTTCTTACCTGTTAAGATCAATTACACAGCAGAAAAATTGACTGATGTCTATATCAAGGAAGTGATCAGACTTCATGGAGTACCATCGAGTATTGTGTCAGATCGAGATCCGAAGTTTACTTCACGTTTTTGGGGAAGCTTGCATGAAGCTCTAGGAACCAAGTTAAGATTAAGTTCAACATATCATCCTCAGACCGATGGACAAACAGAGAGAACGAGTCAATCATTAGAAGATTTGTTGAGAGCATGTGTCTTAGACCATCGTGGAAGTTGGGATGACCTGTTACCGCTTATTGAATTCACGTATAACAATAGTTTTCATTCAAGTATAGGGATGGCTCCCTATGAGGCTTTGTACGGAAGAAAGTGTCAAACACCTGTGTGTTGGTATTAGGATGGAGAAAGCATGATTTTAGGTCCTGAAATCGTACAGGAGACAATGAAAAAAGTTAAACAAATCCGTGAAAAGATGAAAACAGCACAAAGTAGGCAGAAGAGTTATTCGGATCGGAGAAGACGACCTCTCGAGTTTCAAGAAGGTGAACATGTATTTCTGAGAGTCACACCCACGATTGGGGTAGGTAGGGTTATAAAGTCCAGAAAACTCACTCATAAATTCATTGGACCTTACCAAATTCTTCACCGTATTTGTCCAGTAGCTTATCAAATTTCTTTGCCGCATTTTCTTTCAAACATTCATGATGTATTCCATGTCTCACAACTAATGAAGTATATTCCTGATTCATCACACGTAATCGAACCCAACGAAGTACAATTAAAAGAAAACTTGTCTTATGAGACTTCGCCTATACGAATCGAAGATAAGTTGATTAAGCAACTAAGGGGTAAGCAAATTTCCTTAGTCAAGGTTATTTGGGATAAAACGACTGGAGAAACAACGTGGGAAGCCGAAGACAAGATGAGATTACAATATCCTGAACTTTTTACAGGTGCGTAATTTTGAGGACGATTTTTTTTAGTGGGGTAGTAATGTAACACCCCGATTTTTCGCTGCTTTCAAATGTCGGTAATAAATATATAAATGTTTATATTTTTATTCGAGACTCAAAATGATTTTGGGTAAACCACTGTCATTTTCATATCATGCTTTATATCATAGAGTTATGATTAAATTTTGGGTCAAAAATTCAGACGGAACCCGGTCTGCGTTTTCACTGACAGTAAAAGTTTACTGCTCAGAAAACCTAATTTTAATCAGTGAACGAGATGAATAATGTTTTTATCTTATTTTCTACGATACTGTAAGTTTTTAAAATTTTAGCGTAAAAATATAATATTATATTTGCTGCAGACGAAAACGTTAAGATATCTCTAGGAAAAACCTGAGTCAGATGAACCAGGGGGTTAGCAACGGAGCTGAGATGATTTATGTGACTGATGTGACGGGCATTTATGATGATCCTATCCGAGTCACAATGGTCATAATGGCACATTAATGACATTAGATATTTTGGCATGGAAAAGACCATTTTACCCTTAAGTTGTCATGTGAATTACAAGCTTTGTCATTGTGATTTTGGACCAAATTGCCCCCAAAACCCACGGCTCCCCCTTCACTTAACTACACTTAGGAAAAATTTTCTCATTTTCATGTCATCTTTCTTGAGAACAAAAGCTTTTTCTCTTAAGAACTTAGATGGAACTTAGTGATTTTGTGAATAACGTACATCATCAATTTCATCACTCTTCCTCATCATCAAGAGGTGATTTCTTCTCTCCTTGATCACTTAACTCTTTCTCTTCACAACTTTTAAGAGTTTATGCCTTTAATCATCATGTTCATCAATTTCTTCAAAGTTCATGAAGCTTTATTCAAAAAATTCATAAGAAATTGTAGAAAAATTCTTTTGACTTGAAACCAAATTATATGAGCTCATCTTGATGCCTATATTCATCATCTAGAAGCGTGAACTCAAAATAAATTTCTTCCTTATTTTTGTAAGCAAGGCCAAACCTATGTAGTTTAGGTGTTCATGGGTTATGTTTCAACTTTAAGTCATGATTCATGATTTCATCTCTTAAGACCATGATAGTTATTGTATATAAGTGATTAGAAAACCAAAAATCAAACCCTAGCCTATTTTCTTCAAAGGGCCCGAAACCCTAACTTTGGTGGTTGGATGAATTTTTGATTCAAAGTTGTCTTGTGACACTTAAATCCAACTCTATACTATGTATATTCACTACAAAAAAAACCTATTTAGCGACCGAATATTTCGGTCGCTAAACTTGATAATTCGGTCGCAAATTTTGATTTTTTTTTATTTTTATTTTCCTGTAACTCAATCCTGCCGACCAAATATTGTTTTTCAACTATTACCCCATTGATTTTTAATTTCTGATATAAACAAAATACACCAATGATCCAAAACACCACAGTCAATATGATCAAGAAAACATATACATTAATTAACGCAAGTTTAATAATGGTTTATTAAAAAAAGTTTAATAAGTACTAATTAACGATCAAAACATAAAAATACACCACAGTCAATCAGTACTAATCAAAATATCAAAACTCATCAATCTTCCAAAGGGATGAACATGTAGAAGCGAGAACCCCCAAGGTACTTAAACTTTGCCAATGCACCAGTGGACAACAAATACAACTCTCTGATATCATTTGTATCTGTTGCAAAATATGGGCGATCCTCATGGATTACTATATTCCCATTGAACAGATTTCCGCTTTTGTCTTCAATAGTCACAACACGCGGTATTTGTTGTCCCCAACGATAGTAGAATGATCGCGGGATTGAAATCAAATCCTGCAAATACACAAGAACAATTTAGTAAATGATTAGTTTATGCCTTAACCATTACGTGAATCCGATCGTTATTCTTAAGTTGATGATATCTTTGCACCTGGTCTATATGGATGGCTGTCTCAAAACATTTAGTCGGATCCATTTTCTGATAAAACGATAAGGAAAACAAGTCATATGTCTAAACTTCATCAAGTGATAATAAGAAAAGATGGAAAGATCCATGTAGCATACTAGCATGTTAAAATAGAAAAAAGACATGCAACTTCACATGCAACTTTATAGATTAGCAAACATAGTAGTTTTCAGGAAAGCAGATGTTTTTACGTCGTTTTGAAGGATGGTCATAGAGAGGACTTTTCCTACCGGAAGTGCCTAGACAACCTAGTAAGGATGGTCATCAACAACTATTTCTGGAAAGCTCCATTTCCTAGTGAAACAAATGAGTAGAAAACCAGAGTTGCTTTGATAATATTGTGTACAGAGCTGCTTTCTAATGTGAACATGCTCAGATATAAGTACCAGCCTTCAATAAATTTACATCATCAAACAGAAAAGAGATAAGTAGAATTACCAAATGAATCCGATTCAGAATGAGTGAAAAGCTCTCTTGGAATTACAGGCTACAATAATGTTTATAGATCATTTCATACTCCAACAAAGAATATTTTTTTTGTTTACAAAGAAGTGAACAAGAACTTGAAATCCCTAAAACCCTCTTTTGAAATTTTTGAAACAGATTGGACAAGAACCAACAAATTCATGGATTCCAAACGAATCAAAATACAATACAATCGGAATGCATACACGTACAATACAATATGAAATTATTCACAAGCAAGTAAACAGCTGCATCACGAGGCTATAGATCATACTATTGTGAGATATTCCATGAGGCAATATAATGAGAACAATGAACAGCCTTCAAAGACATAAATTCAGCCAAGATATGGAAAGATAAACAGACCAGAAATTACAAGTTCCATATTTAATAGAAAACACATCATTAACACAGGGACAATCTTGTTACTGAACATGTTAAACTAGAATGGTCTTCAAACAACTGCCTCAGTATTGGTCATTATTTAAGAGGCTGGATTTTCTTGGTTTATTTACTTTTTTAAATGTTATAAATGGTTGATTTTTCTGGACTGTTAGATTTGGATGGACGGTCCAGATCTAGTTGCTGGAGAAGTGCTGGAGACACCTCTCACAATAAAACATTGCTCTTACTAGATATGCCCAATTATTTCACCTATCTTATAACTTTGAGTACTTTGTTGCCTTCTTTTTTCTCAGTTTACTCAGTACTTTATTCAAACAAATATATAATCTAATACTGAAAAAGTCCACATTTAATTATATCCAAAAAACAAGAAAAGAAAGGGAAAAAAAAGTCTACATTTAAAAATGGAAAGGATGTCCAATCATTTAACGTAATTTGAATTCATCATTATAATTTCTCAACAATCTTCACAACCATGGTTCACTGTAATGGTTTTGTAAAGCTCAAAGGCACTAATTTCTCCCAATAATGTTACATTATTACTGCCAAGTGGTATATATTCTACCCGGCAAGATTCAACAAAGCTATTAAAATGAAAATTTACAGAACCAAAGGCTTGGAACCTCGTTAATACCAATCTCTATCCAATTAGAATGTTAGTGGTCACTAAATACAAGACCGTTGATATATATGATTTGCTATCTCAAAAATGGTTCAAAATACAGCAATGAAATGCACCAATGCATCCTTTCCAATGAAAAACAATGAACTAAACCCAACAAGGATGAAAAAAATAAAGATAAATAGCCTCTTTTTTATAGGGAAAATAAATAAAGGAATTATGTAGTTCAACATTGCAGATCAGTCTATAATGAATTGGATGATTATCTGCTACCTCCTACCAACAAAAATGCAATTCATTAGGGAGTACATATCTTAATAGGAGTGATTAAATAATGACACATGAAAACAAATGATCATCACAACTCACAACTCACATGAAATACACAAGTAGCTCTTCTCAGTAGTAAGCAATAAAGCAAGCAATGAAATACATACAATCCACAAAATTTTTGAAATGAAACAATGAAGCAAAATAAAAAATGATACATAGAGAGTCCATGGTTACCTCAAGGCAGAGCAGGGAATGCACAAAATGAGGAGAGAAGAGGGTAGGAGGAGCTCTGCGCGTTGGTGGCCGGAGTTAAAATCAGAGCAACCAAAGCGAGGGGGGCGAATTAAAAACAGAGCAGGAAGAGGGGAAAGGAAGAGAGGAGAGGAAGAGGGAAGAGATGGAAGAAGAGAAGGAGGAGGACGGCGGCTTACCGGAGATGGCGGTGGTGGCGGTGCGCCTGCGCGGTGGTGGCGACGGTGACTGGCGGATGCGAGGGAGAGAAGAGAAAAGGGGTGAGGGTGGAAGAGAGGGCAGAAATGAGGAAGAAAGGAAAGATTTCACGATTTTAGGGATTTATAATTTGGCGACCGAAATAATCGGTCGCCGGGCACTTAAATAAAAATGGTCGCTAAATTCGGTCGCGGGATAAGTTAATTTGAAATTTGAATTCATAAATTTAGCGACGGAGTTTTATATCGGTCGCTAACACGCGCGGTTTTAGTTTTTGTTGCGCGCCGTTTAGCGACCGAATTAATATCGGTCGCCAATGTAAATAAAATTTAACCGTTGCATTTAATTCGGTCGCTAATCCGGTCGCTAAGAAGACATAAAATTTCTGACTTTTAAGTTCCTTTGTTTAGCGACGGAAATAGCGACCGATAACCCTGCTACGATCTATTTCGGTTGCTATTTCGGTCGCAGTATTATCTCTAATCAGTCTTTCATGTAGATCCTACAATCGGTCGCCATTTCGGTCGCAAAGAGCAACCGAAGAATTCGGTCACTATTTTCGGTCGCTAAACAACCTTTTTTTTGTAGTGATTTGTTAAATCTAAGAGATGAGAATCAAGTGAAATTTTTAATCTCACTTTTGTGATGAGGCCGAAAATCTAGTTCATGGAGCTAAATGAGTTTTATTCAAAGTTCTTAGTTCATGATCTTGGATTAAGTGCTTCATCATGTTTATGTTGCTTAAGGATCATAAATCCATAAGTTAGAAAAATTTTAACTTTCCTAACCTAGAAATTTAGAAGAGGCCGAACCCTAACCCTCTTGAATAAGTGTGTTTTTGTTTGATTTTGATTTATTTTGGTTGCAATTCGTTATGAGGGAACCAATCGGATTGAGTTGATCTAAGCCGACGGAGGAAACCGGATCAAAATTGGAAGGTTGTTTGAGAATGTTAGTTTGAATCTTCGAGAGGTAAGGGAGTTTACCCGAGAAGTTTAAGATAATTGTATGCTAATTGTTTGAGTTGTCTGTATATTATCCGTAATATTTTCCTGTGATTGAACTGTTGGTTGTTAATTATTGATTTGATTATGTGTTTAATTGAATTTTGTGCTATGTTGATTTACATGATTATGATTAAATTGTTAAATTATAATTGTGATGCATGCCATGAATTGGATGTATGTCATGTTGTACTATGATGAAATTATCTACTGTTGGGTGATGGATTGAGAAACCTGACATTGGTCAGTGTTCAAGTTAATTTAAGGATAAAAGCTTAATAAGCTTAAATAAGTAGTCAAAGCGATTAATTTGTGGGATTTTGAGAAAAAATGGAAAAATATTATTTTAATAATATTTTTGCAAAAACTGTCAATAAGTGACAATAAGGGCGGAACTATGAAATTTTTCACAGGGACTAGTTTTTCCAAAATAAATTCAATTTTATTATAAAATATTATTTAAAGTGATTAAGTTCCGAAAATAATGTAATATAGTCGTCAAAACAATTACTTATGACAGAAAAGTCTTTTTAGTTATAAAAAAAAATTGATAAAAATTTTTGAGAAAAATGTTTTATTTTATTTTATTTAGAAAGGACTTTTTAAGTTGACGTTTATTGAGAAAGATTTTCAGAAATGAAGTAAGTGGAAAGAAAAGGATTTATCTATGATTTTCACGTTTTATCAACATTTTTAACAGAAAAGAATTTCTGTAAGAGAATTTCATTCAGTGAAATTGTTTCGTTAAACTTGGATAAGTTTTCGAAAGTTTGGTTTTTTGTATTTGTTTTTCACTGAGCGAAATGTTTTCTCAAAGGATAAACAAACCTAGTGACCGAGATGTCGAGGTTCTAGTGTTCTATGGAAACGTAGATCGGGGATCTGTATCACTGGACTGAGTGTCCTGCAAAGGTTTTGTGGACTTGTGTGTCCTAAATTTGATGTGGATAATGTGAGTTTCATATCCGCGAGCCTAAGACTGGTGCATCGGTTTAGGACTTTGCGATTGAGCACTCGGACTGTGTGTCCTGAGTTGAGTTTAAAACATTCAGACTATGTGTCCTGTGTTTGTTTAAAGTGAAAAAGTCTTCATATAAAATTAAGCATGGTCGTGAGCTTTGGGCTTCGACAAGGGAAGACTATTACAACAAAGAAAACGAAACGAGAACAAAAGTTTTCTCATGCATTTTTGGCAGACGTGCCATGTGTTATGATCATTGAGTCCTGAGTTGATCAATGTATCTTTTATGGACTATGTTTCCATTTGATCATTGGGTTTCTGAGTGAGCCAATGTATCTTTACTAGACTTTGTTTCCAATTTAATGCGATGACTATTGAGGTTGAGTGATGCAATAGATTATGGACAATAAACTCCATTGATCGCAGTAACTATTGTGTTCTGTGTGGACCAATGAGTTACATTTTTGAACAATAACCTTGGTGTACAGAGTGATGACCAGTGTGTTATGTGTTCTTTTGGACATTGTTTTATTTCGTTTTTACAATAGAGCCTGAATATTGAAGTGTCATGCATTTTTATAAAATGATGATGGTATCGGGTATGAAACCCTTTGGATAAAATTATTCTACTGTTTAGATAATTTTGTATACTGTGAATACCTAGTATATGTTGTTTTGTGGGTCGTGTATACGGTTGTCTTATCAAAACTCATATATTGGTATCTCACCCTTGCATATCTGTTTGTTGTTTCCTCTTCTATGTGGAATGTATATATATCTGCGTTCAGATGAATCCAGACGTAGTGGATCTGAACTACTCGGGGGTCTAAGCCTTGATGTTTGACAATGCTGATTAAGGGAATGCCTGGGTGATCTACCCAGGGGCTCGGAGTGCTACCTACACTGATCCAATGAGGACACTCTGAGGGACTGTAGCAGACGGACCACAGCAGCTTATTCATAGCAGGGAGACAATTGAGGTTTCACTACCTCCCATTTGGATGATCCTACGGTATTTGGTACAACACGGGGACTTAGAGCATCAACCGCCTCCGCACGTTCAGCCTTTACAGCAGGTAGCCCCGGAGTCACCTCCTGGGCCTATAGTATTGATCCGGAGGAGGCACGGGTGGAGATGGAGGAGGATCCGATGGTTGATCCGGACTATGTTCCTCTTGAGGATGGTATAGTCCTGGATATTGGAGAGGGGGCTGATGTATCTTCTCCAGATACACTTCCTGGAGGTGGGGGTGTCTATACTGGACTCCCCAATGGATTTCATTAGTGGTGACCAGCTTTAGGGCGTAGTCTTTATGGGTCGAGTGGGATTTTTAGATAGTTCGACTTATTGGCTCACGAGAGCCTTCTTTTTTAGTAGTGTTTTTCAGACTCCCACTGTGATATAGTTAAGTTATTTCGGTTTGATGTGATATATGTTTGGCAGTAGATGGTGACCTGGTAGGAAAAAGGTCTTATGTAAAACTTTGATGATGCATATGTATATATATAGCAATGTATATTATGTTATGGTGTTTGGGTGTGTGTACAGTAAAGAAAAAAAATATTTAACACCATTTTGACAAGAATAAGTAATTAGTAAACTAATTTTGTTTTCCGAAGGAAACCAACAAATTATTATTTTTGTTAAGTTTGATTTTTGCAACATGTTACGTAAATGTAATACTCTGGGAATGGGGTATCGCGGAAAATATGATGGCTCTGCAGTGGAAGATATTGATAGAAGCGAAGTTGTGTGTCTATCTGTCTTGCTAGCTAGCTACCAGTATATATAAAAATATTATGTTAATATGAACTAGTGTGGTTCCTTCGATAAATTCTTAGGTGATGGTGGCGGTCTTAGGTGACGGTTGTAGCTGCTAGCTTGCTGGTTGAGTTGTTTTGTAGAGGTGGTGATGGTGGAAAATATGATGGCTCTGCAGTGAGAGACTGATAGTAGAAGTGGAGCTTTGTGTGTCTTCTATCTTGCTAGCTACCAGTATATATAACAATGTGACAATGTGATTATGTTAATAATGTAATAAGTTCTTGTAATTGATCAATTAATCAAATGACTCAATTTTTCACTTTTTAATTTATTTCCTTTTAGAATTTTCAATTTTTGAAGCGAAACAAATTATTTTCATTATATATTAAACCCTTATAATTGATTTCAATAAATTCAATTAGTCAACTATTTTCATAATTTATTTCCTTTTTGAATATTCAAAGTTTAAAAGAAAACAAATAATTACCTTAAAAAAATAATTATCTTTATCACCCATTAATTCCATATCCAACCATTATTTTCCATCCAAAACTTCCTTTTATGCTTTTTTCCCATCTTTTATTTTATTTTATTTTTATTTTTATTAGATTTTAATAAATTTAAAGGCAAAAATGATGGACAAAATATTTTTTTATTTTCGTTATCTAATATTTTTGGATTTTTCTAAATTTTAATAAAAGCTAGAAACAAACTCCACTATTCTTAAAATTTAAGATATTTTAATGATTTTAATTTTTCAATTTTGATTTTATTTTTAAAAAATTGAAAAGTCAAATATAAAATATAAATGAAGGGAAAAATGTTTATTCTGATCTGTGTTTTGGAATTTTCTAAACTTAAGTAAAAAATTGAAAGACATCCAACCAAAAAGGATGTTCACATCTCTATTAGAGGATTTTAATCCGAAATCTCAACTATTTACAATATTCTTTTAATGTTGGGATCCATTTTTTTGTAACAGCTCGGGCTTGATTTTTGGATTGGTTAAATCGTCCATTATCCTCTCTTAAATAAAATAAAATATCATAAATCTAATATCTCAAGATATATTTAAGGACTAATTTCACTAACTAGATATATATTTAGGATGATGAAAAATAATAGAGAATATATTATTGTCTGTAAAAAATAATTTGTATAAAAATCATAGGCTAAAATGTATTTTTCATCGATGTGTCTTTTAATTTGAAGAAATTTGTCCCTCGGTTTATTTTGAGCTATTTTGATCCTCCTACCTTTTCAATTGTTCAAAAGTGTTAAATTGCCGTTAAAAACTTTAAATCCAATCAGCTAGATTATCCGTTATCTGTTATAAGCTCATCATCTATCAGTTAGCATATCTGTTATCCGCTAGTTTTTGCCAAGCAGCAACAACAATAAGTATGATTAGGATTTTATTTTATTTAGCTAAGAATAAGTGAGGAATTTACTTAAGATAATAGGGATAAATATGGAAGAAAATGATAGGCTATTAGTTATAAGCTCAAACACTACTTCAACTAGTGTCTCTGGAAAAAAAAAAAGCACTATAAGCTAGTTTTAAAAATAGTTACTAAATAGGACTATTTTTTTATTCACTATAAGCTAGCGAATTTGACAAGCCAAACAGAGTCTTAGTATAATAATCAAGATCATGTTTTTGGTAGACCACACTAATTATTATTTTTTTGAGTTGTGGTTACTTTTCATCTTTTATAGATATGCATCTAAAGACCAATTAATTATATCATATATGTGTGGATACTAAAATAAATATTTTGAATTCCATAAGATTGTTAAAAGCTTTTCATGATTTTTAGCGCGTGGCTTAACACTTTGGGAGGCCTAAAGCGAACTCTAAAGTGAGGTCTTTTAAAACAAATTGTAAAATTTTATTAAAATTATTATATTTATATTTAAAGTTTATTTCTCGTGCTTTTTGGGATGCAAAATCATTTATTAAATTATTGTAATCGATTTCATTTAACAATTCTTTCTCGATTGATAATAAAGCTTGTCCACTTAATCTTTGTTGAGACATTGTCGATCTAAGATAAGATTTTATTAATTTTAATTTGGCTAAATTACACTTTTGGTCCCCAAATTGTTTTTTAATATTCAATTTGGTCTCCAAGTTTTTAAAATGTTCATTTTGGTCCCTAAGTTCCTAAAACTTATTCAATCGAGTCCTTCCATCATATTGACTAACGGACATGGACATTGACCTATGCCTGGTCCGGAATTGAGGACCAAATTGAACATTGAAAAACTACTTGGGGACCAAATTGAACATTGAAAAACAATTTAGGGACCATTATTTTGGGGTCAATGTCCATGTCTGTTAGTCAACTTGACGGAAGGACTCGATTGAATAAGTTTTTGGAACTTAGGGACCAAAATGAACATTTTGAAAACTTGGGGACCAAATTGAACATTGAAAAACAATTTGGGGACCAAAATTATAATTTAGCCTTTTAATTTTGAAAAACTTCTTTCCACTGAAGCAACAGTTACGGTAATCGTTAACATTATTCTACAAACGATATATGCATTTGAAAAAGAATCAAGCATTATTATATAATTATGTCAATTGGTGTATCAAAAGTGAAGCTTTTGGTTTTTTTTTATTTTTTGTGAAACAAAATAACAAATAGTATTATGTATTAAGAGAAAAGAGCTTATGAAATTGTCAAATTGATGAGAGTGAGTCCGGGAGTCTGAGAGAGTGACGTGATTGAAAGGCCGAAGTAGGAGAGAGAAGAGCGAGACACATGGATAGAGATGAGTAATGAGTGAACAACATCATTTTTCATTTTTTTTATAGTAAAATACTAAAAAATATTAACGTTATTTTTTAATGAGTCATTATGTGGATTAGATAAAAATATGTGAGATTAGCTGATGGTAGAAAATGAAGAATCTTTTGTGCAGCTGCTCACTCAACCTTTTGTACAACTCACTCTTAACATTTAAAAAAAAAATTATTAAAATTGGTAGTAAAATATTTTTTGGGGACCTAAAGCCCAAGCTTTACCAACTTCCCCCTTGGATCGGCTCTGATTTTTAGTATTAAGTTATTCGATAAAAATCAACTAAAACAGCCGCCATAAAAATCAAAGAGTTTGTAACAAACAAAAAGTGCCAAAATTTTAATTGAAAATGATGGCAATTCCATGCATTTTGCTTTGTTTTTATTTTTATTTTTATAAGCTTAAAAATATTAAATTAAGAGTACAAAAAGGGGTACTCTAACCCTATTACATTGATAACCAATCCACCTATGTAAAATTGATACTGCCTCCGGACGAAGAACAGAATCAATACTACAAAAGTTCACCAAAAAGAGAGAAACTATACAGCCAATTAGAACCAAAGTACTACAAACCAAACCACCTCCAAGCTTTCATGAGTCTTCATTCTTCCAAATTCCTGCCTCCCTAAAACATTATCTATTACAGTACACAAAAACACCAAAACTAACAGCTAACAAGTTAAACTAAGTTTTGAGAAGAATTGAAAAAAGGCCAACTTGTAAAGCCACTAGTAGCACTTCCATTTTTAATATGCTGACCACAAGAAAAGAATATCACCACCATAGACAAACCCAACCTCATTAAGACCATATCCAAAAAACCAAATACAAGAACCCAGATTAATCAAAGACCATACATTTCACAAAATTTGAGGTATCGAAACCTAGTAGCATGTGCAACTGTAGTAAAATTAGCCAAAGTTCAAAGAAGATCGCCAATGTCATAATTTTTTTTTTTTTAAAACAGGCAAAAGACATTCCATTAAATGAGTACGAGGGGTACTCTTAAGCCCATTTACAATAGGAAGATTACAGTTAAATGGCATAGGAAACCTTAAACATCCAAACTGTTTGAGACAGAGGAATACAACAAAGCAAAAACAATCTACAAACACCCGAGGGGCTCCAAGCACCAACCCGAAAAAGATCTAGATTTGCAGAGGTTTGATGCAGAAACCCACCTCCAAGTTGTTACTTCAATCCTATAGAGCAAACTGATGTAATCAAACTTATCATCCCCAAAGATAATAGCATTCCTATTCTCCCAAATGCACCAAATGATTGAATGCCAAACTAAAACACAGCCCCCTCTGTCCACCCTTTGATTCCACCCCTCCCCAAAACGCTCCAAAAGCTGTGATAAAGTTATAGGTAGCGCACAACTCACATTTAACCAAGCAAAAATACCTAGCCAAAGAGATGATATAAAAGGACAGTTTACAAATAAATGATCAGAACATTCAAGGGCTGAGTTACAGAAAACACATGAGAGCTAGGGAATCGTTTGCACTCAACACGCCTCTAGTCAATAAATTGTCTCTAGTAGGAAGTCTATCAGGAATCAATTGCCAAGAGAATACTTTAACCTTCATAGGAGCTGCACTTTTCCAAAGGAATTTGAAAATATTTTCCTCACCCTCCGACAAAGAATGAAGATGCAGATCAAAAGACAGCAGAAACTTTCAATCACCAATTTCATAATTAAAACCTTATAGATAAAAGAGATTAAAACAAATTAACATAACGCCATAAAAAATAAGTTTTACTATGCCAACAACTCCTTCAGTGATTCACAAATACTTATTCCACAACTTTCAAAAAGTTGTTCTTTTTTCTCTGCCCCTTTTTTTTTCTTCTTTTTTTTCTCTCTTTTTTTCCTTTTTTTTCCTTTCATTTTTTTTAATACACACAGCAATCTGTTTGGTGTAATTCCATAGCCACCACCAAATTAAATCAATTCCTCTCCACACCCCTAAAACCTATATTTCAAAAATGTACACCAAAACCCCAAATTCCTATATTCCAATACACCAAGAGCTATCATTTCATTGCCAATGAGAAATTGGTTCCTCATTGTTCCTTCCAAGCACACTGATTGCAAATACATTCCCTTCTAATTTGGTATTTTTATATTTATCTTACGTACAAAAATGCTAAATAAAGCCACTTGAAACACTAATTTTTTTTTTTACAGATTGACCAGGTCCAAGAGAAGATATTCCTATTTTACATTCAAATGTCATTAAGTAAAGTACCCATCACATCAACAGAACCAATTGTTCATAGGATAATCAAAGAATCAATTAAAACATCATCGATCATAAAAGGATTATATCAAAACCCTAGCTAAAAAGGAATTTAGCTAGACATACTAAATCCTAAAATAAAATAAAATAAAGATAAAGATAAAGATAAAGAGAGAAAGAAAAACATCAGTCCCCCTTCCATCACGTTTGCTGCACCAGGAGATTTGCCTTCAATTGCCAAGAGTTTTAGAATCTTCGTTTCACGTGGGCCAAAGCTTCATTGCATTTGCATTTTAGTTTTATTATTCTTATAAATATAAACAAGTAAAAATATTATTAGATAAACTCTAAAAACATGAAATTAAAAAATTATATGTAAAACATTATTAAAAATTAAATTACTTAAATTTAGGGATAAAACTCAATCAATTAGCATATTTAGGAGTAAAAATCCATCCAATAAGCACATAAAAATCATTTTTTTTATAAGTAAAGATGTATAATAAAATAGAGTACAAGGAATACCCATCCCATATACAAGAAGCAACAAAAAAAAGTAGACAATCTGTAAATGTAATACTGCCTGACTAAAGACAGTATTACTTTTACAATCATCTAGCCCATTCTGAGAAACAAAACACCAAGATAATTACAATATACCCTGTTTACAAGTATAACTGAGCCTAAAACAATCCCGCACAGTGAAAACAAAATAACAGAAGCCAATCATATAATCTAGAATACTGTCAATCCCTTATCTTTATTTTACATTTTAATCTGGCTCCTCTCTTTTTTTTTCTCCAAAATGATCCCTTATTTTACAAAATTATATCAATGTAGTCCTTTTTTTATTTCATTTTTTACCGAAATGGTCCCTTATTTTATAAAAGTTAAACCCATGTGATATTATTTTTTTTGCCAAATGGTGTCTATTTTTTCTTTTGTTCCGAAATGAACCCTTATTTTACAAAAATTATACCAGATGAAAGCTTGACCTTGGTTTTCTCAAACATGGACCACAGTTTTTTTTCGGATATATTCAAACAATGTTGGCTAGGTAATATTTATGGATTTTTTTTTGACCAAAGAGCGGTGGTAGTTGAGGATGCGAAATAATGAGCATTATTATTTTTCCCTTTCAGAACATCCCTCTGCTCCATGTGTTATTGGTTCCCAATGGATTCCCCGAGACCAAAAGTATGGTCATTTTCCTTTTCAAATGCATTTGTTGCTTCCCAGATACAACAGGATTCTCCTTTTGTGTTTAGTCCTTTTATATCTTTATATTTATCATCTTTGAATTTACCGAAGCATTAAATTTTTTGTCTTGTTTATTTAGTTGCATGGTTTCATCTTTTTTCCTAATTTTTTTTTAAAGAATTTTATTGATTTTATTTTTGTTTAAATTATCTTTTGGTATAAGCCGAGAAGAAAGATTTCTGGGATGTTTTTGTATTTTATTTTTGTATTTTCAATTTTTTTTTTTTAAAGAATTTGGTTCAAACTATTAGCTTCACAAAGAACCATATACGCTACACATTTTCAGCACATATCATTGGAAAGTAACTATAGCAATATATATTTCGAATACAACAGTTTTTGCAAGTAATCCAAAACCCCATGCCTAAGATAGGATAGAAAACGAAAAAGATTGATAAACATCAACATGGGTTTAAAACTTTTACAAGCTTGCATCATGTCATCTAACAGTGTCCAATTACTTTCACGCCCACTGGACCAAAACCCTGTTTTTAATTTTTTGTCTTCCCAAAAATGACAATCTTGGCTCAAGTTTGATTCTTGTGATAGTTCTCTAGCTAGCAACTGAAAAAATTAATTACAATAGAAATTAACCTTTCTCTTCTATTTTATTTAAGAAAAGATTGTAAATTATCTCTTTTTCTAAGCCGAGAAGAAAGATTTCAGTAATGTTTTTGCATTTTATATTTTTGTAATTTCAGTTAGAAAAGAAATACTTAATTGATAAAATTAAGTTTTCACACTGAGGACATGCAAAGGGTGGTAGGATGCAGCGATGGTGCATGCAAATTTATGAGCCAGTCGTTTTCTCCGTCCATTTTGCATTAAAAAAAAAGTTTAATCACACTTTTGGTCCTCTATTTTACTGTTTGGGTGATTTTAATCCCCAATTTTTTTTCACTCAATTTTAATCCCCATATTTTAAAAATGTGCAATTTTGGTCCATATGTATGTTAATATCCAATAATTAATGATGTATCTAACGTGGCTTATGATATTCTAACCTTACTTACGCTTTCTAACAATTGATGTCACAAATGAATGTTGATTTGGAATGTTAATTATTGGATGTTAACATACAGATGGATCAAAATTGCACATTTTTAAAATATGAGAACTAAAATCGAACGAAAAAATCAGGAGATCAAAATCGCCAAAAAAATAAAATAGGGGAGCAAAAATACAGTTAAGCCTAAAAAAAATTTTAAGTTTTGACACTTGCTTTTGGAAATCCCAACCCCAACCACTTGCACGCCACATAACAGTGAAAGAAACGTACGTTCTTGAACAAGGTTAAGAGAAGGGTGATGAAAGAGATTTGATAGCAATCTAACTTCGAAGAATTTAAACAGCATGCAGAAGCTTTTGACCCTTTTCACCTTGATAAACGTCACATAAGTCAATCCTATCAATTAATAAATAATAATTTTTTCTTAATTATTAATAGGACAACAGATGGAGGACATGCAGCGATGGTGCATGCAGATCAGCTGATGGCATGCAAACAGATGTTTTGGAGCATACATGGCAGGGATCTTGGGAATCGAGTGGACAATTTTCTGAAACTAGAAACAGACAGCTCATGTCATCTAACATGTCCAATTACTTTCACGCCCACGAGACCAAATTCCTGTTTTTAATTTTTTTGTCTTTTCCTTTTTCTTTTTCTTTTAATTGAATAGTGTAAAATTAAAAAAAATTACAATTAATTAGTAATATTTTTTATTAATTTTTAAATTAATTTCTAACATTCACTTAAGTAGTTAAGTTATGTACAAAGCAGGAGTACATAATTCACAGCACAACAGTCATCATTTTCCATTATCACCACCTCTCCAAGCAGCAAATAGAAATCACCGACATAAGCATTAAGCTCGCAAGCGCCACGTTGCCACTCAATCAGTGAGCTGGCAGCCGTCATCGTCGCCTAAGAATTTATCTAATAAACCAAACTTCTTCATATAAGTCAAGAGTCCATTGATGATAAAGGGCACGGGAAGGAAAAATATCTAATAGAAGAATAGGTACGTAATTTCATTGTTTCCAATAAGAGGACAGAGTATCAATCCCACCACATTGAGTCAAACTTCCTAACAATGACTCTGGAGGAGCATTCAAAGGTAAGATTACCAAGATTATGCTTTTTTAACAAGGTTAGGAGAACAGATGGAGTATATGCATATGGTGCATGCAGATGGCATGCAAAATAATCAACTTTTCCTTCCACAATTAATGTTCTAATCAACTTTAGGGATTAAATAGTCTTGTGCGGTACATGTTTTGGAGCTGCTTGTTTATCGTTTGGTCTCTCCCGAGCATCTTAGAAAATGGCAGCTCATGTTTTGAATCGATGGGCATTGCAAAGTATTGTTTATAGGTCTACCTGTCAAAATACAGATCAATCTGTTTATGCATTTTCGACCACCTAAGGAAATTTCTAATTTCCTGCTCAGTTAGTGATAATTCTATTTAGCATGAAATGTGTTTTTTGGAAGCTTGACTTGTAAATATAATTCAGTTGTGCAGCTCACTGAGTGTCGTCGGAATGAACTGTAAGTTCTTATTCAAAAAATTAAAAAGACTCTTTCCCTGCCAATTTATCTCCTTGTGTATAATGCCTCTCAAGATTATATGGTTGAGTGACACTTATCAAACTAGGCTTATCAAACTATTATTTATTTTTTTAATAAGGAAATATATATAATAAGATAGATTACAAGGAATACTCAATGCAAATACAAAAAACAACCAAAGAATTAGACAATCTGTAAATGTAAAGTCTACGGATATGTTACATGTCATCAAAGAAGGTCCAAATACTTTCACGCCTACTAGACCAAATTCCTGTTTTTAATTTTTTCTTTTTTTCTTTTTTGGTTTTTTAATTTAATAGTGACAAATTAAATAAATCTGTTAATCCATTAGTAATAATTTTCGTAATTATTTATTTTTAAATAAAATTTTTACATTCCCTTAAGTTACAAAGTAGGAGTCAAGTAGAGAGAGAATTTGAATCATGCCTCAATGAATCAATTAGCTTCTTTAAATTTATGAAAAAACTCCTTTATGCTGTTTTTACTCACCAAAAACGATGGGAGTCATAAGGTGGTCAAGGTGGTTAGGGTGAGGGAGTTAAGGAGTGGAGTGATAAGGAGTTTGAGGGTTCAAACCCCACCCAATAACAAAATACTAACATTAACACTAACATTTGCCTATCAAAAAAAAAAAAAACTCACCAAAAACGATAATCTTGGCTCACGTTTGATTCTTGTAAGGATAGTTCTCAACAAGTGAACAAAAGACATTTAACTAACTTTTATTTTTAACTTTTCATGATGATTTAATGACCTATATTTACTTCGATATGATCCAATGGTTTTTTTTTATAAGCCAGGAGAATATTATTGAAAGGAGTACAAGAGATACTCATGACCCAATATGATCCGATGATTGATTGCCAGATCCCTTCATATTGTAGTTATTTCGTAACAAATAGCTTTTCTCATTTACTTCTCTACACTCTCATAAGTCACAATGACATTTCACTCTACACGGTCATGACGCCCCCTATATATACACCTAAAGTAAACGAAGAAAAATATAGTGCGCTAGCAAGTGAAGTCTTACCTTTTTCAGATAGCAATGGCAACCACGATCAACTTTATCTCGTTGATGTACGTTTACACCATTGTTTTGGTTACAAGCAAAAGCAATGCTTTGGAGTTACCCAAGTTTTCATCTATAGATTCTAGTCTTTGGGGATTCAACGGTGGACCCAGGCAACAACAACTATATCCATACAATCGGCAAGGCAAATCATGGGTATTATGGCAGGGATTTCCATGGTCATGTGCCCACCCACCGGTAGATTGTCTAATGGAAAATTGATTCCTGACCTCATTGCCTCTGTGTTGAACATCAAAGACAATATCCCTCCTTATCTTGACCCATACACGTGATTTCGTTACAAATGAAACTACTTCAAATACGCCGCTCCCGCCACACCCAGGCACCTAAGTCATAACAAATGAAATATTAGAACAAATTATTCACATTTTCTGTGTTTTTCATATATTTCTCTTTTATTTTATTATATGATTATGAAAATATAAAACAAGTATAAAAAGTTTTATACTCTTTTAAAGCACAATTTGGTGATTACGTGAGAAAACCATTTTCAAACTTTTTTTTAGTTTTCAATATATTTTTGTATGATAACAAAGAAATTTAAAATAATCTAGTCTAGATATTAACACAACAGATTAGTGCGTGTATGCGCCAAACTTCACTCTTCTACCAATTTTTAACCATCGATTTTGGTTTAATCTAACGACTAAACTAATAATTTTTTTTTGGAAAGAGAACAACTAAGAGTCATTCCAATATAAAGAGAGAAAAGATAAATTTCTTTTTTTTTATTAAAGAGATATTAAGTTTTTTGACTTTTCATTAAATATATATTATTATTATTACTTTTTTATCTTTATAATTAATAGATATTAATTTGAGTTTAATTTTTATACACTGTCAGTGTAAAAATTTTTACACTGACAACCAATCAGAAATCACGTAATTGATGACGATGACTTTTAAGGTGATTAGGATAATAATCAAAGATTTGTAGTGATGTGTCAATGTCTGATTGGTTGACAGTCGGTGTATACCAATTAAATCCTATTAATTTTAAATTAATTTATTAGAGTAGTCTTTTTTCTCATTATTTAAAATAGGTATACATAGAACTTTATTTGTTATGAGTCACATATTATATTAATATATTATTCTTATAAATATTTTATATAAGTAGAAAATTAATACTTTTCCTAATAATTTTTTAGGCCAGTAAAAAATAATACTATGACATTTACGTAGAATATAATTTCCCTAAAGTATTAAATAAAATTTTAAATAAATCTACACTGGTTACATTTACGTTTTTTTAAAATAAAATTTTGACATTTACTTAAGTTACAAAGGAGGAGTCGGGGAGAGAACTTGAATCAAGCCTCAATGAACTGATTATTATTTAAGGATAATTTGCATTTATAAAAATTATTTTATATTGTTTTTCTGTTACCAAGATAGATAGTCTTTGACTCTTTGACCACGTTTGATTTTACAAGGATAGCTCTCTAGCTATTTTTTTTTTAAATTTAATTACAATAAGAAATACGGCGAGATGATGTCGCAGATGGTAGTGAGCCTAAAGCTTGTTGGAGATAGATGGCATAATGACTGTATATTATTGCTTCTGGTTCAAGAAAGGCCTTGCAGTATGGTGTGCTGCAGGGTTATACCTCCTAGTACTTCTTTACTCTGGGAACTGAGTTCAAAGCTTTCTCCAGCCTCAAAGCTTTCTCTAGCCCCTATGGACTCTACATATATGGAGTGTGGTCCCTTCGATAAATTCTTAGGTGATGTTGGGTCACTGGTTGTTAGTTGGGAGAGGTGGTGATGGTGGAAGATATGATGTCTCTGAGTGATGCCTGGTAGAGGGAAGTTGTGTCTGTATATATAACAATCTGACTATGTGGTTGTGTTAATGTAATCAAGTCCTTATAACTGATGCAATTAATTAAATCACTCAATTTTTCTCTTAATTTATTTTCTTTTTGAATTTTCAATTTTTGAAGGGAAACAAATTATTTTGATTATCTATTAAATCCATATGATTGATTTCATTAAACTCAATTAGTCAACTTTTTCATAATTTATTTCCTTTTTGAATATTCAAAGTTTAAATGAAAACAAATCATCTTTATCAACCATTAAACTCATATCCAACCATTATTTTCCATCCAAAACTTCCTTATATGCTTTTTCCCATCTTTCTTTTTAATTTTTATTAATTTGTAATAAATTTTAAAGGTAAAATTTATGACAAAATATTTTTTTTTGATTTTTTTATATAATTTCTTTTTAAATTATTCTAGATTTTAATAAAAGTTAAAAATAAACGCCACTATTCCTAAAACTTAACATATTTTAATGATTTTGATTTTTCAATTTTGATTTCATTTTTGAAAAAAATTAAAAGATAAATATAGCAAATAAATGAAATATTTTTTGTGGTCTTATTTTTGGAATTTTCTAAATTTGTGTAAAAAATTGAAAGACGTCCAATCAAATTGGGTGTTCGTTTTTGTGTTGGGATCTTTTACAAAACCATTTGTGTTGGGATCTCTACTATTTATAATATTTTTTTTAATGTTGGAATCCATTTTTGTGTAACAGCTCGAGCTTGACTATTAGTTTAATTAAATTGCCGCATTAACCCAAGAGTGCTTGGATGAGATGACACGAATCTCTTCCAGCTTAACCAGAGGTCTCGAATTTGAATTCTGGCCCTGGGAATGCAGCTGCGTTAAAACTCTTGAGGGAGAGCTTTGCCGCACTTGTAGTCCTACCCGGCTCGAGGGATTTAGTCTCCGCAGACAGTAGTTGCGCGCGGAGGATACCCTGGGAAACCGAAAAAACTACCCCATTATCCTTTCTTAAATAAAACAAATATCATAATTTTAATATCTCAGGATATATTTAAGGACTAGTTTCACTATCTAGATTTATATTTAGGATGCCGAAAAACAATAGAGAATATATTTTTATCTATACTCTTTTTAATAAAATTCATAGGCTAAAATGCATTTTTCGACCCCATGTTTTTTAATTTGGTGAAATTTGTCCCCTCATTTTATTTTGAGTGATTTTGGTCCTCCTATTTTTTCAATTGTGAAAAAGTAATTCCTCCGTTAAATTTCCGTTAAAAACTTATGGAAATTGAAGATGTGGCATATGTCTGGACACACCCAAATGTATCCCTTTGTAGTCCCTCCCACAATCCCCTTTCCTTCATTCTCTCTTCCTTCACCATCGACAGGAGGCATAAGGTTCTACCGAGGAAGTAAATCTTCCCTCATATTGAGATCATTAGATTCCATATCATTAAATATTAATATTTGATCAATGCTAGCATCACACTCTTTATCACATTTCTATTAACACACCTTTTATTATTAGGTGAATTTCATGTGGGATCCTGTGTTTGGTGGGTCTCAAATGAAATCCACCCAATAATAAAAAGTGTGTTGAAGGGGAGTGTGATAAAGTGTGTGTTCTTAAAATTTTTGTTAATACTTTCTAGATTTTTTTATAAGAACTTAAATTGGATGTTTATTCTGCCTGAATTAATATTCGGGAAAGGGACCAACATGGTGTTGGGAGAGTCGGTAACATGACTCTTTCCAAGGAAAAAGAACCCCGGGTTCGATTCCTGGATTCGCCCATTTGATTAAAATTTGAATCAATCTTACTTTTGTGAATTGAAATTTGAAATTTGAATTTGTTCAAATTCACAAAGTAAGGAAAATAGATCTATCCTTGAATTTTCAAGAAGCAACCAAAATCACATGTGATGGAAGAGCACATGCAAGATATGGCACCTAAAATTGAAAGTGAAAATGTGGACGGAAACAATTTTCACAAAAAATTCAAGCAAGATCAATTCAAACGCATTTCAAATTCTAGATCATGGATCACATTTGGATTCAAATTCCTTTTCATCATCCAATTCATGTGATTAATGGTGCCACTACATGAAAGATTTTCATCATGAAATTGGCTCCAACTCAAAGATCATCTCATAGAATTTGAAAATTTTGTTAAAAAATTCAAAACAATTGAAGATCAAAGATCTAGCTCTGAACCACCACTACAAGAATTGTGAGTATTACCGACGGAATATTACCTACGGACAAAAATCCTTCGGTAAATGTCATATTTTTGCCATGCCCCCCAGTAAGGCTGTTTACTGACTTTCTTGATTTATCGACCATTTCCAACGGCCTCCATCCCTCGCTAGTACCTACGGCTTCTATCCCTAGCTAATCACCTCATTTTCGACGGCCTATGTCCCCCGCCAGAACCGATGACCTCTGTCCTTCACTAATCACACCATTTCTGATGGCCTATATCCCTCGCCAGTACCAACGACCTCTGTCCCTCACTAATCACGCCATTTCCGACTGCCCATGTCCCTCGCCATTACCAACAACTTATGTCCATCGTTAATCACCCCATTTTCGACGGCAGTCGGTATGCCTCACCCAGAACCGATGATTTTAGACCCTCGCTAATAACACACTTACAGACGGCTGTGACCCATCGGTACCGTTTACCAAATTTCCGACGGCCCAGCCCTTCGGTAACGTCTCATATAACAAAGAGATTCATTCACTGCCGTTGAAATTTGCACAACTCAAAAAGACTTCATATATACCCGGCCACGCATCCCTCTCCTTGTCCAGTCACCGACTACCTCCCATTACGCCCACGCTGGCCGGACCACCGCCGCCGGTCGTCCTCCGTACATTGACTCTCTCCCTCTTTCAATTCACTCTCTCTCATCCAACGTCTTGCTGGGAAGGAGATGGAGCCACCGCCAACGTCTTGCAGATTCGGAAAGGGACCGCCCGCGAGTTCCTCTAGGTACAAGGAGTTCATCTACAATTGGAGGGGTGAGGTTGCTGGGTTGGATGGTCATGGCTTGTGGGTCCAATGGCAGTTTGTGATGGAGGGGTGGGTTGGGGTAGCGTTGTGAAGAGGGAGTGGGGCGGAAGGGAGATGAAGGGCACAGGGATAGGGGCCATGGAGTCATTCACAAAAAAAAAATTATTATATAAAAAAAAGGTAATTCATATAAAAAAAAGTATAGGTAATTAATATATAATAATATAATAAAAGGTAACTAAAATAGAAAAATATTATTTATATATGAATATAATAATATAATTAAATAAAAATAAAATAAATGGAATTATAATATATATATATATATATACAATTTTATAAAATAATTATTTTTAAAAATGCATAACCTGAATTACCTACGGCCAAGGCCGTTGGTAATTACCTAGGAGCATTATCGTCGGTAATTACCTAGGGGCCATGCCGCTAGGTAATCACCGACGGATTTTTTAAAAATCCGTTGTAACTATTTCCGACGCCCGTTTTTCTGACCGACTTGAGTCCATCAGTAATCCATCGGTAATTTTTTATTACCAACGGATTTTTGGATTTTCCGACGGCTTTTGCCCCTCGGTAATATCATTTTTTCTTGCAGTGCACATGATGTGATCAAGGATTGATCACTTAACATTTTAGGATCTTCTTTGATCTAATTGTTTTAAAATTTGAGATCAAACACAATTCTAGCACAATTGATATGAAACTTGTTCTTCAAGTGAAAAAAACAAGAGGAAACAAAATGAAGTAGAAGAAAAGAACAATTGATATATGACTAGAAAGTAAATTGTAAGAATTAAAGTGCAAGAATTAAAGAACAAAAGTAGAAAATGGATTAGGAAGAAGAGGAAGGGAAGGCACCACAAATGCATTCTTCTCGGAGAAGAAGATTGAATTTGATAAGCCAAAGGAGGATCCACCACTTGAATAAGGATATTCAAGATAATAATCAATTGGTTCAACCCATGAACCAAGAAGAGGAGAACTCTCAACTCTCTCTAGAATCTCAAGTGTGAGAAACTTATCAAATGAATTCAAACTTGTGAAATGAATTACGAGACACCTATTTATAGATGAGCAAAGTGCTCGTCCACTTCTAAGGTGCATCTAGCACCTCTTACAAGCAAATCCCAAGTGTGGGCTTTGATTTTGGCCCAATGCTTCCTACTCCTGTGCTATAGCCCAATAGGCCCAATTCCTAAACTAGTCCTAAGTGCTTTTTGAATACGCGCCTTTACATGAACTCTACTCTATACAAAGGTCCTAGTTCCTACCTTTATTACATGAACTCTACTCTATACAAAGGTCCTAGACCCTATCCCTAATTAGGTGGTCAAAGGTTCAATGCATAAGAGGTTCAAGATGAAGCCCTCTTCATAAGGTTGCTAATGAGTCAAGTGATTGACCACCACCTTCCGGGGCTGGCCCAACACTTTTGGAGGCCTAATGCGAACTCTAAAGTGAGGCCTTTTAAAACAAATAATAAAATTTTATTAAAATTATTATATTTACATTTAAAGTTTATTTCTCGTGGTTTTTGGGATGCAAAATCATTTATTAAATTGTTGTAACTGATTTCATTTAACATTTCTTTTTCTATCGATAATATAGCTAGTCCACTTAATCTTTGTTGAGACGTTGTCGATCTAAGATAAGATTTTATTAATTTTAATTTTGAAAAACTTCTTTCTGCCGAAGCAACAGTTACGGGAATCGTTAACATTATTCTATAAACGATATATGCATTTGGAAAAGAATCAAGCATTATTATATAATTATGTCAATTGGTGTATCAAAAGTGAAGCCTTTGATTATTTTATTTTTATTTTTTGTGAAACAAAATAACTGCGACACCCTAACTCGGATCATCACATGGTTACCCGTTTGGGGAAATAAATCTCAATTTGCTGGTTACTTTCGAAAAATAATGTTTTCTCTACGTTCATCTTTTCAAAATATGGTGATACATTTTTTTTTTCTTTTTTGCCTCATACAACAATAACGTAATCAGATCACACCTCAATACATAATGTACATAAGTCATACAACTATACTGCCTCATATGTTTTTCACATCTAGATCATTATCAGTTTAGTCACTCTCAAAACATAATATAACTTAATAGGACCTAAGCTGGTCGTAACTAACTGACACTACAACCGATAGAAGCAGCAACAACATGCCCTGAACTAGACGACCTTCGTCTTCTTGTAGGGATCATCCCCCTTGTACGAATTTGATATGTTTGTAAGGGTGAGATGCCAATATATGGATTTAACACAACAACTAAACGCTCGACACAAAAGAAGACACATACACATATACATGTTTATGACAATATAAGCAATCCATATTATAGCATACAGTTTATCAATGGGTTCCACACCCCAAACATCATCTTTGGAAAACTATGCATGAACACGTCAATACATCATCTAACTTTTTCCTAATCTCCGGAGATCCCACAACACCGCGTAAATGAGTTGATCAAGCTCAATAGCCAAATATATTAGGCACTTCGTGGCATGGAATACTTTATTCATCAAAGCACCATACATAACTTCGTAGCCAAATACCCTATCATTAAGGTATCCGACATAACTTCGTAGCCAAAATACCCTATCATCAAGGTATCCGACATAACTTCGTAGCCAAAATACCATATCATTAAGGTATCCGACATAGGACAACGTGGGCACGTCTGCCAATACATGCATATAAAACATTTTGTTCTCGTCGTTTTCTTCGTGTGTAATCTTTCCTTTGCCAAAGCTCAAAAGCTTACGACCAACGTAGTTTTCAATGTCTTAAAGTCTTTTATTAACAACACAGGACACGCAGTCCAAGTGCTTAGTCACGAAACCCTAAACCTTGCAATCAGTCTTAGGTTCGTGGTAATAGAAAACATCATAAATCTTTTACCGTCGTTTATTACATCATGAAGTAGACACACCGTCTACCTACTAGACACCAAGTCTATAACGTCATAAGAACACTAGTACCCCGACGTCTCGGTTACTAAGTTCCATATCGTCGTTTTACATCGTTTTTGTCTTGTGAAAAACAAATCCAAAATAGGATAACATCATAAGAACACTAGTACCCCGACATCTCGGTTACTAAGTTCTATATCGTCGTTTACGTCGTTAAGTAAAACTCATTTACCGAAAATCATTTTTACTTGAAATTCGTTTGTAAAACGTCACATCATCAAGAACTCTTTTATTAAAACTTCAATTCAAAAATTAAATCATTTCAGACTAAATCTCTTCTTAAATTAAGTACTGTTGTTTTAAAACTTTCCTCGTAAAAATTTCGAAACTTGCCGTCGTTTATCATTTTCCAAGAAAATATTCTAAAGTCAAACTTTGACTTTTTATAATAATAATAATAATAATAATAATAATAATAATAATAATAATAATATTATTATTATTATTATTATAGAGTATTTTCGAATATTAATTTCACAAAATAACTTTTTATAATATTACATAATTTCTTGTGTAAAAATTAGCAGTACAAAAATATTTTCACAATTTCGCTTTCATTGTGACTCATAAATTACTTTTACACTAATAAATCATTAAAATAATAATATTTCTCAAAACTCATTATTTTTCCAAAATAATATTTTCCACCACTATTATATCCAACATTTTCCATAAAACATTGAATATAATTTACACAGCTTATTAAAGCTTTTATCTGATTAATCGGTTGTGCACTGACCACTGTCAGGCTTCTCAAACAACAATCACAAATAACATTCAACAACAATTATCAGAATTATATCCCCAGGCAGATCATGCATCATAGCAATATAATATACTACTGCAGATAATTAAATAAATTAAAAGCAGATTAATCACCGATACACAGATAAACAACACAACGTATACAACATAAACAAATAACCACAACCACATATAAATCATATAAACCACACTACAAGAAAATAGTTATTGAGAAAAATCCCTCAGGTAAACTCCCCTTACCTCTCGAAGCTCCTCAGAGAAATTAAAAGAACTCTGCCGGTTGTCGGAAACCCTCGCACGCCGTAAAACAATTAACCTTCAACAACACATTCACACAATAAATCAAAACAAGCAAAACAAACACCTAATCCTCTCTAATAGGTCACGGCCTCCTTATGGTTTTAGGTGACTAAAATTCCTAATCATGATTAAATCATGGATTAATGGTCCTAATCAACCAAAATCATGGATTAGTGACTAAACAACTAAATTTGAAACTCAAAACTTCCTAACTCTTATATACTAAGATTCGGCCTCAACATGATCATAGGGCTAGGGTTTTTATTTTGATAAGCCAACTTGGATTTATTAAGAATACATACTAATGGCTTGATTACCAAGATCATTTGTGAAAACTTTGAACAAAACTCATGAAATCTCATCCACCTAGCTAGGGTTCGGCCAACATAGAGATTTTGAGTAAGAAATTTCATTTTAATAAACTAACATGGATTAGAGTGTGTAGGCATACATGTCATATGAAATACATGATCATACATGACAACACATGAACAAAACCCTATCAAACCTATTCTCCTAGGTTCGGCCCAGTCCAGAAATTTAGGAAAGAAATTTCTCATGATCATATGCTTCTAGATGATGAAAATAGAGATGATTATAAGATCATAGCAATTGGTTTCATGTCAAAAGGATTTTTCTAGAATTAGTTATGAATTTTCAAAGTTCTAGATCTAGAAACTTAAAAGTGATGAACATAGATGAAATAGACTTTGAATCAAGAAACTTATTGAAGAACATAGACATGATTAGAGAAGGAGAATAGGATTCACCTCTTGAAGATCAAAAACAAGTGAAGATCCAATAACTTGCTTCACAAATTTGACGCTACAAGACTTATGAACTTTAGGGTTTTTGAACAAAAGGCAATAGAAACTACATGAAATGTGAGGGAGGGTATTTATAGGCATGTGGCTGCGCCACTTTTGAGGATCAAATAGAAAGGAGGTGATTTTTCTAAGGACTTAAGTGCAATTAACTCATAGGAACCATTTTGCAAAGATTCCAAAAGTATAAGGACTATTTTGCAAATTGCCAATAAACTGTAATGATGACCATTTGCCACATTAAATATGGTCTTATCTTGACTATTCTTGGCTGATTTTGTCATGAGATATTTTGAGAAAAACCTAGAACATTTGAGAAGATTTGAGAAGATAGTAGAATGTAGTAGAATATTGTAGAAGAATGTAGAACATTCTAGAACAATCTTGGCTCATCCAAAAATAAATGAGGGCAGCCTCTTCTCCCTCATGGGCTTGCGCATGGCCCTAATAAATTTGGGCTTGGATTCATTTTGTGGGGCCCACCAAAAGACTTAAGCTTAAACATGACATAGGAAACTTGTATAGTTTCCAAATGGGCTTTATGGAATTAATCCATGGAGAAGAAATCCGGGCTTCATGGCCACGGTCCATTAAGAGATTGGAAACAAGAATTCTGGCCCAACTCACTTAAAAAAAAACTTAGAAACTAACTTAGGGACCAAAGTGTAATTAACGGAAAGTTCAGGGGCTTAAGCGTAAAATTCATAAATTGTCACTTTAACCCTGTAGAACCTTCTAGACTTAAAAGTATGATTCATCCCCATGAATCATCTCAAAATCCTAAGATAAACTCTTTATCTGCTCTTGGAAACTCCGAAATCCCTTCCGTCGTCTACCCAATTATGTGTTCCGCCCGAAAAACGTAAATTATTTTATTTTTTCTGAAATAAATCTAAAAATACAGAATTGTAGGAAATAAAAGAAAAATCTTAAGTCTTTCGTTCACGAATTAAAATTAAGTCTTTTGAGCAGTATAATTATACTGTCAATGGAATTTGCGGGCCGGGTTTCACCTGACTTCCCAACCTAAATTTTAATCGTAGCTTCCTACATTCAAGTAGGATTGAGTGGTAAACTCCGTTTATTTAAAATAATTTTCTAAGTCTCAGTTAAAAATATAATCGTAATTATATAAATTTCTGATATTAGAAAACAGCGAAAAGTCGGGGTGTTACAATAACAAATAGTTTTATGTATTGAGAGAAATGAGTTTATGAAATTGTCAAATTGATGAGAGTGAGTTCGAGAGTCTGAGAAAGTGACGTGATTGAAAGGCCAAAGTAGGATAGAGATGAGCGAGACACATGGATAGAGATGAGTCATGAGTGAAAATCATCATTTTTCATTTTTTTATAGTAAAATACTAAAAAATGTTAATGTTATTTTATTAATGAGTCATTATGTGAATTAGATAAAAATATGTGAGATGAGCTATGATTGAGGAAAATGAAGAGTTTTTTGTGCAGCTGCTCACTCAACCTTTTGTATAACTCACTCTTAACATTTTTTTTAAAAAATTATTAAAATTGGTAGTAAAATTTTTTTAGGAGGCCAAAAGCCCAAGCTTTACCAGCTTCCGCCTTTGGCCGGCTCTGCCTCCTTCTTGAGTGTGTCTTGGACTCATCTAAGCCTTACCCTTGTCATGGGTCCATGCAAGTCTTCAATGTTAGGTCCTTGGCTTTGTGTGTCCATGCTCATCTCATTCTGGGAGAGAAATTTAAGATTTTCATCAGTTTCTTCCATCTGTTCTACAATCTTTTCCCCCTTTTTGTTGAGGTTTTGCAGCATATCATTCCGCGCCACCATATTTTCTGTTTGCCAATTAAGAACTTCTTCAGCTTGCGCCAAACCTTTAAACTTTCCATCAGATTGAATTTCATTCAGCTGAATGAAAGGTTTAGAGGACCTGTTTGAAATTGGATCAACTTTCCTTTCTAGGGAAGGAAAGTGTTGCTCATATTCTGACGGTGTGCCTGAGAATATGAAGCAAGGAGCTGGTTTAGCAGGCTTCAAAGGGGTTGATGATTTACAGGATTTAGGAGGAGGCCAGGTGACCAGAGTTGGATCATCAGGAGGCTTTTGAGAATACAAAAGTCATTCTTTTCGGAGAATATTGAGAGCTTCTTTATAACACGGAAGAGGTTCTTTTTTCTTGTAGATTCCTACCCATAGACCATTATGTGGATCCGATCTCCTTCTTGGTGGAGGAGGTGGATTACACCCTCCTTTCTTTTTTACTTTTGGAAGAGTCTCCTCATCACTATCATCATAGTGCATCCAACAATCACATCCTGGATCACACATACCCTATCAACGTCTTATAAGAAATGGTCATTTATCTTATCAATATAGATGGGATTCCCATCAATCCTGACAGCATAAACAGGACACCAATTTTCAGTCATAACAAGAGTTAGCATCATGGTCTGGAAAATAGGAGGAGAAGCAGAGCTAGAACCCTTTTTAGGATTCTTGAAAATTGTTTTGAAGGTTCCATCTGCAGATCTACGAAAAGTAGCATCCTGGGTTTGAATTGGCCTTTTATCAAGGTGATGCTTTTCATAGTTGGTTACCCATTCAAGAGGAATGAGCTTTATGATCAGATCTTCCCGGGGAATCCTCCTGGGAATTTGAACAATCGTTGGTACTTCATCTTCTCTGTTGGTTACTGATGAGTGTGATTTCACCTCATCTTTGTCTATCATTTTGCATGCATTTTCATGTAGTTTAGGCATATTTAATTTGATTTTTGGTTAATTTTCCTTTGGAACAGGTAAGGCAGTTTGTGTGGTGTTGTTTTGCAGAAATCAAGGGTAAAATGCTCAAGATCAACCATGATGGAGTTTGGATGAAAATAGGGCTTGAAAACTGAAGAAAATGAGCCAAACAGAGCCTATCACGGCCTAGCCGTGATGCCCATCATGGCCATGATCGAGCAAAACTGAAAAGGAAGAAAGGCTGAAGTCAGAGTCTGTCATGGTCTGGCCGTGATGTCCATCACGGCCGTGACCAAAAACCCCCACAAGTCAGAGACCGTCACGGCCTAGCCGTAAATACCATCACGGCCCAAGCATGAAAATTGAGGCTCGCGTCGCGAAAGTTCAGAAGCCTAAAGAACTGCACAAGTCAGAAGCCGTCACGGCCTGGCCGTGAAGGCCATCACGGCCGTGATGCGCATTACTTGGACCTGAAGAAACCGAATTGGATCAGAATTTGAGTTAGATTGGGATTCTAACTTCCCACATCTATAAATAAGGACCAGGCAGATACAGAAAGATAGACATAGACTTTTGGCTGCTACTTAGGCTACATTTTAGGATCTTCTTCTTCCTCTTCTCCATTCTGATTTGTATTTTCATGATGTTGTCAACCAAGCTTGTCATCTCCATGGCAAGGCTTGAGTAGTAGTTTATTTCTAGGGATTGGGGCTCTGCCAAAGTTTTGTTTATGATGTTGACTTGATGTTATATCTTTGTTAATTACGATTTTGCTTTAGATCTGGTTTCTAGTGTTCTAATCACTCGTAAATTCGGCGGCCGCTTATTTGCGAGACGTAGATATTCTAAGGAGGAACCTAGCGGTGAACTTAGGTTTATTTGCATGACTTAGACATTCTAAGGAGGAACCTAGCGGTGAACTTAGGTGTCGGATCTATAGGGTCAGACTTGGGACTGAAATCACGAGAGTTAGAAGCCGTCCCTCGAGGATCAACGAGTTGTCACGAAGCGCAAGGGGTCCAATCTGAGTTCGGCTACCACGAGAGTAGGGGTCGGGTCAATTGGGCACGATTTTTGTAACCCGAGAGGGAGCTTAAACTATTAGAGGATAAACTCGCCTTCAAGGAAATTTCGGTAATTAACAAGGGTAATTGACTTAGCAACGTAAACGATCTTGTTGGTAACCTAAATCCATAGGAATCCATTTAGATCTAAAAACCTATAATCAATTTACTTTCTGTTTTATTTGTCTTCTGTTTACTTATCTCTTAATTCAAAAATCAAAAATCCTTTTTCAAATCCTTTTTATACAGTCCAGATTTACCAATTTGAAAACTAGTTGCGATTCGGGATCACAGTCTCTGTGGGATCGATATCTTTTATTACTTGGCGACAGTCCGGTACACTTGCCGGAATCGCACGCGTACGCTCGCGCGTCGCGCTGTCAAGTTTTTGGCGTCGTTGCCGGGGACTGTGCCTTTTCGAATCTCAATTCAATTTTTGAATTGATTTTTCTGGACCTTTTATTTTTATTTATTTAATTTTTATACTTAAAAAAAAACTTAAAATTTCTTTCCTTCTAGTGTATCCATCTCTCTGTGTTTTTCTATTGTATGCAAAGATCCCTAAGTCTTGGGAGCCTTAGTGAGGTTGATCCAGAAATCGAGAGGACCTTTCACAGACGTAGGAGGCTACAAAGTGAGAGAGAGAGGTTGATCCCCATTCCAATCATGGCGAATCAACCAGATACGAAACCATTGAAGGACTACGCAGCCCCAAATGCTAGGGGTTTGCGAACTGGGGTTGCTAGGCCAGAGATTGAGGCGGAAAACTACACTATACCGCCTATGCTAATCAACATGATTAGGCAGCACCAATTCAGAGGATTGCCCTCGGAGGACCCGACTGATCACGTAGAAACATTCTTGGAGTTCACCGATGCAATTAGGATTCATGGTGCCCCGGTCGATGCTATACGCTTAAGGTTATTCCCCTCATCTCTGACTGGAAAGGCAAAGGCTTGGCTAAAGCAATTGCCCGCCAACACCTTATCTACTTGGGACCAACTGGAACAGGCGTTCTTGGAGAAATTCTTCCCTCCATCCAAGACGGCCTATATACGAACCCAGATCACTGGCTTCTTCCAAAAAGACGGAGAATCCTTATCGGAAGCTTGGGATCGCTACAAGGGACTGCTGGAGTCTTGCCCACACCATGGACTCGAGAGGTGGTTATTAGTGCACACCTTCTACAACGGATTGGACTACTCTTCGAAGGTGTCACTTGATTCTGCAGCTGGTGGAGCCTTTATGAATAGGCCTCTGACTAAGGCATTCAACATCATTGAAAACGTGGCCACCAACTACCACCAATGGGGTTCAGAAAGAGGTAATAACCCGAACAAGATTTCGGGGGGGTAAGTTTGAAGTTAATAGCACTGATCTTATAATGTCAAAAATAGACTCACTTAATAAACATTTTGATCGACTTGAAAGGGCTAATGTGAGTGCAATAGGTGCTACTAACATTGTTTGTGAGATTTGTGGAATGCAGGGACACGACATCATGGAGTGCCCACGAGGTATTGCTCATGGATCCGGCGCTTCGGGGGAACAAGTGAACGCTTGTCACAACTTCTACGACACAAACCCGAAGCTGCCCAATTATGCTCCCCCAAATCCCTACAAACAAAGGAAGAACAACCCTTACCTCTCCTACGGCAACTACGGCAACACGCTGAACCACGAGTTCCAAGAGGGCCAAGGTAATAGGAAACCCACAGTTGGGTATCCTCAGGTACAGCAGTCTAAACTCGAGTCTTTATTGGAAAGTTTTGTTGAAACCCAAACAAAACATAATGAGGAGTTTAGACAGTAAGGCAGGGCAGTGAACGAGGCAATAAAGGAGCTAGCATCTAAGGTAGACAACTTAGCAATCCATAACAAGATGCTAGAAACCCAGATTGCCCAACAAGCCAGCACATACACTAGACCTAAGGGTACGTTCCCGGGTCAACCCGAAGCTAATCCCACTGAGCATTGTAATGCCATACACTTGAGGGATGATAAGCTTGGGGTGGGGGAAAAGGACGTGGAACCAGAGGAGGATCCCTTTTCCTTCATTCTCTGTTCCTTCACCATCGACATGAGGCATAAGGTTCTACCGAGGAAGTAAATCTTCCTTCATATTGAGATCATTAGATTCCATATCATTAAATATTAATATTTGATCAATGCTAGCATCACACTCTTCATCACACTTCTATTAACACACCATTTATTATTAGGTGAATTTCATGTAGGATCTTGTGTTTGGTGGGTCTCAAATGAAATCCACCCAATAATAAAAAGTGTGTTGAAGAGGAGTGTGATAAAGTGTGTGTTCTTAGAATTTTTGTTAATACTTTCTAGATTTTTTTATAAGAACTTAAATTGGATGTTGATTCTGCCTGAATTAATATTCTGGAAAGGGACCAACATGGTGTTGGGAGAGTCGGTAACGTGACTCTTTCCAAGGAAAAAGAACCCCGGGTTCAATTCCTGGATTCGCCCATTTGATTAAAATTTGAATCAATCTTACTATTGTGAATTGAAATTTGAATTTTGAATTTGTTCAAATTCACAAAGTAAGGAAAATAGATCTATGCTTGAATTTTCAAGAAGCAACCAAAATCACATGTGATGGAAGAGCACATGCAAGATATGGCGCCTAAAATTGAAAGTGAAAATGTGGAAGGAAACAATTTTCACCAAAAATTCAAGCAAGATCAATTCAAACACATTTCAAATTCCAGATCATGGATCACAATTGGATTCAAATTACTTTTCATCATCCAATTCATGTGATTAATGACGTCACTACATGAAAGATTTTCATCATGAAATTGGCTCCAACTCAAAGATCATCATAGAATTTGAATATTTTGATCAAAAATTCAAAACAATTGAAGATCAAACATCTAGCTCTGATACCACCACTACAAGAATAGTGAGTATTACCGACGGAATATTACCTAGGGACAAAAATCCTTCGGTAAATGTTAGATTTTAGACGGCCATGCCCCTCGATAAGGTTGTCAGTTGACTTTCTTGATTTATCGACGGCCTTAGGACCATTGCCGACGGCCTCCATCCCTCTCTAGTACCGACGGCTTCTATCCCTAGATAATCACCTCATTTTCGACGGCCTTAGGCCCATTTTCGATGGCCTATGTCCCTCGCCTGTACCGATGGCCTCTGTTCCTCACTAATCACGCCATTTCCGATGGCCTATATCCCTCGCCAGTACCGACGGCCTCTGTCCCTCACTAATCACGCCATTTCTGACTGCCCATGTCCCTCGCCATTACCGACGACTTATGTCCCTCGCTAATCACCCCATTTTCGACGGCCTTGGTCAGTCGGTATGCCTCACCCAGAACCGATGACTTTAGACCCTTGCTAATAACACACTTACAGACGGCTGTGACCCATCGGTACCGTTTACCAAGTTTCTGACGACCCTGCCCGTCGGTACCATTTACCAAATTTCCGACGGCCCAGCCCGTCGGTAACGTCTCATATAACAAAGAGATTGATTCACTACCATTGAAATTTGCACAACTCAAAAATACTTCCTATATACCCAGTCACACATCCCTCTCCTTGTCCAGCCGTCGATTTCCTCCCATTACGCCGATGCCGGCCGGAACACCGCCGTCGATCGTCGTCCGTACATTGACTATCTCTCTCTTTCAATTTACTCTCTTGCATCTGTCTCTTCGAATAGCTCAGCCACAACCCAGTTCCGGCCACCCACCACCCAGTCCCTGCCATCTCTATTTCAGTCACCACCATCAGCGACGCAGATCTGGGATCTGTCAAACACTAGCCACCACCATCTCTGTTTTAGTCATCGCCATCATATCCGTTGTCCTCCACCATCTCTATTTCCCCGCGAACTCCAGTCACCGCCAACGTCTTGCTGGGAAGGAGATGGAGCCACCGCCAACGTCTTGCAGATCCGGAAAGGGACCGCCCGCCAGTTCCTCTAGGTGCAAGGATGTCATCTACAATTGGAGGGGTGAGTAACACCCCCACTAGGTATTACTACGTAACACATGCGGAATTTAATTAAAAGGAAATTTACTGGTTGCTTTCGGAAAATAATTTATATAAGTACATAAGCATCTGAAATTGAGTATAAAAATTTGTCACAACTCCAAACCTAAGCCTTGATCGGCACAAAGGCTTACAATCCTAGCCTGGCAAGCCTATTTAATTTAGAGATATACTTGAAAAAAAGCTAGTATTTTTTTTATACAAAAATTTCAAAAGAGTCTCCTCTGTAATTCGAACATCCCAGGTAAAAGAACACCTGCTAAAATAATTACATTTTCATTCCAGAATTCCAGTTACACCAAATATGACTAGGCAGTAATATGCTAAAAATAGTTATATCAATAAGCTATAGATGACCAAAAGGAAAAGCTTAGGTTTTCATTCAAAAGAGATGCTCTCCGAGCCATAAACATTCCATTTTAAAATAAAGACTCTCTGAGTCATACTCATACATACTATCAAAAATCTAAGTCTCAAACCCTAAGCTGGTCATTCTAAAAGTTATTCCTGAGGAAAACTCACGTGATCATTCCACAATCAAATGCTTCATCAAATAACCAGATCTAAGTCTCTAAGTGACTTAGGAAGACTCCCCTGCACCATCTGTACTAAAGTAGTACGATAGCGAACCAGAAGAAACCTGATATATTTGTAAGGGTGAGATACCAACAATGGATATATCACACAACAACCATATATGTGATACATACAACATATTGGCATATTAGCATTTAAGTATTATTCATAGATAAAACAACAAGTGTTATATCAATGGGTCTCATACCCGAATCAATCAGTTTTATAAAGAGAATGCATGACACTTCAATCATCAGGCTCTAAACTTAATCTCATGAGATATCATCACCGTTTTATCATTAAGAAATAAAGAGTTGATCAGACTCGTATGCCGCATTGGCAAGTTGTCTCCGTCACCTCATGTACCTGGATCGACATCATCACGAATCCCTTATAACGGCCATTCGGATGTATACATCATCGAATACCACATCTTAAGCGGGTATTCGGTAACTCAAGCACGTCTGCTAAGGGGAAATGCATATGAATAAAAGACTTTTCATTATCAAGACTTTTCTCTGTGTTCACTCTTTTCCGTTGTCGAAGCCCAAAGCTAACGACTATTCACAATTTTCATTACTTGAAAATCAATAATACAGGACACGCAGTCCGAGTGCTCAATCACAACACCTTAGACCGATGCCGCAGTCCAAGGTTGTGGTCGTAGAAATGATTATAATTTTATCCATGTTTTATTTCAACATGATAAGGACTCCTAGCCCATAACAACGAAATTAGGACACACAGTCCTCAATCCCAAAATTAGGACTCCTAGCCCATAATATCACGATTAGGACCCTTGGTCCATAATTCTTGACACGGATCCCAGATCGTGTGCATATAACTGAATGTTAGAGGCAACGTCTCGCGAACTAGATTCTCTTTCACATGTGCTTACTTTTCGCTCAGTGAAAATCAAAAACAAAAATAAAACCTCGGTCACTTATCCAAGTAACCGGAACGTTTCTAAATCATTTAGGAGAAAATATTTTCCTTTACAAATTCTTTTATAAAACATTTAGGAAATTCGTTTGCTTTTGAAATCCTTTATGGAATAAAGTCAAATATTTTCAAAGGGTCTTTCTTTCATAAAACACACCGTTCGAAAAGGTTTTCTCTCGTACAAAACTTTTGATCATAAAAAGGTGGTTTCCTTCAACTTAAAATCACTTCAACATTTTTCTAAAAACAAAGATCTTATTCTTCTGAAGTAAGCACTTTAAACAAGGAACTTTTATGAGTGAACCCAAAACTTTCAAAGTTCTATTCAAGGATTATTAAGGCTTTTAATCCTTATAGTCATTGGGCACAGACTCAAGTCCGGCTTCTCAAACTTCAATCAACGAGAATATATTCACAACAATGATATTATCACAGTTAATGACAGTTCATCAAATATATATAATTCATAACACTTTAAAGCAAGTAATGTTCAACTGCAAGTAATAACCACAATAGTTCAAGTAAACAAGTTATTCAAGTATTGGCTCAATATCACAATAATATTCACAACACTCAATTAAACACATACGCACTAGCATATAGTTATTGAATATCCCTAGGCAAGCTCCCCTTACCATTGAAAACAAGTAAAGGATCCTCGTCTTAATGCTCACGTTAGCTCCAAGAGTGTAACTATTTACTGCATCAAGCAAGCATAGTCGTGTCAAACGACTCAGAGGGAATCCAACAACACGCAACAACCAGAAATCAAGAAATCAATTACGCATCATCAAACACACACTCTAATTGGATTTGAACGCTTAATTTCACAAAACAGAGGCAATTTCAAAGAAATCAAATTTGGGGTTTAGGGTTCATAACACAATTTGGGGAAAAATTGATTTGATTAGAGAATCATGAACTAAACTTAGAAATCATAAATTAAAAGTTCTAGTTGCACTAAAATACAACCAATTTCATGATTTGGGTAAAATGAAAAGTTAGGGTTTTCAAAATAAAATTGGGGATTTTCAACTAGGAGAGGTTATGGTGACGTACTCACCCAAGATGTCAAGAAAAGAGGGCATGGTGGCTGTTGCAATGGCCGGCACGGCGGCTGGCGATGGAGGGGTGGCGGAGCACCGCAAAACAGATCTGAAACAACAATGATCCAAGAAAATGAAGACAAGCTTTTGCGGAAGAAGAAGGTGTTTAAGCTGACAAGGGAAGGGGTAATCCACCATGGAGGCGGCGCCCGAGCTTACCTCAGTGGAGGGCGGTGCGTTTTACGCTGGAGAACGCGTGCAGGTTACGCGTTTTGGGGTTCCTCAAGTCGACGATGGCACAGTTCCGAGCGGCTTCAGACAGTGGCGGTCGACACGGTGTCGTGGCTGTGCAGGGTAGCGGCGCGCGGTTTGGAACGACAAGGGAGAAGAAGATGGAGTTAGGGAGAAGGAAGAAGAAGAAGAAAGTAGCAGGGAAGAAAGAGAGAAACGAGTGAGGTGGAAGGGGGGTTACGGGTCATTAAGGGAGAGAGGAGAGAGTAAAATTTAGTTTTGTATTAGTGGGTACACTATGAGTGATAAATTTTAAGCCTAAAAATAAATTTGTTTTTAGTTTTTGAATCTAAAAATAAAGGGTGAAAAATATATATACTTTCAAAATTTGAAATAAAATAGAGATTGATAGTTGAATCGATCAACTAAGAAAATCCACGGTCCAACATTTAATCTCCGATTAATGTCAAACCAGTTTATTTTCAAATCTAAAATTAAATAGAACGAAAATATGAAAATGTTTTTCTCTTAATCATATTATCTAAAACATTTTTCTGTACTGATAATAATAGTGACAATAACTTAAATTATTGTCTAGTAACCGTGCATTCACTGAAATAAGTCAATGCTAATGCACCCAATAAAATAATTTGGAGAGAGTAATTTAATTACTCAAACTAAACCACATAACAAAATAAACATAAACATCCAAATAAAATAATTAATCATATGTGTAAAAACTAGGGTGTTACATCGCTGGGTTAGATGGTCATGGCTTGTGGGTCCGGTGGCGGTTTGTGATGGAGGGGTGGGTTGGGATAGCGCTGCGGAGAGGGAGTGGGGCGAAAAGGAGATGAAGGGCACATGGATAAGGGCCATGGAGTGATTCACATAAAAAAATTTATTATATAAAAAAATAGGTAATTCATATAAAAAAAGTTTAGGTAATTAATATATAATAATATAATAAAAGGTAATTAAAATAGAAAAGAAATCATTGATATATGAATATTATAATATAATTAAATAAAAATAAAATAAATAGAATTATAATATATATATATATATATATATACAATTTCAGAAAATAATTATTTTAAAAAATGCATAACCTGAATTACCTACGGGCAAGACCGTCGGTAATTACCTAGGAGCTCGCTAATTACCTAGGGGCCATGCCCCTAGGTAATTACCGATGGTTTTTAAAAAATCCGTTGTAACTATTTCCGACGGCCGTTTTTCTGACCGACTTGAGTCCATCAGTAATCCGTCGGTAATTTTTATTACCGATGGCTTTTTGGATTTTCCGACGGCTTTTGCCCCTCGGTAATAACATTTTTTCTTGTAGTGCACATGATGTGATCAAGGATTGATCACTTAACATTTTAGGATCTTCTTTGATCTAATTGCTTTAAAATTTGAGATCAAACACAATTCAAGCACAATTGATATGACACATGTTCTTCAAGTGAAGAATCAAGAGAAAACAAAAGGAAGTAGAAGAGAAGAACAATTGATATATGACTAGAAAGTGAATTGTAAGAATTAAAGAACAAAAGTAGAAAATGGAATAGGAAGAAGAAGAAGGGGAAGGCACCACAAATTCATTCTTCTCGGAGAAGAAGATTGAATTTGATAAGCAAAAGGAGGATTCACCACTTGAATAAGGATATTCAAGATAAGAATCAATTGATACAACCCATGAACCAAGAAGAGGACAACTCTCTCTAGAATCTCAAGTGTGAGAAACTTATCAAATGAAATCAAACTTGTGAAATGAGTTACAAGACACCTATTTATAGATGAGCAAAGTGCTCATCCACTTCTAAGGTGCATCTAGCGCCTCTTACAAGAAAACCCCAAGTGTGGGCTTTGATTTTGGCCTAATGCTTCCTACTTCTATGCTATAGCTCAATAGGCCCAATTCCTAAACTAGTCCTAAGTGCTTTTTGAATACGCACCTTTATCACATGAACTCTACTCTATACAAAGGTCCTAGTTCCTACCTTTATTATGTGAACTCTATTCTATTCCAAGGCCGTAGGCCCTATGATCCCTAACTAGGTGGTCAATGGCTCAATGCATAAGAGGTTTAAGATGAAGCCCTCTTCATAAGGTTGCTAATGAGTCAAGTGATTGACCACCACCTTCCAGGGCCAACCCAACACTGTTGGAGGCCTAAAGCGAACTCTAAAATGAGGCCTTTTAAAACAAATAATAAAATTTTATTAAAATTATTATATTTATATTTAAATTTTATTTCTCGTGCTTTTTGGGATGCAAAATCATTTATTAAATTATTGTAATCATTTTCATTTAACAATTCTTTTTCGATCGATAATAAAGCTAGTCCACTTAATCTTAGTTGAGACATTGTCTATCTAAGATAAGATTTTATTAATTTTAATTTTGAAAAACTTTTTTCTACCGAAGCAACAGTTACGGGAATCGTTAACATTATTCTATAAACGATATATGCATTTGGAAAAGAATCAAGCATTATTATATAATTATGTCAATTGGTGTATCAAAAGTGAAGCTTTGGATTTTTATTTTTATTTTTATTTTTTGTGAAACAAAATAACAAATAGTATTATGTATTGAGAGAAAAGAGTTTATGAAATTGTCAAATTGATGAGAGTGAGTCCGAGAGTCTGAGAAAGTGATGTGATTGAAAGGCCAAAGTAGGAGAGAGATGAGCGAGACACATGGATAGAGATGAGTCATGAGTGAAAAGCATAATTTTTCATTTTTTATAGTAAAATAATAAAAAATATTAACGTTATTTTATTAATGAATCATTATGTGAATTAGATAAAAATATGCGAGATGAGCTATGATTGAGGAAAATGAAGAGTCTTTTGTGCAGCTGCTCACTCAACCTTTTGTACAACTCACTATTAACATTTTTTTAAAAAATTATTAAAATTGGTAGTACAATTTTTTTTGGAGGCCTAAAGCCCAAGCTTTACCATCTTCCCCCTTAGGCCGGCTCTGCCCCCTTCTTGAGTGTGTCTTGAACTCATCTAAGCCTTACCCTTGTCATGGGTCCATGCAAGTCTTCAATGCTAGGTCCTTGGCTTTGTGTGTCCATGCTCATATCATTTTGGGAGAGAACTTTAAGATTTTCATCAGTTTCTTCCATCTGTTCTACAATATTTTCCACCTTTTTGTTGAGGTTTTGCAGCATATCATTCCGCGCCACCATATTTTATGTTTGCCAATTAAGAACTTCTTCAGCTTGCATCAGATCTTTAAGCTTTCCATCAGATTGGATTTCATTCAGCTGAATGAAAGGTTTAGAGGACTTGTTTGAAATTGGATCAACTTTCCTTTCCAAGGAAGGAAAGTGTTGCTCATATTCTGAAGGTGTGCCTGAGAATATGAAGCAAGGAACTAGTTTAGCAGGCTTCAAAGGGGTTGATGATTTACAGGATTTAGGAGGAGGCCAGGTGACCAGAGTTGGATCATCGGGAGTCTTTTGAGAATACAATAGTCCTTATTTTGGGAGAATATTGAGAGCTTCTTCATAACACGGAAAATGTTCCTTTTTCTTGTGGATTCCTACCCATGGACCATTATCTAGATCTGATCTCCTTCTTGGTGGAGGAGGTGGTTTACACCCTCCTTTCTTTTTTTCTTTTGGAAGAGTCTCCTCATCACTATCATCATCGTGCATCCAACAATCACATCCTGGATCACACATACTAGGATCAATGTCCCATAAGAAATGACCATCTATCTTATCAGTATAGATGGGAGTCCCATCAGTCCTGACAGCATAAACAGGACACCAATTTTCAGTCATAACAGGAGTTAGCATCATGGTCTGGAAAATAGGAGGAGAAGCAGAGCTAGAACCCTTTTTCAGGATTCTTGAAAATTGTTTTGAAGGTTCCATCTGCAGATCTATGAAAAGTAGCATCCTGGGTTTGAATTGGCCTTTTATCAAATGGATGCTTTTCGTAGTTGGTTACCCATTCAAGTGGAATGAGCTTTATGAGATCTTCTCGAGGAATCCTCCTGGGAATTTCAACAATCGTTGGTACTTCATCTTCTTTGTTGGTTACTACCAACAAGGCATCAGAGGAGCATCCAGGAATTGGCAAAACAATGGAATGGTTCTGGAGGCGATAGATTATCTGGTGATGTAGAGTGGCAGATATGGCTTCTGGAACTTGATGAGCTCTAGTAAGTTGAACTTGAATCTTCAGTCTAGTGGACAAGGTACTGTCTTTAAGACTCACATTGTAATTGGGAAATATGGTAAAAACCACACTTTCGGCATGGAGAGTGGTGAGAACAGTTCCAATCACATTATTCTCATGGTGAAGATAGCTCGAATCGAGTAAAGCTAATCTGGCATAAACATGAATACTTTTTCTCCCATGAAGAGAGAGAATCAGTCTGACAACTCCAAAGTGTAAAGTTGTGTATCCTTCATTCTTCCAAGAGTTGATAAGACTTTGAAGAATCTCCAAATCTGCATATTGTTCTTGGCTTGTGGCTTTAAGAGTACACTGGTCCATTCGAGATGACTGAACATATTCCTTCACATTAGGTCTATTAGAGGAGATCAACCTCATGATTCAACGAGTGATAGATCTCTGCCTTTTGAAGATATTGTAGGGGCCGAGAAGTGGAGGATCAGTTTCAGTGATTCTAGCATCATCAGGAACATGGGAGTATTCTTTGAGATTTTTTATTTTATTGGAAAGAGTTTTTGTACAAGAAATGGGAAGAGAAGAGAAGAGGTAACCGGTTTCTTATGCACCATGACTGTTTGTAACCGGTTTCTCTTTTGTGTGGGGCTGTTTTCACGATTGGTGCACTTTAGATGTTTTATTTTGCTGTTGGGGATGACCTGTATGTATTACTCAACTAGTTTGCAGGGTGCTTTTGGTTGACAAAATACCTATAGCTATTCCTTCCTTTGTTGCTTCTTTAACTTTCTTGTCCCAATGTATTGAGTTTGGATACCCCTCGTACTCTATTAATACATTTCTTGCTTATAAAAAAAAAGAAAAAAGAAGAGGTAAGAGTGATTGGATGGTTTTCTGGTTGTGGTGTCTCCATGATTGGGTTGTGTCCTTCCCTACTCACCTTCCTTATCATATCCATGCCATATGCACCCCCTCTTTTCCACGTTCAGGCTCTGATACCAAACTGACATAAAAGGACATGTTTGTATGTTTTTATATTATATTATATTATATATATATATATAAATATAATTTTTTAAAAATAATTATCATTTTTGATACTTTAATTTATTTATCATTTTAAGAATTAAAATATTAATTTTAGTTTTAATATCAATTTATTTTTTATTATTTTTTATAAATAAAATGAGATAATAAAAATAAAATGATATATTGATAAGATTTTTATATAAAATTTATTTTTTATATTAAATATAAATATAAAAAGTGAAATTAACTCTTATTTATATATCCTATTAAAAAATCAATTTTATTTTATTTATATAAAAATTTACAATATGTCTAAAATACATATGACTAGATTTTATTGGTCATGACATAGCAAACTCGAACATGCAAAAACAACAGCAACAACAACAATACGTATGATTAGGATTTTATTTTATTTAGCTAAGAATAAGTGAGGAATTTAGTTAAGATAATATTGATAAATATGGAAGAAAATGATAGGCTATAAGTTATAAGTTCAAACACTACTTCAAGTAGTGTCTCTGGAGAAAAAACACTATAAGCTAGTTTTAAAAATGGTTACTAAATAGGATTATTTTTTCTTTCACTGTAAGCTAGTGAATTTGACAAGCCAAACAAAGCCTTAGTATAATAATCGAGATCATGTTTTTGGTAGACCACACTAATTTTTTTTTTTTTTTTGATTTGTGGTTACTTTTCATCTTTTGTAGATATGCATCTAAAGACCAATTAATTATATCATATATATATATATATATATATATATATATATATATATATATATATATGTGGATACTAAAATAAATATTTTGAATTCCCTAAGATACTTAAAAATTTTTCATGATTTTTAGTATTAAGTTATTTAATAAAAATCAACTAAAACAGCCGATGTAAAAATCATAGAGTTTGGAACAAACAAAAGGTGCCAAAATTTTAATTGAAAATGATGGCAATTCCATGCATTTTCCTTTGTTATTATATATATATTTTTTTATTTTTATATCTCAACGAAAGATCAAATTTAGTTCTTTTACATTCATTAAATTTTCTATATTAGAATGAGTCTTTATTATTATTATTTTTTGACTCAATGAGTCTTAATTGTTAAGTACATGGAACTACACAAGTTTTGCCCCATTTCCTACTTTAATATATACAATAGTCGCCATGTAATGTTGTCAATGGGAAATTGGTCCTCATTGTTCCTTCCAAACACACTGATTGCAAATACATTCTCTACTAATTTGGTATTTTTATATTTATCTTACGTACCAAAATGCTAATTAAGCCACTTGAACACTAGTGGAAATAATGTAATATACGAGAACGTTTTACGTCAGTTGACCATATGTTTGACGTTAAAAATGAGGTGGTGGCAGTTTTGTAAATATTAAATCACTATTTGTGTCAGTTGTGTAATGAACTGACGTTAAAAGTGATTTGCAAGAATTATTAACACTTTTAACGGCAGTTGTTTATACAACTAACGTTAAAAGTGTGATTTTTACGTCAGTTAAATAAATAACTGACATAAATAATCCTATATTCCTATCTGAAACTCATTCCTATCTTTCTTTCGTTGTCATCTCCATGTTGTCACTCTTAACGCAGATTACTCCATATAGTGCAGCTTATTTCTAAACTTTTTTTTAAACAAGTTTATTTTTAATCTTAATTAATTAGCTTGAATTAGTAAACAAATTCTTGTGCAAATTAAAATAAATAAACAGTTAACATAAAACAAGTTATATGTATAATCAAATCGTATCTCATTGAAGCGATTCATAAGTTACAATTACATGATTAAAAGATAAAAAATTTCTGCAACATAGCCCTAAAATATAAAAAAGTTTCTGCTTCAACGTCATTTTCTTCTCAGTCCTGTCCTCAGAAACTCTAATGGATGCATCTCCTCCCTCACTTGAATTCCTTGATGCTCCATCTGAATCCACAGTCACTTGCTGCGAAAGCGGAGTGGAAGGGATGATGGGATGAAATAAAGTGAGGGAATCGCATTACGTGATTCACTCAACCTTACCATCCATGTTACGTGATTTACTCAACCTCAGAAGTTTTTTGACCATTAAGACAGAGACCTTTAAGTCTAGGTATAGGAAGAAATAACAAAAGTCTCAAATATGATAGAGCCATATTGTGAAGGAATAGAAAACGCATGAAATATAGAGGAAAAGAAGAGGGTGTATTATAGACTGATACAGAAGAATGGTACTTTATACAGAGAAGAGAGACTACCTGATTTTCTTGAAAACTGATCTATAAACTTAATGCTCATTAAGAGGATTAAGTTACAAGGTGCATGAGTAAGTAGCACAGTAGTCATAGGAATGAATGTTTTTACAGAAACTTATACACTTTTAACGTCCGTTGTCTTCAACAACTGACGTTAAAAGTGTTTTTAAATAAAAATTATTTATTTTAATTTAATGTCAGTTGTTACAAACAACTGACATAAAATGTTTTTTTAAAGATGGTTTTTTATTATAATGTTTACACCCGCTCACCTTCTTCACTTCGCTCTGTACGTCTCTGTTCTTCTCTTTTCATCACGCTCACTCTCACTCTCACTCTCACTCTCACTCTGCCCTAATCGCGAGCTCCTCTCCACCGCAACCACCGCGAGGGCTTCTTCGCCACCACCGTGAGGTACACTCTTAACCCTAACTCTGTCTTTCCCGCTCATTCTTTGCAATAACTTGACATCTCTCTTTCCCCTTCCCGCGCACTAACTCTCCTTGTCCCTCTGCTCTCAGTAACCACATCGAACGTTGGCCACCACTCGAGCTCCCCTCCCCACAACCACGCGAGCACCTATTTCTGGTGAGTCTTTAGGGCACATTTTTTTATTTTTGGTTTTGAGTGTATATTGAAACTGTAGTCTCTGTAGTTGAAACTTGAAACTGTGAGTTTGAGTTGTTTGGAATGCCTCTATTTTTGGTCGTGGGTTTTGTGTTTTCTCTTGTTTTTCTTCTGCTATCATGACCTATTTCAAAATGGGAAGAAATTTAGAGTTGCTTGTAGCATGTGACATCAACAATATATTGCTCATTGCTCAACCTGAAAATGGTGTAAATTTGAAATAATTTTTAAACGCATTGCTTGTATATATCATGCTCTCTTGATCGATTCATATGACTGAGTGGTTATAGTACTAGATATAGCAATAGTCATAATATGTGTTGTTGCCTGCTTGATGAGAAGAATGATGTGAGATTACCGTGGAAATTTTGTTTCAAGCAGTTAGTCAAATAAGATATACATGGTTGACGGGATTTCAAAAACTAGTTTTCAATTAGGATTTCAAAAACTAGTTTTCAATCTCCCGTATTGTCCTTATATTGGATATATGTTTTGTATATCTACAGAACCTATCTAGTTATGGATCGTAGTTGGATGGTTTGTAAGCGCACTAGTGCTGAGTATTTGAAGGGGGTGGGAGAATTTATAGAATTTACTCAAAGGAATGTTCCTAATAGTAATGGAATGTTCTGTTGTCCTTGTGTCAAGTGTTTGAATACGAGGAAATGTACGATGAAGGATATACGTATTCATTTGATTTGTGAAGGGATTTGCTTGAGTTATACAAGATGGATATGTCATGGTGATGTGTTGTTGAGTAGTACGGCAAGTGTCTCCTAAGGTGAGGACGTTGACGTAGATATGGAGGATGATCGAGTAGAGGACATGATCCATGATATTGGACAATAATCTTTTCATCGAGCTCATGTGTATGATAGGTTGTCCGGTGATTCGGATAAGCCTTTATATCCAGGGTGTACTACTCATACACGATTGTCGGCGGTGCTAAAATTGGTTTGTGTGAAGGCGAGAAATGGTTGGACCGATAAAAGCTTCACGGAATTGCTTGAAGTGTTGAAAGACTTGCTTCCGGAGGACAACACATTGCCTGACCGTAACTATGAGGCCAAGAAGGTATTGTGTCCGATGGGTATGGAGTATAAGAAGATACACGCATGCCCCAATGATTGCATATTGTACACCGGTGTTCATGAAGACAATCACGATTGCCCCAAATGTGGGTTATCACGATACAAAGTGAAGGGTGGTGATGATGATGATGATCTTGATGATGTGAGAAATAATGGTCCTCCTGCGAAGGTGTTGTGGTATCTTCCAATAATTCCAAGGTTCAAGCGATTGTTTGCCAATGTGAAAGATGCGAAGAATATTAGATGGCATAATGATGAGAGGAAACGTGATGGAAAGGTTCGTCATCCTGCTGATTCTATGCAATGGAAGAATATTGATACTATGTTTCCAGATTTCGCCAATAAGCCAAAAAACCTAAGGCTTTGACTTGCTACGGATGGAATGAATCCTTATGGTAACATGAGTAGTATTCATAGTTCATGGCCTGTTCTGTTGATAATTTACAACCTGCCCCCTTGGTTGTGAATGAAGCGCAAATACATGATGTTGTCTATGATGATTTCGGGCCCAAAGCAACCGGGAAATGACTTAGATGTTTATCTAAGTCCCTTGATTGAAGACTTGAAAATGCTGTGGGTGGAAGGTGTTGATGTAGTTGATGGGTATTCTCATGAGACTTTCAAGCTTCGTGCCATGTTATTTTGCACCATCAACGACTTTCCAGCATACGGTAACTTGTCCGGGTACAGTGTCAAGGGGCATAAAGCATGCCCTATATGTGAAGAAGGCACATGCTACACTCAGTTGTATCATGGAAAGAAGACGGTTTACCTTGGGCATCGGAGATTTCTTAGACGTGATCACCCATATCGTAAGATGAAAAAAAGCTTTTAATGGATGCCAAGAGACAGAAGAAGCTCCGACGGCCTTAATTGGAGAGCAGGTTTATCAGAGGGTAAAGGGCATCGATGTTATATTCGGCAAGTCCAAAAGGAAAGGTAAAGCTGTTGAGAAAAACATATGGAAGAAGAGGTCGATATTCTTTGATCTTCCATACTGGCGTAAGCTTGATGTCAGACACTGCATTGATGTGATGCATGTGGAGAAAAATGTGTGTGATAGTGTGATCGGGACGCTTCTCAACATTCAGGGCAAGACAAAGGATGGTGTGAATGCTCGTCTCGACCTCGTTGCTATGGGTATACAAGAGCAGTTAGCTCCAGTTGTTGAGGATGGTAAGCGGACTTATTTGCCGCCAGCATGTCATACTTTGTCAAAAAAAGAGAGACAAAGTTTCTGCGGGTGTCTTCAGGGCATCAAAGTTCCACATGGTTACTCTTCAAATATGAAGAGGCTTGTCTCTAGTGATCTTAAATTGGTTGGCTTAAAGTCTCATGATTGTCACATCTTGATGCAACAACTTCTGCCCGTTGCTATTCGTGGTATTGCTCCAAAAAATGTGAGACATGCCATTACTCGGTTGTGCTCATTCTTCAATTCTATATGTATCAAAGTCGTTGACCCCCGTATGTTGGATGACTTGGAAGTTGAGGCTGCTACAATCTTGTGCCAATTGGAGATGTATTTTCCTCCTTCCTTTTTCGACATAATGGTTCACTTAATTGTTCATTTGGTGAGGGAGATTAGATTATGTGGCCCGGTTTTTCTGAGATGGATGTACCCATTTGAGCGCTACATGAAGATCTTGAAAGGGTACGTGAAGAATCCTCATCGTCCGGAAGCATCTATTGTTCAAAGGTATGTTACAGAAGAAGCTATTGAGTTTTGTTTGGACTACCTTCATAACACGGATCCTATAGGGGTTCCTAAGCCTCGGCATGATGAGATAATATGTCAAGGTAAGGGTACACATGGCTTAAGAATTAATAGCAAGGGTCGGGAGGAAGTGCTTCAAGCATATTTGTATGTATTGAACAACATCGATTCTGTTCAACCTTTCTTATTTGAACATAAAAGAAAAGTCAATCAAGAAAACCCTCGAATGAGCGAAAGGTGGTTGTTGAACAAGCATAACAAGACTTTCTTACCATGGTTCAAGGAAGAAATGCTTAAGGATGGTAGTACTGCTTCTGATGACGTAAGATGGCTAGCACGTGGGCCTAGCTTCAACGTCATATGTTGGAGTGGATACGACATCAATAACTTTTCCTTTTATACAAAGGAACAAGATAACAAGAGTACCATGTAAAATAGTGGGGTTATGATCGTGGCTGAATCAATGCACTTCTCTAGTGCAAAGGACACAAAACCCGTTAAAGCACCGACACCTTACTTTGGATATATTGAAGATATTTGGGTGCTCGATTACACTAAGCTTACGATGCCGGTTTTTAAATGTAAGTGGGTTGATAGTAACGGTGGTGTACAAACCGATGAATTGGGGTTCACATTGGTAGACCTCAACAAGTTAGGTCATATAAATGAGCCTTTCATAATGGCTTCCCAAGCAAAACAAGTGTTCTACATCATTGATCCTTCTAACAAAAGGTTATCCGTGGTTCTCCAAGGAAAAAACATGTATAATGGTAGTGATGAAAATCAAGATTCAAATCTTGATATTCCTGAGACTCCTTCTTTTTCAACAAACATGCCTACTATAATATAGGAGACACATGTGGACGGTGTACATGCCACTCGTGATGATCATCACGAAGGGATATTGATATAGGTAGTTTAAACTTAGTATACATTTATTTTTATTTATACTTATGTATTTATTTTCAGTTATAACCTATGTTAATAAATATATATTGTTTCTGAATATACATACATATGGATCAGTCGGATGGCCCACATGCACGGGAGGACACTGTGGGGCCTACGCAGGACCCGATCGCGCATACGCCTGATTCTAGTGTAAGTTTACATGTTATATATTATCTTTAGTCCTTCTTTTTAACGTAAGTTTATAATGTTACAACCCTCTATTTTATCATTTTTTTTGTCCATACAGACATCACAGGCTCATAGGAAACTGGGTAGAGGAGCCACGACTTTGAAGAAACTAGAGAAGGCCAGGCAAAGCGGACATAAGCTTGAGGTGTGCTTTGATGCTAATCTAAATCCCCAGGGACCCCGTGCTAAAGAATTTTAAAAGTGGGTGTTTCTACAAGCGAAGCAGCACGTTAGCATCAACTACAACCATTGGAATGACGTTCCACAGAACTTTAAGGATCATATTTGGGGGGCTATCATGGTATTTTACCTTTACATTCTTTTGATTTACATTATTAGATAATTATCCGAGTTATAATCCATCCGGTTGTTATGTATTTAATGTGTAGGTAGCTTGGACTGTGCCGAATCACGAGGATCATCGTACGAAATGTATGAAAATGGCATCAAAGCGTTGGAATGGGTTCAAGCATGATCTTACCAGGTACTATGTATCTGGGAAGAAGCGGCTTGATAAGATGTTCTCGGATTATCCCTGGATTGATAAGGATACTTGGGATATGTTTGCTAGGAGTCGACAGGATGAAGAATTTCAGGTTGGTTGATTAAGTTAATTTTGTATGCTTCTTATAGATCATTTAACTTTATTTAATTATGTGTTTTTGTTTGAATAGGCTAAGGCAGAGAAGGGTAGGCAGAATCAGGCGAAGAACGTCCACCGCCACACCATGTCTCAGGGTGGGTATGAGACTCGGATCGAGGAGATGATGGTGGATAGGCTGAGGGTGAAGCAGGAAGAGCACGCTGCTAGGATAGAAAGAGGAGAGGTGCCTGAGGGCACACCATTAAGTCCTCCGTCGGACATCGACCGTGAGGATGTCTGGTTAGCCGGCCGCATGACAAAGACGGGATCTTTTAAAGTTGATGCCACTCGCGAAGTGGCAGATAAAATTGTAAGTAAATAATTAACTTCATTTCAATTGATATTTGTATAGATATTTTTAACACTTTTCACTTGCACATTTTTTCATTTTTTCATTGTAGATGGATCTTAAAGCACAATGCTCCTAGGGCTCATTCGTCCCTTCTGGACGGTGGGACGTCTTGATGACTGCTCTAGGCAAGAAAGACCATCCTGGTCGGGTTATCGGTGTTCCTGAGAACGTGACCATCAAAGAATATTATGGCAAGTCTGCTTCACGAAAGCGGGTGGTCGATGAAGCATCAATTTTGGATGACATGACTCAGCAACTCATCTCCAACCCTGCTATTACAACGTATCTGATGAAAATCTTACTATCCAACCCAGAATTCAAGCAGGCGCTTGCTAGAGAGCTTTCCTCCGTCGGTTCATCCCAGGACACCGCAGGACATGCCAACCCTTCACATGTGAGCACAAAAGAGAGTTATAGTAGGGCACATGTGGAGGACGATGAGTTGGCAGCTAGGGAGCGGGAGTTGGAAGTCTAACACCATGAGCTTGAGTTGGAAATGAAAATGCATGAGCTTGAGTTGGACTTCAAATGACGTGAGCTCGAAATGTTAACAAAGGTATGTATTCATTATTAATGTCCAAATTAGTCAAATAATTACTTGTTTTTTTTTTAATTATCAACAACTTATCTATTTTATTTTTCCTAAATTGAAGGCCAAGTCAACGTCGGTGTCGCTGTCACCTGTCCCTTGTTTGTTCTCTCTTGGTGAGGATTATGCGTTTGAGATTTTTGAATGTCCATTGGAGCACGATGAATGGGTGGCACGCCTAAATCAACAGAGGATATTTTCCTTTTGTGGTGAAGATCTCGGGCACGCCTGCAGAGATAACGTGTGGATGGCCAACACGGTTTTGAGTCTCTGGTGCACGTAAGTTAATTTTAATTTTATAACTTATTTATTTTTGGTATTTTTCCATTTAATAATTTATTTTAATTTCAATATATATATTATGTAATTAACATCCACACATTTTCATATCTTAGGTATCTCCATCGTCTTCAGCTTGATAAGAGCTCCAATTCAGTTTACGGCTTCTTAGATCCGTCAATCATTATGCCTCAATTCTTTGCTGGAGATGAATTTAGTAAATACATAGGGAACTTGATAGGAGACAATCGGAAAGAATTATATCTGGCTCCCTACTGTATGAATAACCATTGGCAGTTGCTCGTACTTCACCTGTCTAGGCATACTGTCATATTCTTCTGCTCTCTCCACCAAAACCCGCCACATGAGGTGGTGGAAGCTGTAAATACGTAATTAACTAATCTTCAATTTAATTTATTTTTTAATATCAGTTGTTTTTAGTTTATTACACATGATATATGAATTTGTTAATTGACATGATTATTTGTTTATGATAGCGCGCTGAAGGCGAGTAGCATAAGTTGCGCCAACGGGAGAAGTAGGACTTCTAAGGCTAAAGGATATCCTGAATGGATCATCCTCAAGGTTTGGTAGTTTATTTATCAAATAATTAATATTATAATTACTAATTTATATGTATATTTAACTGACATTGAAATTAATTTTGTTTGTAGTCTCGATTTCAACCTGACGGGTGGTCGTGCGGTTATTATGTGATGCTTCATATTCTGAACATAGTCTCCACATCTATTACGGATGGATGGAAGAAGGTAATATTTAAACAACTTGTTAAATTATATATTATAGTTTTGGTGATGACTTGCGTTAATGTTATTGTTATTATTTGAACGTGTGTAGGCATTTAACAACCAATCGCCTCTTCAAAAAGATGTGTTTAGAGACTTGAGGATGCGTTTGGCAGAATTCTTCTTTAAGTATGCGGCTGAAAAAGGAATTGACAAGATACCTCCGCAATACTTAGATAAATAGTTTTTTTGTTAGACTTTAGAAACTAATTAATTACATTTATATATATATATATATATATATATATATATATATATATATATATACTTAGATTGGTAGTTTTATTTTTAGACATTAGAGACTAAAATTTATATATATATACTTGTAGATAGTTATGTTTTTCATATACATGGGTTTTGGTTTTAAGTCCCCCTATTGTTCCTTTGTATATTTCTTTTCTTTTTGTTAATATTGAAATTTAAGGGGTAGTGTTTGCAATTCTATATTGTGTGTGATATTCTTTGTGTTACTGGGATATTTACTAAATGCAGGGATAACTGAGGGGAGTGATATTTTAAAACTGAATTTTAAAAAAAAAATCTATTAACGTCAGTTGTAACAAACAACTGACGTTAATAGTATTTTATAAAATATACAGTACACAATTAACGTCAGTTGTATTATGAAACTGACGTTAAAAATAAAACCTATAACGTCAGTTGTGTTAAAGAAGTGACGTTAATAGTTTTATATTTAACGTCAGTTGTTTAAACAACTGACGTGAAAATATTAACAATTAACGTCAGCTGTATTTTCGTCAGACAATATTCTGACGTATAAAATCAATTTTAACTGACGTAAAAAGCACTTATTGCACTAGTGGAAACACTAATTTTTATTATAGATTGACCAGGTCCAAGAGAAGATATTCCTATTTTACATTCAAATGTCATTAAACAAAATACCCATCACATCAACAAAACCAATTATTCATAAGATAATTAAAGAGTCAATTAAAACATCATCATAAAAGGATTATATCAAAAACCAGGTAAAAAAGAATTTAGCTAGACATACTAAATCCTAGAATAAAATAAAGATCAAGAGAGAAAGAAAAACCGCATAATGTTGAGCACAACACTAAGCATATGACATAGTCCCTCGAATTATCAAATATTCTAAGATCTGTAAGTTAAACCTCTCTCTCTATATATATATATAAATAAAAGATTGATAACATTAAAATGGGTTTAAAACTCATTTAAGTTAATAGCCCAGCTAACTTGGGATTCAATGACTGGCCTGATAAACATCACATAAGTCAATCCAGACATAGAATCATTTGATGGAGGTTTGGAGAACAGATGGAGGACATGCAAAATGGTTTGACATGCAGATGGGCATTCATGTCATCTAACAGTGTCCAATTTACTTTCACGCCTGTTTTTAATTTTTTGTCTTCCCAAAAACAGATATCAGCGATGGTGCATGCAAATTTATGAGCCTGTCGTTTTCTCTGCACATCTTGCATTGGAAACAAAAAGAGCATGCAGATGGGCGATAGTCAACAATTAATGTTCTTAACTTCAGCATGCATATGGATAACAAATGGATGACATGCAAAGAGGTTTTAGCCATCGAACTTCAAATTTTAAATGCATGCAGGTGGCAGCGATAGTGCACGCAGGTGGCAGGGAATCCTGGACAAAGCAGGAGTAGGTAGAGATAGTTTTTATAAATACTTCGTTGATCACATCAAATAAATATCATTTATCAAAACTATTTTGATGCAGACCCTCCTCACTATTTTGTCGATTTATTCTAGAGTGACTAAATTGATAATTAAAATAAATAAATTTTTAAAATCTGATCTACAAAAGAATTAGATTAAACCAATAAATAAGTGAAAAATTAAAACAATATTTGGTTGAGTTTCACACTTTGTTTTGTTGTATTTATATCATCGGTTAATTCTCCTAACTTTTATAGTGATCACTAAATCTCCTACATTGACCCTAGTTATTTCTTTTTCTTTTTGGTTGGTTCTTTGTATATGGGTTCGGTACCTCTTTGTGTCCATATTCTATATACTATTTGGCTTATAAAAAAATTTATTATGAGGTTAAAACTTAAAAAATCAATTTCTATAGTTACAACTTAAAAAATTAATTTCCGTTTTTGAAATTAATTATAATAAAGTGGCTTGAAAAGTGATCAAGTTATGAAATTAATTTTTTTTTTAAATAGAAAGAATTTGGTAACCTTTTTTATTTTGGATGGCTTCATTTTGATGAGATAAGGTTGTGGCACCCGTATCCTAACAAAATATTCCACTATGATGAGTTGTCCGGTAGCTTATATATATAGCAGTAAATGATTTTAAAAACTTTGCAACAACGTGTTTTTTTAAAAGAATTAAATTGTAACATTATATTTTATGATTAAAAGTAAATTCAACTATTGAAATTAGTTACAATTTTGATAGAACAATTGGTAATATTTGTAGATATGAAGGTTTTAACCAGCAGGCCCATTTTCCAGTTACTCAACAAAGAGCACATGTTAATTTTATAAATTTTTTTTAACACAAATTTATGAGCCAGTCGTTTTCTCTGTCCATTTTGCATTAAGAAAAACATTAAGGTTTCACACTTGCTTTTGGAAACCCCAACCCCAACCACTTGCACGCCACATAACATAACAGTGAGAGAAACGTACGTTCTTGAACAAGCTTAAGAGAACATATGGAGGACATGCAAAGGGTGATGAAAGAGGTTTTATAGCCATCTAACTTCAAATTTAAACAGAATGCAGATAGTCTTGTGCAGTGCATGTTTTGGAGATGGTGCATGCAGCTGACTTGCAAAATAATCAACTTTTCCTTCCACAATTAATATTCTAATTAACTTCAGGGACTAAATAGTCTTGTGCGGTGCATGTTTTGGAGGTGCATGTTTATCGTTTGGTCTCTCCTGGGCATCTTAGAAAATGACAGCTCATGTTTTGAATCGATGGGCATTACAAAGTATTGTTTATAGGTCTCCCTGTCAAAGTACAGATCAATCTGTTTATGCATTTTCGACCACTTAAGGAAATTTCTAATTTCCTGCTCAGTTAGTGATAATTCTATTTAGCATGAAATTTGTTTTTTGGAAGCTTGACTTGTAAATATAATTCAGTTGTCCAGCTCACTAAGTGTTGTTGGAGTGAACTGTTAGTTCTTATTCAAATAATTAAAAAGACTCTTTCCCTGCCAATTTATCTCCTTGTGTATAATGCCTCTCAAGATTATATGGTTGAGTGACACTTATCAAACTAGGCTTATCAAACTATGACAGCTTGGACCTATATGTTATAATCAGCTTTGACTCAGAAAATAAAAAATGACCAAAAAAGTAAAGCATCCATTCAAATTGTGTTTAGAAGCCACCATAATCCTTTATTAGCTTTTACACGACAAAATTGCATTTTATTTTCCTATAAGTAAATTGAATTACTATATTGATGGAGCACAAGGGGTACTCAACCCGAATACAAAGAAAGTGTAGATACAGCTAGTGAAAAGTCCAGCTCTGTTTAGTGCCTTGTCTTCTTTTCTTTCCGGTAAACATTTTGTTGCCTATTGGGTTCGTTGGAGCTGCAATGTCGGTGCGGCGATGGCGTGATGGTCGAGAGATGACGAGGTGGAGGAAGAACTTGGAATATATATATATTTTTTATAAAGAAAGATATATAATAAAGTATTATAAGGAATACTCAATCCAAATACAAAAAGCAACCAAAGAATTAAACAATATGTAAATGTAAATGTAAAGTCTACGGATATGTTACATGTCATCTAAAAGGGTCCAATTACTTTCACGCCCACTAGACCAAATTCCTGTTTTTAATATTTGCTTTTTTTCTTTTTTGGTTTTTTAATTTAATAGTGAGAAATTAAATAAATCTGTTAATCCATTAGTAATATTTTTCGTAACTGTTTATTTTTAAATAAATTTTTGACATTCCCTTAAGTTACAAAGTAGAGTCAAGTGGAGAGAGAATTTGAATCATGCCTCAATGAATCAATTAGCTTGTTTAAATTTATGAAAAAACTCCATATGCTGTTTTTACTTACCAAAAACGATAATCTTGGCCCACGTTTGAATCTTGTAAGGATAGTTCTCAACAAGTGAGCAAAAGACATTTAACTAAGTTTTATTTTTAACTTTTCATGGATGATTTAATAACCTATATTCACTTCAAGAAATGATTATTAGTACGAAAAACATCTTGACGAATTCGTTTGGAAATGTTAAACACAGTTTGATGAAGTTTTATTTTTGTTTTTATATTAAAAAAATTGTAACATGATCCGATGATTTTTTTTATAAGACGGGAGAATATTATTGAAAAGAATACAAGAGGTACTCATGACCCAATATGATCCGATGATTGATTGCCCATCCCTTCATATTGTATTCATTTCGTAACAAATAGCTTTTCTCATTTACTTCTCTACACTCTCAAAGTAACAATAAATCAATACACCATTGTAATATAGTGCGTTAGCAAGTGAAGTCTATACACTCTCATAAGTCACAATAAATCAATACACCGATATCATATAGTACGCTAGCAAGTGAAGTCTCTACACTCTCATAAGTCACAATGGCATTTCACTCTACATGGTCATGACGCCCCCTATATATACACCTAAAGTAAACGAAGAAAAATATAGTGCGCTAGCAAGTGAAGTCTTACCTTTTTCAGATAGCAATGACAACCACGATCAATGTTATCATGTTGATGCATGTTTACACCATTGTTTTGGTTACAAGCAAAAGCAATGCTTTAGAGTTACCCAAGTTTTCATCTATTCTAGTCTTTGGGGATTCGATGGTGGACCCAGGCAACAACAACTATATCTATACAATCGCAAGGCAAATCATGGGAATTATGGCAGGGATTTCCCTGGTCATGTGCCCACCCACCAATAGATTGTCTAATGGAAAATTGAATCCTAGCCTCATTGCCTCTGTGTTGAACATCAAAGCCAATGTCCTTCCTTATCTTGACCCATACACGTGATTTCATTACAAACGATACTACTTCAAATACACTGCTCCCCCCACACCCAGATTTGTTACCTCGACACCTAAGTCATAACAAATGAAATATTAGAACAAATTATTCACATTTTGTGTTTATCATATATTTCTCTTTTATTTTATTTTATGATTGTGAAAATATAAAACAAGTATAAAAAGTTTTATACTCTTTTAAAGCACAATTTGGTGATTACGTGAGAAAACCATTTGCAAACTTTTTTTTTAGTTTTCAATATATTTTTGTATGATAACAAAGAAATTTAAAATAATCTAGTCTAGATATTAACACAACAGATTAGTGTGTGAATGCGCCAAACTTCACTCTTCTACCAATTTTTAACCATCGATTTTGGTTTAATCTAACGACTAAACTTAATTTTTTATTGGAAGGAGAACAACTAAGAGTCATTCTAATATAAAGAGAGAAAATATAAATTTCTTTTTTTAGTAAAGAAATATTAAGTTTCTTGACTTTTCATTAAATATATCTTATTATTATTATTAATTCTTTTTTATCTTTTTAATTAATAGATATTAATTTGAGTTTAATTTTTATACACTGTCAGTGTAAAGATTTTTACACTGACAACCAATTAGAATTCATGAAATTGATGATGACTTTTAAGGTGATTAGGATAAGAATCAAAGATTTGTAGTGATGTGTCAATGTCTGATTGGTTGACAGTTAGTATATACCAATTAAATCCTTTTAATTTTTAATTAATTTATCTGAGTAGTCTTTTTTCTCTGAGTAGTCATTTATTCTTATAAATATTTTATATAAGTAGAAAATTAATACTTTTCCTAATAATTTTTTAGGCCAGTAAAAAATAATACCATGACATTTACGTAGAATATAATTTACCTAAAGTATTAAATAAAATTTTAAATAAATCTACACTGGTTAGATTTACATTTTTTTAAAATAAAATTTTGACATTTACTTAAGTTACAAAGGAGGAGTCGGGGAGAGAACTTGAATCACGCCTCAATGAACTAATTACTATTTAAGGATAATTTGCATTTATAAAAATTCCATTATCTTGTTTTTATGTTACCAAGATAGATAGTCTTTGACCATGTTTGATTTTACAAGGATAGCTCTCTAGCTATTTTTTTAAAAAAAATTAATTACAAACAGAAATTAACCCTTTCTATTCTTTTTTATTTAATTAAAAAAGATTCTACATTACTTGTTGTGACGGAGATCGCAACAAATACGGCGAGATGATGTCGCAGATGGTAGTGAGCCTAAAGCTTGTTGGAGATAGATGGCATAACGACAGTATATTATTGCTTCTGGTTCGAGAAAGGCCTTGCAGAGGTTTGACAGTATGGTGTGCTGCAAGGTTATACCTCCTAGTACTTCTTCACTCTGGGAACTGAGTTCAAAGCTCTCTCCAGCCTCTCCAGCCCTATGGACTCTACATATATGGAATGTGGTTCCTTCGATAAATTCTTAGGTGACGTTGGGTCACTGGTTGTTAGTTGGGAGAGGTGGTGATGGTGAAAGATATGATGGATGTCTCTGAGTGATGCCTGGTAGAGGGAAGTACGTGTCTGTATATATAACATTCTGACTATGTGGTTATGTTATAATGTAATGATTAATAATGTAATCAAGTCATTATAACTGATGCAATTAATTAAATCACTCAATTTTTCTCTTAATTTATTTTCTTTTTGAATTTTCAATTTTTGAAGGGAAACAAATTATTTTGATTATCTATTAAATCCATATGATTGATTTTATTAAACTCAATTAGTCAATTTTTTCATAATTTATTTCCTTTTTGAATATTCAAAGTTTAAATGAAAACAAATCATCTTTATCAACCATTAAACTCATATCCAACCATTATTTTCCATCCAAAACTTCCTTATATGCTTTTTTCCCATCTTTCTTTTTAATTTTTATTAATTTGTAATAAATTTTAAAGGTAAAATTTATGACAAAATATTTTTTTTTTATTTTTTTATATAATTTCTTTTTAAATTATTCTAGATTTTAATAAAAGTTAAAAATAAACGCCACTATTCCTAAAACTTAACATATTTTAATGATTTTGATTTTTCAATTTTGATTTCATTTTTGAAAAAAATTAAAAGATAAATATAGCAAATAAATGAAATATTTTTTGTGGTCTTATTTTTGGAATTTTCTAAATTTTTGTAAAAAATTGAAAGGCGTCCAATCAAATTGGGTGGTCATTTTTGTGTTGGGATCTTTTACAAAACCATTTGTGTTGGGATCTCAACTATTTACAATATTTTTTTTAATGTTGGAATCCATTTTTGTGTAACAGCTCGAGCTTGACTATTAGTTTAATTAAACTGCCCCATTAACCCAAGAATGCTTGGATGAGATGGCACGAATGTCTTCTAGCTTAACCAGAGGTCGCGAATTCGAATTCTGGCCCTGGGAATGCAGCAGCGTTAAAAATCTTGAGTGAGAACTTTGACACCCTTGTGGTCATACCCGACTCGAGGGATTTAGTCTCCGCACACTGCAGTTGTGTGCGGAGGATACACTGGGAAACCAAAAAAACTGCCCCATTATCCTCTCTTAAATAAAATAAATATCATAATTTTAATATCTCAGGATATATTTAAGGACAAGTTTCACTATCTAGATTTATATTTAGGATGCCTAAAAACAATAGAGAATATATTTTTATCTATACTTTTTTTAATAAAATTCATAGGCTAAAATGCATTTTTCGACCCCATGTTTTTTAATTTGGCAAAATTTGTCCCCCCATTTTATTTTGAGCGATTTTGGTCCTCCTATTTTTTCAATTGTGAAAAAGTAATCCCTCCATTAAATTTCTGTTAAAAACTTATGGAAATTGAAGATGTGGCATATGTCTGGACACACCCAAATGTATCCCTTGTAGTCCCTCCCACAATCCCTTTTCCTTCATTCTCTGTTCCTTCACCATCGACAGGAGGCATAAGGTTCTACCGAGGAAGTAAATCTTCCTTCATATTGAGATCATTAGATTCCATATCATTAAATATTAATATTTGATCAATGCTAGCATCACACTCTTCATCACACTTCTATTAACACACCTTTTATTATTATGTGAATTTCATGTAGGATCTTGTGTTTGGTGGGTCTCAAATGAAATCCACCCAATAATAAAAAGTGTGTTGAAGAGGAGTGTGATAAAGTGTGTGTTCTTAAAATTTTTGTTAATACTTTCTAGATTTTTTTTTATAAGAACTTAAATTGGATGTTGATTTTGCCTGAATTAATATTCGGGAAAGGGACCAACATGGTGTTGGGAGAGTCGGTAACGTGACTCTTTCCAAGGAAAAAGAACCCCGGGTTCAATTCCTGGATTCGCCCATTTGATTAAAATTTGAATCAATCTTACTATTGTGAATTGAAATTTGAAATTTGAATTTGTTCAAATTCACAAAGTAAGGAAAATAGATCTATGCTTGAATTTTCAAGAAGCAACCAAAATCACATGTGATGGAAGAGCACATGCAAGATATGGCGCCTAAAATTGAAAGTGAAAATGTGGAGGGAAACAATTTTCACAAAAAATTCAAGCAAGATAAATTCAAACACATTTCAAATTCTAGATCATTGATCAGCCTCTGGCTCGACTAGTTTTTGACTAGTAAAGACCATTGTTTTATTCGAGTTTAATCTCGTTTTCGCCCAAATTAGACTTGATTGTCTTCAAGCAACATTTTGAGTCTCTAGAGTAGTTTTAGGGTAATTTAGCTGATTTTGAGTCAAATAAAGCACTTACTGCTAGTTCTTGTTTTCAGGTTGATAAAGAGAAGCAATTCTGGAATTATTCGCCTCGCGAGAGGGTACTCGCCTCGCGATCCTGAAGCCTTGCTGTGCCAGAAATGCCATCCTCTCTGTCTCGCCCCGCGAATCACTGTCTCGCCCCGCGAGAAATCCAACCCTGAAGGACAGAGACCATCACGGCTTAGCCGTGATGCAGGTCACGACCGTAACAGATTGGAATTTGAAGTCTCGCCTCGCGAATCCTCGTCTCGCCTCGCGAGAAAGCCAAACACTGAAGATCTGTTAATAAGATTCGCCTCGCGAATCATGTCTCGCCTCGCGAGAGAGCGCAACCCAGAATCTGTATTTATATTCTGTTTTAGGGCAGAACTAGAATCTTCTCTTCATCTTCTTTTCCTTTTAGACAGTGACGGCTGCGAATTAGGTTTTGTCATATTTGTAATGGAGAACTAACTCCCTTGGATTGATCTACTGTAACCAGTTTGCATCGCCACTTGAGGTTCTGTAATTCCTATTTGAATTGCTACACTGGTGCAATAAGTGCTTTTTTCGTCAGTTAAAATTGATTTTTTACGTCAGAATACTGACTGACGTAAATACAGCTGACATTAAAAGTTACACTTTTAACATCAGTTGAGAACTGACGTTAAATATAACACTATTAACGTCGGTTCTTTAACATAACTGACGTTAATTTTGTCAAAATTAACGTCAGTTCTTTAACATAACCGACGTAAATTTTGTTAAAACTAACGTCATTTGTTATAAAGAACTGACGTTAAAGGTCTTAATTTTAACGTCAGTTGTAGTAAACAACTGACGTTAATAGTGTACTGTATATTTTTATAAAATACTTTTAACGTCAGTTGTATGATACAACTGACGTTAATAGTATTTTTTTTTTAAAATTCAGTTTTAAAATATCACTCCCCTAAGCCATCCCTGCATTCAGTAAATATCCCAGTAACACAGAATATCACACACATTACAGAATTGCAAAGGAAAAATGGAACAATGATCCATATAATGTATGCCTGTTCAAAACAATATATATTAATTTATTAACATAGGTTATAAATGTATACTAAGTTTAAACTACCTATATCAATATCCCTTCGTGATGATCATCACGAGTGGCATGTACATCGTCCACCTGTGTCTCCTCGATTATAGTAGGCATGTTTGTTGAAAAAGAAGGAGTCTCAGGAATATCAAGATTTGAATCTTCATTTTCATCATTACCATTATACATGCTTTTTCCTTGGAGAACCACGGACAACCTTTTGTTAGAAGGATCAATGATGTAAAACACTTGTTTTGCTTGTGAAGCCATTATGAAAGGCTCATTTATATGACCTAACTTGTTGAGGTCTACCAATGTGAACCCCAATTCGTCGGTTTGTACACCACCGTTACTATCAACCCACTTACATTTAAATACCAGCACCGTAAGCTTAGTGTAATCGAGCACCCAAATATCTTCAATATATCCAAAGTAAGGTGTCGGTCTTTGAACGGGTTTTGTGTCCTTTGCACTAGAGAAGTGCATTGCTTCGCCACGATCATAACCCCACTATTTTGCATGGTACTCTTGTTATCTTGTTCCTTTGTATAAAAGGAAAAGTTATTTATGTCGTATCCGCTCCAACATATGACGTTGAAGTTAGGCCCACGTGCTAGCCATTTTACGTCATCGAAGCGATACTACCATCCTTAAGCATTTCTTCCTTGAACCATGGTAAGAAAGTCTTGTTATGCTTGTTCAACAACCACCTTTCGCTCATTCGAGGGTTTTCTTGATTGACTTTTCTTTTATGTTCAAATAAGAAAGGCTGAACACATTCGATGTTGTTCAATACATACAAATGTGCTTGAAGCACTTCCTCCCGATCCTTCCTATTAATTCTTAAGCCATGTGTACCCTTACCTTGACATCTGATCTCATCATGCCGAGGCTTAGGAACCCCTATAGGATCCGTGTTATGAAGGTAGTCCGAACAAAACTCAATAGCTTCTTCTGCAACATACCTTTGAACAATAGATGCTTCCAGACGATGAGGATTCTTCACGTACCCTTTCAAGATCTTCATGTAGAGCTCAACTGGGTACATCCATCTCAGAAAAACCGGCCCACATAATCTAATCTCCCTCACCAAATGAACAATTAAGTGAACCATTATGTCGAAAAAGGAAGGAGGAAAATACATCTCCAATTGGCACAAGATTGTAGCAGCCTCAACTTCCAAGTCATCCAACATACGGGGGTCAACGACTTTGCTACATATAGAATTGAAGAATGAGCACAACCGAGTAATGACATGTCTCACATTTTTTGTAGCAATACCACGAATAGCAACGGGCAGAAGTTGTTGCATTAAGATGTGACAATCATGAGACTTCAAGCCAACCAATTTAAGATCACTAGAGACAAGCCTCTTCATATTTGAAGAGTAACCATGTGGAACTTTGATGCCCTGAAGACACCCATGAAACTTTGTCTCTCTTTTTTTGACAAAGTATGACATGCTGGCGGCAAATAAGTCCGCTTACCATCCTCAACAACTGGAGCTAACTGCTCTCGTATACCCATAGCAACGAGGTCGAGACGAGCATTCACACCATCCTTTGTCTTGCCTTGAATGTTGAGAAGCGTACCGATCACACTATCACACACATTTTTCTCCACATGCATCACATCAATGCAGTGTCTGACATCAAGCTTGCGCCAGTATGGAAGATCAAAGAATATCGACCTCTTCTTCCATATGTTTTTCTCAACAGCTTTACCTTTCTTTTGGGATTTGCCGAATATAACATCGATGTCCTTTACCCTCTGATAAACCTGCTCTCCATTTAAGGTCGCCAGCGCTTCTTCTGTCTCTTGGCATCCATTAAAAGCTTTTTTCATCTTACGATATGGGTGATCACGTCTAAGAAATCTCCGATGCCCAAGGTAAAATGTCTTCTTTCCATGATGCAACTGAGTGTAGCATGTGCCTTCTTCACATATAGGGCATGCTTTATGCCCCTTGACATGCCGGACAAGTCTATTAAGTATCTTTGGAAAGTCGTTGATGGTGCAAAATAACATGGCACGAAGCTTGAAAGTCTCATGAGAATACCCATCAACTACATCAACACCTTCCACCCACAACGTTTTCAAGTCTTCAATCAAGGGACCTAGATAAACATCTAAGTCATTTCCCGGTTGCTTTGGGCCCGAAATCATCATAGACAACATCATGTATTTGCGTTTCATGCACAACCAAGGCGGCATGTTGTAAATCACCAACAGAACAGGCCATGAACTATGAATACTACTCATGTTACCATAAGGATTCATTCCATCCGTAGCAAGTCCAAGCCTTAGGTTTCTTGGCTCATCGGCGAAATCCGGAAACATAGTATCGATATTCTTCCATTGAATAGAATCAGCAGGATGACGAACCTTTCCATCACGTTTCCTCTCATCATTATGCCATCTAAGATTCTTCGCATCTTTCCCATTGGCAAACAATCGCTTGAACCTTGGAATTATTGGAAGATACCACAACACCTTCGCAGGAGGACCCTTTTTTCTCACATCATCAACATCATAATCATCATCACCACCCTTCACTTTGTATCGTGATAACCCACATTTGGGGCAATCGTGTTTGTCTTCATGAACACAGGTGTACAATATGCAATCATTGGGGCATGCGTGTATCTTCTTATACTCCATACCCATAGGACACAATACCTTCTTGGCCTCATAGTTACGGTCAGGCAATGTGTTGTCCTCCAGAAGCAAGTCTTTCAACACTTCAAGCAATTCCGTGAAGCTTTTATCACTCCAACCATTTCTCGCCTTCACACAAACCAATTTTAGCACCGCCGACAACCGTGTATGAGTAGTACACCCTGGATATAAAGGCTTATCCGCATCACCGCACAACCTATCATACACATGCGCTCGATGAAAAGATTCTTGTCCAATATCACGGATCATGTCCTCTACTCGATCATCCTCCATATCTACGTCAACGTCCTCACTTTGGGAGACACTCGCCGTATTACTACTCAACAACATATCACCATGCCATATCCATCTTGTATAACTCAAGCAAATCCCTTCACAAATCAAATGAGTACGTATATCCTTCACCAGTATATTTCCTCGTATTCAAACACTTGACACAAGGACAACAGAACATTCCATTACTATTAGGAACATTCCTTTGAGCAAATTCTATAAATTCTCCCCCCCCTTCAAATACTCAAAGCACTAGTACGCTTACAAACCATCCAACTACGATCCATAACTAGATAGGTCCTGTAGATATACAAAACATATATATATCCAATATAAGGACAATACGAGATATTGAAAACTATAGTTTTTAAAGATTAATTGCCAAGAACTGGTCACGGCCTGGCAGTGATGTCCATCACGGCCGTAACATGCGCCAACTGAGCAGAACCATGCCATCACGGGCGAAGCGATCACGGCCTAGCCGTGATTAGCATCACGGCCGTGACAGATCAACCAGCAGATCAACATGCACTCAAAACAAAAAACAGAGACGTACATTCCAAACAAATCAAACTCACGGTTTCAAGTTTCAACTACCGAGACTACAGTTTCAACATACACTCAAAACCAAAAATACAAAAATGTGCCCTAAATACTCACCAGAAATAGGTGCTCGCGTGGTGGTGGGGAGGGGAGCTTGAGTGGTGGCCAACGTTCGATGTGGTTGCTGAGAGCAGAGGGACAAGGAGAGTTAGTGCGCGGGAAGGGGAAAGAGAGATGTACGTCAAGTTATTGCAAAGAATGAATGGAAAGACAGAGTTAGGGTTAATAGTGTACCTCACGGTGGTGGCGAAGAAGCCCTCGCGGTGGTTGCGGTGGAGATGAGCTCGAGATTAGGGTTCTGTGCTGGGTGAGAGTGAGAGTGAGGGTTGAGAGTGATTTAGGGTTAAGCGTGATGAAAAGAGAAAAGAGACGTACGTACAGAGCGAAGTGCAGAAGGCGCGCGGGTGTAAACATAAAACAACATTTAACGTCGGTTGTATTAAACAACCGGCGTTAAAATTATTTTTTTAACGCCGGTTTATTAACAAGCGGCGTTAAATATTAATATTTTTAAAAAAACACTTTTAACGTCGGTTGTTGAATACAAGCGGCGTTAAAAGTGTTGTCTGTATAAAGTAACATTCTTTCATAATGATCTATACTGCCTCTTCTTTTCCTCTATATTTCTATTCCTTCACAAAATGGCTCTGAGACCTGTGTTAATTGAGTGACAACAGGGAATTTCAGATAGCTAGGGATATAGGATTATTTATGTCAGCTATTTATTTAACTGAAGTAAAAATCACACTTTTAACGTCAATTGTATAAACAACAGGCGTTAAAAATAAATATTTTTATTTTAAAAACACTTTTAACTTCGGTTTTATTCAACAATCGGCGTTAACAAACCTGTGTGACAACGGGGCATTTCGAGATAGGGATATAGGATTATTTACGCCATTGTTTATTTAATCAAGTAAAAATCACACTTTTAACGTCGGTTGTACAAACAATCGGCGTTAAAAATAAATATTTTTATTTTAAAAACGCTTTTTACGCGAGTTTTATTCAACAACTGACGTTAAAAGTGTATCTTCCTATTCCTTCTGGCGTTTTCTTTTCTGCACGTTTATAATATATGACTGCCAGGTCAACTCCCAATGCGCCTTGGAACCTAATGCTCTTAATGATCAATTTAATTTTTTAGCAACTTACGACGCCTAGTAACTTCATCCCCTACTCCTATAAATAGCTTCCTTCCTTCCTTTAATTTTTCTGCTTCACAATATGGCCCTGCCATGGAGATTAACTTCATCACTCTTTCTTCCTATACCTAGACTTAAAGGTCTTTGTCTTAATGGTCAAAACAACTTCTGAGGTTGTGTGAATCACGTAACATGGATGGTAAGGTTGGGTGAATCACGTAATGTGATTTGCACACACCATCATCCTTCCGGAGAATCGGCAGACTACGGTTCCAAAACTTCGGCTTTGGAACCAAGTGGTTGTTCCAAGAATATTCTTTGAAACAGATCGAGTGCACCATTCACTCGCCACGGCTCCAAAGTGACTGTGGATTCGGATGGAGCATCGACTTCAAATGAGGGAGGGGATGCATTCAATGTTGGAGATTACGAGCACGGGATCGAGAAGAAAATGATGTTGAAGCAGAAACTTTTTTATATTTTAGTGCTATATATCTTGCGGAAATTTTTTATCTTTTAAACATGTAATTGTAACTTATGAAACGCTTCAATGAGAAGCAACAATGTTGGAGATTCTTATCAAAACAGGACAGAGAAAAAAAAGATGTTGAAGCAGAAACTTTTTTAATTTTAGTGCTATATATCTTGCGGAAATTTTTTATCTTTTAAACATGTAATTGTAACTTATGAATCGCTTCAATGAGATACGATTTGATTATACATATATAACTTGTTTTATGTTAAGTGTTTATTTATTTTAATTTGCACAAGAATTTGTTAATTTACTAATTCAAGCTAATTAATTAAGATTAAAAATAAACTTTTTTTAAAAAAAGATTAGAAATAAACTGCACTATATGGAGTGATGATCTGCGTTAAGAGTGACAACCCTGAGATGACAACGAAAGAAAGATAGGAATGAGTTGATTATTTACGTCAGTTATTTTTTTAACTGAAGTAAAAATCACACTTATAACGTCAGGTTTATAAACAACTTACGTTAAAAGTTTTAATAATTTCTTCCAAAACACTTTTAACGTCAGTTCATTAAACAATTGACGCAAATAGTGATTTTATATTTACAAAACTGCCACCGCCTCACTTTTAACGCCAGTCCTTAAAATAACTGACGTTAACAGTGAATTAATTATTTACAAAACTGCCACCGCCCCCTTTACCGTCTAATGTATATTTTCCACTAGTGCTAGTCTCTTTCAATATTGTTTTGTATGTTCTGTTTGCTTAATTCAGAATTGTATAGAATTAGTATTGATTTGTTTCGATGATGTTATTTTCCTCTACTTAATCGCGTTTGCTTAATTCGCGTGTGTTCAATCGTGTTTGCTTAATTCACGAGGGCTTCACCCCGTTTGCTTAATTCGGGAATTAGGAACATATATCTCGTAGTATCAATTTCGCTTGTTAATTGATGTTACAATCGAAAGGGGATTAGAATCCGCTTAGGGCTTGGAATTATAAGAATCAATGATAGTGGGAAACCGAGAACAGTAGATTAGTCATTTCAATTATTGACAATCACCTATTTGCATTATTTTCTTAACTGTCTTCTTTATTTAATTTCAAATCCAAACCCCCCCTCCCCCCCAAAACTGACTTTTCTGCGAATAACAACCCAAAAGTCCTTGTGAGACGATACTCGAGTTGTCGCACCCTAACTACATATTTTTGTAAACCACTCGCTTTTTGACGCGTGCGCGACAGCGTGCAATCATGGATCACAATTGGATTCAAATTACTTTTCATCATCCAATTCATGTGATTAATGACGCCACTACATGAAAGATTTTCATCATGAAATTGGCTCCAACTCAAAGATCATCATAGAATTTGAAAATTTTGAGCAAAAATTCAAAACAATTGAAGATCAAAGATCTAGCTCTGATACCACCACTACAAGAATAGTGAGTATTATCGACGGAATATTACCTACGGATGAAAATCCTTCGGTAAATGTTAGATTTTCGACGCCCATGCCCCTCGATAAGGTTGTCAATTGACATTCTTGATTTATCGACGGCCTTAGGACCATTGCCGACAGCCTCCATCCCTCCCTAGTACCGACGGCTTCTATCCCTAGCTAATCACCTCATTTTCGACTGCCTTAGGTCCATTTCCAACGGCCTATGTCCCTCGCCCGTACCGATGACCTCTGTTCCTCACTAATCACGCCATTTCCGATGGCCTATATCCCTCGCCAGTACCGACGGCCTCTGTCCCTCACTAATCACGCCATTTCCGACTGCCTATGTCCCTCGCCATTACCGACGACTTATGTCCCTCGCTAATCACCCCATTTTCGACGGCCTTGGTCAGTCGGTATGCCTCACCCAGAACCGATGACTTTAGACCCTCGCTAATAACACACTTACCGATGGCTGTGACCCATCGGTACCGTTTACCAAGTTTTCGACAACCCTGCCCGTCGGACCGTTTACCAAATTTCTGACGGCCCAGTCCGTCGGTAACGTCTCATATAACAAAGAGATTGATTCACTACCGTTGAAATTTGCACAACTCAAAAAGACTTCCTATATACCCAGTCACACATCCCTCTCCTTGTCCAGCCGTCGATTTCCTCCCATTACGCCGATGCCAGCCGGACCATTGCCACCGGTCGTCGTCCGCACATTGACTCTCTCTCTCTCTTTCAATTCACTCTCTCACGTCTGTCTCTTTGAATAGCTCAGCCACATCCCAGTTTCGGTCACCCACCACCCAACCCACCACCCAGTCCCCTCCATCTCTATTTCAGTCACCACCATCAGCGACGCAGATCTGGGATCTGTCAAACTAGCCACCGCCATCTCTGTTTTAGTCATCGCCATCATATCCGTTGTCCTCCGCCATCTCTATTTCCCCGTGAACTCCAGCCACCGCCAACGTCTTGCTGGGAAGGAGATGGAGCCACCACCAACGTCTTGCAGATCCAGAACGGGACCGCCCACGAGTTCCTCTAGGTGCAAGGAGTTCATCTACAATTGGAGGGGTGAGTAACACCCCCACCAGGTATTACTACGTAACACATGCGGAATTTAATTTAAAGGAAATTTGCTGGTGGCTTTCGGAAAATAATTTATATAAGTACATAAGCATCTGAGATTGGGTATAAAAATTTGTCATGACTCCAAACCTAAGCCTTGATCGGCACACGGGCTTACAATCCTAGCCTGGCAAGCCTATTTAATTTAGAGATATACTTGAATAAAAGCTAGTATATTTTTTTTACAAAAATTTCTACAGAGTCTCCTCTGTAATTCGAACATCCCAGGTAAAAGAACACCTGCTAAAATAATTACATTTTCATTCCAGAATTCCAGTTACACCAAATACGACCAGGCAGTAATATGCTAAAAATAGTTATATCAATGAGCTATACATGACCAAAAGGAAAAGCTTAGGTTTTCATTCAAAAGAGATGCTCTCCAAGCCATAAACATTCCATTTTAAAATAAAGACTCTCTGAGTCATACTCATACATACTATCAAAAATCTAAGTCTCAAACCCTAAGCTGGTCATTCTAAAAGTTATTCCTGAGGAAAACTCACGTGATCATTCCGCAATCAAATACTTACAGCAGACTTTACCGACAATCGTTGGTAAACTTCGGATCTTCTTCTGAAACGATACTTCATGATACTTCGTGAAATTTAATCAGTCCTCTGATACATACTTCGATTTTTGCTTCTCCACTTCATGGTAGGTCTTAACAGCTAAGAAGGGTGTTGCCTTTATCAACCTGTCCACGATCATTCGAAACTAATTAAAACTCTTGAAGGTACTCGGTAAACCCACGACAACCTTGATTGCGATGCCAACATCTTTAGCAAGGGAGGTCTCTAACATCAAACTATTTCTCTTTCACTGTACTCGACTCACTCTGACATCTTGATGTGGAGATACCCCACTCATGACTGATGAGATAGGTCACACATCGACGACATTTGGAGAATACGTAGAACTTAAGATGATCAACGACGACAAGTACCTTCGAACCGCAATAAGACATGACCTTAGTGATCATAAAAAATTTCTCAAGAAAAGAAATTTTTTCTTGATTTCACTTTCACATAAGCCTAGAAAAGAATTTCATTAATTTGAAGGATACAGGAACATCCAGTATGGAAAAAGATCCTTCCATCAGGTTCGTGGGTGTAAAAATGCATGATCAATACACATTTACAAACATGAATCAAATAAAGTTCATTCTTCCACAAGAATCTTCTAGCATATTTAAGGAATCAAGGGTGAATAATTTCTAATCCAAAGAGGATTAATTCTTATTCTTAGTACAAAGAATTTACAAAATGATGACCTTCACCTCTACCAAAAATAGAAGCGACGAAACTAAGTTTCACCAAGAAACTTCTGCTATCACGAAATTATCTTTGTTATAACTCAAGAAATAGTCATAACCACTTCTCTCAACAAAATGTGAAAGTATCCAGACCACTGGATTCCGTTAAATCAATTCACTCAAATGTCACATCGAGGATTATTTAGAAGTGTGAGTACGACTTCTCACAAACAAAGAAATGAATAACTGGAAATTTATGAATTAGCCTAACTAATTCATGAGTCCTGACAGATTTCAAATTAAAATCAGCAAATTTGTCTGACACATACAAACTTCACCGTTGTGATTATCTAATACAATCATAGGATTTGAGAAATAAATGTCAACTGATAAATACAAGAGAATCAAAGGGTACAGCGAAGAGTTCCTTAATCACGAGACACTCACCCAAGATCGAAAATCCACTCGATTCGTCTTGGTTCCAACCAACATACAAGTCTTTCTAGCCATGCTTAGTATGACCACATTGAATTGGGTACGATCCCGAACAACTTAATCAATCGATCAAACATACAAAGGGTTGATCTTTCTTCATAACTGAGTTGACGACGCAAAATCTTAGATAGGTCATCATTCCAATCTGGTAATAAATCGTCTTCAAGTCGATCTTTGAGTAGACGACAACTCCTCGCAATTGATTTACCAAATCAACTACGCAAGTCAGAGAATACTTGTTCATAATTCATCCTTTTACTTAGTTGTCAGGAATCCACACGGTGACACGAGCCTTCACACAACATTGGTGCTTCACAAGGAAAACACTCGGTCTAACAAACAGTTCAGACCACCGATCTTCCAGTTGAATCGAGTCGTCCAACTCGTTTTAACTTTGTAGGCAACATCCTACACAAAACGACAGATATCTGACCGAATCCAGAAAATAGATCAATCTAAATGTCCTTTGCTAACCATAAACCTAGAATATTTCCAGGGAACACTCCCGGAAAAACCCTTTACACAAGCACCTTGTTTCGAATGTCTGACACGATTCGTAAGGATAATCGAATGTCATATCCGAACCCAAGCAACATTCAAGATCTACGGTCTCCCAAGACATAAAATCCTTGGAAAACCATCAACAAAACATATACTTGTGCGTCAACACACATTGCTTCAACAAGAAACAATTCAAATAAGAGCCAACCAGAGATCACACAACAAACACTTAATAGACCTATTCCCCAAAGATCCCGAAAGACTCAACCAGCTCTGATACCACTTTGTAGCACCCCCACTAGGTATTACTACGTAACACATGCGGAACTTAATTAAAAGGAAATTTGCTGGTTGCTTTCGGAAAATAATTTATATAAGTACATAAGCATCTGAAATTGAGTATAAAAATTTGTCACAACTCCAAACCTAAGCCTTGATCGGCACACATGCTTACAATCCTAGCCTGGCAAGCTTATTTAATTTAGAGATATACTTGAAAAAAAGCTAGTATTTTTTTTATACAAAAATTTTGAAAGAGTCTCCTCTGTAATTCGAACATCCCAGGTAAAAGAACACCTGCTAAAATAATTACATTTTCATTCCAGAATTCCAGTTACACCAAATATGACCAGCCAGTAATATGCTAAAAATAGTTATATCATTAAGCTATACATGACCAAAAGGAAAAGCTTAGGTTTTCATTCAAAAGAGATGCTCTCCGAGCCATAAACATTCCATTTTAAAATAAAGACTCTCTGAGTCATACTCATACATACTATCAAAAATCTAAGTCTCAAACCCTAAGCTGGTCATTCTAAAAGTTATTCCTGAGGAAAACTCACGTGATCATTCCACAATCAAATACTTCATCAAACAAACAGATCTAAGTCTCTGAGTAACTTAGGAAGACTCCTCTGCACCATCTGTACTAAAGTACCCAGGGTACGATAGCGAACCAGAAGAAACCTGATATATCTGTAAGGGTGTGATACCGACAATGGATATATCACACAACAACCATATACATGATACATACAACACATTGGTATATTAGCATTTAAGCATTATTGATAGATAAAACAACAAGTGTTATATAAGTTGGTCTCATACCTGAATCAATCAGTTTTATAAAGAGAATGCATGACACTTCAATCATCAGGCTCTAAACTTAATCTCATGATATATCATCACCGTTTTATCATTAAGAAATAAAGAGTTGATCAGACTCGTATGCCGCATTGGCAAATTGTCTCCGTCAACTCATGTACCCGGATCAACACCATCACGAATCCCTTATAACGGCCATTTGGATGTATACATCATCGAACACCACATCTTAAGCGGGTATTCGGTAACTCAAGCATGTCTGCTAAGGGGAAATGTATATGAATAAAAGACTTTTCATTATCAAGACTTTTCTTTGTGTTCAATCTTTTTCATTGTCGAAGCCCAAAGCTAACAACTATTCACATTTTTCATTACTTGAAAATCAATAACACAGGACACGCAGTCCCAGTGCTCAATCACAACACCTTAGACCGATGCCGCAGTCCAAGGTTGTGGTCGTAGAAACAATTATAATTTTATCCATGTTTTATTTCAACATGATAAGGACTCCTAGCCCATAACAACGAAATTAGGACACACAGTCCTCAATCCCAAAATTAGGACTCCTAGCCCATAATATCACGATTAGGACCCTTGGTCCCTAATTCTTGACACGGATCCCAGATCGCGTGCATATAACTGAATGCTAGAGGCGACGTCTCGCGAACTAGATTCTCTTTCACATGTGCTTACTTTTCACTCAATGAAAATCAAAAACCAAAATAAAACCGCGGTCACTTATCCAAGTAACCGGAACGTTTCTAAATCATTTAGGAGAAAATATTTTCCTTTAGAAATTCTTTTATAAAACATTTAGGAAATTCGTCTGCTTTTGAAATCCTTAATGGAATAAAGTCAAATATTTTCAAAGGGTCTTTCCTTCTTAAAACACACCATTCGAAAAGGTTTTCTCTCGTACAAAACTTTTGATCATAAAAAGGTGGTTTCCTTCAACTTAAAATCACTTCAACATTTTTCTAAAAACAAAGATCTTATTCTTCTGAAGTAAGCACTTTAAACAAGGAACTTTTATAAGTGAACCCAAAACTTTCAAAGTTCTATTCAAGGCTTATTAAGGCTTTTAATCCTTATAGTCATTGGGAACAGACTCAAGTCCGGATTCTCAAACTTCAATCAACAGGAATATATTCACAACAATGATATTATCACAGTTAATGACAGTTTATTTTCAAATCTAAAATTAAATAGAATGAAAATATGAAAATGTTTTTCTCTTAATCGTATTATTTAAAACATTTTTCTATACTGGTAATAATAGTGACAATAACATAAATTATTGTCTAGTAAGCATGCATTCATTGAAATAAGTCAGTGTTAACGTACCCAATAAAATAATTTGAAGAGAGTAATTTAATTACTCAAACTAAACCACATAACAAAATAAACATAAACATACAAATAAAATAATTAATTATATGTCTAAAAACTAGGGTGTTACATCGCTGGGTTGGATGGTCATGGGTTGTGGGTCCGGTGGCGGTTTGTGATGGAGGGGTGGGTTGGGGTAGCGCTGCGGAGAAGGAGTGGGGTGAAAGGGAGATGAAGGGCACATGGATAAGGGCCATGGAGTCATTCACATAAAAAAATTTATTATATAAAAAAATATGTAATTCATATAAAAAAAGTTTAGGTAATTAATATATAATAATATAATAAAAGGTAATTAAAATACAAAAATATCATTGATATATGAATATTATAATATAATTAAATAAAAAAAAATAAATAGAATTATAATATATATATATATATATACAATTTCAGAAAATAATTATTTTAAAAAATGCATAACCTGAATTACCTATGGGCAAGACCATCGGTAATTACCTAGGAGCATTGTCGTCGATAATGGCCCCTAGGTAATTATCGACGGTTTTTTAAAAATCCAACGTAACTATTTCCGACGACCGTTTTTCTGACCGACTTGAGTCCATCAGTAATCTACCGGTAATTTTTAATACCGACGGCTTTTTGGATTTTCCGACGGCTTTTGCCCCTCGGTAATAACATTTTTTCTTGTAGTGCACATGATGTGATCAAGGATTGATCACATAACATTTTAGGATCTTCTTTGATCTAATTGTTTTAAAATTTGTGATCAAACACAATTCAAGCACAATTGATATGACACATGTTCTTTAAGTGAAGAATCAAGAGGAAAGAAAAGGAAGTAGAAGAGAAGAACAATTGATATATGATTAGAAAGTAAATTGTAAGAATTAAAGAACAAAAGTAGAAAATGGAATAGGAAGAAGAAGAAGGGGAAGGCGCCACAAATTCAATCTTCTCGGAGAAGAAGATTGAATTTGATAAGCAAAAGGAGGATTCACCACTTGAATAAGGATATTCAAGATAAGAATCAATTGATTCAACCCATGAACCAAGAAGAGGACAACTCTTTCTAGAATCTCAAGTGTGAGAAACTTATCAAATGAAATCAAACTTGTCAAATGAGTTACAAGACACCTATTTATAGATAAGCGAAGTGCTCATCCACTTCTAAGGTGCATCTAGCGCCTCTTACAAGAAAATCCCAAGTGTGGGCTTTGATTTTGGCCTAATTATTCCTACTCCTATGCTATAGCCCAATAGGCCCAATTCCTAAACTAGTTCTAAGTACTTTTTGAATACGCACCTTTATTACATGAACTCTACTCTATACAAAGGTCCTAGTTCCTAACTTTATTACATGAACTCTACTATATACAAAGGTCCTAGGCCCTATGATCCCTAACTAGGTGGGCAATGGCTCAATGCATAAGAGGTTTAAGATGAAGCCCTCTTCATAAGGTTGCTAATGAGTCAAGTGATTGACCACCACCTTCCAGGGCCGACCCAACATTTTTGGAGGCCTAAAGCGAACTCTAAAATGAGGCCTTTTAAAACAAATAATAAAATTTTATTAAAATTATTATATTTATATTTAAAGTTTATTTCTCGTGCTTTTTGGGATGCAAAATCATTTATTAAATTATTGTAATCGATTCCATTTAACAATTCTTTTCGATCGATAATAAAGCAAGTCTGCTTAATCTTAGTTGAGACATTGTCTATCTAAGATAACATTTTATTAATTTTAATTTTGAAAAACTTTTTTCTGCCGAAGCAACAGTTACGAGAATCGTTAACATTATTCTATAAACGATATATGCATTTGGAAAAGAATCAAGCATTATTATATAATTATGTCAATTGGTGTATCAAAAGTGAAGCTTTTGATTTTTATTTTTTATTTTTATTTTTTGTGAAACAAAATAACAAATAGTATTATGTATTGAGAGAAAAGAGTTTATGAAATTGTCAAATTGAAGAGAGTGAGTCCGAGAAAGTGACGTGATTGAAAGGCCAAAGTAGGAGAGAGATGAGCGAGACACATGGATAGAGATGAGTCATGAGTGAAAAGCATCATTTTTTATTTTTTTTATAGTAAAATAATAAAAAATATTAACGTTATTTTATTAATGAATCATTATGTGAATTAGGTAAAAATATGTGAGATGAGCTATGATTGAGGAAAATGAAGAGTCTTTTGTGCAGCTGCTCACTCAACCTTTTGTACAACTCACTAATAACATTTTTTAAAAAAATTATTAAAATTGGTAGTAAATTTTTTTTTGGAGGCCTAAAGCCCAAGCTTTACCAGCTTCCCCCTTGGACCGGCTCTGCCCCCTTCTTGAGTGTCTTGAACTCATCTAAGCCTTACCCTTGTCATGGGTCCATGCAAGTCTTCAATGCTAGGTCCTTGGCTTTGTGTGTCCATGCTCATATCATTTTGGGAGAAAACTTTAAGATTTTCATCAGTTTCTTCCATCTGTTCTACAATCTTTTCCACCTTTTTGTTGAGGTTTTGCAGTATATCATTCTTATAGTGAAGATAGCTCGAATCGAGTAAAGCTAATCTGGAAGAAACAGGAAGACTTTTTCTCCCATGAAGAGAGAGAATCATTCTGTCTGCACCAAAGTGTAATGCCGTGTATCCTTCATTCTTCCAAGAGTTGATAAGACTTTGAGGAATCTCCAAGTCTACATATTGTTCCTAGCCTGTGGCTTTAAGAGTACACTGGTCCAGTCGAGATGACTGAACATATTCCTTCACATTAGGTCTATTAGAAGAGATCAACCTCGTGATTGAATGAGTGATAGATCTCTGCCTTTTCAAGATATTATAGGGGCTGAGAAGTGGAGGAATCGTTTCAGGGATTCTAGCATCATCAGGAACATAGTGTTGGGAAATACTAGCATAATTTCCCTCCTCTGTGAACTCAAAAATAGGCACTAAGCGGAAGAGTAAAAATAAGTGTAATAACACCGGACAATTTTTAGCCTGGAAAAACCTCCTCAATGTGAGCAAGGAAAAAACCACGGGACCCGTAGGCCGCTTAAACTTCCACTATAACAATAATGGGAATACAAAAATACAAGAATATTGTATCCTCAATTTATGGATAACACTCTCACAAATTGGCTCACTATTTTTCTCTCTGAGAAAACTCTCTCTAAGGATCTCTCTTATTTTTCTCTCACTCTCTCTTGTGAGGCTCTCTCTCTATTTTCTCTCACTCTCTCTTATGAGGATTGGTGGTTTAGTTAGTACCCCTTAAGCCTCTTTATATAGGTTTAAGGGGGCTCTCCAAGTTAGCTCCCATACAATGTGGGACTTGCTTTGGCTGAAATTTCCAACAAATCTCCCCCTTAAGCCAAAGGGAAAATATCCTTGAATCAGTTTGGGGTTGATGCTAAGCCTGCAACTTCTTTACAGACTTCTATCTTCTCTTTCGGTAGAGCTTTTGACATCATATCCGCCCCGTTATCTTTTGTGTGTATTTTCTCAATCTGCAGCAGTTTACTTTCCAACACATCACGAATCCAGTGATACCTTACGTCGATGTGTTTCGACCTTAAAATGAAATGTCGAGTTCTTGCTGAGATGGATTGTGCTCTGATTGTCGCAATAGAGAATATAACTTTCCTGATCCTGTCCTAACTCTTGTAGGAACTTCTTCATCCACAAGATCTCTTTGCAACCTTCGGTGATTACGATGAATTATGCTTCTGTAGTGCTTAAAGCAATGCACTTTTGTAGTCTTGACTGCCATAAGATAGCTCCCCCTGCAAAAGTAATTAGATATCCTTATGTAGACTTTCTAAAATCCACATCTCCTGCCATATCTGTATCTGAATACCCAATAAGCTTTAAATTTCCATTGCCAAAACACAAGCAGCTTTTGGCAGTTCCTCTCAGATATTGTAGTATCCATTTCACTGCATTCCAGTGTTCCTTTCCTGGATTTGATAGGAATCTACTCACAACTCCGACACCATAAGCAATGTCTGGTCTTGTACAGACCATTGCATACATAAGACTACCCACTGCAGAAGAATAGGGAACCTTGTTCATTTCTTCTTTTTCTTCTTCATTCCCTGGACATTGCGTCTTACTCAGTTTGAGATGACCAGGTAATGGAACATGCACAGGTTTGGCATTATGCATGTTGAACCTTTCAAGAACTTTCTGGATATAGTCTTCTTGTGACATCCACAGCATCCTTCTAGAACGATCTCTAGTTATCTTCATTCCAAGAATCTTCTTCACTGCACCCAGATCTTTCATGGCAAAAGACTTGCTCAATGCCTTCTTGAGAGCAGCTATTTTCGCCTTATCTTTCCCAATAATTAGCATATCATCAAAATACAACAGAAGTATGATGGATTCACCATTCTCATAGTTCTTCACAAACACACAATGGTCTGCGGAGGTCTTCTTGAAATTGTGTTGGGTCATGAAGAGATCAAACTTCTTGTACCGTTGCCTTGGAGCTTGCTTCAGAACGTAGAGGCTTTTCTTCAGACGACACACTAGGTGTTCCCTGCCTGGTTCTGCAAAACCTTCTGGTTGCTCCATATAGACTTCCTCCTCTAGGTCTCCATGTAGGAATGTTGTTTTTACATCAAGTTGTTCAATCTCCAAGTCTAGTTTTGCAGCTAGACCGAGAATTGCTCTAATAGATGTCATCTTCACCACTGGTGAGAAGATTTCTTCGAAATCTATGCCTTTCTTCAGGTTCCACACCTTTACAACAATTCTTGCTTTGTACCTGGGGTTTGGGTTGTTCTCTTCCGTCTTGATCTTGAACATCCATTTGTTTTTCAACGCATTTCATCCATATGGTAATCTCACCAGGTCATACGTCTGATTCTCTTTCAGGGACTGCATTTCCTCTTCCATGGCTTGCAACCATTTCTCCTTATCATTCGTCTCAATTGCTTCTATGAAGCTTTGAGGTTCTCCTTCATCAGTGAGATTGACATATTCATCTGAATAATATCTTCTTGATGGTTGTTTGACTCTTCTGGATCGTCTTACTTGAGATTTTTCTTCTGTCTCATCAGTTTCCATCATCTGATCCTGACTTTGTTCTATCTGGTCAGGTTGTTCTGTCTGATCAGATTGTTCTTCCTGATCATGTTCATCATTCCTTTGAGGATTCTCTCCCCCTGAATTGTTTATAACAACAGGACTTGAATCAGAAATCACTTTGTGCTTTGGCTTCTCAGATTGCTTAATGTCTTGGATCGTTTGATCTTCAAAGAAAACCACATCCCTGCTTCGAACAATCTTCTTGTGTGCAGGATCCCATAATCTGAAACCAAGTTCATCTCTTGGTGAACCAAGGTATATGCATTACTTCGTCTTTGCATCTAGCTTTGTTCTTTCATCTTTAGGAATATGGACAAATGCCCTACACCCAAAGACTCTCAAGTGACCATAAGAGGCTTTCTTTCCAGTCCATACTTCATCTGGAATCTCTCCATTTAAAGGTCTTGAAGGAGACAGATTTATCAGATCAACTGCAGTTTTCACTGCTTCGCCCCAAAATGATTTGGGAAGTTTTGCTTGAGAAAGCATGCTTCTGACTTTCTCTGCGATCGTTCTGTTCATCCTTTCAGCTACTCCATTCATCTGAGGTGTCTTGGGAGGAACTTTCTCATGTCTTATCCCATGAGTTTTGCAATATGTCTCAAACAGACCTATGTATTCTCCGCCATTATCACTTCTCAAGCATTTCAGTTTTCTTTCAGATGCTCGTTCTACAGAGGCATGAAACTCCTTGAAAGGTTGAAGAACTTGATCTTTCGTCTTCAATGGATACACCCACACCTTCCTAGAGTATCATCAATGAAGGTAACAAAGTATTGAGCACCACCAACAGACCTTTCAGACGTTGAGCAAACATCTGAATGAACAAGATCCAGAATCTGCTTTCTTCTTCTTGCATCATCCGATCTTTTAAAAGATACTGTGTTGTTTGCCTGCTAGACAGTCTTCACGGGATTCAAGTGGCTGCCCTTTTATGTTTGGGAGATGATCTTTTGCAAGGATCTCCAGACCCTTCTCGCTCATGTGGCCCAGTCGTCTATGCCACAGTTCTTTGGTTGCGTCTTGAGCAACATTCGTCTCCCCCTTGCATATCTTTCCCTGCATAATGTACAGAGAGCCTTCCTTTCTGCCGCGAGCAATAATCATGCTTCCTCGGCTGAGTTTCCATCTGCTGCTACCAAATTGGTTTATCATCCGGTCTTCATCTAGCTTTCCCACTGAGATAAGGTTCAGACGCATCTCGGGTACATGTCTGACCTCCTTCAGCACAAGGTTATTTCCATTCTCAGTCATCAAAGTTACTTCGCCAATACCGACGATTTTACTTGTGACATGGTTTCCCATCTTCACCGTACCAAAATCTCTATTTTGGTATGATGAGAAGAATTCTTCATGAGGTGTGACGTGGAAGGATGCTCCTGAGTCAATTATCCATATGCAATCATCTGATGCAACATTTAGATAATTTTCTTCTCCGACAAGAAATATATTCTCATCATTCGAGGCCACTGCAGTAGTTGTTCCATCGTCTTTCTTCTTCTTCGGGTCAATTTGGTCAGGGTGGACTGTTCCAGCTTGTTGGTCTCTTTTCAAGAATCTATACTCAGGCTTTACGTGTCCTGGTTTGCCACAGTAATAACAATTTAGTCTGGTTCGAGATTTGGACCTACCTTGTGATTTTCCACGACATCCTTTTCCACAATTCTTACTCCTTCCTCTATTTTCAACAACATTGGCTTCAAACTGATTGTTCAAACCTCTTTCCCTCCGTCTTGGCTCTTCATTTAGCAAACAGTCTGTAACAGAATCCATGTTAAGCTTTCAGTCTGGAGCAGAGTTGCTGAGAGTGACAACTAGAATGTCCCAACTCTCAGGTAGAGAACTGAGGAGTAGAAGAGTTTGCAACTCATCATTAACACTCATGCCTGCCTTTGTTAATTGATTAACAATGCCTTTAAAAGTGTTCAGATGTTCGATCATATTTTGACCGTTCATGTACTCCAACTTTACCAATCGTCTGACAAGGTGGGCTTTGTTCCTGGGCGTCTTCTTTTGAATCAAGGATTCAAGTTTTGTCCACAACTCATATGCATTGGTATAAGTTGATACATGCTCGAACAAGCTTCGATCAATATATTTCCGAATCATAGCCACTGCTTTCCGATTCTGAAGCTCCCAATCTTTGTCAGTCTTCACATCCGGCATATCCTTCGGCATATCCTTCTGGGTAATTGGCAAATACAAATCTTTGCAGTATAGATGATCTTCCATCATCGGCTTCCAATAGGAGTAGTTATCTGCAGTTAGCTTGAACATGTCTCCATCATGAGTGATAGCTCCCTCCATCTTGAGTTACACAGGCCAATAGCTCCTCCAACCAGGTGGGTTTTGATAAAAATAACACTATATGTGAATAGTGTCGTATAGGTGACTTGTATCGAATGCTGAAAATTACTGTAGTTTGTGAACAAGATGCGTGAGGAAGTTCCCAGGAAAGAGAGGTGGGTCAATAGACACACTTAAATACCAAGTCTTTCCTAGCCAGAACTTTTCTCGGCATGCACTTTCACACTACCACACTTTATTTCCAGCAACAAGAATAATTCTTTTCTGATGTGGAAGATCAGACAATACTGCGGCCACAGAGCATACTAAGAATTTTCTTATAAATCCGGCACCTAGTATTCCAGAGCTCTGAGAGCTCTGATACCACTGTTGGGAAATACCAGCATAATTTTCCTCCTCTGTGAACTCAAAAATAGGCACTAAGCGGAAGCGTAAAAATAAGTGTAATAACACCGGACAATTTTTAGCGTGGAAAAGCCTCCTCAATGTGAGAAAGGAAAAAACCACGTGACTCATAGACCGCTTAAACTTCCACTATAACAATAATGAGAATACAAAAATACAAGAATATTGTATCCTCAATTTGTGGATAACACTCTCACAAATTGGCTCACTATTTTTCTCTCTGAGAAAACTCTCTCTAAGGATCTCTCTATTTTCTCTCACTCTCTCTTGTGAGGCTCTCTCTCTATTATCTCTCACTCTTCTTAGTGAGGATTGGTGTGATAAGTTAGCACCCCTTAAGCTTCTATATATAGGCTTAAGGGGGCTCTCCAAGTTAGCTCCCATACAATGTGGGACTTGCTTTGGCTGAAATTTCCAACAAAAGACTGAAAAGGTAAGGCCTTTAATGCCCCTTTGTTGTAATATGGAATGTTACATTGATTATTGAGCATAATTATGTTGAGATTGTTGGGCATCATTATGTTGAGATTAAATAGAGAATTTTATTCAGTAAACTAAAATCTATTCATAACTTTGTGTAACTTGTCAATTATAATTTAATAATTGAATGAAGTCAATATGCTAGTTAAGATAAGGTTGTTTTCCTCTGCATTTGACAGGTGGTGCTCCATTTTAGAAGGTGGCATGAGAGGACATCTTGGATAGTGACAAACTTTTGATTGGATGGGCTTCTCTATTTTTATTTTACAAGTTATGTACTTTATGTATCATAGTACAATAAATTATTTCTTCTTGTGAAATTTTTACAAGCCACTTTCATAATGGTGTTGTATAAATCCTTGGTATTTACCACAAAATAATGAATGTGCATGATTTCAATGTTTTGTTTTTCTTGAGTATTTTAAATTATATATATATATACACACCAATGTGGTGTTGGTCCAAGTGGTAAGGTGGCTTGGGTTCCTTGAGTAAGTGGTCTTGGGTTCGATCCTTGGATTCGTGTGTATGGAAAAAAAATCCTTGGGAGGGGTCGCCCGCTTAGGTGCATCACAGTATCCTAGGAGATTAATCTCTCACCTATCGAGTGGGAGGACACTCTAGGAAACCAAAATATATATATTATATATCTCTATGAACAAAATTGCCTTACGGTTAGACGAAGCCATTTTTCTGGTTTTCTATATATTCCCAGTTCTATGAAGTGGAGGTGAGCATTTATGTTATGTACTTCTGTAAATTGATTTCTCATCAAAGCAAATTGTTTGAATTTACTGATGTAGTGATGTGTCAATTGTTGTGATATGTATCATATATGGCCTACAACTTTGGAGGAGTCAATAATGGGGATGCAAATTTTTTACATCTGCTTGTCCTTAGTTAAACTGCTTTATACTCTGCTTATGCCAAACAGTTTTTTTCTTAAAAAAATAAAAACTCTGTGGTTCTTTTTATATAGGGTGTTGACAAATTGCCATTTATAATTTTGGTGGCTTTGGATAATTCATAAAAGTTAAAAGTAGCTTAAGATTAGATAATTCAGATTCCTTTTTTTAATGTGAGTTAGTATGTTCTGTTAATTCATATTTATTTATTTAAAATTACAATTTAAACTTATATTTCTATTTTAATGGTTTATTTGTTGCTCTCTTATGCAAGCAACTTCATTGCAATGCACAGATTTTCCCAACTGTGAATGACAGTAGTTTTGCAAAAAGGTCGGGCAAAGACAATCTGTAAGGCTTTCTTCAAGTTGCAATCCATATCTCTTGTACAATATGATAAAAAAAAACTATAACAAATTGCATGGTAAGTCCTTGCATGATTCTGGGTCAACAATATAGCTATCATTGTTACAAGATGCATCTGTGAAGTGTTACTTCTGGGACAGTGGAATATTTTTGTCTTTGAAAAACGATTCAATTTCCTTCATAGGAGAGTGTAAAAGAGATTTTTGTTGTTGCTATTGAAACTTAATGAGTTCTGTCCTTGACAAATTATATGTAAATAAATGGTTATAAAAGGTGGTATTTGAATGGTAAAAGTTGGGGTTAAATTGCTGTCAATATTTGTAATGACTGAAATATTATTTGGATTGTTTTTTGGTTAATTCTATGGTACTCCTTCATATATTTGAAAGTTATTATGTAGATAAGCATGCTTACATATTAAATGTTTCTTTATCTGATACTTCTTCAACTCAAAATATCTCAAGGCTAGATGCACATGTATTTACACACACTATCAACTGACATGTGCATCTGTTAGCTATGGAAACTTTGCAACTTCTGCCACTTCACATGGAAGAAATGTTACATATTAATTGTTTCTTTATCTGATACTTCTCAAGTGAAATCTGTCAAGGCTACATGCACATATACTTGCACACAATCAACTAACGTGTGCTCCTGTTAGCTATGAATACTTGCAACATGACAAACCTCGTTGGAAAGGAGTGTCATCAGTGCTTACTTTTACTTTTTGTTGTCAAGAATATCTAATTGACTATTTTCTGAATGATTATTAAAGGAAGATTATTACAGGAAGATTGTTCAATAATAATAATAGTAATATATAGTAATATTCAGTATTAATTGAACTTATGCTCTTTTGTTCTTCGTGCAGGAAAAGGGTATCTTGATAATGACTTATGGAGAGAGTCATGAATGTGGATAATGTTGAAGATGGCAAAAATGATGACATTGTGGAAATGATGGAAATTTTTTCAGATCCTAGAACAGGGCATTAGAATTGGAGGTAGATTATTGTTTTGTTGGCTTTGTTACGGTTGGCAGCCAAACTTTTAAAATTGCTTTTGTTGTGATCCCACTGCTAACAGAGTTGGGTACAGCTTGGGATGTAGTGGTTTGATGTAATGGTAACATATTTATAACTTGTCATGTTTTTGGGGGTTTGTAATCTAGTTCTTGTGACACCCTAATCTCGGGTCATCACATGGTTACCCGTTTGCGGAAATAAAACTTAATTTGCTGGTTGCTTTCGAAAAATCATATTTTCTCAACGTTTATCTCTTCAAAATATGGTGATAAATTTTTTTTTTCCTTTTTAACCTCGTAACCACAACAACGTAATCAAATCACACTTAGATATATCTATATATATAAGTTATACAGCTATACTGCCTCATATGTTTTCTCACATAAATCATAATCAACTTTATTCTCAAAACATAATATTACCTAAGCTGGTCGTAACTAACGGACACTACAACCGATAAAAACAGCAACAGCATGCCTCGAAATAGACAGCCTTCTCCTTCTTGTAGACATCATACCCCTTGTGCGACTCTGATATGTTTGTAAGGGTGAGACGCCAATATATGGATTTACCACAATAACTAAATGCGCAACACAAAAAGGAGGCACATACACATATACATGTTTATAACAACAAACTCATTCATATTATATCACATCATTTATCAATGGGTTTCACACCCCAAACATCAACGTTGGAAAACTATGCATGAACACTTCAATACATCATCTAAACATTCATACCTAATATCATGAGATATCTCCAACCTCTTGATGAGTTGATCAGACTCGATTGCCACAGGCACACCGCCACAGGCACTCCCATCGCACACTGTCCAACATCGTGGCACAGTGATAACAATCTGAGATGGGGCCTCATTGTCCAAACCTCGGGCACAATGAGAACATCTTTGTATGATCTACCCTGACGCCGCAAGGTAATCCCTCGTTTAATCATGGTACGTCTGCCAAATGCATGCAAGAAAACATTTTGTTCTCGACACTTTTCTTTGTGCTATCTCTTTATTTGTCAAAGCTCTCAAAAGCTTACGACTTAACATCTTTTGAAACATCTTTACATCTTTTATTAACAACACAGGACCTCAAAGTCCGAGTGCTCAATCACGAAGCCCCTAGACCTTGCAATCAGTCTTAGGTTCGTGGTAGTAGAATACAACTTAAAACGTTTTAACTTCTTTAAATAGATACCCAGTTTACAACACAACGAACCTTAATACCCCGACGTCTCGGTTATTAAGTTCCATATTATCGTCTTACATCGTTTTTACATCTTTTTACATCGTTTTACATCTTTTTACATCTTTTACATCGTTTTACATCATTTTACATCTTTTCTGTCTGTGAAAAACAAATCCAAAATAGGATAACGTCATAAGAACACTAGTACCCCGACATCTCGGTTACTAAGTCCAATATCATCCTTTACGTCATTAAGTAAAACTCATTCTTGAAATTCGTTTATAAAACGTCAATTCATACAAAAAAATCCACTTTTCCTTTGGAAACACATTTTTTCCAAAATAACGTCAAATCATCAACAACTTCTTTTTATTGAAACTTCAACTCTAATAAATCAATTCAAATTAAATCTCTTTTCAACATAAGTACTGCTGTTTTTAAACTCTCACCGTAAATAATTTCGAAACTTGCCGTCGTTTAGCATTTTCAAAGAAAAACGTCTTTAAGTCAAACTTTGACATTTCTTCTAAAATAATTTTCTTATATAATAAATAAGGTCTTTTCGAATATTAATTTCACAAAATCACTTTTTATAATATTTCGGAATTTCTTGTGTAAAAATTAGCAGTACTAAAAAAATTTCACGGTTACGCTCTCACCGTGACTCATAAACTTCTTTTACACTAATAAATCATTAAAATAACAATATTTCTCAAAACTCATTATTTTTCCAAAATCATAGTTTCCTCCACTATTATATTCCAACATTCCCCATAAAACGTTGAATATAACTTTCACAGTTTATTAAATCTTTTATCTCATTAATCGGTTGTGCACTGACCACTGTCAAGCCTCTCAAACAACATTCAACATTCAACAACATCATCATAATTCTATCACCAGGCAGATCATGCATCATAACAACATAATATCCTACTGCAGATAATTAAAAGCAGATCAATCACCAATACACAGATAAACAACACATCATAAACAACATAAACAATTAATCACAAACCACATATAAATCATATAAGCCACACTAAAAGCAAATAGCTATCGATAAAATCCCTCAAGTAAGCTCCCCTTACCTCTTGAAGACTCAAACTAACGTTTTCAAACAACTTCCCGATTTGATCCGGTTTCCTCCGTCGGCTTCAATCAGTTAACTCGGTTGTTTCCTTCAAACGAATTGCAACCAAAATAAATCAAATCAACAAAAACATACTTAGCTCATGAGGGTTAGGTTTCGACCAAGGGCTGACTTTTAGGGTTCAAAATCCTTAAAATTTCTAATCATGGTTAAGTCATAGATTAATGGTCCTTAATCAACCTAAATCATGGATTAGTGACTAAACAACTAAATTTTAAACTCAAAACTTCCTAACTCTCATATACTTATATTCGGCCTTGACATGTTCATGGGGCTAGGGTTTTTAGTTTAATAAACCAACTTGGATTTATTAAGCATACATACTAATAGCTTGATTACTAAGATCATTAATGAAAACTTTGAACAAAACTCATCTAGTTCCAAGAACTAGGGTTTCGGCCTTTATGAAACAAATAGGTTAGGGTTTGATTTTTGATCTTATATGTACTTACATACAAGAACTACCAAGGTACTTGAAGATTGAATCATGAATCAAGACATGAAAATGAAACAAAACCTATGAATTGAACACAACATTGACCTAGGTTCGGCCAAGTCCAGAAATTAGGGAAAGAAATTTCTCATGATCTTATGCTTCTAGATGATGAAAACATAGATGATTATAAGATCATAGCAATTGGTTTCATGTCAAAAGGATTTTTCTAGAATTAGTTATGAATTTTTGAAGCTAGTTCCATGAACTTTAAGTAAATGAAGAACATGTTGATCTAAGCCATGAATCTACAAAAGTTGTGAAGAGAAAGGATTTAAATTACAAGAGAAAAGGTTGTTACCTCTTGATGATCCAAGGAAAGAAAGATTTGGGTGATGTTCTTCACAAATTTCTCATGGTGTTCTTGAGAAACTTAAGGAAAAAGATGAACATGATGAGGGTCTAAAACAGTTTTAGTAATTTGGGTATATCTCTCAACATACTTGTCCGTTTTGGATGATATTTATGTCGTTGGAAAGAAGAGATAAAGATGAACAACTTTCATGTTGAAAGTTTTTCGAGATTCAGAATAGAAAATGGTCAGAATCGCTAGGCAAAATCTGACGAATTATGAACATTTATGAATGTTCTTGAAGTTCTCAAGACAAAAGCTTAACTTTGAGAGAAAAATGACTTGAAAATGGAAATGAAACTTGCTTAAGTGAAGAAGACATGTTGGAGCCGTGGGTTTTGGGTAAGGTTTGGTCAAATTTTCCAATGACATGGCTTGTAATTGTCATAAAAAGACAAGGGTAAAATGGTCATTTCATAGCAAAAAATCACTTTGTCATAAATGCGCCATTATGGCCATTATGACACGGATAAGCTTGTCATAAATGCTCGTCAAGTCGGTCAAATCCATCATCTCAGCTCCGTTGCTAACTCCGGGTTTCATCTGGCACAAGCTTTTCCTAGAGACAATCTCGACGTATACGCCCGCAACAAATATAATATTTTATTTTTTCACCAAAATTTTCAAAACTTCCAGTATCGTAGTAAATTCGATAAAAACATTTTTCATCTCGTTCACAAACTAAAATTAGGTCTTCTAAGCAGTAAACTTTTACTGTCAGTGAAAACACAGAAAACGGCAGACCGGCTTCCGTCTGAATTTTCAACCAAAACTTCCCCATAACCTTATGAAAATAAGTATAACAAGGAAATGACATTGGTTTGTCCAAAATCATTTTCTAAGTCTCGGATAAAAATATATATGTTTATATATTTATTACCGATATCACGAAGCAGCGAAAATCGGGGTGTTACAGTTCTCTCCTCATGTGGGTGAGATTGTTGTATACAATTTTTTTTCTTTTAACTGTCGCGATGTATTTTATTTGATGTTTCGTTTTGCAAGGGCTTATCTTTTCAATTATGATGTTATTTGACAGTAAAAATATTTTATCTCAAGTATGATCTTTATTTTCCTTAAAAAATATGGTTGCAAATTTTAAAAAAAAAAATGTCGTGATGTATCGTGTTTCTTGTTTGAGTATTCCTTGTACCCAAAAAACAAAAATTTGAAAAAATCTTAAAAATTAACTATTTGTAACTATAAGCAACTGACAAGTCATTATTGTAGGTTACAGTGATTTAATAGAAAACTTTTAGTTTTTTTTTTATTTAAAAAAAGCACCCATCTGTTGGAGTGTGATGTGGTATTATCAATGTTTTAATCGAATCGGTTATTGAACCAGTGAAGGCACTGATTTAAGGTTCATTGGTTCCATTGTAATTGAACGATGGTTGAATCAATGATAATTAATTTTTTTAAAAATTATATATTATATTAAGTAATAAACTTAAGATAAATCAAATTTTAAATTAACATAAAATAATCATAATATATATTTCATAAGATTAACAATCAACGAAAAAGGATAAATAATAAAAACTCATGTATAAGTATTTTTTATAACCTATCATTAGATCTTTATTTGACTAAAAAAAGTGTATTTTTATAATTTAAAAATAAAAAATCCAAAAAGAAATTGAAAAATAAAAATTGACTGATTCAACCTGGTTCTCAGCATCAGTTCTTGATTGGTTTTCGTAAGTTTCGATCGGTTTTGGACTAGTTTGACAAATTTTTAATTGGTTTTTACCAATTCCGAAAACCAGCCGATTTTTCGGGTTGAATGGACCGGACATCTGACCGTTCCCAGTCCAATCGATCTAACCGGCTGGTCTAGTCCGATTTCCATAACAATGGGAATTAATGCAATATAGACTTCTTGCAAGTCTTCCGACTCTCTCGTATAGCTAGGTACAATTGATATACACCAATGAATTATGGGGCTTTCTTCATGGGGGTTAAGGTTCTTGATAAGGTTAAGGTTTTTACTTGGTCTTTGGTTCACAATAGAACAGATATTGGAATGTAGGTAATGTATTGGTGCTAAAATGAGTTGTGTTAAAGTGTAGAACATTTCTAATCTATACTATAATTGAATGCAATTTTGTTATTTGGAGGCACAATAACCGTCCAGGGTAGATTGGGATTTTAAGCAATCATATGCATGAAAATAAATTATTAAGCTTAAACTAATAACAAATACAAAAAAAAAAAAAAAAAGATAGCAGCAAGCACAAAATTAAACAGTGAGCTCAAATAAAACAGCAAGCTTGAATACTATGAAAACAACAAATCCTTGAAGGATCCATTTTCCTCTTTCTCACGTAAGAACAGCAGCAACCTTAGCTTGCTTTGTTTTATTTTTATTTTTATCATTAATTTACAGTAGAAAAACTGTAACTATAACATGTAAAAAAATAAAAATAACAGCAACATAAATTTTATGAACAACCAGAATTATAAACCAGAATTTAGCAAAAAAACAATATCAGTATTTAAAACAGAATTAAACCAGAATTATAGGATTCATAGATATTTGCAGCAGGCCACACTTAAGAGCTAAGGCTTTTTTCTTACTTACTCTCTGACATCACTTCACAAAATTGTGTACTTCTCTAATTTCAATTTGGGGACTTTGGGTTCTCTAATAGGAATCTAAAGAAGAATTTCACTTTGAACAAAAGAAGATGGCTCTGCTTTTTGCTTCTTTATCATTTATTTAGTACAATCCTAAAACTATGCCATGATTCCAGACAAGCTACCATTACTTTGATTTCATTTCCATTAACTTTGGTTCCATATCTGCAAATATTAATGTAAGATAATGCATTACATTTTATGCAAAAGTATGATAATGACAATCACTAGCTACAGGAGTCAGTCAATCTTCCATTTTCTCCAATCCACTAACATACCAGACCCTCACATAGGACCCCACGTGCATAAGTTTTCCACAGGTTGATGATCAAATGCCAATACCAGACCCTCACAAAAGGGAAGACTTGGACAGAGTCTGAAATCAACAAAAACCAATCATGACTCATAGCAGTAGAGTCATGAGTCACTCACTATTTTATTAAATATGCTAACTCGATACATAAAGAGAACTGAGATGCCAGATATAAAGCAGATTCCATGTTCCCACTGGTCATTATAATACACCTGCTGCTGTGGAAGTCCTAGAGTAAATGATTTCTCTTTTTATTTTGTTCTTTTTTCTTTTAGTTGCTTTCTATAAATGCCTGTTGCTAAGCTAAGTTCCACTTCAGAATTCAGTATACATGTTCCCTATACATTCCTCACTTTCAATATATCCAAAATAAAACATTCCCTAGAGAGTTGAGTTGATCACCATGTTTTGCTGCAGGTTCTATCTTTTTTGTCTGGCAGGCATTCTGTGCATCTGTTTATGTGATGGAAATACCAATCTGAAGAAATGTGCAGAGACAGACAAGCAAGCTCTTCTCAAATTCAAAGCTGGCCTCATTAATGAAAAGTACATTCTTTCCTCATGGAACGGTGAAGATTGTTACAAATGGAAAGGAATTACATGTGATAATTCAACTGGTCATGTAACCAGGTTGTATCTCGGATTTACAGATTCTCCATTGAGAGGTAAGATCGATTCTTCACTATGTGAATTGCAACATCTGACTTCCTTAGATCTCAGTCATAATAACTTAGAAGGAAAGATGACAAAGTGCATAGGAAACCTCTCCAATTTGCAAACTCTTGACCTCTGGGGTAATGATCTTTTGGTTGCAAATGACCTTGAATGGGTCTCTCACCTTTCCAATTTGAGATACCTTGATCTGTCATTTACTAATCTTAGTCAAGTTGTTGATTGGCTACCATCAATAAGCAAACTCCCTTCTCTATCAGTGCTTCGGTTAGTTGAATGTGGACTCCCTCAATTCAATATGAAATCTATTCCGAATTCTTCCACTTCTCTAAAAACCCTCGGTCTTGGAGGAGATTACTTGACCTCTTCAACTCTATCATGGGTGCTTAATGTTAGTAAAGTCCTCGCATATCTTGATCTCTCGTACAATTCTTTTGTTCCAAATGACCTTGAGTGGGTCTCTCGCCTTTCCAATTTGAGATACCTTAATCTGAGAGGTAATAATCTTAGTCAAGTTGTTGATTGGCTACCATCGATAAGCAAACTCCCTTCTCTACGGGAGCTTTACTTAGATAATTGTGGACTGCGTCAAGCCAATCTGAAATATATTCCCCAAATGAATTCTTCCACTTCTCTTGAAACACTCTCTCTTTCAGGAAATTACTTCAACTCTCAAGCTCTGTCATTTGTGCTTAATGTTAGCCAAGTCCTCAAATATCTAGATCTCTCACATAATGAACTTGAGGGCATACCAAAATCCTTCCAGACTTGGTGTCAATCGGAAGCATTAAAACTATCTTTCAACAAATTGTCTGGCCAACTAAATGACCACCTACAAAATTTGTGTTCAGGAGAAAATGGTATCATGGACTTGGATTTATCCCATAACCAGTTGAACGGAACACTTCCGTATACCATTGGGCAATTTTCTAATCTCTACAGTTTGTCTATCGATTCAAATAAGTTGAATGGTGTCATTAACGAAGCACATCTATCAAACCTGTCTAAATTGGAACGTTTGTACATGGACCAAAATTCACTTTTATTCAACTTGAGTTCAAATTGGGTTCCACCTTTCCAACTGCGTGAGCTATTTGCATCATCGTGCATTTTGGGCCATAAATTTCCATCATGGCTCAAGCATCAACGTGGACTCCAGGTGCTGCAAATCTCTAATAGTGGCATTTCAGGTTCCTTTCCTAAATGGTTTTGGGACCTACTTCCAGGTTTGAGCTCCCTGAATGTTTCTCATAACAAACTTAGTGGAGCCTTGCCAAAATCAATACCAAGTAAGAAATATGAATCTCAAGGAGCTGAATGGGATTTGAGTTTCAACAATTTTTCTGGTCCACTACCTCATTTTCCACCATCACTAGATCTTCTAAGTGTCTCGAATAATATGTTCTCTGGGTCTATATCTTCTATTTGTGCAACATCATATCCAAGGTTACATGCCCTTGACCTATCCAATAACTTCTTAGAGGGGCCACTGCCAGATTGTTGGGAGCAATTTCCTATGTTACAAGTCCTGAATTTGGCAACAAATAATTTCTCAGGGAGAATGCCCGAGTCTTTCGGCACTTTATTTCAAATTGAGACAATCCATTTAAATAACAATAATTTCTCTGGCGAGGTTCCATCTTTGACTGGTTGTACCAACTTGAAGGTGATTGATTTAGGGGATAACAATCTTGAAGGAACATTAACAGAATGGGTAGACCAAAACCTATATGATTTGATTGTTTTGCGTCTACGAGCAAATAAGTTCCAAGGAAGCATACCAGACAGCCTTTGTGATCTATTACATCTTCAAGTATTGGATGTCTCTAAAAACTATATTTCAGGGGAAATACCTAAATGCCTTGATCACATAATTGCTTTGTCAAATATAAATCTATCAAGAGAAACGATTTCATATGGTACATTTGGTTATGATATTGGTAACGGTTTTTATGGCTTGTTCACTGACGAAGCAATATTGACATGGAAGGGGCAAAACCGAGAATATGGGAGAAATCTTGGATTGATGGCAACCATTGATCTTTCTTGCAATCAGTTAACTGGAGAGATACCTCATAGTATAACAAAGCTTATGGCATTGGCTAGTTTAAATCTTTCGAGAAATAATCTCACAGGATTCATTCCCGATAAATTTGGTCATATGAAAATGTTGGAATCACTTGACTTGTCAAGAAACTATCTTTATGGTGGAATTCCAGCAAGCTTTTCAAATTTGAGTTTTCTCAGTTACATGAACTTGTCATTCAACAACTTATCAGGTAAGATTCCAATAACTACTCAGCTACAAACCTTTGATCCCTCGGCATATAGAGGGAACCTTGGGCTTTGTGGCCAACCACTCTCAAAGAAATGCCCAGGAGATGAGCATTCTCCAAATCCTCAACCTAATGGCAGCACCAATAGGAACGACACTGAAGGAGATGGAGATGAACTCATAAGCTTTGGGTTTTACATCAGCTTGGGACTTGGATTCATTATTGGATTTTGGGGAGTTTGTGGAACTTTAGTTCTCAAGACTTCATGGCGATATGCCTATTTTCGGTTCTTCAACAACATGTATGATTGGATATATGTGCAACAAGTGGTCCTTACAACTAGGTTGAAAAGGAGATTGCAAGTTCAAGATTGAAAAGGTAAGGCCTTTACTACCTCTTTTGTTGTAAGATGGAATATTACATTACATATAGAGCTTCATTGTGTTGCAAACTTGCTATTAAGCAAGTAATTTTATTCAGCAAATCAAAATCTGGTTATATCTTTGTGTTGCTTGTCAATTAAAATTTAACAGTTAGTGGAACTTTAGTTCTCAAGACTTCATGGCAATATGCCTATTTTCGGTTCTTCAACAACATGTAGGATTGGATATATGTGCAACTAGTTGTCGTTACAGTTAGGCTGAAAAGGAGACTGTAAGTTCAAGATAGAAAAGGTGAGGCATTTAATACCTCATTTTTTGTAAGATGGAATATTACATTGCTTATAGGGCATCATTATGTTGTGAACCTGCGATTAAGCAAGTAATTTTATCCAACAAACCAAAATCTATTTATATCTTTGCGTAACTAGTCAATTAAAATTTAATAGTTGCATGGACAGGGCCGGTCCAACACCTATTGAGGCCTAAAACAATTTTTGATGTGGGGCCTTTTTGAAGTTAATAAAAAAATTGAGTTAATAATTTTAACTATTTCTTTTTTATTTTTTAGTTAATAGGTATATCAAAACAACTAAATTTTTTATAGGCCTAAAGCCCTAGCTTTGGTAGCTTGGACTTAGGGCTGGCCATGTGCATGGACTCAATATGCTTAAGATTGTTTTCCTCTATTTGGCAGGTGGTGCTTCATTTTAGAAGGTGACATGGGAGTGCATCTTGGTTAATCTCGCGCGCATAGATAAGCTTTTGATTGGATAGACTTCATACACTATTTAGTTCTCTATTTGTATTTTACATGTTATGTACTTTATATACAACAGTAAAATTAATCATGTCATCTTGTGAAAATTTTACAAGCCACTTTAGTATGATGTATAAATTCTTGGATATTTACCCCAAAAAATAAGTGTGTATGATTTCATCTTTTTTGCTTTTCTTGAATATTTAAAATTGTTTGTATAAATTGTATATCTATTTGAAAATAATTACTTTAAACTCTATAGCAAGTGCCATCTATTTATTTATACTATATTTTTTTGACCCCGCAATGGGAATGAATTGTTCGGTCAGATATTTTTTTTTATAAAGTACATACTTTAGATTTTTCGTAATTTTTTTAGGTGGACCATATTTTTCGTACTGATCATATGATATATGGTTGTAAAATTGCCATGCAGATAGTAAATTATTTTTGCTCATAACCGGTAAAATATTGTTTGAGCATATAACATAAAAGTATGTAAATTTTTATTATAGACTAATTCTGTACGGTTGGCTAATGTTTCAAATTTTGGGAAAAAACAATGATTGCAATGATCTATATTGATTAAATTATGAATCAACTGTTGACCCATATATTGCTTATAATTGGATTTGGATTCAATGCATTCATGAATTCACACATTTACAAATTCATGCATTCACTAAATGCACCGTTGGATTAGTATTGTTTTAATTTTTTAATATATACTCAAATACATCTAATGGTGTATATCAATGAAAGTGTGAATGCGTGGGTTTGATTAATGCAAGGAACCCAAATCCCTTATAATTGCCCCTAGTGATTTTTATTTTTAGATTCTAAACCTTAACATTCCATCAAGAATCATGTGGTGTCATGTAAATTGAGCACTTTGAGTATCGACCAATCTCGTTACTAGGTTGTTTGTATAAAATTATTTCAAAACTTCTGACCGGGAGACTAAAGGATGCAATGCAGTCTCTCATTTCCGGAAACTAGTCGGCTTTTCTTCCAAACAAAAATATATTGTGGATAGAGCAGTGGCTATAAATGAGGTGGTAGACTTCGCAAAGAGGAAGAAGAAAAGGAGCTTTATTATAAAGGTAGATTTCGAGAAGGCGTATGACTCAGTCAATTGGGGGTTCCTAGATTACATGAAGGGTAGATTTGGGTTCAGTGATAAATGGAGAGCGTGGATCAAGGAGTGTATTTTCTCAGGTAAGTGCTCATTGCTGGTAAATGGCAGCCCAACGGAAGTGATTTCTATCCATAAGGGTTTGAAACAAGGAGATCCTTTGGCTCCTTTCCTGTTTTTGTTGGTGACAGAAGGCTTAAGTAGTCTGATGAATAATGCAGTGTCTTTAAGGAAATTCGTTGGGTGTAAAATTGGGCTTGAAGGGCCGGAGATATCAATATTACAATATGCAGATGATACTATAGTGGTAGGAGAGGCGAGCTGGGATAACTTATGGACTATGAAGTCTGTGTTTAGATGCTTTGAACTGGTATCTGGTCTAAAAGTGAATTTTAAAAAGACAAGGAAGATAGGAATTAATGTTGATGAGTAATTTGTCTCTTCAACCGCAGAGTTCCTTAATTGTAAAATAGGGGGACTACCTTTTAAGCACCTAGGCCTACCAATTGGGGTGAATTCGAGGTGTATCTCTTCCTGGCAGTCAATCATAGATTCATTGGAAAGTCGTCTGTCCTTCTGGAAAGGTAGATACTTATCATTAGGTGGGAGGATAACTCTTATTAATTCAGTCCTCAATAGTATGCCTATCCTTCTTATCTTTCTTGAGAATACCTAGAAGAGTTCTTAAAATTGTATTAGAATACAAATAAATTTCTTGGGGGGGGGGGGGGGTAGTGAAATGAAGAAAATACCATGGGTAAGCTGGGCGGTTATGTGTAAACCGCGTGAAGAGGGCGGGTTAGAGATAAAAAAAAATATAGATCGGTTCAACCTGGCGCTTTTGACCAAGTGGAGATGGAGAATTCTTAAAGAAGACCAGGGATCTGGAGACAGGTTCTGGAGGCTAGATATGGTGTGAAAGCGGAGGGTCCAGGTGGCTTAGATGTACAAGAAGGTTTGAAAAAGGGTTCAAACTAGTGGAAGGACATTTGTAGGTTAGGAAGACTGAATACTTGGCCTGACTGGTTCCAGATGGGGTTAAAAAGGAAACTTGGGAGGGGTAATGTTCTGGGAAGATGTGTGGTTTGGTCCAACGAGCTGGAAAGAGGTTTTTCCAAGAACCTATAATATATCGGAAGATAAAGAAAAGGAGATTGAAAACGTTGGGGCATGGGTAGGAAATAGGTGGGAATGGAACTTTTCATGGAGGAGAAATCCTTTTGCATGGGAAGTGGAGTTGAGGGCTGAATTTCTGAACACTATTCTTCCGGCAGCCCCTGCAAACAATGACGATGATCTTTGTGAGTGGATTCTTGAGGGTTCTAAGTCATACTCCTCAAAATCAGCTTACAGGTAGTTGGAAGAACATTGCACTAGTTTGGATGTGAGGGGAGAGGTGGAGAATTTGATTTTCAAATAGTTTTGGAAAATAAAAGCTCCTCCAAAAGTGTTAATTAGCTTTCTCCTTGCAAGCAATAAGGGATAGGATCCCGACAAAAATGAATCTGTTTAAGAGGAGAGATCTAGGGGCACAGTCTTCTGTAATACGGGCTTAGAATCCTCAGATCATTTACTTTTAAACTGCAATATTTCAAACATGGTCTGGAGGAAAGTCTATGGATGGTTTTGTGTCCAGGTGGCCTTACCAGATAAAACTAATTCCTTATATTCCATGTTTTCAAGGATGGGAAACTACAATAGAAATGATGTGTGGATGTGTGCAACATAATGATTTGTTTAGCATCGATTTATTCTACATCTAGAAGATAATAATTTGTTCCCTTTTTGTTCTTTCGGTTTCATCTTTGTATTTGGGTTGAGTACCCCTAGTACTCTATTCAATATATTTTTGCTTATAAAAAAAAGTAATAATTTGATATAGGATTCTACATCTATTTGACAATGATCTTTACTCCTGCATTACTTTTGTCAGGAATGTAAAGAAGGTCATTTTGATGAGCACTTCTCCATGTTGGATGATATCAGTCACATGCCTAATTGGAACAAGGTTCTCATCAGGTTACTCATCATGTACACGGCTTATGTGTTGTAGAAGACCCCATCATGTTGTATTTTCTTTTTACTCGCATATCAAATGTTATGTGCATATCAACTTCTTATTTATTGCTTCAACAAAAGTCTTTTCTTATTTTTTATGTAGTAAATGCCAAAATCATATCTTTTCTGATTTTTCTGTCCCCGTTGTCTGTGTTCAAGTAGAAAATTCTTCTCATAAAAAGACCTTTTACTTTATTTGATTTATCCTTAGAAATATGTTGTAAAGCCAAAATGGTACATCTCTTGCTTTTGATCTATTCTCATTTGTTTCTTTTATTAAACCTTGTAATTACATTATATAGGGAGGTGTTAAAAGGGGGAGAAGGCTCACTTTTCTTGATTGCGGTCCATATATTAATGGTTGCATAAACATAACATTAGTCTACAAAGGTGACACAATGATGAAGTTTCTAAAACTCAAATTGGAGAGTTGAACTTCAAATTTTTTAGTTACTTCTTTGCAGTGGAGTTTTTACAAGCTAAGAATCATAGCAACTACTTTAGGTGTATGGGTTTTGGAACTATGGTTTCAGCAAATTTTTAAAAAAACAAAAATAATTCAAAAACATTAACTATTAGCACTATAATAGAGATCTTTTAGAAACCACTATTCCTTTCTTGTTTGTGATATTTTACTGAAAAATCGATAGAATCATTTTACATAGAACTATGGTTTCAATACAAACTACAAAGTTGCTCAATATATTGTGCTCGTGATAGAGAACTGTGAGAACACAATAGTTATTCAACTAAAAAATTAAATACCAAGAGTTCAAGAAATCCATGAACACACAATAATAGTTATTCTCTTCATGCACTTAACAATGCAAGCTTTATTCGACCTTATTTTTCTCTTTTGTACTTTGTCAATTTCATAGAAAAAATGTCAAAGAAAATACATGCTCCGGAAACTCAATTTCTACTTGCTTTATTGATGGAAATACTCTCTAAATGTAACGCAAAAGTAGAACGTAATATACCAGGTTACCAATATTGAAGTTCTTTATTATTAGACTTTGTTGTGTTGTATGTAGCATCTGTTTTTAAGAAATATACATTCATAATAGTTGCTTTCCTCCAACCAATTTAATTAATATTTAATTTTAAGCAAATACTAAATCATATATACAAGTGGTTTTGGAATATGCATAAAAACCAACGTGACCTTCTACAATGTAACCAGTTACATGCTACTGAAGCATGTTACTTCCGTAATAGCATTTATTGTAGAAGTATGTAACTGGTTAAGGGCATAATTACTCTCTCTATTTTCACATGTAAAAATCATTATTTATTTTTCCTTAAAACAGAATTTGATAGCCTTTTATCTACATTGAACAGGAAAAAATATAACATATAAAAATCATAGGATGGATTTAGAATATATCAATTTATTTCTATATTTACAAGTCATTTGGATTCATGCGTATAGACTAACACGACCAGTGTTATCGCACAGATCAATGTACTAGTTCTTTTGTAAAAGTTAAACCTTAATTTGCACCGTTTGCACCATTTGTTAATTGTGGAGTTAAGTAAAGTTCTGATAATGGGCATCTCCATACATGTAGTGGTCCAAAGTATTTCTATTATCTCTCACTCTTCTTAGTGAGGATTGATGTGATAAGTTAGCACCCTTAAGCTTCTATATATAGGCTTAAGGGGGCTCTCAAGTTAGCTCCCATACAATGTGAGACTTGCTTTGGCTGAAATTTCCAACAAATCTCCCCCTTCAACCAAAGGGAAAATATCCTTGAATCAGTTTGGGGTTGATGCTAAGCCTGCAACTTCTTTACAGACTTCTATCTTCTCTTTTGGTAGAGCTTTTGTCATCATATCCGTCCCATTATCTTTTGTGTGTATTTTCTCAATCTGCAGCAGTTTACTTTCCAACATATCACGGATCCAGTGATACCTTACGTCGATGTGTTTCGACCTTGAATGAAATGTCGAGTTCTTACTGAGATGGATTACGCTCTGACTATCGCAATAGAGAATATAACTTTCCTGATCCTGTCCTAACTCTTGTAGGAACTTATTCATCCACAAGATCTCTTTGCAACCTTCGGTGATTGCGATGAATTCTACTTCTGTAGTGCTTAAAGCAATGCACTTTTGTAGTCTTGACTGCCATGAGATAGCTCCCCCTGCAAAAGTAATTAGATATCCTAATGTAGACTTTCTTGAATCCACATCTCCTGCCATATCTGCATCTGAATACCCAAGAAGCTTTAAATTTCCATTGCCAAAACACAAGCAGCTTTTGGCAGTTCCTCTCAGATATCGTAGTATCCATTTCACTGCATTCCAGTGTTCCTTTCTTGGATTTGATAGGAATCTACTCACAACTCCGACAGCATAAGCAATGTCTGGTCTTGTACAGACCATTGCATACATAAGACTACCCATTTGTAGAAGAATAGGGCACCTTGTTCATTTCTTCTTTTTCTTCTTCATTCCCTGGACATTGCGTCTTACTCAGTTTGAGATGACCAGGTAATGGAACATGCACAGGTTTGGCATTATGCATGTTGAACCTTTCAAGAACTTTCTGGATATAGTCTTCTTGTGACATCCATAGCATCATTCTAGAACGATCTCTAGTTATCTTCATTCCAAGAATCTTCTTCACTGTACCCAGATCTTTCATGGCAAAAGACTTGCGCAATGCCTTCTTGAGAGCAGTTATTTTCGCCTTATCTTTCCCAATAATTAGCATATCATCAACATACAACAAAAGTATGAAGGATTCACCATTCTCATAGTTCTTGACAAACACACAATGGTCTGCGGAGGTCTTCTTGAAATTGTGTTGGGTCATGAAGAGATCAAACTTCTTGTACCATTGCCTTGGAGCTTGCTTCAGACCATATAGGCTTTTCTTCAGACGACACAATAGGTGTTCCTTGCCTGGTTCTGCAAAACCTTATGGTTGCTCCATATAGATTTCCTCCTCTAGGTCTCCATGTAGGAATGTTGTTTTTACATCAAGTTGTTCAATCTCCAAGTCTAGTTTTACAGCTAGACCAAGAATTTCTCTAATAGATGTCATCTTCACCACTGGTGAGAAGATTTCTTTGAAATCTATGCCTTTCTTCTGGTTGCACCCCTTTACAACAATTCTTGCTTTGTACCTGGGGTTTGGGTTGTTCTCTTCCGTCTTGAGCTTGAACACCCATTTGTTTTTCAACGCCTTTCGTCCATCTGGTAATCTCACCAGGTCATACGTCTGATTCTCTTTCAGGGACTGCATTTCTTCTTCCATGGCTTGCAACCATTTCTCCTTATCATTCGTCTCAATTGCTTCTATGAAGCTTTGAGGTTCTCCTTCATCAGTGAGATTGACATATTCATCTGAATATTATCTTCTTGATGGTTGTCTGACTCTTCAGGATCGTCTTACTTGAGATTCTTCTTCTGTCTCATCAGTCTCCATCATCTGATCCTGACTTTGTTCTATCTGGTCAGGTTGTTCTGTTTGATCGGATTGTTCCTCCTGATCATGTTCATCATTCCTTTGAGGATTCTCTTCCCATGAATTGTTTATCACAACAAGACTTGAATCAGAAATCACTTTGTGCTTTGGCTTCTCAGATTGCTTAATGTCTTGGATCGTTTGATCTTCAAAGAACACCACATCCCTGCTTCGAACAATCTTCTTGTGTGCAGGATCCCATAATCTGAAACCAAGTTCATCTCTTGGTGAACCAAGGTATATGCATTCCTTCGTCTTTGCATCTAGCTTTGCTCTTTCATCTTTAGGAATGTGGACAAATGCCCTACACCCAAAGACTCTCAAGTGACCATAAGAGGCTTTCTTTCCAGTCCATACTTCATCTGGAATCTCTCCATTTAAAGGTCTTGAAGGAGACAGATTTATCAGATCAACTGCAGTTTTCACTGCTTCGCCCCAAAATGATTTGGGAAGTTTTGCTTGAGAAAGCATGCTTCTGACTTTCTCTGCGATCGTTCTGTTCATCCTTTCAGCTACTCCATTCATCTGAGGTGTCTTGGGAGGAACTTTCTCATGTCTTATCCCATGAGTTTTGCAATATGTCTCAAACAGACCTATGTATTCTCCGCCATTATCACTTCTCAAGCATTTCAGTTTTCTTTCAGATGCTCGTTCTACAGAGGCATGAAACTCCTTGAAAGCTTGAAGAACTTGATCTTTCGTCTTCAATGGATACACCCACACCTTCCTAGAGTGATCATCAATGAAGGTAACAAAGTATTGAGCACCACCAACAGACCTTTCAGACGTTGAGCAAACATCTGAATGAACAAGATCCAGAATTTGCTTTCTTCTTCTTGCATCATCTGATCTTTTAAAAGATACTGTGTTGTTTGCTTGCTAGACAGTCTTCACAAGATCCAAGTGGCTGCCCTTTTATGTTTGGGAGATGATCTTTTGCAAGGATCTCCAGACCCTTCTCGCTCATGTGGCCCAGTCGTCTATGCCACAGTTCTTTGGTTACGTCTTGAGCAACATTCGTCTCCCCCTTGCATATCTTTCCCTGCATAATGTACAGAGAGCTTTCCTTTCTGCTGCGAGCAATAATCATGCTTCCTCGGCTGAGTTTCCATCTGCTGCTACCAAATTGGTTTATCATCCCGGCTTCATCTAGCTTTCCCACTGAGATAAGGTTCAGATGCATCTCGGGTACATGTCTGGCCTCCTTCAGCACAAGCTTATTTCCATTTTTAGTCATCAAAGTTACTTCGCCAATACCAATGATTTTACTTGTGACATGGTTTCCCATCTTCACCGTACCAAAATCTCCTTTTTGATATGATGAGAAGAATTCTTCATGAGGTGTGACGTGGAAGGCTGCTCCTGAGTCAATTATCCATATGCAATCATCTGATGCAACATTTAGATAATTGTCTTCTCCGACAAGAAATATATTCTCATCATTCGAGGCCACTACAGTAGTTGTTCCATCTTCTTTCTTCTTCTTGGTCAATTTGGTCGGGGTGGACTGTTCCAGCTTGTTGGTCTCTTTTCAAGAATCTATACTCGGGCTTTACGTGTCCTGGTTTGCCACGATAATAACAATTTAGTCTGGTTCGAGATTTGGACCTACCTTGTGATTTTCCACGACATCCTTTTCCACGATTCTTACTCCTTCCTCTATTTTCAACAACATTGGCTTCAAACTGATTGTTCAAACCTCTTTCCCTCCGTCTTGACTATTCATTTAGCAAACAGTATGTAATGAGAATCCATGCTAAGCTTTCAACTGCGGAACAAAGTTGCTGAGAGTGACAACTAGTGTGTCCCAACTCTCAGGTAGAGAACTGAGGAGTAGAAGAGTTTGCAACTCATCATCAACACTCATGCCTGCCTTTGTTAATTGATTAACAATGCCTTTGAATGTGTTCAGATGTTCGATCATATTTTGACCGTTCGTGTACTCCAACTTTACCAATCGTTTGACAAGGTGGGTGACCGCGCTGTCGCCACGCGCAAAAAGATCGTGCGTTTACAAAAATAATGCAGATAGGGAGCGATAACTCGAGTATCGTCTCTCAAGGACTCTTAGGCGTTGTTATTATTAACAGAAAATTAATTTTGGGGGTTTTGGATTGAGTGCAAATAAAATAAAGAAAACAAAACAAACAAGCAGAGCAGTTAAGAGATTAGCAAATAAACTAAAGACGATTAACCTACTGTTCTTGGTTTCCCACTATCATTGGTTCAAGCAAATCCAAGCCCTAAGCAGATTCTAAACCCTTTCCGATTGTAGTATCAATTTACAAGCGAAATCAATACTACGAGACATATATTCCTATTCCCGAATTAAGCAAACGGGGTGAAGCACTCATGAACTAAGCGAACATGATTGAACACACGTGAATTAAGCAAACGCGATTATATATAGGAACATACAATCATCGAAATAAATCAATACTAATCCTATACATATCTGAATTAAGCAAACAGAAACATATAGAACAGTACTGAAAAGGAATAGCAGTTCAAATAGGAAATACAAAACCTCAAGTGTAATAATGGAAACCAATCCCAGTAGATTAATCTAGGAGACTAGCTCTCCATTACAGACATAAGCACAAAAGAAAAGAAAATAAACTACTGGAAACTACTACTACTATCTATCAAAGACTAGCCAAAACTGGCTAACTCTGACTAACTTCAGTTCTGCCTAAGACAGGATTATATACAACAACTGGACTACGCTGACTCGCGAGGCGAATGATGACTCGCGAGGCGAATCTTCAACTTTTGGTATTCTCGCGAGGCGAAGCACTACTCGCGTGGCGAGGAATGGAAAGGTCATGACTTCTGGGCTTCACTCTAGCGAGGCGAGGATTTGATTCGCGAGACGAACTCTTCAAATTCCAAACTGTAACGCCTGTGACCTTTCACACGGGTAAACCGTGATGCTTTCTGACTTCCAGGCTCGTGGGGTGAATCAAGTCTTCGCGGGGCGAGACAGAATGGTTGGCAATTTCTGGAACAGTCACCTACTGGTTCTCGAGGCGAACATCATTCTCGCGGGTCGAGAAACTCCGAACTATTCCATTTTATTTACCTGAAAACAGAAAATAGAATAAGTATTTTATTTAACTCTAAATCAACTAAATTAACCTAAAAATACTTTATAGACTCAAAATGATACTTAAGGACAATCAAGTCTAATTTGGGTGAAAATGATATAAAATAAGCACAAAGCCAAGGTTTTTACTAGTTATAAAACCGGTCAACCAGAGGCTCATCAGTGGGCTTTGTTCCTGGGCGTCTTCTTTTGAATCAAGGATTCAAGTTTTGTCCACAACTCATACGCATTGGTATAAGTTGATACATGCTCGAACAAGCTTCGATCAATATATTTCCGAATCATAGCCATCGCTTTCCGATTTGAAGCTCCCAATCTTTGTCGGTCTTCACATCCCAGGCATATCCTTCGGCATATCCTTCTGGGTAATTGGCAAATACAAATCTTTGCAGTATAGATGATCTTCCATCATCGGCTTCCAATAGGAGTAGTTATCTGCAGTTAGCTTGAACATGTCTCCATCATGAGTGATAGCTCCCTCCATCTTGAGTTACACAGGCCAACAGCTCTTCCAACCAGGTGGGTTTTGATAAAAATAACACTATACGTGAATAGTGTCGTATAGGTGACTTGTACTGAATGCTAAAAATTACTGTAGTTTGTGAACAGTACATTCCGAGGAAGTTCCCAGGAAAAAGAGGTGGCTCAATAGACACACTTAAATACCAAGTCTTTCCTAGCCAAAACTTTTCTAGGCATGCACTTTCACACTACCACACTTTATTTCCAGCAACAAAAATAATTCTTTTCTGATGTGGAAGATCAGACAATGCTGCAGCCACAGAGCATACTAAGAATTTTCTTATAAATCCGGCACCTAGTATTCCAGTAGTTCACGAGAGCTCGATACCACTTGTTGGGAAATACCAGCATAATTTCCCTCCTCTGTGAACTCAAAAATAAGCACTAAGCGGAAGCGTAAAAATAAGTGTAATAACACCGGATAATTTTTAGCATGGAAAACCTCCTCAATGTGAGCAAGGAAAAAACCACGGGACCCGTAGGCCGCTTAAACTTCCACTATAACAATAATGGGAATACAAAAATACAAGAATATTGTATCCTCAATTTGTGGATAACACTCTCACAAATTGGCTCACTATTTTTCTCTCTGAGAAAACTCTCTCTAAGGATCTCTCTTATTTTTCTCTCACTCTCTCTTGTGAGGCTCTCTCTCTATTTTCTCTCACTCTCTCTTGTGAGGATTGGTGGTTTAATTAACACCCCTTAAGCCTCTTTATATAGGTTTAAGGGGGATCTCCAAGTTAGCTCCCATACAATGTGGGACTTGCTTTGGCTGATATTTCCAACACATAGGAGTATTCTATGAGATTTTCTATTTTATTGGAAAGAGTTTTTGTACAAGAACTGGGAAGAGAAAGAGAAGAGGTAACCGGTTTCTTATGCACCATTGATGTTTCTAACTGGTTTCTCTTTTGTGTGGAGCTGTTTTCACGATTGGTGCACTTGAGATGTTTTATTTTGCTGTTGGGGATGACCTGTATGTATTACTCAACCAGTTTGCAGGGTGCTTTTGGTTGACAAAATACCTATAACTATTCCTTCCTTTGTTGCTTCTTTAATTTTCTTGTCCTAATGTATTGAGTTTGGGTACCCCTCGTACTTTATTAATACATTTCTTGCTTATAAAAAAAAAAAAAGAGGTAAGAGTGATTGGATGGTTATCTGGTTGTGGTGTCTCCATGATTGGGTTGTATCCTTCCCTACTCGCCTTCCTTATCATATCCATGCCATATGCACCCCCTCTTTTCCACGTTCAGGCTCTGATACCAAACTGACATAAAAGGATATGTTTGTTTGTTTTTTTATAATCTATATATATATATATATATATATATATATATATATATATATATATAATTTTTTTAAAATAATTATCACTTTTGATACTTTAATTTATTTATCATTTCAAGAATTAAAATATTAATTTTAGTTTTAATATTAATTTATTTTTTTTTATTTTTTATAAATAAAATGAGATAATAAAAATAAAATGATATATTGATATGATTTTTATATAAAATTTATTTTTAAAATTAAATATAAATATAAAAAGTGAAATTAACTCTTATTTATATACCCTATTAAATAAATCTATTTTATTTTATTTATATACAAATTTACAATATGTCTAAGATACATATGACTAGATTTTATTGGTCATTACATAGCAAACTCGAACATGCAAAAACAACAGCAACAACAACAATACGTATGATTAGGATTTTATTTTATTTAGCTAAGAATAAGTGAGGAATTTAGTTAAGATAATATTGATAAATATGGAAGAAAATGATAGGCTATAAGTTATAAGCTCAAACACTATTTTAAGTAGTGTCTCTGGAGAAAAAACACTATAAGCTAGTTTTAAAAATGGTTACTAAATAGGATTATTTTTTCTTTCACTATAAGCTAGTGAATTTGACAAGCCAAACAGAGCCTTAGTATAATAATCGAGATCATGTTTTTGGTAGACCACACTAATTATTATTATTTCGATTTGTGGTTACTTTTCATCTTTTGTAGATATGCACCTAAAGACCAATTAATTATATCGTGTCTCTCTCTCTATATATCTCTCTCTGTGTGTGTGTGTGGATACTAAAATAAATATTTTGAATTCCATAAGATACTTAAAATTTTTTCATGATTTTTAGTATTAAGTTATTTAATAAAAATCAACTAAAACAGCCGATGTAAAAATCATATAGAGTTTGGAACAAACAAAAGGTGCCAAAATTTTAATTGAAAATGATGGCAATTCCATGCATTTTCCTTTGTTATTATATATATATATATATATATATATATATATATATATATATATATATATATATATATTTTATTTTTATATCTCAACGAAAGATCAAATTTAGTTCTTTTACATTCATTAAATTTTCTATATTAGAATGAGTCTTAATTGTTAAGTGCATGGAACTACACAAGTTCTGCCCCATTTCCTACTTTAATATATACAGTAGTGGACATGTAATGTTGTCAATGGGAAATTGGTTCCTCATTGTTCCTTCCAAACACACTGATTGCAAATACATTCTCTTCTAATTTGGTTTTTTTTTATCTTACGTACCAAAATGCTAATTAAGCCACTTGAAACACTAATTTTTATCACAGATTGACCAGGTCCAACAAAAGATATTCCTATTTTATATTCAAATGTCATTGAGCAAAGTACCCATCACATCAACAAAACTAATTGTTCACAGGATAATCAAAGAGTCAATTAAAACATCATCATAAATGGATTATATCAAAACCCCAGCTAAAAAGGAATTTAGCTAGACATGCTAAATCCTAAAATAAAATAATGATAAAGATAAAGAGAGAAAGAAAAACTCCATGATGTTGAGCACAACACTAAGCATATGACATAGTCCCTCAAAATATCAAATATTTTAAGATCTATAAGTTAAACCTATATATATATATATATATATATATATAAAGATTGTTAACATTAACATGGGTTTAAAACTCAGTTAAGTTAATAGCCCAGCTAACTTGGGATTCAATGACTGACCTGATAAACGTCACGTAAGTCAATCCAGACATAGAATCATTTGATCGAGGTTTGGAAAACAGATGAAGAACATGTAAAGGGTGATGAAAGAGAATTAAACAGCTTGCAGATAAATGGCAGCGATGGTGCATGCAGATCAGCAGATGGCATGCAAACAGATGTTTTGGAGCATGCAGATGGCAGGAAAATAGGGAATTAATTGTGGACAACTTTTCTGAAACTACAAACAGACAGCTCATGTCATCTAAGATGTCCAATTACTTTCACCCCCACGAGACCAAATTCCTGTTTTTAATTCTCTGTCTTTTCCTTTTTCTTTGTTTTTTAATCGAATAGTGTAAAATTAAAAAATATCAATTAATTAGCAATATTTTTTTATTAATTATTAATTTTTAAATTAGTTTCTAACATTCACTTGAGTAGTTAAGTTACGTACAAAGCAGGAGTAGGTTATATATATAGGTACACTTAGCAGCAGACACAAAAGGACTTGTGGAGGTTTCCATTAGTACATAATTCACAGCACAACAGTCATCGTTTTCCATCATCACCACCTCTCCAAGCAGCATATAGAAATCACCGACATAAGCATTGAGCTAGCAAGCGCCACGTTGCCACCATCACCACCTATCACCATAAGCATCGACCTATCATTCCAGTCATGACCTTCTTTTGCCACCAACATCATGAGCACATCTCCAAACCAACTCAACCAGTGAGCTTGCAGCCGCCATCGTCGTCTAAGAATTTATCTAACAAACCAAACTTCTTCATATAAGTCCAGAGTCCATTGATGACAAGGAGCTGGGGAAAGGAAAAATATCTAATAGAAGAATAGGTATGTAATTTCATTGTTTCCGATAAGAGGACGGACTATCATCCCCACCACATTGAGCCAAACTTCCAAACAGTGACTCTGGAGGAGCATGAAGAGGTGGAATTACGAAGATTTGCCCACATTTGTTTTTTGACGAGGTTAGGAGAACAGATGGAGGACATGCAAAGGGTGATGAAAGAGGTTTTATAACCATCTAACTTCAAATTTAAACAGAATGCAGATAGTCTTGTGCAGTGCATGTTTTGGAGATGGTGCATGCAGCTGACTTGCAAAATAATCAACTTTTCCTTCCACAATTAATATTCTAATTAACTTCAGGGACTAAATAGTTTTGTGCGGTGCATGTTTATCGTTTGGTCTCTCCTGGGCATCTTAGAAAATGACAGCTCATGTTTTGAATCAATGGGCATTGCAAAGTATTGTTTATAGGTCTACCTGTCAAAATACAGATCAATTTGTCTATGCATTTTCGGCCACCTAAGAAAATTTCTAATTTCTTGCTCAGTTAGTGATAATTCTATTTAGCATGAAATTTGTTTTTTGGAAGCTTGACTTGTAAAAAAGTGAAAAGTCCATCAATGTATTCAACCAAGAAAAGAAGAGCCACCACAATATAATTGTTATGTGACCAAACTATACAAGGTTGAAATATAACTAAACCTTAAACACTCCAAAAATAAAGCTGTCAATGTAATTAAAAAGGTAAGTGAAGTCACACACCAAATTAACATTACCCCAAAACATTAATTCAAAGTCCTAAGTGTCTCCAAAGTCTGCGCAAGTAAGGCTGAAAAAATAACAGCATCACAGTGCTACGCTAGCCAACAAAAACCAGAAAGAGATCACAGTATTTTACAGGATTTAGAGAGAAGTAGGATGGCATCTGTTTAGTGCCCGGTAAACATTTTGTTGCCTACTGGGTTCATTGAAGCTGCAATGTCGGCACGGCGGTGGCATGGTGGTCGAGAGATGACGAGACAAATTAGAGAACTTGGGATAGCTTACCTTTTTTTTTTTTTGATAAGCAAAGATGCAAAATAAAATAGAGTACAAGAATACTCAACCCAAATATAAAAAACAACCAAAGAATTAGCGAATCTGTAAATGTAAATGTAAAGTCTATGGGTATGTTACATGTCATCTAATAGGGTCCAATTATTTTCACGACTACTAGATCAAATTCCTGTTTTTAATATTTTGTTTTTTTCCTTTTTTGGTTTTTTAATTTAATAGTGACAAATTAAATACAACTATCAATCCATTAGTAATATTTTTCGTAATTATTTATTTTTAAATCAAATTTTGACATTCCCTTAAGTTACAAAGTAGAGTCAAGTAGAGAGAGAATTTGAATCATGCCTCAATGAACCAACACTACAAAAAAAAGGTCATTTAGCGACCGAAAATAGTGACCGAATTTTTAGGTTCCTTTTTGCGACCGAAATAGAGACCGATTGTAGGATCTACATGAAACACTGGTTAGAGTTGATTCTGCGACCGAAATAGCGACCGAAATAGAGCGTAGCAAAGATATCGGTCGCTACTTCGGTCGCTAAACCAAGGAAAGTAAAAGTTAGAAATTTATGAATTGTTAGCGACCGAAATGGCGACCGAATTAAATGCAACGGTCAAACTGTGTTTATATTAGCGACCGATTTATAAATCCGTCGCTAAATTTTTGAATTCACGCTTTAAACTTTATTTATATTTGCGACCGATATTAATTCGGTCGCTAAATGGCGCGTTGGAAAAATAACATTGCGCGTGTTAGCGACCGTAATTTAATTCGGTCGCTAAAATTACAAATTCAAATTAAGGTTAGCGACCGAATTAGCGACCGAATTAATTCGGTCTCTAAAACTGAAATCCCTAAATTCGACAGAACCTCCTTCTTCCTCATTTTTTCCGGCGTTTTCTCTCTCTCACCCACTGTTTCTCTCTTCTACGGCGCGCGCTCCGGCCATCTCAACACCCCAAGACACCTCCGGTCGTCGTCACCACCGTCATCTCCCCTCTGCTCAGGTAAGCTCTCCTCTACTCCATCTCTCTGTCTCATTGTCTCACTATGTCATTGTCTATCATTCGCCCCCTCATTTCAGGGCTCATTCCGGTCACATTGCTCACACCACCACCACCACCACAACGCCCTCCCTCACACTGACCGAGGTAATTGCTTCTCTCGTTGTTACTGGCTGACCTGCTAAGAATCCCAAGCTCATTCTCTGGTTAAGTTATGACAGTTATGGTGGTTGTGTGCTTAGTATTTTGAGTTGCTAGTTTTGGTGGTAGCTGGTGTGTGCTCTGTTGTTTTTTGGGTTGCATTTTTCTGTTGCTGTCATTTGTTTGCTGCTGGGTGGATTTTTCGTTGCTCTGCTGTGCTATCTTTTGGCTTTTGGTTCTCTTGGTGGTGTTGATCTGTTGCTGGTGTCATGTGGGGTTGGCTTTTAGCTATTATGCAACCTTAGTGCTTCAGTTTTGCTTTTGGTTGTAACAATATCTATAGGTTCAGTCTTGTTAATCTGTTTTCGACATTTGTGTATTTGGGTTAGGCACTTCTTGTGCTCTTTCTTTTAATATATTTCTTTGATTATCAAAAAAAAATTGCTTCTCTCGTTGTCTTTCTCTACATTGTTGTTTCTGTTGTGTGTTGTGTGTTGTGTGTACATTGGTGTTGTGTGTGTGTTTGTTGTGTTGTGTGTGTGTGTGTGTTGTGAGTGTGTGTTTGTTGTGTGTTCTGTGTACTAAAGTTTGTGTGTTCAATTGGATTGTAATCATAGAGTAGGTGTGTGTGTGTCTGTTTGGGATGTTTGTGTGTGTGTGTGCAGAGATGTGTGTTTAGTGTATGTGTGTGTGTCTGTTTGGGATGTTTGTGTGTGTGTGTGTGTGTGTGTGCAGAGATGTGTGTTTAGTGTATGTGTGTGTGTCTGTTTGGGATGTTTGTGTGTGTGTGCAGAGATGTGTGTTTAGTGTATGTGTGTGTGTTTAGTGTATGTGTGTGAGTTTAGGGATGTGTGTTTTTGTTACTCATCATTTTCATTTTTTCATCCAACACATTTCTCTCTTTTCTCTTAGTTTCTCAAGGTGTCTTGATTTCTTACTCAAGGGTCATCACTTAGAGGTAATTTTCCTCCAACATTTCTTCATTACAATTGATGTTGAGTTGATTAGCTTCATGCTTGTTCTTAATTTTGTTCAAAAAGAATTAAGCTTGAAAATGGTAGAAAAATCATAACTCTTTGTACCCATTGATTTAAGTCTTGAAACTTAATATTGGTGCTTCTATAATCATACTCTTCATGCTTGCCAAATGATTTGATGAACAAAAATTTCTCCCCTATTTTCCCCCACTTGGCCGAACCATACCCTTTTATTTTACTCTTGGATTTCAAAAATTTGTAACTCTTTACATAAAGGGAAACAAATCTCCAAATTTGATATCTGTGCTTGTCTAGTGATCAATGATCAGGAAATGACCAAGAGCCATTGTGTATGAACTCAGCCATTTTTGCTTTCAAATTCAAAGAACTAGGAATGTTAAGCAAGTTCAAAACAGAATCCCTATTATGTGAATTATCGTCTTGTTTGGTAGTGGAGAGCTGAGCTCAATAGGATGTGATCTTGTCTGATTGTATGCTGATAATTAATTTAATGTTTATGCATGTGTTTGTCAATATGTGTTGTTTGTTAGTGAAGAGCGGAGCTCAATAGGATGTGATATTGTATGATTGTATGCTGATAATTTAATGTTTATGCATGTGTTTGTCAATATGTGTTGTTTGTTAGTGGAGAGCGGAGCTCAATAGGATGTGATATTGTATGATTGTATGCTGATAATTTAATGTTTATGCATGTGTTTGTCAATATGTGTTGTTTGTTAGTGGAGAGCGGAGCTCAATAGGATGTGATCCTGTCCGAAAGGCGGGATGCTAGTTGTGTGCTGATAATTTAGAAATTATGCATGTGTTTGACAATTAACTGCTACTTGTTAGTGGAGAGCGGAGCTCAATAGGATGTTTGCTACAATATTTAATCTAAGTTTGTATTGATTTACGCTGCAATTTATATAAACTCAACAATGTTGCAATATTTATAGGTTAATGGTTTTATTTTCTGTTAGAGTTAATAATTAATTTACGAAAGCCTTAGTTTCCTATTTGAGATTCAATATTAATGAGCATGCGTAACTTATCAAGGTATGCATGCTCATTGTATTGAATCTTGAATTGTCCAGCTGGGACAGTTTGGGAAAAAACCTTTTTCACACTCGTACAATAGTCATTTCAATGTTCAAATGCCTTATATACTTGTTGAAATCTTGGTCTGATGCATTTCCTTTTGTTCTCCTGGTGCATACTTGATCGCGGTGATTCTGACCGTGCTCGAGTCGTGTAACTTGGAGACCGATGGGAGATGCTGCCGAAATTTTGTCAAGTATAAGGTATTTGAATATGGGAATAACTATTAGTAGCCGAGTGTGACAAAGGTTTCTTCTCGAATGGGATAGGTTCATACCTTGTCATAAGAACGAGATTGATGGAGTTATTGGAATGCACCGTAATATATAAGTGTTATTGTAGGATTGGTCAGGCTATATAATAGCCAGTAATGGATAGTCCGGAGAATCGAAAATCGATATATCGTAGGTTGGATCGGAATAAACGTCTTAGGGAAGAGTATAGAGTTGGAGTGGGTGAGTTTATAGAGTTTGTTGTTAGTCGGGAGAGATTTATACGGTGGGCGGTGATCAATTGAGGTGTCCTTGCAAAAGATGCAAGTGTCAATCTTTCAAAAGTGTGGATGGAGTTGTAGCCGATCTTTATGAGAAGGGCTTCATGCACTGATTACTATTGGTGGAGTAACCATGGTGAGACGTTGCCTGACTTAAACCCGATTGTGGTGAAGGTTCGTACTATGGAAGTGGTGACGGGAGGGAAGAATTGAATCCATACGAGCAGATGATAATGGATCATCTTTGGACCATCGGTTGGTGTTGTACTAGAAGAAGATGGGGAGAAGATGGTGGAATGGGTTCCCAATACATAGAGGAGAATCCGAATCCCAAGCTCAAAGATTCTATGATATCTTTGAGTCTTTGCCACGATCTCCATTGTGGGAAGGATGTCGGGAGTACACGGAGTTGTCGATGTGCATGGAATGGTTGAGTATCAAATCTGACTACAATATGCAAGAAGGCTGTTTTAATCGCCTCATCAAGTCGGTGTCAAGGCGTTGCCGAAGGCAATCGGATGCCTACAAGTTTTTATCATGCTAAGAAGTCCGTGGAAAATTTGGGTGCAGGGTGTTTGAAAATTGATTGTTGCTCGAATGGATGTATGTTGTACTATAAGGATGATTCCGCGGAAAGCATAACGTGTTGTCGATTTTGTGGTGCGGATCGGTATAAGACAACCACTAGGATGGGCATTGAGAAGAAGAGGTCGCTAAAAAAGATGTGGTACTTTCCGCTCGTGCCAAGACTTACAAGATTGTACTCTTCGATGGCCACTGCAGCTCACATGAGGTGGCATAGTGAGCATGAGAGGGAGCAAGATATCTTGTGTCATCCATCTGATGGAGAAGCTTGGAAGCATTTTGATAGGGTTCATATGGCATTTTCGCAGGACCCTCGCAATGTCCGATTGGGGTTATCTGCTGATGGATTTAATCCTTTTGGGCAGTCTGGAAAAGCATACTCTTGTTGGCCGGTTATCTTGACTCCGTACAATCTTCCCCCGGGGATGTGCATGAAGCGGGAGTTTATGTTCCTAACAGTCATAATTCCGGGTCCGTCTAATGCAAAAGGTAAGATTGATGTGTACTTGCAGCCACTGATAGATGAGTTGACAATGCTGTAGAATGATGGTGTGTTGACATATGACGTATCTTTGAGGTAGAATTTCATCATGAAAGCAGCTTTAATGTGGACGATCAACGACTTTCCTGCTTATGGGATGATGTCGGGTTGGATGACCGCGGGGAAGCTTGGATGCCCAATATGTATGGAGCGATCGAAGGCATTCACGCTTAAAAACAATCGAAAGATCTCATATTTTGATTGTCATCGTCAATTCCTTCCAGAAGATCATCCTTATAGGCGGAACAAGAATGCATTCAAGAAGCGTTGTGCGGAGACAACACCGCCTCCACCACGTTTGACTGGTCCTAATGTATGGCGCAGAGTCAGTGATTTACCGCTCGTCCATGAAACCCAAGGAGAACATATTCCTAATTATGGCGTCAACCATAATTGGACAAAACAAAGTATATTTTGGAGGTTGCCGTATTGGAGGACGCATCTACTCCGTCACAACATTGATGTCATGCATACCGAGAGGAATGTGTTTTTGAATGAGTTTGACACTGTGATGGACATCAAGGGGAGGACAAAGGATAAAAATAAAGCCCGATTGGACCTGGCTGACATTTGTAATCGGAAGGAGCTTGAGTTGCAAGACGGTGGTCGTGACAGACTTATCAAACCGAAGGCAAGTTATACACTAAGCAAAGCACAGAAATTGGCCGTCTGTAAGTGGGTTAAAGAACTAAAGTTACCAGATGGGTATGCTTCCAATCTGGGTAGATGTGTTGACATTAAGGAAGCAAAGTTACATGGAATGAAGAGTCATGATTGCCACGTGTTCATGCAACGGTTGCTTCCAATTGCGTTCGACGCATTACACAAAAGCAAATTTGGAACCCACTTGTTGAGCTTAGCCACTTTTTCAGGGAGCTTACATCGACAACACTAAATGTGAATCAATTAAAGGATATGGAAGTCAAGATACCCATTTTGTTATGTAAGCTGGAGCAAATCTTCCCGCCGAGTTTCTTTGATTCCATGGAACACTGTTGGTGACGCCGGCAAGTGTACCGGGTCGTCACAAGTAATAAAAACACGGTAAGAATTTACCGAGGTCGAACACAAGGATTGGGCTACCAATTCGCGAGAGATTCAATCGGTTGGTTAAGTAACAGGAAGTGGTTGGAGAGAAACTAGGATCACAATTCTATTTAACAAATCAAATCAAATAAAGATATGGTGATGAAATCTGGAATTAAAGACATCTAAGGTCTCGAATCCACCTACCCAATCATGCATAGTACCCAAGTGATGATAATCTCTTCCCTAGGTTCAATTTTAATGTCAACCAGGACCCCCAAATTCTCCTATATCCACTGTCGTGCTCAATAGGACGTATTCGACGATGGATTAATTACTTACTAGGTCTCATAATCCTAATCTCGAATTTGATTAATTCTTGTTCCCTATAAGGTTGCACTAATCTCCTAAATCCACTGTCGTGCTCATTATTCGATTAGTGATTCCAATCCAAGTTCTAAAACGCGAATCGCCGTTCGGCCTCAAACACGTTTAACAAGTCAATCACGCAAAACATATGATCAACGCAATATAATCAGAATTGGAAAACAAGAATTGAATTAAGGGAGAAAGATATACATCACTGAACACTATACTGCCATGGGTGGCTTCATCGATCCCTTAGACAAGGGGATTAGTTCCTCATGTCCGTAATAACGACGCACATACAATCGGAATTCATCCTAAGACTATGAATAAGAAAAGAGAAGGGGAGACGCAACTCCAGAATAAGGATTCTAAAAGATCTACAATCTGTTCTGATGCCAAAAGTCCTCTAAATCTGATCTGCACTGTCTTATTTATAGGGAGGCCACGCGTCACGGCCGTGATGGTCATCACGGCTAGGCCGTGACGGCTTCTGTTTCTGGCGCACTTCTGGAATTTAAACCCTCGCGACGCGAAGGATGTCTCGCGACGCGAGCCTTCTTTTCACGGCCCGTGATGTGAATCACGGCTATGCCGTGATGGTCGCTGACTTGTGTGGATTTTAGGTCACGGCCGTGATATACATCACGGCTAGGCCGTGATATACATCACGGCTAGGCCGTGATGGTCTCTATCTTCCCGGGTCTTCAAACTCTCGCGGGGCGAGCTTCCTCTCGCGGGGCGAGAATCTCCAGAATGGCAATCTCCACTATTTCTTGACTTTTCTTAACTCTCAGAGCTTCACTTATTGACCTGAAAACAACACAAGCAACCACAAGCGTAATTCTATCCAAAAGAAGCTAAAAACTACACAAAAGACGCAAAACGAGTCAAAGTCCAACTTAGCAACAAAACAAGGCAAATTTGGGTGAAAACGAGAGTGAACTCGACTAATTGGCCCATAAACCCTAGTTCATCTAGTCATAAAACTAGATAAGCCAGAGGCTTATCAAAACACCCCAAACTTAAACCTTGCTTGTCCCCAAGCAAGCTAAAACTCAAAAACGACTCAAGACTTGGCAAGCCTGAAGGAATCAATCGATTTTGCACAAATTTAAAGCAATCAAAACAGTTTTTCTCCAATGATCTCCCCCCCTTTACATCAACGTAATCCCCACATTCATTTACTTTAAACAATTGAGAACTTCATCATTCATGCAATCATTAGTCTAAGTTGAGGCTCAAAGATACACACAAAGGAAGATCACCTATTTCAAACAATTGCCTTCCTCACAAGGGCATTTAGTATTTCACTCATTCGCTCAAATTCGTCAAGGCTATCAACTTTTCCCTCAATTTCACATATCAAGAGCACTTCCCATGAATTTGATTTTCATCTCAAAAATGGTTCCCACGAAAACATGCATGCAACATCAATAGGTCTTTTAAAGGTTGTAATGGGGCCTGGCTGAGGGTAGGATATTCAAAGGATAGAGGCTAAGTCCCTAGGATCAATGAGAGCATGAAACTAATATCACACCAATTGAATTCACTCTCATATTATTCTCTTCCTTGCATTTGGTGGCTACACACCTCTTCCTTTTTATATTTATTTTTCTTTGCCCTTTTTGGCACATATTCAATGATTTTCATCACCCATTTTTTTTCTTTTTTTTTTCTTTTTTTTTTCTCAAGCCTTCGGCCCTTACTTCCGTTTTTATTTTTCTCAACTATGATTCATGAACTTGTAGCCACCCCAAACTTAGTTCCACAACAACGCTCACAAAGCTAAGATTCCATACTCTCCTAAATCCTAGGATAGGGGAAAATCATGGTTTTTCTGAGTTAATGGCGTGTAATGTAAGGTCATCAAGAACAATAGGCTTCAAGGCTCAATGTGGCTAACTAGGGATCATTCATCAAGGTTGGTTCAATTAATGGCCAAGTAGTTATTCAAAGAAAATTGCCTAAATCATTTGATGCAACACTTAAACATGCAAACCATATAGAGATTCAAGCAAATTCGGGAAAGTGCAACTTAACAGTGATTCACACATTCAAAAACAGAGTTGGAGGCTCAAATCCTCACCTGGACATTTTGCAAATTGTTTGACCGAGATACGATTCCTAGTGTGTGCACCCCCTCACCCCAAACTTATCATAAATCAAGTAATCACAATAAAATTCTCAAAGTTCAGTTTTCAATTTTTAAGTGGGGATAAACTTTTCTATTATCAGAACCTAGGGGGACATCATCAATGGTCAAATAATACATGCAATCAGTTTATGCTCAATTTAATTGAAATCCAACAAGCTTACCGACACGACATTCATACAACAACTCTTGATCTTCTCAAATTATTCAAGAGCGACAAACAAAAACAAAACAAAAATCAAAAACAAAACAAAAGTTAGGAGACGAGAGGGATACCTAGCTTGGGTTGCCTCCCAAGTAGCGCTTGTTTAACGTCCCGAGCTTGACTTATTTAGAAGCATCCACCTGGATCCCATAGTCTGTGGTACAAGGGCCAAGAGACGCTCATCATGTGAGATCCTCCACCCGGATCCCATGGTTTATGAAGTGGCCCTCGCATGAGCAATACGACTCTATCCATGATTCCACCTAGCCCGAGTGTGAAAACTCCATTGACCACTGTAATTATGAACTCACTTCCTCTCGGGTCAAATGGTGTTTTCTCGAGGAAGTGTGCCAGACAAGTGGGAGGGTCTAACTTACCGGTGTCCACACATGCATGCAAGCCAACATATTTATTTAACGCATCAATGTCAGGTTGCTTGGCAAGCATGGTGGATTCCTCTACCACTTTATCCGCATTTTGATCTCTACCCCCTTGCTCCAGTGCCTTGTCCTTTGCCAACTCCTCTTCCTTAGGGTGCTCTTCCTCAACATGTGGCTGTTCCGGGGCCTTGTCGCTTGTCAATTCCTTTTCCTCCGGTTGTTCTTCCTCAACATGTGGTAGTTCTTCCTCAACTCCCTGAGAACTAGTTACATCCTAGTCATATCCCAACACCCCACTGCTTCTAGTTGTTGCATCACATTGGCTCTTAGGGTGGTTCTCGGTATCACCTGGGAGAGTGTCTGGAGGAGGCTCCTTTAGTTGCTTTGTAAGCTGGGCAATCTGAATCTCTAGATTTTGAAGTGCCATCCCTGTATGAGTTGCCAACTTGTCAATGGCTGCGTTTGTATTGATTGACACGTTCTCAAGTGTCGCACTCAACTTCTCAAAAGCCAACTCCCAAGGTTGTCTTCCACCATTCTGTTGAGGTTGTGGTTGCCAGGCTAGACCATCGTCAGCATTACTCCAAGCGAAATCCGGATGGTCTCTACTCATATCACCCCAATACTGATTCTGACTCTGATAGTTGTTCTGGGGCACGCTGTCATAGAAATTATGCCATGGTTCCACATATTCTTGAGAGAAGTAGAACGGACAACTCCAAGTGTCATGGTTCCCATTACAATATTCGCAACCCGGAAGCATTCCTTCGTGTACCTCACATACAAAACAAGGCAAGACCAAGTGGAATCAAAGAAGTAGAGAGATAATGGTGAATAAAAATAAAATAATAGAAAATAAAATAAAAATTAGCTTAACCAAACAATCAAGTTTCCTAAAAATTAGGAAAATTGGTGTGCCAATCCCCGGCAACGGCGCCAAAAACTTGTTAGTGACGCCGGCAAGTGTACCGGGTCGTCGCAAGTAATAAAATAACACGGTAAGTAATTACCGAGGTCGAACTCAGAGATTGGGCTACCAATTCGACTAATCCGCGGGAAATCCGATACGTTTGGTCAAGTTACAGAAGGTGGTTGAGAGAGAGAGAAGAGAGAATAGGATCGAAATTCAATTAACAATCTATTAAACTAATTAACTAAAAATCTGAAATTAAAATGCCCAAGGTCTCAAATCCACCTACCCAATCATGTATAGTACCCAAGTGATGATGTATTCCTCCCTAGGTTCAATTATGATGTCAACCGGGACCCCCAAATTCTCCTATATCCACTGTCGTGCTCAATAGGACATATTCGACGATTGGATTAATTACTTACTAGGTCTCATAACCCTAATCTCGAATTTGATTAATTCTTGTTCCCTATAAGGTTGCACTAATCTCCTAAATCCACTGTCGTGCTCATTATTCGATTAGTGATTCCAATCCAAGTTCTAAAACGCGAATCGCCGTTCGGCCTCAAACACGTTTAACTAGTTAATCACGCAATACAAATGATCAACGCAATCATATCAGAATTGGAAAACAAGAATTGAATTAAAGGAGAAAGACATACATCACATCGCATCTACACTGCCATGGGCGGCTTCATTGTTCCCTCGGACGAGGGGATTAGTTCCTCATGCTCATAGACAAACAATCGGAAATAACCACCATCATAAAATAAAAAGAAAAGAGAAAGGGGAACGCCGCCCCAGAATAAGGATTCTAAAAATCTACAAAAAGTTCTGATGCAAAAGTCCTCCAAATCTGATCTGCACTGTCTTATTTATAGGGAGGCCACGCGTCACGGCCGTGATGGTCATCACGGCTAGGCCGTGACGGCTTCTGTTTCTGGCGCACTTCTGGAATTTAAACCCTCGCGACGCGAAGGATGTCTCGCGACGCGAGCCTTCTTTTCACGGCCCGTGATGTGAATCACGGCTATGCCGTGATGGTCTCTGACTTGTGTGGATTTTAGGTCACGGCCGTGATATACATCACGGCTAGGCCGTGATGGTCTCTGTCTTCCAAGTCTTCATTATTCGCGAGGCGAGAATCCTGTTCGCGGGGCGAGACCTCCAAAAGTGCTTTTTCTCGCTGCTTCTTGACTTTCCTTGATTCTCAGAGCTTCACTTATTTAACCTGAAACAACAGAAGCAACCCCAAGCGTAATTCTATTCAAAATAACCTAAAAACTACACAAAATACACCAAACGAGTCAAAGACTAACTTAGGAACGAAACAAGGCGAATTTGGGCGAAAACGAGATTGAACTCGACTAATTAGCACGTAAACCACCGTCTTACTAGTTATAAAACTAGATAAGCCAGAGGCTTATCAAACACCCCAAACTTAAACCTTGCTTATCCCCAAGCAAGCTAAAACTCAAAAACGACTCAAGACTTGACAAGCCTAAAGGATCTAATCAATTTCGCACAAATTTCATGCAATCTGAACAAATAGTTTTTCTTCAATGATCTCCCCTTTTTCATCAATGTAATCCCCACATTCATTTACTTTAAACAATTGAGAACTTATCATTCATGCAAGCGTTAATCTAAGTTGAGGATCGAAGTTACACACACAAAGGAAGATCACCTATTTCAAACAATTGCCTTCCTCACAAGGGCATCTAGTATTTCACTCATTCGCTCAATTTTTGTCTGGCAATCAACTTCTCACTCAATTTCACATTCTAAGAGCACTTCCCATAAATTTGATTTTCATCTCAAACATAGTTCCCACGAAAACATGCATGCAACATCAATAGGTCTTTCAAATGTTGTAATGGGGCCTGGCTAAGGGTAGGATAATGAAGGATATTTAGGCTTAAGTCCCTAGGAACTAAGAGAGCATGAGCATTTTGACACTTTTTCCACTCAAATTCCTTTTTCCATTTTTCATTTGGGCTCGGGTGACTACATCCTTTTCCTTGCTAATCTTTTTGTTTTGCCCCTTTTCTTTTGGCAATTTTTTTTGTTTTCTTCTTTTCTTTTCTTTTCTTTTTGCCTTGGGTCAACCTTTATTTTCTTTTTCTCATCCCAATATGACATATCACCTCGTAGCCACCCCAAACTTAGTTTCTCACAACTCTTTTCTCATTAAGCTTCCATGCTCTCCTAATCCTAAGATTGGGTTAACATGTTTTTTTTTTCAGATTTCGGCTCATAATATAGGGTCATAAAGAAACAATAGGCTAATTAGGCTCAATGTGGCTGACTAGGGAACATGCATGAGGGATGGTTCATTTTAGGCCAAGTAGTTATTTCAAAGAAAATCGCCTAAATCATTTGATGCAACACATAAACATGCAAACCATATAGAGATTCAAGCAAATTCGGGAAAGTGCAACTTAACAGTGATTCACACATTCAAAAACAGAGTTGGAGGCTCAAATCCTCACCTGGACATTTTGCAAATTGTTTGACCGAGATACGATTCCTAGTGTGTGCACCCCCTCACCCCAAACTTATCATAAATCAAGTAATCACAATAAAATTCTCAAAGTTCAGTTTTCAATTTTTCACATGGGGATCAACTTTTCTAATTTCAGAACCTAGGGGGAAATCATCGATGGTCAATATAATTCATGCAATCAATCTATGCTCAATTAAAATCAAAATCCAACAAGCTTGCCGACACGACATTCATACAACAACTCTTGATCTTCTCAAATTATTCAAGAGTGACAAACAAAAACAAAAACAAAAACAAAAGTTAGGAGAAGAGAGGGATACCTAGCTTGGGTTGCCTCCCAAGAAGCGCTTGTTTAACGTCCCGAGCTTGACTTATTAAGAAGCATCCACCTGGATCCCATAGTCTGTGGTACAAAGGCCAAGAGATGCTCACCATGTGAGATTTTCCACCCGGATCAAATGGTAATTGGAGTGGAGATTGTAGCAGCAGTATGATTTTATCATCAACTCCACCCAGCCAGTGTGTGAAAACTCCATTGACCTCTTCGGTTATGTACTCACTTCCTCTTGGGTCAAATTGTGTTTTCACGAGGAAGTGTGCCAGACAAGTGGGAGGGTCTAACTTACCAATGTCCACACATGCATGTAAGCCAACATAGTTATCCAATGCAGTAATGTCAGGTTGCTTGGCAAGCATGGTGGATTCCACTACCCCCTTATCTGTATTTTGATCTCTACTCTCTTGCTCCTGTGCCTTGTCCCTTGCCAACTCCTCTTCCTCAGGTTGCTCTTCCTCAACATGTGGTAGTTCTTCCTCAACATCCTGAGAACTAGTTGCATCCCTGTTAGATCCCAACACCCCACTGCTTCTAGTTGTTGTGGCATCACATTGGCTCTTAGGGTTGTTCTCGGTATCACTTGGGAGAATGTCTGGGAGAGGCTCATTTAGTTGCTTTGCAAGCTGGGCAATCTGCATCTCTAGATTCTGAAGTGCCATCCATGTATGAGTTTCCAACTTGTCAACGGCTGCGTTTGTATTGATTGACACTTTCTCAAGTGTCGCACTCAACTTCTCAAAAGCCAACTCCCAAGGTTGTCTTCCACCATTCTGTTGAGGTTGTGGTTGCCAGGCTAGACCATCGTCAGCATTACTCCAAGCGAAATCCGGATGGTCTCTACTCATATCACCCCAATACTAATTCTGACTCTGATAGTTGTTCCGGGGCACGCTGTCATAGAAATTATGCCATGGTTCCACATATTCTTGAGGGAAGTAGAACGGACAACTCCAAGTGTCATGGTTCCCATTACAATATTCGCAACCCGGAAGCATTCCCTCGTGTACCTCGCATACAAAACAAGGCAAGACCAAGTGGAATCAAAGAAGTAGAGAGAGATAATAAAGAAATAACAGAAAAATAAAAATAAAAATCAACTTAACCAATCAATCAAATTTCCTAAAATTAGGAAAATTGGTTGTGCCAATCCCCGGCAACAACGCCAAAAACTTGTTGGTGACGCCGGCAAGTGTACCGGGTCGTCGCAAGTAATAAAATAACACGGTAAGTAATTACCGAGGTCGAACTCAGGGATTGGGCTACCAATTCGACTAATCCGCGGGAAATCCGATACGTTTGGTCAAGTTACAGAAGGTGGTTGAGAGAGAGAGAAGAGAGAATAGGATCGAAATTCAATTAACAATCTATTAAACTAATTAACTAAAAATCTGAAATTAAAATGCCCAAGGTCTCAAATCCACCTACCCAATCATGTATAGTACCCAAGTGATGATGTATTCCTCCCAAGGTTCAATTATGATGTCAACCGGGACCCCCAAATTCTCCTGTATCCACTGTCGTGCTCAATAGGACATATTCGACGATTGGATTAATTACTTACTAGGTCTCATAACCCTAATCTCGAATTTGATTAATTCTTGTTCCCTATAAGGTTACAATAATCTCCTAAATCCACTGTCGTGCTCATTATTCGATTAGTGATTCCAATCCAAGTTCTAAAACGCGAATCGCCGTTCGGCCTCAAACACGTTTAACTAGTTAATCATGCAATACATATGATCAACGCAATCATATCAGAATTGGAAAACAAGAATTGAATTAAAGGAGAAAGACATACATCACATCGCATCTACACTGCCATGGGCGGCTTCATTGTTGCCTCGGACGAGGGGATTAGTTCCTCATGCTCATAGACAAACAATCGGAAATAACCACCATCATAAAATAAAAAGAAAAGAGAAAGGGGAACACCGCCCCAGAATAAGGATTCTAAAAATCTACAAAAAGTTCTGATGCAAAAGTCCTCCAAATCTGATCTGCACTGTCTTATTTATAGGGAGACCACGCGTCACGGCCGTGATGGTCATCACGGCTAGGCCGTGACGGCTTCCGTTTCTGGCGCACTTCTAGAATTTAAACCCTCGCGACGCGAGCCTTCTTTTCATGGCCCGTGATGTGAATCACGGCTATGCCGTGATGGTCTCTGACTTGTGTGGATTTTAGGTCACGGCCGTGATATACATCACGGCTAGGCCGTGATGGTCTCTGACTTCCAAGTCTTCATTATTCGCGAGGCGAGAATCCTGTTCGCGGGGCGAGACCTCCAAAAGTGCTTTTTCTCGCTGCTTCTTGACTTTCCTTGATTCTCAGAGCTTCACTTATTTAACCTGAAACAACAGAAGCAACCCCAAGCGTAATTCTATTCAAAATAACCTAAAAACTACACAAAATACACCAAACGAGTCAAAGACTAACTTAGGAATGAAACAAGGCGAATTTGGGCGAAAACGAGATTGAACTCGACTAATTAGCACGTAAACCACCGTCTTACTAGTTATAAAACTAGATAAGCCAGAGGCTTATCAAACACCTGCCAGTTCATCTACCTTACGAAGCAAGAGTTGGTGGCCCAGTCCAATACCGCTGGATGTATCCATTTGAGAGGTAAACAACATCAACTATTTTACTTAATACATATGAAATTCACGAACACGAGAGCAGTAGTTTAGCTTTCCCTAAAACTAGTAATTATTTGTATGTATCCCTCTTTAATAGGTTCCTGCACTCCCTTAAACACAAAGTCAAGAACAAGGCACGAGTGGAGGATTCCATTTGTGAAGCATACTTAGTAGAGGAGACTTCCACTTTTGCCTCTTATTACTATCCGGACGAAGTTAACACGAGAAGGACAAGGATGCCTAGAAACGTTGATTCGGGCGAAGGATGTTCAACTAGTCCTCCTATATCAATATTCAACTATACGGGCAGATTTAGTGGCAAATCAAAAGGATATTTCTTGGAGCAGCGTGACATTAATGCTTTGCTCATCGTATATCCTTCAAAATTGTGAAGAGGTGGCGCCATATTTAGAGTAAGTTTCTACAACGTCTTTAATAAGTTCAATTGACATTTATTATTATTAATCATCCTATTTGTTAATCTCCCATATGTAGGATGTACGGCAATTTTCTAAGGGATCTCCAACCTCGACATTTCAAATGATCGGGTTGATCGAGAAATTACTTCTCACTTTGCTACGTGGTTCAGTAAATATGTAGGTTAAGCATCTTCATTTTTTGAAGCATACATTTTATCTCCTTAAATATATAGCATGTATAAGAATAATATAATATTTGATTGTTTAGGTACTAGATCCAGAAAACAATGTTCAAAATCCATTGTTGACAAATTTGGCATGGGGGCCTAATAGATGGGTTACATCATGGAATACTTATATTGTAAATGGATATAAATTTAACACAAAAACATGGAATGAAGGAATGCAGACGTGTAACTATGGTGTTTGTGTGCGAGCCACTGATGGCAATGTAGAGGATGATTTCTATGGGGTTCTAACTGACATCCTTGAACTCGATTATACTGGTTTCCCCGTGATGAAATTAGTTATCTTCAAGTGTGATTGGTTTGATCCTACTCTTGACGTAGGGACAAAAATAGATAAAAATTATGGTATTGTTCAAGTTAGGCTGCCTCGAAGGTATAATAAGGCGTACAACCCATTCATTTTTTCACAACAGCAGACGAGGTTTATTACTCGCCATATCCCGAAGGACATCATGGCTGGTTGGGTGTTATTAAGATAAAGGCTCGCAGTATAATTACTGATAATGTAATCAACCAGCCTGAAAAAGATGCTCCGTACCAAGATGATGAATTTTCAAGACCCCACGTACCGTTGCAAATTACCAGGACATTATTGTTAATTCTCGCGGACATTTCCGAAATGGGGAAGAAGTTGAAAGAGAGTTAATGGATCAATCCGAGTTGGACGCATCTAGCGAAGGTACATTCCGATCAAGTGATACTTGATGAGACTGAGGGTGAATTTATTGACGGAGATTCTACTTAGGTAATTTATTTATGTCATAATTCATTGTGTGAATGTCATTCTACTTATTAGGTAATTTATTTTTGTATTATTTACACTGTTGTGTAATCATATTTTCATTTTTTTCACAGATTGCAGATTCCTCCAGAGGTAGGGGTCGTCGTGGAGGTCGTGCTGCGAGAGTCCCTTCGCCGGCCGACCCACGACCTCTCGGATCGAGACCATCCTACCAGCACCTCTGTTGACGGGACACCTCAGGGTGATGGAGTTGCACCCCCCACCCATCCTCATGTGGTCGGGACACAGGCTGCACCCTCATCATCCACACCTACAACGATAGGACCATCATCATCATCGGGACAGGAGAGTCGTGGTCCATCCGACAGGAGGATTCTTCTTATCCCCAGGGGGGATAACGAGTATGCTAATTTAATTTTTTAATATATATATAAAGTATCGTTAATTTCTATTTACTTGTTTTTAAAATTTAATTATAACATTTATTAATGCTCTAATTTTTGCTGCAGACTTTCCGCATGAAGGGCCCTTCTCGATTCGATATCGAAGATCCTGCGACGCAAGTTTGATGGTCCATGGCCTACATGGAAGGCCATCCCACCGGGCCATAGGGATCGATTGTTTCTAGAGTTTAAGGTAACAGTTTATTAAGTTTTTTAAATTAAATTTACATTATATATATGTACACACGAATTTCCTAACAACCGTAAGTTGCGTAAAGAGTATAGGTGGGACTTAGATTTAGAGGCTCTCGTCGGGGACATATTTGAGCATAAAGGCTCACCTGGTTATGAAGAATCGATGAACAAGCCGAGGAAGGGGCAGAATAAAGGGAGGTGGGTGGATCCCCGAGATCAAGAGGCAGTTGGACCCAGATCTTGGGCTCCGAGAAGTTCCACGAGATCAGGGCCCACGGCTCGGCGTAATCGAGCTTCGATGGTGGCGCATGTGCTTGGACCGGTGGGTCTAAATCAGCCGCCGCCCACTACGACGAGCTGGTAATACATTAAACTTTTGACTTAATATACTATTTAATTAATTAGTTTTCATTTTTAATTATTCTTATGAATTTAATATTATATTATCTCGTGCAGAAAGCACGAAAACAGTGCCCCGATCGCTATGGAGTTGGTGGAGAGGACGAAGAAGTTGAAGTCGGGGACATGGGTCAACAACAAGGCCCGTAACTATGCTGTAAGCAAAAAAATAATTTAGTGTTTACTTGTAATTTATTATAAATGATTTGTTAATATTGGATATAATTATTTTAACTAAATCTATTCAACTATACTTTGTAGGCGGGCTTCAACGAGAAGAAGGACGATGCCATATCACGTGCCTCACAGTCACAAGATGAGGCTTTGACTGTTGATGGCTGCTCTCCTGTCTCCGTCGACAATAATGCCATTTATTTGGAGGTCATCGGGGGCAAGAACAAGAAGGGGCACGTGTATGGCCTCGGACACCTGGGACCCGAGTTCATCGCTTCATCGTCCGGCACGCCTGCTCCTTGCTGCGCCGATACCGTCCCTCGGGAGCAGTTCCACCAAATGCAGGACACCATCACGCAGCTGAACGCGGAGCTTCGGGAGAAGAGCGAGAGAGAGCAGCGAGATGGCGGACCAGATTGCACAGCGATTGACTCGGGCACACCAAAGAATGATGCGGCGAGCATCGAGCAGGCCGGCATCACTGCGGCTGGTGTTGGAGCAGATGAGGATCCGGACTCGATTGCTCGAGATGATGCTCGACGGTTGTGCGCGCCGCCGCGCTCCTCGATTCCGCCGCCAACTACCGATGTCGCTATGCGCAGAGGACGATCAGCTAGCAGACGTCGGTGGTACGGATGCTGAGGATGATTGGATTCCTCCATCTCCCCCTCATCATGACTGATTTTTTCTCTCCATATTTTTTACTTTAATCGATTCTTGTACGACATTTTGGATTATTCTTTTTATATATATTTATTATTTTTTATGATTGTATATTTCATAAGTTATTTGGTGTGTTTTATTAGTAATTTTTTTAACGTTTTAAGAAAATCAGAAAAAAAATTATTATAAAAATTAAAATTAAAAAAAATTTAATAATAACCAGTTTAGCGACCGAATTAGAAACCAATAATTCGGTCGCTAAACTTTATTTAAGATTTACAGATGATGTATAGCAACCGAAAATCCGTCGCTAATATAGGTTAACAGTAACCAAAATTAGCGACCGAATTAGCAACCGATTATCGGTCGCTAAAAATGGTTACCCAAAAAATACGACCAACCTAATAGCGACCGATTATTATTTTATAGCGACCGAATTTACGGTCGCTAATTAGCGACCGAAATAATAATTCGGTAGCTAAAACTTTAGCGACCAAGTATTCAGCTACCATCATAAATCGGTCTCTGATTCGGTCGCTAAAACAAATAGCGATCGATTTACATGGTTTAGCGACCGAAAAGTACGGTCGCTAAACAATTGTTTTTTTGTAGTGCAATTAGCTTGTTTAAATTTATGAAAAAACTCCTTTATGTTGTTTTTACTTACCAAAAATGATAATCTTGGCTCACGTTTGTTTCTTGTAAGGATAGTTCTCAACAAGTGTTTATTTTTAACTTTTCATCTATGATTTAATAACCTATATTTACTTCGAGAAATGATTATTAGTACGAAAAATTTCTTGACAAATTCGTTTGCAAATTTTAAACACAGTTTGATGAAGATTTATTTTTGTTTTTATATTAAAAAATTGTAACATGATCCGATGATTGATTGCCAGATCACTTCATATTGTATTCATTTCGTAACAAATAGCTTTTTGGTAACAAGACGAAAAGAACAAATAGTTTTTCTCATTTACTTCTCTACACTCTCATAAGTTACAATAAATAAATACACCATTGTAATATAGTGCGCTAGAAAATGAAGTCTCTACACTCTAATAAGTCACAATAAATCAATACACCATTGTCATATAGTGCGCTAGCAAGTGAAGTCTCTACACTCTCATAAATCACAATGACATTTCACTCTATACGGTCATGATGCCCTCTATATATACACCTAAAGTAAACGAAGAAAAATATAGTGCGCTAGCAAGTGAAGTCTTACCTTTTTCAAATAGCAATGGCAACCACGATCAACTTTATCATGTTGATGCATGTTTACACCATTGTTTTGCTTACAAGCAAAAGCAATGATTTGGAGTTACCCAAGTTTTCATCTATTCTAGCCTTTGTGGTTTCAACGGTGGACCCAAGCAACAACAACTATATTGATGAGTGTGATTTCACCTCATTTTCCATGTACATTTCTGCATGCATTTGCATATAAGTTAGGCCATTTTAGTTTGATTTTGGTTAGTTTTTCCTTTGGAACAGATAAGGTGGTTTTGGTGTTGTTTTGCAGGAATTCAATGGAAAAATGCTCAGAATTAGCCTTGATGGAGCTTGGATGAAATAGAGCCTGAAAAGAGAAGAAATTGAGCCAAGCGCAGTCGGAGATTCGCCCGCGAGCCTGGATTCGCCCGCGACCCCGAAAGTCGACTGTTGGAGAAAATGCAAGCCTTTCTGGTTCGCCTCGCGAACCCATGTCTCGCCTCGCGAGTCTGAAAACCAGAAGCCATCACGCCCAGGCCCTGATGCTCCTCACGGGCGTATTAAAGAAAAACCTTTCGGTCTTGCGTCGCGAAGAAACTCTCGCCTTGCGAGCGTTCAATTCTCTGAATGCAGATTTTTAACATTCGCCTCGCGAGTCATGTCTCGCCTCGCGAACGCGCGCAGATCTGATTGGTATAAGTTGCTGTTTTAGGGCAGTTTTGGAGAGCTTTTGGAGGAGGAGCACTTGGGAGCACTTAGAGGCTGCGGCTGGGCTAGGGTTCCAGCCCTAGAAGGGGAGATTTCCTTGCTCTGGGAATGGAGGAAGCTTGGAGGATTCTTCTATGAGTGTTCTCCATCCCTTCTCTCATTCTCTTTTGTATTTCCTTTTATCATGAGTAGTTAAATCCCCTATTGTTGGGGTTAGATGATCACTTTTCTGAACTTGTTTGTATTTGATTTGGTTGTTTAATGCAAGTTTCTATTTCTTTATGAGTATGTGATTCTGTGTTTAATGCTTTCCTTGGATTAGCTACCCATAGGAATGATATGTTGCTTTGATAGATAACTGAAAGGTTGGTGTTAAGGCATGCTCATGAATCATATGCCAAGTAGTTCAAGAATCTAGACATAGGTGTTGGCTGCTTGCAATCTTATAAGTCTTGACTTAATGCAAAATCTCAGGTTAATCCACCTAAGACATTAGGGATTAATTTGGGGTTTTAGGCTCAATGCACCTAAGACATTAGGCTTGAGTATCTTAGAAAAGACTTGATTGTCATTATTGAATTAGGACTTGTGTTAGAAGCCATTTCATTGCAATTAAGGGAGGATTAGTGTAGTCTAACCCTGACAATTCTAGCCACATCTCTGTTTGCATACCAAGTGTTCGATAAAATTCCCAAAAGACCAAAAATATTTTATTTCTTTATTTTCTGTTTTAATCTCTCATACTTTAGTTTAGTCTAGATAGTTGTTGAGTTCGTGAATTGGTAATTGACAACCGATCCCTGTGGATACGATAACCGGTCTTACCACCGTATTACTTGTTTGCGACAAGGTGCACTTGCCTTTATTCTTAAAAACACGCATCATATATCCATACAATCGGCAAGGCAAATCATGGGTATTATGACAGGGATATCCCTTGTCATGTGCCCACCCACCGGTAGATTGTCTAATGGAAAATTGATTCGTGACCTCGTTGCCTCTGTATTGAACATCAAAGACAATATCCCTCCTTATCTTGGCCCATACACGTGATTTCATTACAAATGTAGCTACTTCAAATACGTTGCTCCCGCCACACCCAGATTTGTTACCTCGGCACCTAAGTCATAACAAAGAAAATATTAGAACAAATTATTCACATTTTGTGTTTTTCATATATTTCTCTTTTATTTTATTTTATGATTATGAAAATATAAAACAAGTATAAAAAGTTTTATACTCTTTTAAAGCACAATTTGGTGATTACGTGAGAAAACCATTTGCAAACTTTTTTTTTTTAGTTTTCAATATATTTGTGTATGATAACAAAGAAATTTAAAATAATCTAGTCTAGATATTAACACAATAGATTAGTGTGTGTATGTGCCAAAATTCACTCTTCTACCAATTTTTAACCATCGATTTTGGTTTAATCTAATGACTAAACTTATAATTTTTTATTGGAAAGAGAACAACTAAGAGTCATTCTAATATAAAGAGAGAAAAGATAAATTTCTTTTTTTAGTAAAGAGATATTAAGTTTCTTGACTTTTCGTTAAATAAATATTATTTATTATTAATTTTTTATATTTTTAATTAATAGAAATTAATTTGAGTTTAATTTTTATCCACTGTCATTTTAAAGATTTCTATACTGACAATCAATCAGAAATTACAAAATTGATGACTTTTAAGGTGGTTAGGATAAGAATCAAAGATTTGTAGTGGTGTGTCAATTTCTGATTGGTTGACAGTCAGTGTATACCAATTAAATCCTATTAATTTTTAATTAATTTATCTTAGTAGTCTTTTTCTCATTATTAAAATAGGTATACCTAGAACTTTATATGTTATTAGTCACATATTATATAAATATATTATTCTTATAAATATTTTATATAAGTAGAAAATTAATACCTTTCCTAATAATTAGGCCAGTAAAAAATAATCTATATATAATACATTTGCGAACAAACTCAAAGTGGAAACCTCCACATGTCAATCTCTAGAACCTTTACTCATCACACTTGGCAACACCAGAAGCCTTCCCTCCATTTTTTGGTTAGGTGTCGCGTTGTTGTTGATTTGAAGTAATTATAGTAATGGTCATAATTTGATCGGATTTGAGGACAAATTGTATTAATGATATGAAAATAAGAAAATCAATTAGGAAATATAATAATGATTAAAATTTGAATTTTGAAATATAATGAAGGCTTGAATTGTCATATATTGATGGACTATTATAAAATTTATTATAGGTGTAAATAATTAAATATAGAATTAAATGACAATTGCCAATTTAGAGTTCATGGCCGTTTATTATAACATTTTTTCAAACAATTTAAATTTTAAAATAATCTCATAATCATAAAATCTATAATATGATCAAACCTGTTGTACGGGCCGAGGTTACTAACCCGGCCACCGAGCTCAAGTTCCCGGCCCAGTCCGAAAATTAAGGATAATAAATCAAAGATCACTTAATTAAATGAATAAGATATTAACATTAAATCCTGATATTATCCAAAATAACCTTATCTGGTTAAAAGAGATAATATCCCTTAAATTAAGGAATCATATCTCAAAGAGATATTAAGAGATAAATCAAATCTCTAAAAGATATTAAGAGATAAATCAGATCTCTAAGAGATAGGGGAATCCTATTATAAAAGAAGGAGTACCCCTCATAAGAGACTCACTTTTCACTGAACAGAGGTGACTCTCTCTTAAGCGTATTAGAGAAACTAGTGCCGACCAAGAGACCATCAGAGAGTCCTTGCTCCCTTGTATTCGTCCGATACAAAATTAAGAGATCGAGATCACCACGGCCAAGGGTTGAATCAAGAACTACGTCCGGCTATGATTCCCTTCGGGATACGTAGGACCGGAATCACCGAATTCTGCCAAGCCAAATCCTAAAACAACCCCAATACTCATCCTTGGTTCAACGTTCACGGCGGAGCTCCGGTAAACTGGATCCCGGCAGGAACATTTGGCGCCCACCGTGGGGCCGAGGCGAAACTTTCCCCGGTTCCGCAAGAAAAGCTCGATGGTGACTACACGCAATGGATTGCGGGGAGGGGGGGCAGCGTGAAGCACGAGGGCTAGGAGGCTTCGGATGCCCAGAACCATGACAATCATCTTTTCTCTCCCCTCCGTGAAGGTAATCCTCGGTTGGAGGAAATTATGGAGCAACTCAAGCAGCTCCGGAAGGAGAACGAGGAGATACGGGCGCAAAATCAGAAGCTTTTGAAAGCCCGAAAGAGAGGAAGGTCCCTGACACCTACAGACGGAGAACAATCCTCACCCGAGGCCAGCAAGGATCCTCCGACGCACTCTCCTCGGGGCACTAACCGAGCACCTTGACCGGGGCTGGATGACTCCGATCTGGGAGTACCTTATCTCGGACAAACTACCGAATGACCAAAGGGAGGCAAGAAGGATCCGTCTGAAATCTTGTCACTACACCGTCCTCGACGGAGAACTGTACAAAAGGGGATTCTCCAGGCCGTTGCTAAAATGCCTCACAAAGGAGCAAGCCGAGTATGTAATGGATGAGATGCACCGAGGAATCTGCGGATTGCATTCAGGCGGCCGATCTCTGGCAGCTCGGATCTTGAAAGGTGGTTCTATTGGCCAACCATGAGACTCGATTGTTCGAACTGGACCAATAAGTGTGACCCTTGTCAGAAGTTCGCCAACATAGCCCGTGCTCCAGGAGAGGAACTCCACTCCATGTTCTCGCCGTGGCCCTTTACCATGTGGGGGATGGACATAGTTGGTCCCTTCCCAGTGGCTAAGGGTCAAGTCAAGTTCCTCTTGGTAGGAGTAGATTACTTCACCAAGTGGATTGAAGCAGAGCCATTGGCTACGATAACCGCCAAGAAGGTCCAGGATTTTGTATGGAAAAATATTATATGCAGGCATGGCCTTCCCTATACAGTTGTTACAGATAACGGGAAGCAATTCACTGATAAGGAGCTCGGAGAGTTCTATTCCAACCTCGGAATTAAACACAAAGTAACCTCGGTCGAGCATCCGCAAACAAATGGCCAGGCAGAGGCAGCAAATAAGGTTATTCTGCACGAGCTCAAAAGAAGGCTGGGACAATCAAAAGGAGCTTGGGTTGAGCAGTTGCCAAGCATTCTGTGGGCTTACCATTGTTCGCCACAATCCTCAACGGGAGAGACACCGTTCAAACTAACCTATGGAACCGATGCCATGGTTCCAGTGGAACTCGGTGAGCTCTCATTTCGAATACAGCACTACAATGAAAGCCAAAATAATGAACAACTCCGAGTTGAGCTCGACATGGTCGAAGAAGTCTGAGATGCAGCGAGGATAAGGGAAGAGTTGTGAAAGCGAAAAGCAACTCGGAAGTACAACTCAAGGCTGCGCCCAAGGGAATTTGTGCAGGGCGACTTGGTGCTAAGACTGCAAAGCGACGCGAGAAAAGACTCCAGGGAGGGTAAGCTCGCGGCAAATTGGTCAGGACCATTCAGGATAGCAGAAAATCTAGGAAATGGTGCCTACAGGCTTGAAGAATTGTCAGGAAAGTTGATTCCTAGGACTTGGAACACTTCCCATCTCAAATTTTATTTTAGCTAAAGTTAGAAGTGATGCACTCTTTTTCCTATCTCGGTCTTTTTCCCACGAGGTTTTGGCCGAGAAGGTTTTAATGAGGCACACTAGAAAAAATTAATGAATCAAAATTCTATTTTCCTTCAATTGAGCTATTATATCACTTGACTCCTAAGTAAGAGGAAAAACTACTCGACTCCTAAGTAAGAGAAAAAACTACTTACACTCGACTCCTAAGTAAGAGGAAAAACTACTCGGCTCCTAAGTAAGAGAAAAAACAACTCGGCTCCTAAGTAAGAGAAAAAACTACTCGGCTCCTAAGTAAGAGAAAAAACTACTTACACTTTTCGACTCCTAAGTAAGAGAAAAAACTACTTACACTTGACTCCTAAGTAAGAGAAAAAACTACTCGACTCCTAAGCAGGAGATAAAGCCTAAGCAGGCACTCGATTTCTAAGCAAGAGCCACATTCGACCGATTAAGATCAAGTGTCGAGCCTGTAAAGATGTATCAGGTAGCATTAATCAATCAAGGTTAACAAACCGAATCCATAAGACATCGGAAAAATTACCAAAATATAAATAAGATTCAAAAATATCAGAAGAAGTTTCATTAAGGTAAAAGGGAAAGTCCCCGAATGCATAATACATGAGTTAACCTTAAACTACTTATACAACATCATGACTCGAGGTCCACCTCGACATCAGGAGCAATCAGGTCTATCTGGCCAGGTCGGCCCATTTCACCTTCCTCGTCCAATTGGTCCTCACCCTCTTCTCCCTGAGTTGCGGCCTCCTCATCCTCATCTTCGAGCTCGGCCAATGGCACAAGTATCCCATCTTGGTTGAAATCCTTATCCACGTCGGCGCTGGAGAAGTCGGCAGTAGGGTTGAAGTGCTGGAGTTGCTTCACGGCTCGAGAGAAACCGTTAACATGCTCCCTCATGATTGACGTCTCAGCTTCAGCTAAATCAGCACGGAGCCTCTGATTCGCCTCCCTCTCGTCCTCCAGCAACTTCCGCAACTCCGGGATGGCTTCTTTCTCGGCTTCCAGCCCTTTCACCATATTCTGAAGGTTGAGTCGGTCAGCTCTTTCCACTTCTAACTCGGCTGTAAGAGTAGCTCGACTTTCTTCCAGCTGCATCTTCTGGGCCTTCAGCTGGCCGATGACCCGACTTTGTTCCTCACACTTGGCCATAGCCTGAGTAAGCTCATCTCTCACCCTCAAGGCTCGGGCTGCATCCGCCCTCATCGCCTCTATCTTCTTCGCATTATCAGCAAGGTGCTGGCTCCAGAAGCGTGTAATGGAAGCAATGCGGAGAGCATAGGCACCAGCCACCTCCATACTTCCCTCGGGGCCCTGTTCTAGCAGCAGCCGGGCATCAGATGGCTTTAGCACCTGGCTGTCAATCAGGCCACCAGGATCGCACTCGTTGCCCCAGAGAGAGCTAATCCCCGGATTACAATTACCATTATACCACTTGGTGTCCGAAGTAAGGTCGATCACCAAGGGAGCGCTGCTCGGCCGGATTCCGGAAGGAAGAGTCTCCCCGATCATCAGTTGCGGGGGAGAGTTTCCGGTTGGCACCTCGGGCTCCGGATCAGCTCTTGTCTTCTTCGGAGGACGAGTATTAAGCTCGAAAGCTTCAGTAGACTTCTTCTTTTTCCCCTTAATATCAAAAAGCGGCCTGATCCGCCTGCAGATGACTTCTTCACCAAAGCTTTGTAGTTGAACTTGCCCATTATCACTGCAAAGAGATGAGCAGGTTAGATACAAACGCATGGTTAAATAAGTAAAGCACCCAACAGCTACTACTTACACTCAAAATCGGCTTGCCGAGTTGATGACTTAGGAAGCAACAAAAGTCTACCACAGGGCAATGGCCGAGGATAGAGTTTTAAGAACTCAACGTCGGCTCTCTCCTGCGCTGTCATGCAGCCGATATCATAACTATTGAATTTGGTGGGGTGGGGTTGCCAGTAAAGGGGAAATCTGGAAACTCCATCCGAGTCATAAAATAAAGACTCGTGCCCGACAGTGGGCCGGACTTTGAAGAAGTCCGACTTGAAGGACTTATACGAACTCTTGTAGAGTCCGATAATACCCCCCGACTCGACCCCACTGAGGGAGATCCAACCGACCCGGTCCCCAAACCTGACCTTATAAAAATAAAGAAAGATGGGAGCAGTGGCCACTATGCCTATCTGCTCACACAGGATCTGGAAGGCCTTTAAAAAGGCCCAGCTGTTCGGGTGAAGCTGGGTAGGAGCAACATTCATAATTTTTAAGACATCGCACTCAAACTTGGAAATAGGAAGACGAACTCCAATTTGTGCAAATAAGGTCTTGTATACATAAGTAAAAGAAGGCTCCCCTGGAGAAGGATGAAGGAAGACATGTTCATTCCTAGTACATGGAAGACACTGAACGCCGCCCTCGAGGAAAGAGATTTTGTTTTGTAATGGAAAGAGGGATTCAAAGTTCCTAAAGTTGGAGTGAAAAGCCCCTACATCGGGCTTCACCCAGAAATACCCAGGAATGACGATATCAGGGTATGGCACCCTGGGCGCTCTGGTAGTACGCCTGCGACGTTTGGGGATGGGAGCCGCGTCAGCAGTGGCTGAGCTGCTCCCATCGGAGGAGGAAGAGCCACCAGCGGCACCGCCGCCACCATGAGAAGAGGATGGGGAAGAATGGGGAGAGCCCCCAATTAGAAGGATTTCAGGTTCAACAACCTGAATCCCAGAAGAGACATCCTGGGATACCTCAAAAGAAGATTCCATGGAGGAGTAATCAAGAAATAAAAAGACAGGGAACTTGAAAGAGAGGAAATGGGCGTACCTGCAGTAGAAGGAAAGTATGAACACTCGGGTTAGAAATGACACGAGAAAAAGGTCTAGGGTTCACAGAAGCACCTTTACCTATGGCCTCGCCCTAATTTATGAAAGACGAGGACAACACCTCCCTCTTGCATTAATGAGGGTAGTTGGGCGAAGGCAGGGAAACGTCCCCTCGTATCTCTGACCAAATTTGCCAACCGAATGGGAAGGCCACACGTGGCAGTAATGTCAGGGTACTAAACCGCCCTCACGAGAAACTAGGAGCACGCCAAGAAGCACGCCATAATCAAAAAATCTCGAGAACAGTACAACGAGGGCCACGTGTCACACAGGTAACGTTTCTTCTCCATCTCGGGGCTCGAGAAAACATGGCGTCAACACAAAGCAATCGCTTCCACCGCGACTAACCTCGGCTCCAACAGAAAGCTCCCACGCCATTGGCTCGGAGCTTGGGGGGCTTGTGTATGAGCCGAGGTGCAAAGTGACATAAGCTCGGCCACCCGAACCGCTCACCGAGCTGAAGGACGCATATATATGGACAGAATGTGAAGCTCGGCCAAGGAATGTGACGCTCGGCCAAAGGCTTCACCTCGACTAAAAAACAAAAAATGAAACCGAGTTCCTGAGCTCGGCTAGCATCATGAAAGCTTTTACACTTCATCAGCTCAAAGCTTGGGGGGCTTGTGTACGGGCCGAGATTACTAACCCGGCCATCGAGCTCAAGTACCCGGCCCAGTCCGAAAATTAAGGATAATAAATCAAAGATCACTTAATTAAATGAATAAGATATTAACATTAAATCCTGATATTATCCAAAATAACCTTATCTGGTTAAAAGAGATAATATCCCTTAAATTAAGGAATCATATCTCAAAGAGATATTAAGAGATAAATCAAATCTCTAAAAGATATTAAGAGATAAATTAGATCTCTAAGAGATAGGGGAATCCTATTATAAAAGAAGGAGTACCCCTCATAAGAGACTCACTTTTCACTGAACAGAGGTGACTCTCTCTTAAGCGTATTAGAGAAACTAGTGCCGACCAAGAGACCATCAGAGAGTCCTTGCTCCCTAGTATTCGTCCGATACAAAATTAAGAGATCGAGATCACCACGGCCAAGGGTTGAATCAAGAACTACATCCGTCTTTGATTCCCTTCGGGATACGTAGGACCGGAATCACCGAATTCTGCCAAGCCAAATCCTAAAACAACCCCAATACTCATCCTTGGCTTAACGTTCACGGCGGAGCTCCGGTAAACCGGATCCCGGCAGGAACACCTGTCAAATCAATTTATCATCCAAATCCAAATAATATAGACACACATTTATGCAAATCAGATAACTAATAGAAATTTTTTCGCAGCAACATAATGGTCATTTATGCACCAAATATTCTCATAATATCATTTATGCAAATATAAGCAAACCTTATATGTTTTGTTTATTTTACATCAAAATCTCACCATTTACTATATACCTTTTGGAGGGTTGTGTGATTTTATTTTCTCTACATCCACATTTATTTTTCTATCATTTTTTGCGTTTCAATCACAGTTCTTTTTGTTGAAGGTTTTGTCGAAAACCACCATTGGGACTATGGTGAATTTCATAGATGATAAAATAAGATGTATCACAACCAGGTAAGAATTTGCTCCTTTTTTTTGTTTCAATATTCTTACAAGTTGTTTACTTGTGTATAGGATTCTTTAAATTGGTGACAATATCTTCCAAGCAATTTTTAACTGAGTAGATTACAAGCTCCATTACAATGGCATACTTGCAACCTTCATTCTCCTCCTCTGATATAACAAAGAAGGTTTGGTTTTCCACTTTTTGTCTTTTATTTGAAGAACACCATTTATTTCCATTATTGCTTGGTAATTTACTAAGAGGTCACCACCAACCGGAGAACAAGAATTAGTTAAGGTTGCCTTCTCCTCTTCATTTCCTCTCTTTATGTTCATTCTCTTAATTTCTTCCTCTCAGGTTTTTCGAAGACCAACTCGGCTTCATGCTCATTTAGTTATCTCATCTCTTCGAAAACTATCTCTGCATCATTTTTTATAACTGCAAGATTCTAAAAATTGGAACCCTCTAATTCTCGCTCCTTTTAATTTTGTAAGAGCACCATCCCAATTCTTCAAAAGGAAAATGTCCATTCTCTTCTCATTTTTCTTTACCAAGAACACCAAGAAGATCAATTACAAAGATAAATCAGATGGCGGTGATAACCAGTCCCTCTTCGACGAAGTTGTCGCCCTTCTTAAAGGTTTTTTTTAGGGTTTTAATTTTTTTAATTAATAATTGCATGTTAATCAATATCAATCAATAATTGAATTTCATATTGTTTTGGTTGATTTGGCAGGAAACTAGCACTCATTTATTGGATTAAATGACATTAATATCCATTGAATAATAGAATTATTATTTTAGCAAAATTTAAATATATTTCAATGCTTACTAGATTAAATGCTAATATGAAAGGTCCATAAAAGAAATGCTTATATGAAAAATATTCAAATATTTCGACGCTTATCATTCTATTAAAGTATGTGTCAAAAAAAATCATTCTATTAAAGTAAACATTTCCATAAATGATATTATTGTCATTAACGTGATATTGAGGATTATGAAATCAAAATAATTGCAAATCTATAAATGGAGTTATTGCACCTTAGTCTAAACATTTCAATTATTTTATGACATTATTTCAATGAAATTATTGCTGGTGTTAACATGGTATTTGTTTTCTTATTGATTAAAAATTTGAGGGAAATGCTAACCAGTGCTCTAAGGGTATTGGTTAAGAAACCAAACATAGAAAATTTATATAGGAAAGTGGTGTATTCAAATCATTGAACTCTTAAAAGTTACACTTTTCCATAAGAAATTTCTATTTTTGATTTCCTTAATCAATGCCTTTAGGGTGCTGGTTAGCAAGACCCAAAATTTGAATTATCTAGAATTTGAACTACATAATTTTATTCATGATTTGATTCAAAACAAATAATTTTATTCATGACATTATTTTGAATTTGAATTTGGAACTATTGATATAAATATTGTTGTTTGAAGTGGAAATTTATATTTATTGTTACCGAGAGATTTATATTGATTTAAACCAATTTGTATTAATTGGTTAAAAAAACAATTTATATTAACTGATATTGAAAAAATGACATCAACATGATATTTGTTTTGTTATTGACTGGAAATTTGAATTAACACGAATTTACATTGGAAACGGGACGAGGGAGTACTATTTAAATTTAATTATTTATTGTTTATTACTTCATGTTATAGTATTTTATTTAATATTTTTTTTTATAAGAGATAATTTATTTTTTTAATTTATTTGTCAAAAAAAGGTAGACCTTGTATGATATATCTGTATTCCCCTCTAAAATAAGATTCTATCATAAGCTTATTTTCCTATCTCGCAACTCGCAACTCCAAGGTTTTGCTAAAAACTTTCATATTAATTTGAGGTTGGTTCGACATGTCACTTCGCTCTTCATGTACCTCCACTTTGCCACTTTTCGTCCCAGAAAATCATAAGCTTAATTTTTTTTAAATTATTGTTTATATTAACCTTAATTGAATACAATATATTCTTTTTAAACAATTAATTTAATCATTGCTACTTTATAATTAATATAAGTATCAAGCAATTAAATGAATATATATACTTATTTTTGTAGAATCAATCTACTGGTTTATTTTAATAAATTAAAAAAAATCATATTAATTTAAGGTTGGTTCGACATGTCACTTCGCTCTTCATGCAACCACCCTCACTTTGCCTCTTTCCATCCCAGAATATCATAAGCTTAAATTTTTTTTTAATTATTGTTTATATTAACCTTAACTGAATACAATATATACTTCTTAAAAAATTAATTTAATCATTACTACTTTATAATTAATATAAGTATCAAGCAATTAAATGAATATATACTTATTTTTGTAGAATCAATCTAATGGTTTATTTTAATAAATTACAAATGAGATAAATTAAAGATCGTACTTATTTGGATGTCATTGATTTAGTAAAATAAATTTAGAATAACACACTAATCATTGAGCCAACTAATATACTATGACAATTATACGATTAATAATTTTATTATAAAAATAAAACTTTCCCGTTCAAAAATTGATTAACTTACACGAGGAAAGAGTATAAATAAATCGAATAGATTTTTAAGAGAGAATAATAAAATAATATGATAGATAAATATATTTTCTAAAATGGTCAACTTGCATGGGAAAATGAGAGAAATTAATCGAATAAATTTTTAAGAGAGAAGAAAAATAATAATATGATAGATAGATATATTTTCTAAAAAGGGTTAACTTGCACAGGAAAGAGTAGAAATAAATCAAATAGATTTTCAAGAGAAAATAATATTAATATGATAGATAAATATATTTTTTTAAAAATGGTTAACTTGAATGGGAAAAGAGGAGATAGATTTTCAAAAGAGAAGAAAATTTAATATGACAACTAAATATATTTTCTAAAAATGGTTAAATTGCACGGGGAAAGAGGAGAAGTAAATCGAATATATTTTCAAAAGAGATGAAAAATAATATGATAGATAAATATTATATATATATATATATATATATATATATATATATTAAAGAGGGAGGAATAAAAATAATATGCGTATAAATATATTTTCTAAAAATAACCAACTTACACCAAGAAAAGAGATAAGTAAATCAAATAGATTTTGAAGAGAGAAGAAAATTAATAATATGATAGATAAAGATTTTTTCTAAATGGTTAACTTGCACAGTCAAATAATTTTTTTAGGAGAAAATGTTTATATGATTTAATTGGTATGCACTAACGGTGTAAGATTTTTTGCACGGTCAACCAATTAGAAATTGACGATAATGTATAACAATTAAAATCATGTTTATAAATCAAATAGATTAAAAAAACCTTATAGTCAAACTTATAACAAGATTTATCTTTTATATTTTACATTACAACATTTTCAAATATTTGAGCATAATTAATCTTATAATACCCAACAAAAAAATTAAACAAAAAATGTGAAATTAATCATTACATATTTTTTTTAATGAAATCCTAAAAAAATTAGTATATTTCCCGTGCATGGCACGGGTCCATACACTAGTACTATGACATCTACGTAGAATATAATTTCCCTAAAGTATTAAATAAAATTTTAAATAAATCTACACTGGTTACATTTACGTTTTTAATTTTAAAATAAAATTTTGACATTTACTTAAGTTACAAAGGAGGAGTCGTGGAGAGAACTTGAATCACGCCTCAATGAACTAATTACTATTTAAGGATAATTTGCATATATAAAAATTCCTTTATGTTGTTTTTCTGTTACCAAGGTAGATAGTCTTTGACTCTTTGACCACGTTTGATTTTACAAGGATAGCTCTCAAGCTATATTTTTTAAGAAAATTAATTACAAAAAGAAATTAACCCTTTCTATTCTTTTTTATTTAATTAGAAAAAATTCTGTATTACTTGTTGTGACGGAGATCGCGGCAAATTCGGCGAGATGATGTCACGGATGGTAGTGAGCCTAAAGCTTGTTGGAGATAGATGGCATAATGACTATATATTATTGCTTCTGGTTCGAGAAACGCCTTGCAGCACAAGGTTTGACAGTATGGTGTGCTGCAAGGTTACCTCCTAGTATTTCTTCACTCTAGGAACTGAGTTCAAAGCTTTCTCCAGCCCCTATGGAATCTACGTGTGTGGTTCCTTCGATAAACTCTTAGGTGATGTTGGGTCACTGGTTGTCAGTTTGGAGAGGTGGTGGTGATGGTGGAAGATATGATGTCTCTGGGTGAGACCGATGCCTGGTAGAGGGAAGTCTATGTCTGTATATATAACAATCTAACTATGTGGTTATGTTACAATGTAATGATTAATAATGTAATCAAGTCCTTATAACTGATGCAATTAATTAAATCGATCACTCAATTTTCTCTTAATTTATTTTATTTTTGAATTTTCCATTTTTAAAGGGAAACAAATTATTTTGATTATCTATTAAATCCATATAATTGATTTCATTAAACTCAATTAGTGAACTTTTTCATAATTTATTTCCTTTTTGAATATTCAAAGTTTAAAAGAAAACAAATCATCTTTATCAACCATTGAACTCATATCCAACCATTATTTTCCATCCAAAACTTCCTTATATGCTTTTTTTCCCATCTTTCTTTTTAATTTGTATTAATTTGTAATAAATTTTAAAGGTAAAATTTATGACAAAATATTTTTTTTTTGATTTTTTTATATAATTTCTCTTTAAATTTTTCTAGATTTTAATAAAAGTTAAAAATAAACGCCACTATTCCTAAAACTTAACATATTTTAATGATTTTGATTTTTCAATTTTGATTTCATTTTTGAAAAAAATTAAAAGATAAATATAACAAATAAATGAAATATTTTTTTGGTCTTATTTTCGAAATTTTCTAAATTTATGTAAAAAATTGAAAGGCGTCCAATCAAATTGGGTGTTCATTTTTGGGTTGGGATCTTTTACAAAACCATTTACAATATTTTTTTTTAATGTTGGAATCCATTTTTGTGTAACAGCTCGAGCTTGACTATTAGTTTAATTAAACTGCCCCATTATCCCAAGAGTACTTGGATGAGATGGCACGAATATCTTCCAGCTTAACCAGAGGTCTCAAATTCGAATTATGGTCCAAAGAGTGTTGCAGCGTTGAAACTCTCTTGAGTGAGAGCTTTGCCACCCTTGTGGTCAAACCCGGCTCGAGGGATCAGTCTCCGCAGTTGTGCACGGAGGATATCCTGGGAAACCAAAAAAACTGCCCCATTATCCTCTCTTAAATAAAATAAATATCATAATTTTAATATCTCAGGATATATTTAAGGACTAGTTTCACTATCTAGATTTATATTTAGGATGCCGAAAAACAATAGATAATATATTTTCATATATACTTTTTTTAATAAAATTCATATGCTAAAATGCATTTTTTGACCCCCCCCCCCCCCCCCTGTTTTTTAATTTGGTGAAATTTGACCCCTCGTTTTATTTTGGGCGATTTTGGTGCTCCTATTTTTTCAATTGTGCATAAGTAATCCCTCCATTAAATTTCTGTTAAAAACTTATGGAAATTGAAGATGTGGCATATGTATGGACACACCCAAATGTGTCCCTTGTAGTCCCTCCCACAATCCCCTTTCCTTCATTCACTCTTCCTTCACCATCGACAGGAGACATAAGGTTCAACCGAGGAAGTAAATCTTCCTTCATATTGAGATCATTAGATTCCATATCATTAGATATTAATATTTGATCAATGCTAGCATCATACTCTTCATCACACTTCTATTAACACACCTTTTATTATTAGGTGAATTTCATGTGTGATCCTGTGTTTGGTGGGTCTCAAATAAAATCCGCCCAATAATAAAAAGTGTGTTGAAGAGGAGTGTGATAAAGTGTGTGTTCTTAGAATTTTTGTTAATACTTTCTTTATTTTTTTTATATGAACATAAACTGGATGTTGATTCTGCCTGACTTAATATTCGGGAAAGCGACCAACATGGTGTTGGGAGAGTCGGTAACGTGGCTCTTTCCAAGGAAAAAGAACCCCGGGTTCGATTCCTTGTTTCGCCCATTTGATTAAAATTTGAATCAATCTTACTATTGTGAATTGAAATTTGAATTTGAATTTTGAATTTGTTCAAATTCACAAAGTAAGGAAAATAGATCTATGCTTGAATTTTCAAGAAGCAACCAAAATCACATGTGATGGAAGAGCACATGCAAGATATGGCGCCAAGGATTGAAAGTGAAAATGTGGAGGGAAAAAATTTCACCAAAAATTCAAGCAAGATCAATTCAAACACATTTCAAATTCTAGATCATGGATCACAATTGGATTCAAATTACTTTTCATCATCCAATTCATGTGATTAATGGCACCAATACATGAAAGATTTTCATCATGAAATTGACTCCAACTCAAAGATCATTATAGAATTTGAAAATTTTGATCAAAAATTCAAAACAATTGAAGATCAAAGATCTAGCTCTGATACCACCACTACAAGAATAGTGAGTATTACCGACGGAATATTATACCTACGGACAAAAATCCATCGGTAAATGTCACATTTTCGACGACTATGCCCCTTGGTAAGGTTGTCAGTTGAATTTCTTGATTTATCGACGGCCTTAGGACCATTTCCGATGGCCTCCATCATTCGCTAGTACCGACGGCTTCTATCCCTCGCTAATCACCTCATTTCCGACGGCCTATGTCCCTCGCCAGTACCAACTGCCTCTGTCCCTCACTAATCACGCCATTTCCGATGGCGTATATACCTCGCTAGTACCGACGGCCTCTGTCCCTCACTAATCATGTCATTTCTCCCCATAACTGGAATAGAGACCACGATTCAAAAGAGAAAAAGAAGATACACTGGGGTCCTGTCTCACTAGCGCTTGTCTACAACCTCAAGAACGACAAAGAGACATTTTGGTTCAACTCTAAGATCAAGAAATTAAAAAGAAAAGATCAAGAACTTGAAAGAAAGAACACAAGGGACAAGGTGCACGAATTTTACCTTTTCTAAATTCCCAAACATCAATCACAACAAACCCCTATTCGTAGCGATGTTCTCCTATCAAGAAGCAGTGAAGAACGGTGCAAGAACGGGTTCCCTAAAGAGAGTTTTAGAGGGGAAAACCATAAGTATTCAAAGAGGAAGGAGGGAGACAGTTTTATGAGTGTTGGGGTCGTGTAAACTAGGTTTAGGTCGAGTATAATGGTATATATATGAGTTTGGGTCATAACGGGTTCCTATTTCAGTCCAAACTGTATATAGTTCGTTATTTTGACCATAACTTGAGCTACGAATTTTCGATTGAGGCGTTCTTGGTGTCGTTAGAAATATCAGAGAAATATTTACAAATTAATGTCTAATGATCGAATCCTAAATCGGACTCTAAGATAGTCAAAAGTTCGATGTAAGTTTAGGAGATTATGATAAGATCTTAAGATATAAACAAAAAGAGGATGATCCTATATTGATAAGGACTCAAATCTGATTGGTTGAGGGGCTAAAATCTAAGAATAACACTATCTCTATTTGAATACTAAATCACACGATATCTTATCATATCATTCTTAATCGCTTATTATTAATAAAATCACATATCATATATTAACATATAAAATCAAACATTAAGAGACACAATCTCATATTAATGCAAATAATCATATATTAATATACATATTATCATATGCAATAATATATACACACATATATAAATATCAAACATATCAAATATATATATATATATATATATATATATATATATATATATATATATATATATATATATGTGTGCCAAAACTAACACATAAACATAAGGGTGAATTTTGAGGTGTTACAACCACCCAGTCCCCGCCATTTCTATTTCAGTCACCGCCACCAGCGATGCAGATCTGGGATCTGTCGAACACTAGCCACCGCCATCTCTGTTTTAATCACCGCCATCTCTATTTCAGTCCCGCGAACTCCAGCCACCGCCAACGTCTTGTTGGGAAGGAGATGGAGCCATCGCCAATGTCTTGCATGTCCTGAAAGGGACCGCCCGCGAGTTCCTCTAGGCGCAAGGAGTTCATCTACGATTGGAGGGGTGAGGGTTGCTGGGTTGGATGGTCATGGCTTGTGGGTCTGGTGGTGGTTTGTGATGGAGGGGTGGGTTGTGGTAGCGCGGCGGAGAGGGAGTGGGGCCATGGAGTCATTCACATAAAAAAAAATTATTATATAAAAAAATAGGTAATTCATATAAAAAAAAGTATAGGTAATTAAAATAGAAAAATATTATTGATATATGAATATAATAATATAATTAAAGAAAAATAAAATAAATAGAATTATAATATATATATATATACGATTTCAGAAAATAATTATTTTTTAAAAAAAGCATAACCTGAATTACCTATGGCAAGGCCGTCAGTAATTACCTAGGAGCATCGTCGTCGGTAACCGAAGGCTTTTTTAAAAATCCGTCGGTAACTATTTACGACGCCCATTTTTCTGACCGACTTGAGTCCGTCGGTAATTTTTTATTACTGACGCCTTTTTGGATTTTCCGACGGCTTTTGCCCCTCGGTAATAACATTTTTTCTTGTAGTGCACATGATGTGATCAAGGATTGATCACTTAATATTTTAGGATCTTCTTTGATCTAATTGTTTTAAAATTTGAGATCGAACATAATTCAAGCACAATTGATATGAAACTTGTTCTTCAAGTGAAGAATCAAGAGGAAATAAAAAAAGGAGTAGAAGAAAAGAACAATTGATATATGACTAGAAAGTAAATTGTAAGAATTAAAGTGCAAGAATTAAAGAACAAAAGTAGAAAATGGAATAGGAAGAAGAGGAAGGGGAAGGCACCATAAATGCATTCTTCTCGGAGAAGAAGATTGAATTTGATAAGCCAAAGGAGGATTCACCACTTGAATAAGGATATTCAAGATAAGCAAAGTGCTCATCCATTTCTAGATAAGCAATTTGAGAACTCTCTCTAGAATCTCAAGTGTGAGAAACTTATCAAATGAAATCAAACTTGTGAAATGAGTTACAAGACACCTATTTATAGATGAGCAAAGTGCTCATCCACTTCTAAGGTGCATCTAGCGCGCCTCTTACAAGCAAATCCCAAGTGTGGGCTTTGATTTTGGCCCAATGCTTCCTACTCCTATGCTATGGCCCAATAGGCCCAATTCCTAAACTAGTCCTAAGTGCTTTTTGAATAAGCATCTTTATTACATGAACTCTACTCTATACAAAGGTCCTAGTTCCTACCTTTATTACATGAACTCTACTCTATACAAAGGTCCTAGGCCCTATCCCTAACTAGGTGGTCAATGGCTCAATGCATAAGAGGTTCAAGATGAAGCCCTCTTCATAAGGTTGCTAATGAGTCAAGTGATTGACCACCACCTTCCAGGGCTGGCCAAACACTTTTGGAGGCCTAAAGACATCTCTAAAGTGAGCCTGTTTAAAACAAATAATAAACTTTTATTAAAATTATTACATTTATATATAAAGTTTATTTCTCGTGCTTTTTTTCATTTAACAATTCTTTTTCGATCGATAATAAAGCTAGTCCACTTAATCGTAGTTGAGAAATTGTCTATCGAAGATAAGATTTTATTAATTTTAATTTTGAAAAACTTCTTTCTGCCGAAGCAACAGTTACGGGAATCGTTAACATTATTCTATAAACGATATATGCATTTGGAAAAGAATCAAGCATTATTATATAATTATGTCAATTGGTGTATCAAAAGAGAAGCTTTTGATTTTTATTTTTATTCTTATTTTTTGTGAAACAAAATAACAAATAGTATTATGTATTGAGAGAAAAGAGTTTATGAAATTGTCAAATTGATGAGAGTGAGTCCGAGAGTACGAGAAAGTGACGTGATTCAAAGGCCAAAGTAGGAGAGAGATGAGCGAGACACATGGATAGGGATGAGTCATGAGTGAAGAACGTCATTTTTTATTTTTTTTAAAAGTAAAATACTAAAAAATATTAACGTTATTGTATTAATGAGTCATTATGTGGTTTAGATAAAAATATGTGAGATGAGCTATGATTGAGAAAAATGAAGAGTCTTTTGTGCAGCTGCTCACTCAACCTTTTGTACAACTCACTATTAACATTTTTTTAAAATTTTTTTTATTAAATTTGGTAGTATTTTTTTTTTGGAGGCCTAAAGCCCAAGCTTTACCAGCTTCCTCCTTGGGCCGGCTCTGCCTCCTTCTTGAGTGTGTCTTGGACTCATCTAAGCCTTGCCCTTGTCATGGGTCCATGCAAGTCTTCAATGTTAGGTCCTTGGCTTTGCATGTCCATGCTCGTATCATTTTGGGAGAGAACTTTAAGATTTTCATCAGTTTCTTCCATCTGTTCTACAATCTTTTCCACCTTTTTGTCGAGGTTTTACAACATATCATTCCACACCACCATATTTTCTGTTTTCCAATTAAGAACTTCTTCAGCTTGCACCAAACCTTTAAGCTTTCCATCATATTGAATTTCATTCAGCTGAATGAAAGGTTTAGATAACCTGTTTGAAATTGGATCAACTTTCCTTTCCAAGGAAGGAAAGTGTTGCTCATATTCTGAAGGCGTGCCTGAGAACATGAAGCAAGGAACTGGTTTAGCAGGCTTCAAAGGGGTTGATGATTTACAGGATTTATGAGGAGGCCAGGTGACCAGAGTTGGATCATCAGGAGGCTTTTGAGAATACAAAAGTCCTTCTTTTCGGAGAATATTGAGAGCTTCTTCATAACCCGGAAGAGGTTCCTTTTTCTTGTGGATTCCTACACATGGACCATTATCTGGATCTGATCTCCTTCTTGGTGGAGGAGGTGGTTTACACCCTCCTTTATTTTTTGCTTTTGGAAGAGTCTCTTCATCACTATCATCATTGTGCATCCAACAATCACATCCTGGATCACACATACTAGGATCAGCGTCCCATAAGAAATGACCGTCTATCTTATAAGTATAGATGGGAGTCCCATCAGTCCTGACAGCATAAACAGGACACCAATTTTCAGTCATAACAGGAGTTAGCATCATGGTCTGGAAAATAGGAGGAGAAGCAGAGCTAGAACCCTTTTTAGGATTCTGGAAAATTGTTTTGAAGGTTCCATCTGCAGATCTACAAAAAGTAGCATCCTGGGTTTGAATTGAACTTTTATCAAGGTGATGCTTTTCATAGTTGGTTACCCATTCAAGAGGAATGAGCTTTATGAGATCTTCCCGGGGAATCCTCCTGGGAATTTGAACAATTGTTGGTACTTCATCTTCTATGTTGGTTACTACCAACAAGGCATCAGATGAGCATCCAGGAATTGGCAAATCAATGGAATGGTTCTGGAGGCGATAGATTATCTGGTGATGTAGAGTAGCAGATATGGCTTCTGGAACTTGATCAGCTCCCGTAAGTTGAACTTGAATCTTCAGTCTAGTGGACAAGGTACTGTCTTTAAGACTCACGTTGTAATTGGGAAATATGGTAAAAACCACACTTCCAGCATGGAGAGTGGTGAGAACAGTTCCAATCACAGCATTCTCATAGTGAAGATAGCTCGAATCAAGTAGAGCTAATCTGGCAGAAACAGGAAGACTTTTTCTCCCATGAAGAGAGAGAATCATTCTGACTGCTCCAAAGTGTAAAGCAGTGTATCCTTCATTCTTCCAAGAGTTGATAAGACTTTGAGGAATCTCCAAGTCTACATATTGTTCGTGGCTTGTGGCTTTAAGAGTACACTGGTCCAGTCGAGACGACTGAACATATTCCTTCGCATTAGGTCTATTAGAGGAGATCAACCTTGTGATTGAACGAGTGATAGATCTCTGCCTTTTCAAGATACTATAGAGGCTCAGAAGTGGAGGAATCGTTTCAGCGATTCTAGCATCATCAGGAACATAGGAGTATTCTATGAGATTTTATATTTTATTGGAAAGAGTTTTTGTACAAAAACTGGGAAGAGAAAGAGAAGAGGTAACTGGTTTCTTATGCACCATTGCTGTTTCTAACTGGTTTCTCTTTTGTGTGGGGCTGTTTTCACGATTGGTGCACTTGAGATGTTTTATTTTGCTGTTGGGGATGACCTGTATGTATTACTCAACCAGTTTGCAGGGTGCTTTTGGTTTAGAAAATACCTATAGCTATTCCTTCCTTTGTTGCTTCTTTAATTTTCTTGTCTCAATGTATTGGGTTTGGGTACCCCTCATACTCTATTAATACATTTCTTGCTGAGAAAAAAAAAGAAAGAGAAAAGGTAAGAGTGATTAGTTGGTTATCTGGTTGTTGTGTCTCCATGATTGGGTTGTATCCTTCCCTACTCACCTTCCTTATCATATCCATGCCATATGCACCCCCTCTTTTCCACGTTCGGGCTCTGATACCAAACTGACATAAAAGGACATGTTTGTATATTTTTTATTATATATATATATATTTTTTATTTTTTTAAAATAATTATCACTTTTGATACTTTAATTTTTTTTTATCATTTCAAGAATTTAAATATTAATTTTAGTTTTAATATTAATTTATTTTTTATTATTTTTTATAAATAAAATGAGATAATAAAAAAATTATATATTGATATGATTTTTATATAAAATTTATTTTTTATATTAAATATAAAACTAAATAGTGAAATTAACTCTTATTTATATACCAATCAAATAAATCAATTTTATTTTATTTATATAAAAATTTACAATATGTCTAAAATACATATGACTAGATTTTATTATTCATGACATAGAAAACTCGAACATGCAAAAACAACGGCAACAACAACAATAAGTATGATTAGGATTTTATTTTGTTTAGGTAAGAATAAGTGAGGAATTTAGTTATGATAATATGGATAAATATGGAAGAAAATGATAGGCTATAAGTTATAAGCTCAAACACTACTTCAAGTAGTGTCTCTGGAGAAAAAAACACTATAAACTAGTTTTAAAAATGGTTACTAAATAGGATTATTTTTTCTTTCACTATAAGCTAGTGAATTTGACAAGCCAAACAAAGCCTTAATATAATAATCGAGATCATGTTTTTGGTAGACCATACTAATTATTATTATTTTTTGATTCATGGTTACTTTTCATCATTTGTAGATATGCATCTAAAGACTAATTAATTATATCATATATATGTGGATACTAAAATAAGTATTTCGAATTCCATAAGACACTTAAAAGTTTTTCATGATTTTTAGTATTAAGTTATTTAATAAAAATCAACTAAAACAGCCGCTGTAAAAATCAAAGAGTTTGGAACAAACAAAAAGGTGCAAAAATTTTAATTGAAAATGATGGCAATTCCATGCATTTTGCTTTGTTATTTTTTTTATTTATTTTTTTGATTTTTATATCTTAATGAAAGATCAAATTTAGTTCTTTTACATTCATTAAATTTTCTATATTAGAATGAGTCTTAATTGTTTTTTTTTTTTACTCAATGAGTCTTAATTGTTAAGTACATGGAACTACACAAGTTCTGCCCCATTTCCTACTTCAATATATATTGTAGTGGCCATGTAATGTTGTCAATGGGAAACTGGTTCCTCATTGTTCCTTCCAAATACACTGATTGCAAATACATTCTCTTCTAATTTGGTATTTTTATATTTATCTTACGTACCAAAATGCTAATTAAGCCACTTGAAACACTAATTTTTATTACAGATTGACCAGGTCCAAGAGAAGATATTCCTATTTTACATTCAAATGTCATTAAGTAAAGTACCCATCACATCAACAAAATCAATAATTCATAGGATAATCAAAGAGTCAATTAAAACGTTATCATAAAAGGATTATATCAAAACCCAGACTAAAAATTAGGAATTTAGCTAGACATGCTAAAATCTAAAATAAAATAAAATAAAGATAAAGATAAAGAAAGAAAAACTCCATGATGTTGAGCACAACACTAAGCATATGACATAGTCCCTCAAATTATCAAATATTTTAAGATCTATAAGTTAAACATATATATATATATATATATATATATATATATATATATATATATATATATATATATATATATATATATTAAAAAGATTGATAACATTAACATGGGTTTAAAACTCATTTAAGTTAATAGCCCAGCTAACTTGGGATTCAATGACTGCCTGATAAACATCACATAAGTCAATCCAGACATAGAATCATTTGATAGAGGTTTGGAGAACAGATGGAGGACATGCAAAGGTTGACCAAAGAGGTTTGATAGCCATATCTAACTTCAAATTTGAAAAGAGGTTTGACATGCAGATGGGCATTCATGTCATCTAACAGTGTCCAATTTACTTTCACGCCTGTTTTTAATTTTTTGTCTTCCCAAAAAAAGATATCAGCGATGGTGCATGCAAATTTATGAGCCTGTCGTTTTCTCTGCACATCTTGCATTGGAAACAAAAAGAGCATGCAGATGGGCGATAGTCAACTATTAATGTTCTTAACTTCAGCATGCATATGAATAACAAATGGAGGACATGCAAAGAGGTTTTAGCCATCGAACTTCAAATTTTAAATGCATGCAGATGCTTTTTTAATTGAATAGTGACTAATTAAAAAATACCAATTAATTAATAATATTTTTTTTTCTTAATTATTAATAGGAGACCAAATGGAAGACATGTAAAGGGTCGTAGCGACGGTGCATGCGGATGGCAGGGAGTCCTGGACAAAGCAGGTATAGGTAGAGATCATTTTTATAAATACTTCGTTTATCACATCAAATAAATATCATTTATCAAAATTATTTTGATGCAGACCCTCCTCACTATTTTGTCGATTTATTCTTGAGTGACTAAATTGATAATTAAAAAAAATAAATAAGTGAAAAATTAAAACAAAATTTGGTTGAGTTTAACACTTTGTTTTGTTATATTTATATCATCATCGTTTAAATCTCCTAACTTTTATAGTTTTTTGACTGGACCTAACTTTTATAGTGATCATTATTATGTGGTTAAAACTTAAAAAATTAATTTCTACAGTTACAACTTACAAAATTAATTTCCGTTTTTGAAATTAATTATAATAAAGTGACTTGAAAAGTTATCAAAGTTTTGAAATAAATTTTTTAAAAATTGAAAGAATTTGGTAACCTTTTTATTTTGGATGGCTTCATAAGGTTGTGTGGCACCCGTATCCTAACAAAATATTCCACTATGATGAGTTGTCCGGTTAGGGGTGTAATGGGTCGGTTTGATTCGGTTTTGAATGAAAAAAATCCGAACTAATCAAAAATAGTTTGGTTCTGTTTTAAGAAATTTTTATACCAAATCCGAACCAAACCAAACCAATCAAAAACGGGTTGGTTCGGTTTGGTTTGGTTCGAATCCGAAGATTATTAAATTTCAAAATATATATAAATATTAAAATAAGGTGGCTTCTAACATGAGACAATAACTAAATCCGTCATGGATGAGGGAATTAAAGTGACCATTGGATATATTAATAAAAAAATTTGAGTGACTAAGATTTGTTAATGGTTACCTGATGGGCGGTTGAAATCTGATCAAGGTAAAGCAATCCTTGTTTGACACCTTCCCTCTCCCACTTTACTGCTACGTGACATTCTCACTTTCCTCTGAGGCAACTATTAAGGGTTCGTTTGGTGGTCAGGATAGGATAAGGGCGGATAGGATAAGAGAATGGGATAGGAGTACGATAGGATATGAACAGCATAAGCTGTTATCCTATCCGACGTTTGGTGTCCACCAGATAACCAACTGGACAGCATTATAATTTAAGTATGAATTTTAAAATTTTTCGTTTTTATTCTAAATGTTTTCATCTTTTATTAGATTTAGTTTTTTTTTTATAATTTTCATTATTTAAATTTATATAAAAAGACAAAATTATCCTTGTGATAAAATTACATATAATGTTTTAAATTTTTTAAATATTGTCTAACTAAAATTAATTTTTTATATTTTTAAATATTCATTTTTTGTTTTTAATTTACATATAGTTAAATTATTAGAATAATTTTTTATATTTGACAGTTTTTAAAAATAATATAAAATAATAAAATTAGCATTGTGATAAAAATAAATAAATTTTAAAATTAATTATTAATATTTTTATTATTTTAAATATTTTATATTTTATTATACTTTTTTTGATAATCATGTTAAATTTTATTATACTTTAAATTATTATTTTATTATACTTTAATTATTTTATATATTATATATTTTTATACTTTATTATACTTTAAATCACCGTATCCTACTTGTTACCAGAAAAAAATACCTTATCCTATCATGTTGAGTGCTAACCCAACCCTCCCCTCATGATAGAATTTTAACTAGATGGACATGATAGAATAAGTGACAGGATTGCCTTACTCTATCCTGCTGGCTCACCAAACAACAGTTTCAGACAGGATATGATAACTTATCATATCCTGTCTCTCTTATCCTGACCACCAAACGGGCCCTAAATGGAATGGCAAACATTATTTCTGTCATTAAAAAAAATGGCAAACGTTATGCAAAGTCTCTGGACCTGATTATAAGAAAAAAAAACTAAATTCACATTTATTAAGAAAGTTAGTTAAGTTAGTTTAGTTATCTTGATTTGTGTAAAAAAAAGAGTTAATTACCAAGGAAATCTAAAAAAGGTAAATGGAGAATTGGTTTGATTGGTCAATTTTCTTGATTTTTGGAATAATTACATTAAGTAGAGTTGAGTTGGTTGGATTTTGCTTATATTTTAGTCCAAAAAATATAAGTACTTTTTTGCTTATAATTGGGTCCGGAAGTATATTCTCACGGATCCGTGATCAATTAAGAAACCATAGGAAACTAATTTTTATTTTATTTTTTCAAGTTACATGGAAAGTGGTTGCATATGGTTATGCTCATTTTACTTCTTTCCATGGTAAAATCCCCAAGGTCAGAGACTCAAAGTCTGAGTCCAAGTCGTGGTCGTGATCATTCCAAGAAGAAGATGAGCAGAGCGAATGTCTTTGGGGGGCCATTAAGCGAGTAGGAGAGCTTCAGATGTGTAACATTACTGCAAAACAGTAATTCAAAGTCCTAAGTGTCTCCAGAGTCTGCGAAAGTAAGGCTGAAAATATAACAGCATCACAGTGCTACGCTAGCCAACTAAAACCAGAAAGAGATCACAGTATTTGTTGTATTTTTGGCTTGAATGCCATTATTAGTGGGTAGCTATAAACCATTAATATTTAATGGTTTAGTTAATAAAAGTCATTCATGATAAATGGTTTAGGCTTAGAATGCTTTATAGCCAATCTTTCTTTAGCTTGCATGTTAGTATAAATACATGCAATGTAAATGGAGAATTCATTCAAGCAAAAGCAAGAGAGAATTCATTCCTTTTGAGAGTAGAGTTGTGAGAGATAAGAATTTTTGAAGAATTCTTCTTTGTAGTTTTGTTCTTTTCTCATATATAAGAGATTCTTCTTTGTGCTAGTTATCTTTTGTTGTTAAAGTTTTCTTCGTCAAGACGGTGTGTCATAACAATTGGCATCAGAGCTATGTCGTCTACGAAGTTTGACGTTGAGAAATTTACTGGAAAAAATAACTTCTACCTGTGGCGGGTGAAGATGCTCGCTCTCCTCATGCAACAAGAATGTGAGTTGGTGTTGGAAGGGGAAGAAAAACTGCCAGCCGATCTGACAGTTGCACAGAAAAAGGTGATAATGAAAAAGGCGTATAGTGCAATATTGTTATCGCTAGGTGATGAAGTTTTAGGAGAAGTCTCTGGAGAAAAGACTGCCGACAAGCTTTGGGCAAAGCTTGAAAGTAGATACATGACAAAGTCTCTTCATAATCGTCTCTGCTTGAAGAAACAATTATATACTATGCAGATGCATGAAGGTGAGTCCATTCACAAACATATTGATAATTTCAACCAGGTCGTTCTTAGTTTAAAAAATATTGATGTTGTGGTTGATGACGAAGACCAAGCTGTTCTTCTTCTTAGTTCTTTGCCGAGGGATTATGACAATTTTGTAGACACAATAATTTTCGGTAGGAACTCACTGTCCATGGAGGAGGTAAAAACGGCCTTGCAGTCTTGGGAATTGAAAAGGCGAATCACATATTCATATGGCGGTACTAGCTCTGGCGAGGGTCTAGTCATAAGCGGAAGAATGGAGGAAAGGAAGAAAAGTTTCCAACGAAGACGGTCTAAATCACACGGCAGGAATAAGAACAACAATAAATGTTATAACTGTCAAAGATAGGGGCATTGGAAGAGAAATTGTCCGGAGCTAAAGAAAGAAAAAGCGAGTATTTCGGAGTTTGGTGGAGCAGCTGTTGCCTCAGAAGAATCAGATGGTGGAAATGTTCTGTTTGTCTCATCTAATGTTAATGATGATGACTGGATTCTTGATTCAGCATGTACTTTCCACATGACGCCTAACAGAGACTGGTTTGCCACATTCCAAAATGTTGATGGTGGCAAAGTTCTGATGGGGAATGATGGTGCTTGCAGTATAGCTGGCAAAGGTACGGTGCAAATCAAGATGATTGATGGTATTATGAGAACATTAACCGATGTGAGGTATGTGCCCGAACTCAAGAAGAACTTAATTTCTTTGAGCACTTTAGACTCTCTTGGTTGTACATATCGAGCTGAAGGTGGAGACTTAAGAGTTTCTAGAGGTGCCTTGATGGTTATGAGGGGCAAGTTGAAGAATGGACTATACATCTTGCAAGGTAGCACAGTGGTAGGTGCAGCTGCAGTTTCTTTTATTTCAGATATTGACAGGGACCGTTTGTGGCATATGAGGTTAGGTCATATGAGTGAGCGTGGAATGGATGAGCTTAGCAAGAGAGGCTTGCTTGGTGGACGTCGAATGGAAAACTGGACTTTTGCGAACATTGTGTTTATGGAAAACAAAGTAGAGTAAAGTTCAGCACTGGTGTTCACAGAACGCGAGGGACTCTTGATTATATCCATTCAGATCTGTGGGGCCCGTCAAGTGTTCCTTCTCATGGTGGAGCAAGGTACATGTTAACTTTCATTGATGATTATTCACGGAAAGTTTGGATTTATGCCTTGAAACAGAAGAGTGATGTGTTCCTTAAGTTCAAGCAATGGAAATCTCTAGTGGAGAAGCAAACGGAGAAAAAGGTCAAACGACTCAGGACAGACAACGGGTTGGAATTTTGCAACAATGAGTTCAATGAGTTCTGCGCAAATGAAGGAATAGCACGTCATAGAACTGTGAGACATACACCACAGCAAAATGGTGTGGCAGAACGGATGAACAGGACATTGCTTGAGAGAGCTCGATGCATGCTCTCAAATGCAGGCTTGCCTAAGCAGTTTTGGGCAGAGGCAGTTAACACTGCATGTTATTTGGTGAACAGATTTCCTTCTACAGCTATTGATTGCAAGACTCCGGAAGAGATGTGGTCAGGCTATACAGCAAATTACTCAATTCTGCGTGTATTTGGGTGTCCAGCTTATGCTCATATTAATGAAGGAAAGTTGGAGCCAAGAGCCAAGAGCCAAGAAATGTATATTATTGGGTTATCAAGATGGTGTAAAAGGGTACAGGCTGTGGGACCCTAAGGAATCAAAGTTCCTAATTAGTAGAGACGTGACCTTTGATGAGACAGCTATACTTAACCTAAGACCACATGAGGACCATGATAATAAAGTTGAAGTTCATGGTGATAGCAAGAAGGTGGAGCTTGAAGTTGAAGCCCTTAAACAAAAACCAGAGGAGACACATGGAGAGGTTACATCAACAGAGTCTGAATATACATTGGCTAGAGACAGGCCAAAAAGACAGACCAGACCACCTCAAAGGTATGAGGATTTTGTTGCTTTTGCACTCAGTATGGCAGAAAGCATTGATGAACAAGAACCGAGTTCATTCGATGAGGCGATTACTTGTGATGAAGCATCACAGTGGATTGGTGCCATGAAAGAAGAGCTTGAATCCCTCCACAAAAATCAGACTTGGAATCTTGTTGAGAAACCAGTTGATCAGAAGATTGTTGGTTGTAAGTGGATATTCAAGAAGAAAGAAGGAATAAGGTTCAAAGCAAGACTTGTAGCAAAAGGCTTTACACAAAGGAAAGGTATTGACTTTAATGAAGTTTTTTCCCCTGTTGTAAAGCATAGTTCCATTAGAGTGCTTCTTGCTTTGGTGTCTCTGCTTGACTTGGAGTTAGAGCAACTAGATGTGAAGACAGCCTTTCTCCATGGTGATCTGGAGGAAAGGATTTATATGCAACAACCAGAAGGGTTTGTTGTACCAGGAAAGGAAGACCATGTGTGTCTACTGAAGAAGTCATTGTATGGGTTGAAGCAGTCACCCAGGCAATGGTATAAGCGTTTCGACTCATTCATGATTGATATTGGGTATATGAGAAGTGAATATGATAGTTGTGTTTATCATAATAAATTATCTGATGACTCCTATATTTACTTGCTTCTTTATGTTGGTGACATGCTAATTGCATGTAAGTATCCAATTGAGATCAACAAGGTGAAGGCACAATTAAGTGGTGAATTTGAGATGAAGGATTTGGGTCCTGCAAAGAAAATTCTTGGCATGGAGATCATACGAGATCGGAAAGCCGGAAGGTTGTGTTTATCTCAAAAGAACTATATTGAGAAAATTCTAGAAAAATTTGGAATGCAAAATACAAAGACAGTTAGTACTCCTTTTTGCAGCTCATTTCAAGTTATCTGCAAAATTGTCACCACAAACAGAAGAGGAAGAGGAGTTCATGTCCCGAGTGCCTTATTCTAATGCAGTTGGAAGTTTGATGTATGCCATGGTTTGTACTAGACCAGATATTGCACATGCAGTGAGTGTTGTTAGTCGGTTGATAAGCCTCTGGCTTATCTAGTTTTATGACTAGATGAACTAGGGTTTATGTGCCAATCAGTCGAGTTCACTCTCGTTTTCGCCCAAATTTATCTTGTTTTGTTCCTAAGTTGGACCTTGACTCGTTTTGCGTCTTTTGTGTAGTTTTTAGCTTATTTTGGATAGAATTATGCTTTTGGTTGCTTTTGGTGTTTTCAGGTCAATAAGTGAAGCTCCGGGAGTCAAGGAAAGTCAAGAAGCAGTGGAAAAGGCACTTCTGGAGATGCTCACCACGCGAGTGGATTCTCGCCTCGCGAGCCTGGACATCAGATAAAGCAGGAACAGTCATCACTCTGGCTCGCCCCGCGAACAGTATACTCGCCTCGCGAATCATGAAGACCTGGAAGTCAGAGACCATCACGGCCTAGCCGTGATGAAGGTCACGGGTGTGACAGATTAAGGCTTGAAGTCTCGCCCCGCGAGAGATCCCTAGCCTCGCGAGAGTCTGAAGACCCTAGAAGATAGAGACCATCACGGCCTAGCCGTGATGTAGGTCACTACCTGTGATGCATTGAAGTTGGAAGACTCGCCCCGCGAACACACTCTCGCCTCGCGAAAATCCAAACTTGAATGCGCGCCAAAACTAAAATTCGCGTCGCGAGAGTAAGCTCACCCCGCGAGAAGGCGAGAAACATAATCCCTATTTAAAGGCTATTTCAGATCAGAAAGGAGAGACACTTTTGATACTCCACTTGTTCAGAGCAGTTTAAGAGCGACTCCTTGTTTCTGGAGCTGCGTCTCCCTTTTCTTTTCTTTTCTTTTCGTATTTTATTATGGAGATTGTTGCCGATTGTTCGTGTGTTGTTACGAACATGAGGAACTAATCCCCTCGTCTAGGGGATCGATGAAGCCACCCATGGCTGTGTAGAGTTCATGTGATGTATGTTTTTCTCCCCTTCTCTCAATAAATGTTTCTCAATTCTGATATTATTGTGTTGATCATATGCTAGCGTGATTAACTAGTTAAACGTGTTGAGGCCGACCGGCGAATCGCGTTTTAGAACTTGAATTGGGATCACTAATTGAATATTGCACGACAGTGGGTAGGAGATTAGTGCAACCTTATAGGGAACAAGAATTAACAGAATTCGAGGATTAGGATTATGAGACTTGGTGAGTAATTAATCCAAATCGTTGAATATGTCCTATTGCGCACGACTGTGAATTTAGGAGAAATTGGGGGTCCCGGTTGACATTGTAATTGAACCTAGGGAGGAATACATCATCACTTGGGTACTATGCATGATTGGGTAGGTGGATTTGAAACCCTAGATATTTTAATTTCTGATTTTTAAAACCGTAGCTTTATTTGTTTTGATATTTGAATTGCGATATTAATCTCTCCCTCTCACAACAACTTCCTTCGCTTAACCAAACTTATTGAATTTCTCAAGAATTGGTAGAATCGGTAGCTCAATCCTCGTGTTCGACCTCGGTAACTTCTTACCGTGTTTTTATTACTTGCGACGACCCGGTACACTTGCCGGCGTCACAACAAGTTTTTGGCGCCGTTGCCGGGGATTGGCACACCAATTTTCCTAATTTTTAGGAAACTTGATTGTTTGGTTAAGCTAATTTTTATTTTATTTTCTATTATTTTATTTTTATTCACCATTATTTCTCTCTTCTTCTTTGATTCCACTTGGTCTTGCCGTGTTTTTGTATGCGAGGTACCCTTTCACAAGAGGACTTGCTATTCGATTCAGAGATCACCAGGACCAAGAGGCAATTAAGAAAAAAGGCCAGAGAAAGGAAGAGGCAGGAAGCAATTAAAATAGAGATCATGGCTGAAGAAAACCCTCCTCCTCCTCCTCCTCGTTACAAGCCTCTCTTCGAGTACGATCTACCCAGCTTGGGTGATTGTGACTCTTCTATTGTGAGGGGCAACCTGAATACAGACTCCTTCAGAGTGGAAGCATGTGTCACATTCCAGATCCGTGAGAATCAGTTTGATGGGAGTGGCAAACAGGACCCTCATAGACACATCACTCGCTTCCTTGAAGCTTGTGACTTACAGAAGACCAGGGGAGTCTCTCAGGATGAGTTTCGCTTGCGGCTTTTCCCTCTTTCTCTTAGGGATGTCGCTCGCGATTGGGTAGACAGCTTGGATAGGAACAACATCAGAACTTGGGAGCAAATGGCACAGAAGTTCCTAACCAAATATTTTCCTCCTCAGAAAGCGGCACAAGCAAGAATAGCCGTTACATCTTTCAGGCAGACAGAGGATGAAACGTATAATGAAGCATGGGAGAGGTACAATGGGTTATTGAGAAGATGTCCCTCAGCGTTCTTTGACCCGGTCTCTAAAGTTCAACATTTCTTTAATGGGTTGAAGGGACGCTATCAGATGAACTGTGAGGCCGCAGCTGGCGGCTCGTTCTCTTATTTATCAGCCGAGGATGGATGGGCATTGTTAGAGAAGATGTCATACAATGATTACAACCGTGGTAGGGAAACCTCAAGTGGAATCAGTTCTGGGACAATGGAAGCCATTTTAGAGCAAAACAGACTTTTGAAGATGCAGAATGAGGCTTTGTCTGGAAATAAAAGGGTTAATGTGATACATGAGGGGATGCCTCCGGGTTGTGACAACTGCAATGGGGATCATGACACTCAAATTTGCCCGCTGAATTTCTCTCATGAACATGTGGATTCATGCCACAACTTCTATGACATTATGCCCCAGAACAATTATCAGAGAAACAGACAGAATGACTACAATCAGAATCAGAATAGGGGGTATATGAGGAGAGACCATCCGGGTTTCGCTTGGAGTAATGCTAGTGGTGGTCTGGCCGGACAACAACCTCAACAGGGTCTGAGGCCAAACATTGGGATCCAGCAGCGCAATACTCAGCAGGCTCTTCCGGGTCCTAATCAGTTGCAACTGACAGATAGTGGAAGACAACCGTGGGAGCTGGCTATTGAGAAGATGAGTGCAGCAATGGAGAAATCGTCGATCAACACAAACACTGCCATTGACAAGTTGGCGACTTATACAGGGTCGGCAATTCAGAATCTTGAGACGCAGATAGCTCAACTCGCGAAGCAACTAAATGAGCGTCTCCCAGGCACTCTCCCAGGTGATACCGAGAACAACCCTAAGAACCAATGCAATGCCGTAACAACTAGAAGCAGTAGAGTGTTGGAATCTAACAAGGGTGCAACTAGTTCTCAAGAAGTTGAGGTCTCGAAACCACCACATGTTGAGGAAGAACAACCTAAGGAAGAGGAATTGGCAAGTGACAAGGTACCCGAGCAAGGGGGAAGGCTGAAACTTGTGGATGAAGAGTTCCGAAGGAAGAAATGGGTTGAACCCCAAGACCTTCCACCCTACATTAAGGTACCGTATCCAGAAAGATTGAAAAAGCCTCAACAGGAGAAGCAGTTCAGCAAATTCCTTGATGTCTTCCGCAAACTTCAGATCAACATTCCATTTGCGGAAGCCCTGGAACAAATGCCGTCTTATGCCCGATTTATGAAGGAGCTTCTCTCCAAGAAGCGGAAAATAGTGGATGAGGAAACGGTTGCTTTGACCGAGGAGTGCAGTGCCATCCTTCAAAGAAAACTCCCTCCAAAGTTGAAGGATCCCGGTTCTTTTTCGATACCTTGCACTATTGGGGAGATGAATATAGGGAAGGCGTTGTGTGATCTAGGGGCAAGCATCAACTTGATGCCCCTCTCTATGATGAAGAAGTTGGGGATCAAGGAAGCCAAGGATACACGGATGTTGCTCCAGCTAGCCGATCGCTCTATTAAATATCCTTATGGGGTGGTCGAAGACTTGCTAGTGAAGGTGGATAAATTCATATTTCCGGCAGATTTTGTGGTGCTTGATATGGATGAAGACGCCGAGATTCCGCTCATATTGGGAAGGCCCTTCTTGGCCACAGGCCGTGCTTTGATTGATGTGCAAAAAGGGAAGCTTACCCTCCGTGTACAAGATGAGAATGTAGTCTTCAATGTCTTCAAGGCAATGAAGCACCCAGCGGAGAGGTCGGAGGTCTATCAAGTGGATATGGTGGACTTAATTGTCAAGGAAAAGACCACTAGAGAAGCCCATGGTTCATCACTTGCACAAGTGTTGGTAGAATCCCATGATTATGATTATGATAGTGAGGAAGAAGACCCTTTGGGAGATGAGGATTACCTTGAGTCCTTGAAGCACATGGAAGCCTTACCAAGTCTCCCAAGGGATAAAGGTGCAAAGGAAAAGCTTAACACTGAAGGCAGGGAAGAAGAGAACAAAGCTCCGGAGATGAAGCAACTCCCGACCCACTTAAGGTATGCATTCTTGGGGGAGAAGGGACAACATCCGGTAATCATTAGCAATGCCTTGAAAAAGGATGAAGAGGAGAAGCTGTTGAGAGTTCTGAGGGAACACAAATCCGCCATTGGGTGGAAGATTTCGGACCTAAAAGGTATAAGCCCTTCCTTATGCATGCATAAAATTTTGATGGAGGATGGCTACAAGCCGGTGGTCCAACCACAAAGACGGCTAAATCCCATCATGAAAGAAGCCGTGCGTAAGGAGGTGATTAAACTTTTAGATGCCGGGATCATCTACCCAATCTCGGATAGCAATTGGGTTAGTCCAATTCATGTGGTCCCAAAGAAAGGTGGAACAACCGTGGTGGTCAATGAAAACAATGAATTGATCCCAACAAGGACCATCACGGGGTGGAGAGTTTGTATCGACTACAGAAGACTAAATGAAGCAACAAGAAAGGATCACTTCCCTCTCCCCTTCATTGATCAAATGCTTGAGAGGTTAGCCGGACATGAGTACTACTGTTTCTTGGATGGTTACTCCGGCTATAATCAAATTGTGGTGGATCCTCAAGACCAAGAGAAGACGGCCTTCACTTGTCCCTATGGAGTCTTTGCCTATAGGAGGATGCCCTTTGGATTGTGCAACGCCCCTGCTACTTTACAAAGGTGCATGCTTTCTATTTTCTCGGACATGGTGGAGAAATGCATTGAGGTGTTCATGGATGACTTCTCGGTCTTTGGGACCTCATATGACAGCTGCTTGAAGAACTTGACTTTGGTGCTTAAAAGGTGCCAAGAGACTAACCTTGTGCTCAATTGGGAGAAATGCCACTTCATGGTCAAGGAAGGTATAGTCTTGGGGCACAAAATCTCCAAAAGGGGGATTGAGGTCATTAAGGCGAAGATTGAGTTGATTGAGAAGCTTCCCCCACCAACCAATGTGAAGGGGGTGAGGAGTTTTTTGGGGCATGCCGGGTTCTACCGGAGATTCATCAAGGACTTCTCCAAAATCGCAAGGCCGCTTTGCGACCTTCTTGTGAAGGATGTATCCTTTGATTTCAATGCTTCTTGTGTAAATGCCTTCACTGTTTTGAAAAATATGCTTGTCACCGCACCCATAATCACTGCACCTAATTGGAAATTGCCTTTTGAAATCATGTGTGATGCCAGTGATTATGCGGTGGGGGCTGTTTTGGGACAAAGAGTGGAAAAATTAGCTCATGTCATTTACTATGCAAGTAAAGTTTTGAATGAGGCACAAGCTAATTATTCCACCACTGAGAAAGAACCACTTGCTGTGGTGTTTGCCTTGGATAAGTTCAGATCCTACGTTGTGGGGTCTAAGATTGTTGTTTTCACCGATCATGCAGCCTTAAAACACTTGATGGCAAAACAAGAGGCCAAACCTAGATTAATGCGGTGGATTCTTCTTTTGCAGGAATTTGACCTAGAGATTAAGGATAGGAAAGGATCCGAGAATGGTGTGGCGGACCACTTATCTAGGTTGGTCAATCCCGACACCAAGGAGGAGTTGTTAGACATCAAGGAAGAATTTCCTGATGAAAAGCTGTTAGCACTTATTGAAAATTCCCCTCCTTGGTTCGCGGACATGGCCAACTTCAAATCTTCAAATGTGGTTCCGCAAGGTTGGACTAGTCAACAAAGGAAGAAGTTCCTCTCGGATGCAAGGTACTATGTGTGGGAGGACCCATATCTTTTCAAGCAATGCTCGGACGGGATCTTAAGGAGGTGCATTCCCCATGACCAGATCGGAAACGTGTTGTGGCATTGTCATAGCTCGGATTATGGTGGGCACTATGGGGGAAAGAAGACCGCAGAAAAAATTCTTCAAAGCGGGTTTTATTGGCCAACGATTTTCAAGGATGCCCAGACTTTTGTTGAGAACTGTGATCGGTGCCAAAGAGTTGGCAATATCTCTAAGCGGCATGAACTTCCCTTGAATTGCATGCTTGAAGTGGAGCTCTTTGATGTGTGGGGGATAGATTTCATGGGACCATTCCCACCCTCTTTCTCTTACCAATACATTCTGGTGGCTGTGGACTATGTGTCGAAGTGGGTAGAGGCAATCCCAGGCAACTACGGATGATGCGCGAGTAGTCATGGAATTCCTAAGGCGCAATATCTTCTCGAGGTTTGGGGTCCCTAGAGTGTTGATTAGTGATGGGGGATCCCACTTTTGCAACAATCCATTGCACAAGCTTCTTGAGAAGTATGGGGTCAAGCATAGAGTCGCTACTCCTTATCATCCCCAAACAAATGGGCAAGCGGAGGTATCCAACCGTGAGTTGAAGCGTATCCTTGAAAAAACCGTCAACTCCTCACGGAAGGATTGGTCAAAGAAGTTGGATGATGCTTTATGGGCTTATAGGACCGCTTTCAAGACTCCAATTGGAAGGTCTCCCTACAACTTGGTGTTTGGAAAGGCATGCCACCTACCGGTGGAGTTGGAAGAGAAGTCTTATTGGGCAATTCGAGAACTCAACTTTGACTTGACGAAAGCCGGTGAGAAGAGGCTTTTGGATCTGAATGAGTTGTCCGAGATCCGCATGCAAGCTTATGAAAATGCTAGAATCTACAAGGAGCGGACTAAGGCATGGCATGACAAGCACATCTTGCCTAGAAGGTTTGAGCCCGGACAAATGGTACTCCTTTATAATTCAAGGTTGAGGCTCTTTCCTGGAAAGCTGAAATCGAGGTGGTCAGGACCATTCAAGATCCTACAAGTCTTCCCATACGGAGCAGTGGAATTAGAAGGGGCTTCCGGCAACTTCAAGGTGAATGGGCAAAGGCTAAAGCATTATCATGGGAAATCGGTCCCAATTGGCAAGCAAGTGCTTTATCTGGATTAACCCTCTGGGGTGACTTGAGTCAGGCTCGGGACGTTAAACAAGCGCTACTTGGGAGGCAACCCAAGCTAGGTATCCCTCTCTTTTCCTCACTTTTGTTTTGTTTTTATTTTTGCTTTGTTTTTGTTTGTCACTCTTGAATAATTTGAGAAGATCAAGAGTTGTTGTATGAATGTGTGTTGGCAAGCTTGTTGGTTTCTAATTAAATTGAGCACAGATTGCATGAATTATTTGACCATTGATGATCTCCCCCTAGGTTCTAATAATAGAAAAGTTGATCCCCACTTAAAAATTGAAAATTGAACTTTGAGATTTATTGTGATTGCTTGATTTATGATAAGTTTGGGGTGAGGGGGTGCACACACTAGGAATCGTATCTCGGTCAAACAATTTGCAAAATGTCCAGGTGAGGATTTGAGCCTCAAACTTTGTTTTTGACTGTGTAAATCACTGTTAGGTTGCACTTTCCCGAATTTGCTTGAATCTCTTCATGGTTTGCATGTTTATGTGTTGCATCAAATGATTTAGGCAATTTTCTTTGAATTAACTACTTGGCCATAAATTGAACCAACCTTGATGAATGATCCCTAGTTAGCCACATTGAGCCTTGAAGCCTATTGTTCTTGATGACCTTACATTACAAGCCATTAACTCAGAAAAACCATGATTTTCCCCTATCCTAGGATTTAGGAGAGTATGGAATTTTAGCTTTGTGAGTGTTGTTGTGGAACTAAGTTTGGGGTGGCTACAAGTTCATGAATCATAGTTGAGAAAAAGAAAAACGGAAGTAAGGACCGAAGGCTTGAAAAAAAAAAAAGGGTGATGAAAAGCATTGAATATGTGCCAAAAAGGGCAAAGAAAAATAAATATAAAAAGGAAGAGGCGTGTAGCCACCAAATGCAAGGAAGAGAATAATATGAGAGTGAATTCATCTAGTAGGTGATCTTGGTGTAAGTCAAAAGGACTTTACTGTGCATTGTGATAGTCAAAGCGCAATTCACTTAACCAAGAACCAGATGTACCATGAAAGGACAAAGCACATCGATGTTAGGATGCATTTCATTCGTGATGTCATAACACGAGGTGATGTGTTGGTAAAGAAGATTGCCACCTCTGATAACCCGGCAGACATGATGACAAAAGCTCTTCCGTCAGTGAAGTTCAAACATTGTTTGGGCTTAGTTGGCATTGCAAGTGCTGGTTGACACTAGAATCAAGTGGAGCAACACTAATAGAAGATGGATGCTGGATGGCTCGAGGAATTCAAGCCAAGGTGGAGATTTGTTGTATTTTTGGCTTGAATGCCATTATTAGTGGGTAGCTATAAACCATTAATATTTAATGGTTTAGTTAATAAAAGCCATTCATGATAAATGGTTTAGGCTTAGAATGCTTTATAGCCAATCTTTCTTTAGCTTGCATGTTAGTATAAATACATGCAATGTAAATGGAGAATTCATTCAAGCAAAAGCAAGAGAGAATTCATTCCTTTTGAGAGTAGAGTTGTGAGAGATAAGAATTTTTGAAGAATTCTTCTTTGTAGTTTTGTTCTTTTCTCATATATAAGAGATTCTTCTTTGTGCTAGTTATCTTTTGTTGTTAAAGTTTTCTTCGTCAAGAAGGTGTGTCATAACAGTATTTTACAGGATTCAGAGAGAAGGAGGATGGCGTCTGTTTAGTGTTTGGTAAACATTTTGTTGCCTACTGGGTTCTTTAGAGCTCCAATGTCGGCACGGCAGTGGCATGGTGGTCGAGAGATAACGAGGTGGAGGAAGAACTTGACATAGTTTTTTTATTATAAGCAAAAATGTATAATAAAATAGAGTAAAAGGATACTCAACCCAAATAAAAAAGCAACCAAAGAATTAGACAATTAGTAAAAGTAAATGTAAATGTTAAAGTCTACGTATATGTTACATGTCATCTAACTGGGTCCAATTACTTTCACGTCCACTAGAACAAATTCCTGTTTTTAATATTTTGTTTTTTTTTTGGTTTTTTAATTTAATAGTGACAAATTAAATAAATCTGTTAATCCATTAGTAATATTTTTCGTAATTATTTATTTTTAAATAAATTTTTGACATTCCATTAAGTTACAAAGTAGGAGTCAAGTAGAGAGAGAATTTGAATCATGCCTCAATGAACCAATTAGCTTGTTTAAATTTATGAAAAAACTCCCTTATGCTGTTTTTACTTACCAAAAACGATAATCTTGGCTCACGTTTGATTCTTGTAAGGATAGTTCTCAACAAGTGAGCAAAAGACATTTAACTAACTTTTATTTTTAACTTTTCATGGATGATTTAATAACCTATATTTACTTCGAGAAATGATTATTAGTACGAAAAACGTCTTGACGAATTCGTTTGCAAATGTTAAACACAGTTTGATGAAGATATATATTTTTTTATATTAAAAAATTGTAACATGATATGATGATTGATTGCCAGATCACTTCATATTGTATTCATTTCGTAACAAATAGCTTTTCTCATTTACTTCTCTACACTCTCATAAGTTACAATAAATCAATACACCATTGTAATATAGTGCGCTAGCAAATGAAGTCTCTATACTCTAATAAGTCAAAATAAATCAATACACCATTGTCATATAGTACGCTAGCAAGTGAAGTCTCTACACTCTCATAAGTCACAATGGCATTTCACTCTTCAAGGTCATGACGCCCCCTATATATACACCTAAAGTAAATGAAGAAAAATATAGTGCGCTAGCTAGCAAGTGAAGTCTTACCTTTTTCGGATAGCAATGGCAACCACGAACAACTTTATCATGTTGATGCATGTTTACACCATTGTTTTTGTTACAAGCAAAAACAATGCTTTGGAGTTACCCAAGTTTTCATCTATTCTAGTCTTTGGGGATTCAACGGTGGACCCAGGCAACAACAACTATATCCATACAATCGGCAAGGCAAATCATGGGTATTATGGCAGGGATTTCCCTGGTCATGTGCCCACCCACCAGTAGATTCTCTAATGGAAAATTGATTCTTGACCTCATTGCCATTGTGTTGAACATCAAAGACAATGCCCCTCCTTATCTTGACCCATACACGTGATTTCATTACAAATGTAGCTACTTCAAATACTCTGCTCCCGCCACACCCAGATTTGTTACCTCGGCACCTAAGTCATAACAAGGGAAATATTAGAACAAATTATTCACATTTTGTGTTTTTCATATATTTTCTTTTATTTTATAATTATGAAAATATAATTTTAAAGCACAATTTTGTGATTACCTGAGAAAACCATTTGCAAATGTTTTTTTAGTTTTCAATATATTTTTGTATGATAACAAAGAAATTTAAAATAATCTAGTCTAGATATTAACACAATAGATTAGTGTGTGTATGTGCCAAACTTCACTGTTGTATCAATTTTTAACCATCGATTTTGGTTTAATCTAACGACTAAACTTATAATTTTTTATTGGAAAGAGAACAACTAAGAGTCATTCTAATATAAAGAGAGAAAAGATAAATTTCTTTTCTTAGTAAAGAGATATTAAGTTTCTTGACTTTTCATTAAATATATATGATTTATTATTAATTTTTTTATGTTTTTAACTAATAGATATTAATTTTAATTAATTTATCTGAGTAGTCTTTTTTCTCATTATTAAAATAGGTATACATAGAACTTTATATGTTATCAGTCACATATTATATTAATATATTATTCTTATAAATATTTTATATAAGTAGAAAATTAATACTTTTCCTAATATTTTTTTAGGCCAGTAAAAAATAATACTATGACATTTACGTAGAATATAATTTCCCTAAATTATTAAATAAAATTTTAAATAAATCTACACCGGTTACATTTCCGTTTTTTTAAATAAAATTTTGACATTTACTTTAGTTACAAAGGAGGAGTCGGGGAGAGAATTGAATCACGCTTCAATGAACTAATTACTATTTAAGGATAATTTGCATTTATAAAAATTCCTTTATGTTGTTTTTCTGTCACCAAGATAGATAGTCTTTGACTCTTTGACCACGTTTGATTTTACAAGGATAGCTCTCTAGCTATTTTTTTTAAAAAAAATTAATTACAAAAAGAAATTAACCCTTTCTATTTTTTTATTTAATTAGAAAAGATTCTACGTTACTTGTTGTGACGGAGATTGGGGCAAAGACGGCGAGATGGTGTCGCAACGATGGTGAAATGGTGTCGCAGATGGTAGTGAGCCTAAAGCTTGTTGGAGATAGATGGACAGAGGTTTGACAGTGTGGTGTGCTGCAAGGTTACCTCCTAGTACTTCTTCACATTATTGCTTGTGGTTCGAGGTAGGCCTTGGACTGACAGTGTGGTGTGCTGCAAGGTTACCTCCTAGAACTTCTTCACTCCAGGAACTGAGTTCAAGCTTTCTCCAACCCCTTCTCGTCAATGGACTCTTGACGTATATGGAGTGTGGTTCCTTCGATAAATTCTTAGGTGACGATGGGTCACTGGTTGAGTTAGTTTGGAGAGGTGGTGATGGCGGAAGATATGATGGCTCTGAGTGAGACTGATACCTGGTAAAGGGAAGTCCTTCTGTGTCTGTATATATAACAATCTGACTATGTGGTTTATGTTATAATGTAATGATTAATAATGTAATCAAGTTCTTATAACTGATGCAATTAATTAAATCACTCAATTTTTCTCTTAATTTATTTCCTTTTTGAATTTTCAATTTTTGAAGGGAAACAAATTATTTTCGTTATCTATTAAATCCATATGATTGATTTCAATAAATTCAAATAGTCAACTTTTTCATAATTTATTTCCTTTATGAATATTCAAAGTTTAAAAGAAAACAAATCATCTTTATCAACCATTAAACTCTTATCCAACCATTATTTTCCATCCAAAACTTCCTTATATGCTTTTTTTCCATCTTTCTTTTTTATTTTTATTTTTATAAATTTGTAATAAATTTTAAAGGCAAAATTTATGACAAAATATTTTTTTTGATTTTTGTTATATAATTTCTTTTTAAATTTTTCTAGATTTTAATAAAAGCTAAAAATAAACGCCACTATTCCTAAAATTTAACATATTTTTATGATTTTGATTTTTCAATTTTGATTTAATTTTTGAAAAAAATTAAAAGATAAATATAAAAAAATAAATGAAATATTTCTTTGTGGTTTTATTTTATGAATTTTCCAAATTTGTGTAAAATATTGAAAGGCGTCCAATCAAATTGGGTGTTCATTTTTGTGTTGGGATCTTTTACAAAACCATTTGTGTTGGGATCTCAACTATATACAATGTATTTTTTTTTTTAATGTTGGAATCCATTTTTATGTAACAGCTCGAGCTTGACTATTAGTTTAGTTAAACTGCCCCATTGGCCCAATAGCGCTTGGATGAGATGGCAGAATCTCTTCCAGCTTAACCAAAGGTCTCGAATCGAATCATGGCCCTGTGAATGCAGTAGTGTTAAAACTCTTGAGGGAGAGCTTTGCCGCCCTTGTGGTCCTACCCGGCTCGAGGGATTAGTCTCTGCAGTTGCGCGCGAAGGATACACTGGGAAACAAAAAAAAACTGCCCCATTATCCTCTCTTAAATAAAATAAAATATCATGATTTTAATATCTCAGATAATTTAAGGACTAGTTTCACTATCTAGATTTATATTTAGGATGCCGAAAAACAATAGAGAATATATTTTTATCTATACTTTTTTCAATAAAATTCATAGGCTAAAATGCATTTTTCGACCCCATGTTTTCTAATTTGGCGAAATTTGTCTCCCCATTTTATTTTGAGCGACTTTGGTCCTCCTATTTTTTCAATTGTGAAAAAGTAATCCCTCCGTTAAATTTTTGTTATACACCCAAATGTGTCCCTTGTAGTCCCTCCCAGAATCCCCTTTCCTTCATTCTCTGTTCCTTCACCATCGACTGGAGGCATAAGGTTCTACCGAGGAAGTAAATCTTCCTTCATATTAAGATCATTAGATTTCATATCATTAAATAATAATATTTGAGCAATGCTAGCATCACACTCTTCTTCACACTTTTATCAACACACCCTTATTATTAGGTGAATTTAATGTGGGATCCTATGTTTGGTGGGTCTCAAATGAAATCCACCCAATAATAAAGAGTGTGTTGATGAGGAGTGTGATAAAGTGTGTGTTCTTAGAATTTTTGTTAATACTTTCTAGATTTTTTTATAAGAACTTAAACTGGATGTTGATTCTGCCTAACTTAATATTCGGAAAAGGGACCAACATGGTGTTGGGAGAGTCAGTATCATGGCTCTTTCCAAGGAAAAAGAACCCCAGGTTCGATTCCTGGAGTCACCCATTTGGTAGGTATTCCAACGTCGTGTGTAAAAAATCGGACGTCTCACGGTTCTGGGATTAGTCTCATAGCGTGTCCAATTGACCTAAGCTTATGGGATACCCTGGGGCGTCCACTAGGGAGTGAAAGACCCTAATTACGGTGGGTTAGGAAAAATAAAATCTGGAACGAGACTTAGTTCTCTACTTGTTTGGCATTAATGATATAAATAAATTCATAAAAATTATTTCTTTCACAATAATTCTCAATATGGTATGTTAAAAAGGGTCAGAAGTCCTCGTATTGTGAGGGGATCAACAATAAATTGGATGGTGACAATATAGTAGAGAACCAACGGAATGGAGAAGAGATAAGTATTGAGGAAGGTAAAAAGCTTAGTTCACGTGGCTACGCAGCATAGGATGTTGGGATTATAGTCTCTATATTATTTTACTTTTTAGTTATATTATTATAATACTTTTATACTATTTAGGTAATTTATATTTTTTGCCAGCTAAGCATGCCATTTGGATGCCAGTTGGCTAGATGTATGTCACATCATCAACTTATGTTAATTTTTGGATGAAACCTTGATAGAGGGACCGTTTTTGTACGATTGAAAGCATACTAAAATCGCTCAAAATCATATGGGGGACATATTTCGACAACTTGAAAAAGATGGGGGACGAAAAGTCCATTTTGGCCAAAATTATATTAATATGTCATTTTATTTTATTTTATCATTTTATTTAATAAAAAAAGATTAATTAACAATAAAATTAAACAAAATATTTTTTATTTTTGAGATGATATATAATTTTAAACAAATTAAAGTATCAAATTCGATAATTATTTTAAAAAAATAATTATTTTAAAATTATATATATATAATTTATCTAAAAATAACATTTAAATATATCATTTTATATTTATCAGCTAGTTCAACCACCAGTTTTACCAAATACTTCATCTAATCAACTAGTTTATCCCCTATCTACTATAAGTTCATCATCTATCAGCTAGTTTATCTGTTATCTGCTAATTTTTACCAAACCGAGCCTTACTTCCTCACCTGCTCACAACATTTTACTACTCTCACAAAATACCCCCTTTATAAATACCAAAAGAAAACAATTAGTGCAATAGCAAGTAAAGTCATACCTTTTCAGTTAGTGTAACATCCCTGGCTTCTTTATGAATTGATGACTGTCCCAACAAACTCACACGGGTCTTTTCAGCGTGCTTTGTCCTCACTCACAAGCATCCTGGGAAAACTTCATAGGAGGTCGCCCATCCAAGAATTGCTCCAAGCCAAGCACGCTTAACTATGGAGTTCTTATGTGATGGGCTCCTGAAAAGATGCATCTTGTTAGTATATGTAGTTCCAATCAATTCATATAAGCCTTCCTCAACTGTATAATCTCATACCTACACAGTCTTAGGATCCCTCTCATTCGGGTGTGTAATCGGTTCATTCATGTGTCCCTCCGCCTAGAAGCCTGTCAGGAGTCGCTCCTTGTCAGTGCCTTCTTGCACCGTCGACCACTCCTCGCCCTCGTCAACACCCGGGTGTTACAATTAGCAATGACAACCACGACCCACTTTATTATTTTGATGCATGTTAACACCATTGTTTTAGTTTCAAGCAAAAACAATGCCTAATTAATGTTACCCAAGTTTTCATCCATTCTAGTATTTGAGGATTCGACGGTTGACTCAGGCAACAATAACTTAACACCCCGTTTTTCATATCCATGCTTATGTGTTTGTTTTGATTAATATATGTTGCCGATAATTGATAGCTTGTGCTAGATTATGAGCAAAATCATTTAGGATGGGTAGAAAGGGGTTAAAGGGGGACTTTTATGTCAAAAATCACTTCCTTACAAATGAGCATGTCCCCGTTGTCATTTGAGCATGGACATGTCGGAGTTGTGAGTGTTTGACGGGGATATTACAAACCCCTACTCATTTCATCACGACCGCCTACTCGGTATTGAGCACAACCGTGCTCAAGGTGAGCACGACCCCCTGGTCGGGGTCTGACAGCACAAAACTGTTAGTTTTCGAGGGTTACGAGCCATAACCCTGATTTTGACACTTTTTCGCAATCCATGTGAAACATAAACGCTCTCTTCTCTCTTCTCTTGAACCTCTTAGATTTCATTGTGTTTGCTCTTGTGATTGAGAGTAAACCACGCGTTAATGTCAATTAAGGTAATCTTGTAAACCCTTTATTAATCTCCTTTTTGTTTTCTTGAATTATGGATTAATTGCTTTTTTGTTTTTATGTTCATCACCAAGATTTGTTGAACCGTTGAACCGTTCGAGTGAGCTGAGTTTGGATTTGCTCAAGTTGACGACTTAGACTGTCATACCAGGTATGAGGAGAAGGAATTAGTATGAACATATATGTTCTATGGAAGCGTAAGATGAGGGTTAACCCATGACCTTTTGTGTGCTATATGTCTTAATTGATGTTGACTATTTAATTGTTATTGTTGATATGTGAGGATGAGTATGTCTCTCTATATGGTTAGTATGATGTTGGTATGACATATGTGGAATACTGTTGATGATGATGATTGCATGTCTTGATTAGATGCGTTAGTGCTTTTATTCCTTGATATGATGAACTGTTATGATGAGTTGTTATGATTAGTTACCATCATGAGCTATTTTTATGATCAAAACATGGTAATAAAAAACATAGGGATACTAGTGTTGAAGCTAGGGCTAAAAATTAGTTATTAAGATTCATAAGACATGAAGATAGCAAAGAGGGTGAGGTTAATGTCCAATGATCTAGTAAAGGACATTTGGGGATGATCTTGAGTGCTTTAGGAGAACTTTTGAGGTTCCCTAAAATAAAAAAATTAGACAGTAACAGAAAAAACAAGAGTGATAGTCCTATAAACAATTAGCTATAAACTTAATAAAGGAAATTAATGATAACGATGTTGATAATGGTTAAGATGATAACAATGATGTTATTGCACGTTGATGTTGTTAAACTTTGATGCTTATTGGTTAAAGTTGTTAAACCATGATTAATGGTGTTGATGGAGTTGGTTGATAATGATTAATTGTGTTAGCATACATGCATTCATGCATGAAGTTGTTAGTTGAGTGAAGTTACAATGACAGGGGAGTTTGCCCGAGAGTATGGTGAACTGACCGTCCGTGGTGATCAATCTGAGTTAGGTGGGTCGTGGCTCTCTGTGGTGATGCATCCGAGAGTAAGGTGCATCGGCTATCTAATGGGTTCACCCATGGTTTGGTGGACTGCCGATGTTTGTGCTTGTTGGTCAATGTGGATATATAACTCTAAAGTCGTCTTCCTAAGTTAGTTATGGATCCACTTGCATATGAAGTAGTGAAGTAACACTGCATTGCATAGTATATTTTAATTGATATGATGAGACGTGATATGATATGTTAAATGTTTCTATGTTGTGATTGTATATTCTGTGCGAACATCTTACCTTATATTCCATTACTATTTATGTTTATACGAATGATTTCTTACTCCCTATTTGTTGTCGTTTCTTAGCATGTATCTTAATTTATGCAGAGGATGATGAGAAGCATGTTGAGGAGTGATCCTGAGGAGATCGCTTGCTCGTAGTTTAGGATGTTATGTTAGTTGTTTTCCAATTTAATTTCGGATTGGTTACCAACTCTGATATATGACATTGGGGTTTGGGGTTATGTTTGTGTTTCGTATTATGTTTCTTTTTCCGCAGTTGTTAGTTATATTTATTTACTTATATTTTGGATCATTTGGTACTCGCTACCTTTTGTTTTTTAAATTATTTTATTAACTATTTAATATGGTTTATTTTATATTTATCGTATGAGGGTAAAGAGTGTCACAATAACTACATCATAACATTAGGCAAGACAAATCACGTGCCTTATGGTAAGAATTTCCCTAGTCATGTGCCCCGCTGGTAGATTCTCTAATGGAAAATTGATTCCTGACCTCCTCACCTAACATCAAAGATACAGTCCCTCCTTTCCTGGACCCAAACTTATCAAATGAACAACTTCTAACAGGTGTTAACCTTGAATCTGGTTGATCGTGCTATGATGATGTGAGTTTAGCTGTAATAAGTGGCGGCGCCATAACAATTCCCTAGAAAATTGAATTCTTCAAAACTTATAGAGAAACACTCAAGAGAAAAGTAGGGGAAGATAAAGATAGATAAATAATTGGAGGCACTCTAGTTATTATTAGTGCAGGAAGCAATGACCTTTTTTTTTTGTTCAATTTTTATGACCTCCCCTATTAGAAGGATGATGTTCAATATGAATCAGTACCAAGATTATCTATAGGATAGGCTTCAAATGTTCATCAAGATAAAACAAAATCTATTATTATTTTCAACATGGATCAATACCAATAATCATGTTTTTAAAGTAATTAAAGAAAATAGAAAGTCATTATGAAGACGAAATGTTTGGTTTAATTTTTTCAATTTTTTTGAAGGAAGAAGGGGAATGGAAGTGATGAAAATTTATCCTCACACAATTTTGGCTCCCCTCCAATATTGGAGGATTTGGATGTCATGACCCGAATTTCGTAGCCATGACCAACCAAAAAGGAAAGTCTTTCTTCCCCTTCGCAGCCTCACAAGCATACAAAAATTAGTTTCATCCAGAGAAAACGATTACATTCATTAATTACAACTTAATGAATATAGTACATCAGAGTAACTAAACAACATAAATTACAAAGTCCTGTTAAAAACTAGATACTCTTAAACTATCGGTAGCAACCCATTAAAAATTGTCCACATGGCATCCAAGGCTTTTGGTGGCTTCGCAGATACCTGCATCTCAAATGTTAAACGTGGTGTGAGTCCACTGACTCGGTGAGGGAGTTTCCCCCAAACACATGCAATCACACAAAGTCCAAGGTGAAATAAAATCACACACTCAAGCAAGCATTAGATCAAACAAATAGATAATTATGTTCAATCCACATATCTCAGATGTCTATACATAGGCAAAAGATATCTCTTAAACTAACAAATATTGTATGGACATCTTGTCCCTCAAGAGAGTACTTGTGGAATGACTTGCACTACTTTTTTTTCTCACAACTCATATCCCGCTCATAAGGGGATAAATATCATATCATATACATCGAATCTTTGGGTCCACTTGGGGTTGTTAACTCAAGGTCCCCCGCCTCGGCGATTTTAATTCCGTACCTCGGAGATACCGCACCCTCCGGCCAACATCAACATCCCTCCTCAACGCTCGGGGTATCTAACGGGGCCCCCTCCTCCCCGGCGGTGATATTTATATACCAGAGCCTCCCATTCCCCGGTTGACCTACCCAAAGATTCACAACATAACTTGTCAACCCGTTCCACTAAGTACTCTTTCAAGTTCCATAACATAAACATACATGAATAACCATATAGTCATTAAATCATATACTATCATCACTTAATGAGTTTATTCCAAAAGTTACACCATGAACATACACATACCAACAACATTTCAATCCATTTCACTTATTCCATATCACAATTCACATCAAGAAACTAAATAATAAAATGAATAATATGTATATTCCAACAGCCACTTTCAAAGGGTATTTAAAAGGGGATACATTTGACAATATTTATTGTCCAAACATTATATCCAATATATGATCACACTAAAATTTCAAAGTGCAACCTCATGTACAATTCAATACCTTCATCTCATAATAAACACTACACATAGCAACTTTTCATCATCTATATATATGTACATCAATTCACCTATAAATACCTCAAAATCCAATACATACATTAATGTAATAAAAAAGGTTCTAAAATACTTTAAAATATCCAAAAGACTTGTTTTTTAAAAAATAATAATAAAAGAGTGTAATCATCATAAACTATGATAACCATCATTCTTTTAAATATCATATTCTGACATTTGATCATCATTTTTATCATAACTTTTAAAATACTTTATATTTTAATCTGAAACCGGCTTGATATTAAAGTAGACTCAGAGAGATTTCCAACAAGTGGTCATTTACCCAAAATGGATAACAGATGAAAAAAGTTATGCACATTTTAAGTTCAGAAGGCCTATGTTGTCTGTGGCCTGGCACTAAGCGTAGATTACCTGCGTTGAGCATGGGTTGCGAAAATGCAGAAAATCAGCAACCCTGTTTTTTGCATTTTCTCCCATTTCCTTCCAATTTTAAACCCAAAATCATATTTAATAACATTGATAACTTCCAAAACAATTCAATCACAGATAATACATCATCGATCTATTCATCCCAACTTTTTTTTTTATAAACAAAATGGCATGCAAAGGCATCACAATGGAGACAAGAGAACCCAACTAGGTTGGTTCCTCAAGCACCACCAATCATCTGCAGCAAACCAAAATTACATTAATAATAAAGAAAATAAAGAAAACAAAAGACATGGGGGACATATACCAAAATCCATGTAAGGATTAAAACTAACTGAATCTATAGTTTGGTAAGCCAAACCTACTTCTAAAGAAATCAAGCCTAATAAAATCAGGAATCAGATCCCACCAACAGAAAACTTTGGAAGAAACTCTAAAAGAGGCTAGACTATCAGCCCAACAGTTCCCTTCCCTAAAAATGTGTGAGATTGAAAGATGAAAGTTAGAAAGCAAGGGAATACAGTTCATCCAACAATTCCTTAAATGCCAAGGAACAAGTCCGGGAGAAGAAAAAGCTTGCACCAGTAGTTGAGAATCACATTCAAACCACAAACGAAGCCAATTCTTCTTGAAGCAATTTCAATTGCCAACATTGCAGCATTAAGCTCGGCTTCCAAAGAGCCATATATACCAAAGTATGATGAGAAACAGCCAAGAATTGCACCACTACTGTCTCTATAAATAGCACTTCCCGGAGCATGACCAGGTGACCCCCTGGCAGAACCATCGGTGTTGACTTTTATCCAACCACAAGGAGGAGGGAACCGATTTACTTGGATGATTGATGGTGCTTTCCTGGGATTACCCTTCACACCAAAACCACTAAGAATGGAAAATTCCTCAATTGAATCATAAAGGTTTTCATGAAATATTTGCATCAAAACAACCCCAAAACTCAAGATTGAACAAATCCAAACCATTTTATGCCCCTTTTCACAACCCAAAACCAAAGCTACGAAAATACTAACAAAACATCAAACAATCCCTCACCTTGTATGAAAATCATATGCTTTAAGAACCAAAGCATGAGATGAAGAAAAGGGTGAGGTGAGCACCATCAAGCTTCTCCGTCTATTCTTGCTCCAATCACTCAAGATCTCTTCAATCTCTCCGCTAGGGTTTTAAGTGGGAAGCCAAAAAGAATGTGGGAAATGGAAGGTTTCCCCCTTTTAAAGACAAAGTTTAAGGTGTTTGGGACAAAAATGCCTCTCACCATAAGAGCATTATAGGAATGACCCCTAAATTGTTAGTATCCTATTAGTTAAAATAATTCAATTACTAAGAGTGTCTCAAGTTATATATTATCCAATTATGCCTTAAAACATTCATTTAAATTATTAAAGGAGGTCCGAAAGTATTTTTAGATTATAACGTAACTACTAATTAAGAAAATATTTATAATTTTCATTAAAAACAAATTACCAAATGAAACCTTTATACAAAGAGAAATTTTAAATTACTAGGCATGATAGCATTTAAATATTGTAATTAAAAGATTAAAATCTACCGGTATAACATTGGGAGGGAGGGGATTTAAAATATTTTAAATGCATTGACTAAAACATCCCCACTTGTCTATTTTGAAATCTAAAATATAAGGGGTGTAAAAGTAAATTAATTTTAAACTTCATCTCTCCCCTTATGAACCAAACATGAATAGTCTTGTGTCTGCTCACCTCCATTAATATCTCCCTCCTACCTTCCTCTCAATCAAACACAATATCTAATTAAAATCCATCATCTCTCATTCTCTCTCTTCAACCAAACACACATGAGTACTTAGTAGTTAATAGTGACTTAGGTTCTATTTGGTAAAAACTAGCGGATAGCGGATGAGCTAGCTGATAGCGGATGGCGAATAATCTATCTAATAACGAATAGAAGATTAGATTTATTGGGTTTGGTAAAACTAAAAGTTGAACTAGGTGATAAATGTAAAATGACATAAAAAGACATGTTGTATGCTTTATTTATATAAATTATATATATATTATTTATATTATTTATTTTAAAATAATTATCACTTTTGATACTTTAATTATTTTAATTTATTTACCATTTCAAAATTAAAATATTAATTTAAGTTTTAATTTTAACTTAATTTTAATTATTTTGTATAAATAAAATGAGATCATAAAAATAAAATGATATATTGATACATTTTATAGAAAATATATTTGTTATATTAAATATAAATGTAAATAGCGAAATTAATTCTCATTCATATACTATGTTAAACAAATTAATTTTAATTTTTTTATATAAAAATCTATAATTTGTCTAAACTACATATGTCCAAATTTTATAGGTCATGACATAGAAAACTTGAACATGTAAAAAAAAATATGATCAGGATTTTATTTTATTAAGCTAAGAATAAGTGAAAATTTTAAGTAAGCTAATAGCGATAAAAATGGAAGAAAAATTATAAGCTATAAGTTATAATTTTATTAATGTTGTGTTGATGTTGTGTGTTCTCTGATTAAGATTTGTTTGAATTACTTGTTAGAAGTAATGTGTGGTAACGAGTAAGTTTACGCTTCAGTTTCTAGTTTTGGTCTAACTGATTGTGTTTGTAGGTCAGTTATGGAACCAGTTGTTGAACCAGAAGCTGGACGTGGACGTGGCTGTGGAAGAGGCCGTAGAGGCGGTCGTATTGGCGGTCGTGGTAACATGAATGAAGATTATGAGGAAGGAGTGGACTATGCAACACAGGTAATGGAAAACATGGCAGCAGCGATTGCAAATCAAACTGCATCCACGAATGCCCAGAATCTGCAAGCTGCGGAAGGCAAGGCTTTGATCGCGTTTCGAAGCCAAAATCCTTCACAGTTCGGGGTAGATGCGGATCATGAGAAAGCTGATCTATGGATTCAAGATCTGGAGAAAATCTTTGAATTGGTGACTACTCCAACAGAGGTTAGGGTTACCTATGCTGTCTTCCTATTGAAAGGAGATGCGGAGTACTGTTGGAGAGGTGCTCGACAGCTGCTGGAAGCTGATCATCAGGAAATTACTTGGGAGGTGTTCAAAACTGCATTCCTGAACAAGTATTTTCCAGAGAGTGTTAGAATTGAGAAAGAACAAGAATTTCTGCGATTATATCTGAGGGATCTGACGGTGGGGGAATATGCGGCGAAGTTCGAATCGCTTGCTAAGTATTTCCGTTTCTTCCAAGCACAACCAAATGAGAGCTGGAATTGTGAGAGGTTTGAAGCTGGTCTGAGGTTTGAGATTAAGGAATCGGTATTACCACTGCAACTCAGGAATTTTCAAGCTCTAGTTGCGATGAGCAGAAAGATAGAAGTGATGAGGAAGGGAAGAGACAACAGAGGGAATACTGGAGGACCTTCTCGATCCAAGAAGCAGTATCAGAATCAGAACCAGAGTCAGAAAGGGAAGCAGGACCAGAGGAAGCCTTATTTCCGACCACCAGGAAATAACCAGAATCAGAATCAGCAACAAAACCACTCGAATGTTACTGCAACACGGAGTGGATGCCAAGGGAATCAAAATCAAGGCAAAGTTAGGATATGCTATAAGTGTGGGAATCAAAATCACATGGCGGATAAATGTCTAGTAGTGGGAATCAAATGTTTCAACTGCAATCGTTGGGGACACTTTGCTAGGGATTGCATGGCACCAAAGCGTGAATTTGCTGTCAACAACATCAGGACCAATAAACTGACGGTGAAGGGGAGAGTTTACACTCTGAGTGGTGCTGAAGCGTCGAACTCCGAGGATCTCGTACAAGGTGATTGTGACGTCGACGGTAATCTCTTAACTGTACTTTACGATTCGGGTGCGACACATTCATTTATTTCGATGGATTGTGTGAAATTGTTGAAATTGCCCATTACTTCATTACCATATGATCTTATTGTTTCAACTCCAACTGCTAAGCCAGTTACTGTCAATATTATAGGCTTAGACTGTCCTATTATTAATCAGGATATACATTTTCTTGTTGATCTGATATGTTTGCCTTTAATTCAGTTAGATGTAATTCTAGGCATGAATTGATTATCTTCTAATCATATTCTTATAGACTGTGCCCACAAAATCTTAATTTTTCCTAAGGATGAGATTTTTGGATTTTTGTCTGCTAATCAAGTAAAAGCTTCTTTAAAAGAGGGAGCTCAAGGATACATGTTGCTGTTTTCCTTAGACGTTAAGAATGAGTTAGACTTACAGTCCATACCTGTCGTCAATAAGTTTCTGGAAGTTTTTCCTGAAGATGTACCTGGACTACCGCCTGTTCGGGACATAGAGTTCGCGATTGATCTGGTACCGGGCACTGGACCAATATCTATGGCACCATATCATATGTCACCATCCGAGCTAGAGGACTTGAAGGAGCAATTGGTGGAACTGATGAGGAAAGAATTCATTAGACCCAATGTGTCTCCATGGGGAGCTCCAGTGTTATTGGTGCGAAAGACAGATGGGACTTCTCGTTTATGTGTGGATTTCCGTCAGTTGAACAAAGTAACGATCAAGAACAAGTTTCCGCTTCCAAGGATAGATGACTTAATGGATCAGTTACGTGGAACAGCGGTTTTCTCAAAGAGGATATCCTGAAAACAGTGTTTCGAACACGCTATGGGCATTATGAGTATCTTGTGATGCCGTTCGGAGTTTGTCGTAGTTTCTATAGACGACATTCTAATTTATTCTCCTAGTAAAGAAAAGCATGCTGAACATCTCAGTGTGGTTCTTCAAATTTTAAGGGAGAAACAGTTATACGCAAAACCTGAAAAATGTGAATTTTGGTTAGACCAAGTTCAATTTTTAGGTCACGTTGTATCGAACGAAGGAATCGCGGTTGATCCGTCAAAAGTTGAAGCTGTTTTGCAATGGGAAAGACCAACAACGGTAACAGAAATCCGTAGTTTCGTGGGTTTAGCTGGATACAATAGGAGATTCATCGAGGGATTTTCCAAAATAGCAGGACCTCTTACCCAATTAACTCGGAAGGACCAAGCGTTTATGTGGACCGAAGCATGTGAAGGAAGTTTTCAGAAGTTAAAGAGAAGGTTAACTACGTCACCTGTGTTGGTGTTACCTGATCCTAAGGAACCTTTCGAGGTATACTATGATACTTCGCATCAAGGGTTAGGTTGCGTATTAATGCAAAACCGGAAAGTCGTAGCTTATGCTTCAAGGCAATTGAAGATTCATGAGGGGAATTACCCTACTCATGACTTGGAGTTAGTTGCGGTGGTTTTTGCGTTGAAGATCTGGAGACATTATCTATATGGATCGACGTTTAATGTTTTCAACGATCATAAAAGTTTAAAATACCTTTTTGATCAGAAAGAGCTCAACATGCGGCAAAGACGCTGGTTGGAATTTTTGAAGGATTACGATTTTCAACTGCAGTATTATCCTGGGAAGGCAAACGTAGTAGCGGATGCCTTGAGTAGAAAGTCTATGCATGCATCAACAATGATGGTTAAAGAACAAGAATTGTTAGAACAATTCCGAGATATGAGGTTAACAGTTAAGAAGTCGCCAGGAAAGCTTTGTTTGAGTATGATTACTGTTTCCAATCAATTGATGGAACAAATAACGGAGAAACAGGAAAGTGATAAATACCTACAAGGAGAAAGGGAATTGGTACGAAAAGGAGCGGTATCAGAATTTAAAGAAGGAAGAGATGGAATTCTAAGGTTCGGTGAAAGTATTTGTGTACCTGACGATGCTGAACTTAGAAAGTTAATTTTGGAGGACGCTCACAAGAGTAAATTGAGTTTACATCTAGGAGCTACCAAGATGTACCAAGACCTTAATTAGTTATATTGGTGGTATGGAATGAAGAAAAACATAATGGAATATGTAGCTTCGTGTTTAGTCTGTCAGAAGGCTAAAATTGAACATCGAAAGGCCAGCAGGAATGCTACAATCTTTGGACATTCTAGAATGGAAATGGGATGGAATTGCGATGGACTTTGTAACAAGTTTGCCAAGGACTCAAAGGGGGTATGATTCCATATGGGTAATAGTTGATCGACTGACCAAGTCTGCTCACTTTTTGCCTATTAACATAAAGTATTCAATGGAGAGATTAGCTCAATTATATATTGAAGAAATTTTCAGATTACATGGTGTACCTCCGTCAACTTAGATAAGTTGAGGAAACTTTGTTTTTGTTTTGTGTTTCACAGAATGAAAATGGTTTAAAGATGAAAACGAACCTTGCAAATGAGACGTAAGGTCTAGTGTACTATGATATGGGCTCGGGGTCCGAAATGTGAAGTTATGGACTAAATGTCCTATAAATGGTATATTGGTTTTGTGCACTATAATCTACGTATCTATGACTAGTGCATCGGTCCAGATTTCGTGATTTGCACATTTTTGACTTGGAGTCGGTTATTTGTGAATGAGGTATTAAACTTGAAAGTTTAAAATGGTGATTTGATCATGAGTCTTTTAGCTCCAACTCATAAAGATTGAACACAAAGAAAACAACGGGAACAAAACGTTTTACATGAATTTCAAGGCAGGCATGCCTTTGCATAGGACTTGAATGCTTGATGGCAAATATTCATGCAGTTTGCATCACTGTGCCTTGATGGATGTATGACCACGAAAACCATATACTGTACGTAGTCACCACTTTGCCTCGTTTTGGATTGTGGTATGGTTATTTGAACTTTGCCATATCTGGTATTGATTCTGCCTTATTTGGCAATGAGAGCCTGATCAGCTCATTTATTTGTTGGTTAGAGATCCGAAGATTAGGTATCAAAGTTAGTTGATGAATATTGAAGTGCCATGGTTTTTAAAACGTACAACTGTCGAGTATGAAACCCTTTGATAAATATATAATGTTTATCTTTGAATATTCATGTTAAATGGTATTTGAGAGTCGTACATGTGGTTATCGTTTTAAAATCCATATATTGGTTCTCACCCTTACATGTTTTATTGTTGGTCTCATTTCTGTATGAGTGTGTTATTATCTGAGTTTAGATGGATCCGGCAATGCCGTTGGCGCATACGAGGGTTCGCAGCCTCCATTTTGAGGACACTGAAAACATAAACGCATAGGTGATCCACCCGGGAGCCCACGTTGTGTGTTACACCGGGCATGTACATACGATAGAGGGCACGATAAAGACAGGGCCCCAGAGAGAGCATAGATCGATGGAGACGATCAAGGTATCTCTACCTCCTATGTGGTTACTTCTACAACATTTGGTCGACCATGGACAAGTCGAGGTGCAGCCCATAGCTGAGGCAGCACCCGCGCTAGCTCCAGAGGAGTTAGTGATAGACCCTGAGGAAATGGTCGTTGATCCGGAGTAGTTTATACAGGATGTACCTGAGTATATTCCTCTGGAAGATGATGATGATTCACCTGATGAGGATGTCGCTGTGTCTTCTTCCGACTCATCGACGGGTAGTGGGATTGACCCTGGTCTTCCCAAACCGGTATCATTAGTCTGTGACCAGTTGTAGGTAGTTTTCATTTTTGGGTAGTGATTTCGTCAGTCTTTATGGCTACTGAGAGTCATGATTTTTGTTATATGGCCATAGCGTTTCACTATGTGTCTTTATGTTTTTACTTCTTTACTTAGTTTTGAGAATGATCAGTTCTGATAAAGGTCCTATATAGCGTATACCTTGTATAAAACTGATGATGCATATATATATATATATATATATATATATATATATATATATGGTGTGTTGTTGTATGTTGTTGGATGTTGTCAAGTTAAAAAGGAAAAGGGAAAAATTTTATCACCATTTTTGGTATAAGAAAAGTATTAGAAAACGTTATTTTTCGAAAGTAACCAGCATAATTGAATTTTATTTTCCGCAACGTGTTACTATGTGATAACCCAAGAAGGGGTCTCGCAACAACAACACAACCTCATCCAATCAACATTCAGTCAGTCAACGCATAGCAACAGCAACATAACGATCATAATCAGATCATCAACAGATTCAACTATTATACATCATTGGTAAACAACATGATAATCATAAACAATGAGCATACCATCAACCAATTAGCAATTATAACAATTAACTCATACAACCAAGTAGATCATGGTATCAACACAGTTTAGGCATAGTCATACTAAACGTAGCAATATCAATAACAATTAATAACAACATATAACGAATAGGCATTCATAGAAATTAACAACAATAACGGGGTTATGGGGACCCCTCATCTTACGCTACCCCATTGCCTAATGTATACACTATCCTTCTCCCCATACCTGATATGAAGATTCCCAAAACGATATTGTTGGCAAACTAGACACATTCCCTCGAGCGGCTCAATGAGTTCCTCAAGCCTTGGTCAAACAAGAAGGAAATAGAATAACCAATTAATCCCCAATTCAAAAGAAAGGGAAAAGGAGATTAAAGAAGGATAACTACGTTGCTAACACGCGTAACTTCTCTCTCAAACGGACTCACAAACTCTAAGAACTTCAAGGGGTTCGAGGGAAAACTAAGAAAGATGAATAGAGGCAGCTATTCTGAGTTTAACAATGTGAGAAGTGGGGTTTAGGTCGAGTCTTAAGGTATAAATACAAGTTAGGGCATAACGGGCTCCTATTTCAGCCCAAACTGTATACAGGTCGGTATTTTAACCATAACTTGAGCTACAACTTTCCAATTAAGGCGTTCTTGGTGTCGTTAGAAATTTCAGAGAAATATATACAAATTAATGTCTAATGACCGAATCCTAAATCGTACTCTAATATGGTCAAAAGTTCAATGAAAGTTTAGCGACAGATTTAGTAGTTATTCCTAGATAGGATACTTAGGAGATTATGATAAGATTTTAAGAGATAACCAAAAAGAGGATTATCCTTTATTAATAAGGACTCAAATCTGATTGGTTGAGGGGCTAAAATCTAAGAATTACACTATATCTATTTAAATAATAAATTACACAATATCTCATCATATCATTCTTAATAACTTATTATTAATAAAATCACATATCATATATTAACATATAAAATCACAAACAAAATCATATATTCATATAAGATCACACATTAAGAGACACAATCTCATATTAATGCAAATAATCATATATTAATATACATATTATCCTATGTAATAACACATACATACATATATATATATGTATAAGCATAAAAATACTACAACACTAATCACAATTACATTACCAATTATATAAATAACAATACTAACTTTATTAATAATAGTAATAATAATAGTAATAATAATAATAATAATAATAATAATAACAACAACAACAACAACAACAACTAGGCATCCATAGTAACATAATCCCTTATACGAAAATCGGGTTGTTGCACCCCTCCTCTTAATTGCCATCTTCTAATGTTGGTTGTCAAGATATAATTGATGTGGTGGAAGGATTCAAGACAACAGTTATAGAAAAGTTTGATGAACTAATTGTTGTTCTTAGAAACCGCTAGGAATTATTTCCTTCTGTGTTCATTTTTTTTATAACAATAAATAAGATACTAAATTATCTGTTCATTCCCTTATGTACATATCCATAGGAATATATATATATATATATATATATATATATATATATATATATATATATATATATATATATATATATATATATATATATATATATATATATATCAACTATTGATCATTCAGTTATAATAGTAAATGAAAAGAACCAAATAGTAGCAGCAACAATTGTATATGACTAAGGATCAACGTGAGAGAACAATGATATTTACAGGTTAACAGAAAAGCAGAAGCAGTAATTTGAAGTTTGAAATGTGAGTGTGTGGTCACAGTGAAAGGTTTCAGTTTTAAAATAGAGAAATGATAGCACTTATAGAAACAAGCTTTATTATAATATCTACTATAATCATTATGGACCTTTTAATAGCATTTTATCGAATAAGCGTTATTAAACCATTTATTTTCTTAAGGGTATACGTGAGAGAACAATTATATTTATAGGTTATTAGAGAAGCGGAACATGTTTGTGAAGTTTTATGTGTGATAGTATGGTCAAAGCGAAAGGTTTCAGTTTTAAAATAGGAAAATGATAGCACTTATTCAAACAAGCTCTATTATAATTGATATTTATTAGCGCATTCTTTAGAAAGCGCTATTAAATTATTTTATTTATTTTTTTAAATGATAATTTTCATTCCTTTAAATTTTAATGCAAACAAACATTTCATTTTTGTTACATTTTCACATGAATACTTTTCATTTCTTTAAATTTTGGGTAAAGACCCATTTTGGTCCCTGACAAAAATTGCGTAGACTATTTTAGTCCCTGACAAAAAAATACTACTCTGTTAGTCCCTGACTAATACTAACATGGGACAAGTTAGTCCCTACGTTGACTTCCGTTAGCCAACGTTCGTTACTTGGATGACGTAGCCGTTAAATTGTCCTACCTGGCTGTTATATTTGCGTAGTTGGATTTTAATTTATTTTTCATTTATTTAACCTTCCCAAAGTGGAATTTGTCAGGGACTGAAATGGGTTAAGCAAAAAAAAAAAAGGATCTAGGGTTTCTGTAACACTCCCCAGCACCCCTTTCTTCCTCCACCCCCACTCCAGCACCCACCCTCCCCTCACCTTCCCACTTGACTTCCTCCCCTTCCACTCCACGGTGTTCTTACCAGGGTCAGTGAAATCAAATGTAACACAACAAAAGCTCAACTTGCTCACAAACAGGTTCATCTTCTCAGCATTGGGGACATCCTTGAAAGGCACCAAGGGTTCAATCCCAGACACCATGCTCGCCGAAAAAACTGTCGATGAGGAAGCTCGTTTCGCAGCGACAGAAGAACTGCCACCACCGTGCGGGCGATGGCTTTTGCCGGTGGCAGCGTGTGGCGAAGCGATGGAACCTTGTTTCGAGGATGACTTCCGAGGAAGCTTGCTAAGGAATTGCTTGAGCAATGCGACCCTGAAGCTGAAACAATTGGAATCCAAAGCTTCTATATTGAATCCATGAAGGAAGAATCTGAATCAAACAAACCCGAAAATGCTACTTTTCTATACGTGCCACGAAAAATGGTAGCAAAAACCCTAGATCTCGGTCATCGAAGCAAGCAGAAATTTGGAGCAATGTAGGGCTTTCTATGAAATTGAGATCCACATTTGAAATGGGTTTGCCGAAATTTTCTATTTTACAGTGTGCATTGATGGAAAATCAAACCTTGAAGGTTGTGGGTGACGAACAACGTGAACCAAAATAGAAACGGTGAAGCAGAAGAAAGGGAACGTGAAAGAGATGGAGGAAGAAAGAGAAAGGGTAGAGCATTTAAAAATTGAAAAAAAAATTAAATCCACGTAGGCATCATAACGAATAGCTGGGAGCCGTTAACGGCCATGTCATCAACTTAATGGAGAATGAGTAACGGAAGTCAACGTAGTGACTAACGTGTCCCACGTTAATAATTGTCAGGGACTAAAGGAGTAGTTTTTTTTTTGTCGGGGACTAAAATGGCCTACGCAATTTTTGTCAGGCGCCAAAATGGGCCTTTACCCTTAAATTTTTAATGCAAGCAGAACATTTCCTTGGTTTTTCAAAATATTTTTCATTCCTTTAATTTTTTAATGCAAGTAGAACATTTATATGGTTTTTCACATGATTATTTTCCATTCCTTTAAACTTTTAATGCAAGCAGAACATTTCCTTTGTTACATTTTTACATGTTTATATTTCATTTTTGTGTTCCCACTACACACTGATGACAATAATTAAACACCAATAAATGGAGAAGTATTGCACTTAATGAGAGCAAGTACCTTCAAAGAATATTTGATTTCTATTTTATTTCACTTCAAATATACATCTTTTGAGTTTACACTTTACACTTCAAATATACATCTTCTCAGCAACATGTTAATGGCAAGGGAGAAAAGAGAATGAAGCTTTGATGTATTTTTTCTTCTGTCCTCCCTTCAATATCTATTATGTGTCTTCATCCCTTCAATATCCCTCGCTTCTCATATTTTTTGTTTTCTGTCATGGAAAAAGGGTCATTGAGTGGTCAGTGCCCCAGCCACCGCCACCTTTTGTCATTTCATGAGGGCACTTTATGGATACCCCTCATAATGGCCATATGCCATTCAAATATCCTTTTGAAAGGCTCACCTTTCTAAATAACATGTTGATGGCAAGGGAGAAACGAAATGAAGCTTTGTTGTATTTTTCGTTCGGTCCTCCCTTCAATATCCTTCATAGAGTCGCCACCGCCCTCTTCTATCATTTCCTGAGGGCACTTAATGGATACCCCATATATGGCTCACATTCTGTTCTGGGTCGCCAGTGACTCCTTGATCATCCGCTTATAGGGTTAGAACAGTACTTGGTCCCCCAGATATCTCATTTCGTGAGCTATTTTTTGGAGACAATGGCATTCACATATTTTTTGTCGTCTGTCATGACATTTAGGATGAGGCTTGTAACACCCCCCTTGGCCATTACATGGTGAACATGCGCGGAAATAAAACTTAAAATAAAATGACTGATTTCTTTTGGAAAATTATTTTCTATAAGTCAGAAAGTTCGGTATAAGTTTTTTTTTTTCCTACGGGATACTTTGAAAATGTGACACACACATTAAACAGTAAAACTATATTGTACTTATCAACACACATAAACTGAGGAAATTTTATTCATAATAAAACCACCACAGCGCACAAGTTGTCTGGAAATTGCCTTCAATATTTAAAAATGAGGATTTAAAACAAATAAGGGTTCACATAACACACATACCGACCTCAAACCTACCACCCAAAGAAAATCCTAAGATGGTCACTCTACCAAATACCCACTGGGAAGACCCCGTGATCATTCCCACTGTCAACGATTTATTCAAAAACAGAACTAATATCATGAATGAAGCTGGGAACTCCTCTGCATCATCTGTACTCATATATGAGATACAACAGCAAAACCAGAAAACCGATATATCACAAGGGTGAGATATCGACAAATGATTTTTATTATGATAATTACATGCGCGACACATAGACAACAACATATACAAATATATACAGCACACAGCTTCCTAACAATAATCATAATAATTTAACCAATGGGATTCATACCCGACATTCACGCAATTTGTAAAAATGCATGACACTTCAATGTTCCTCATCTATATTTGATATTTATTCTCCGGAGATCCTAACTTCCCTTCGTCGAGCAGTATAGGTTGCAATATCTCTATAACCCAATTGTTAATTACCGGAAGATCGGCATCATAATTTAGGTCCGAGCTCCAATTGTTCAAGGGTATCACACTCAAGCACCTAAATAATATTGAGTAGTCCCTGATTTAGTACATCCATGTTTGGCAGTCGTTATGTCCACGACACGAGGTTTCAAGGCCCTGACCTTTGTGGCTCACGAACCCGGATGTCCCTAATAGACCCACTTTGGTCTTGACTTCCCCAATTTGTCAATCCACCCTTTGTGGATTGTAGCTCGGTAATACATGGAACATTGACCAACAATACATGGCATATTGGCCAACAATACATGGCACAATGGTCAACAATACATGGCATACTGGCCAACAATGGCACGTTTGCCAAACTATGCATGTAAAACATTTATTCTCGTTACTTTTCTTTTTCGCTCATTCTTTCTTTGTCGAAGCTCAAAGCTCACGACTATTCTTACTTAGGCATCAGACCCATTTATTCTTAAAACGGGACACGAAGTCTGAGTGCTGAATCACGAAACCCTAGACCGAGGCACCAGTCCTAGGTTCGCAGATATGGGACACAAAGTCCTCCACATCACCTCAAAATACATAAGTCCATCACAGAACACTAGAATTCCGACGTCTCGGCTACTAGGTTCACGTTTTCTTTTTCAACATTGTTTTCTTATGTGAAACAACAAATACCAAAAGAAAACTCCGAAAACTTATCCAAGTTTATCGGAAATATTTTCGTTGATTTAAAACCCTTTTGCAGAAAATCTTTTCGGCTGAAAATCGTTTATAAAACGTTAAATCATAACGATATCCTTTTTTTCCTCAAATTCATTTACTTTTGAAATTTCTTTCCCAAAAACACATCTAATCTTTGAAAATCATTTATCACACGTTTTTCTCCAAAACAATAAAACTATTTCTCATAGTCTCGCTGTAAATCAATTTTTCTAAATTATTTTTTGTTTAGAATATAATCGTTTGTGAATCAAATGGCTTTTCTTTTTCCAAAATTTTTTTTCACCATCCACATTAAAATTGTTTTTTAAACTTATTTTATTTTAATTACTAATTATTTCCTTTTTGAATTTATTTTGGAAAAATTAACGTAAATGAAATTTGTTAACGGTTTCGTCCTGACTATCACTCATTGATTTACTCTTCCACCAAAATATCATTTAATATTATTATTTTCAACATTTTCTTCCACTTCCATAAATCAAAAACTTAAGTTTCTCCTCAAACTTTTTTAAAGTTTTATCCTTAATTACAATTGAGCACTGATCACTGTCAAGCTTTCAGTCAATCAATCAACCAACAGTTAATCCATACATACAGCTATCCACATATCACAGTTATATCATGCTTTCACAGATAAAAATTAAAATCACAGAAACAAGTACATAATAATTAAATTGAACACCACAAAAATTACTACGAATAAATTACACACGACAGACAAATAGCATATAGCTATCAAAAACCCTCAGGTAAACTCCTCTTACCTCTTGAAGACAAAAGATTTCTTTGTCTTTGAATCTTCTTTTTTCCTCCAAACAACATCACAAACACTCAACCACACTTAACCTTCAACAATCAACAACAACTAGTTAAATAAACAAGAAAACTCATGATCTACCCCAATAGGGTATGGTTCGGCCAAGACAAAATAAAAGGGCTAGGGTTCCATTTTTTTCAATCTCTTGGATACATGATCCTAGAGTCTTAGATAGCATGGGAAAATTTCCATAACTCACAAATTCCATTTCTATAGTTTTCCATTATTTAAACCATGAAATCTCGTGAAAATGGAACGTGAACAAAACATCGAAAAAAGAAGGAAACTTGTGAAGAGAAGAGGAGTTATGACCTTGGATCATAAGGCTATACCTCTAAAAGATGAAGAAATGAACAAGAACTTGAAGTTCCAATATAAACCTTAGTGATGAACTTAGGGTTTTTAGATGAACAAAATGATGAAGTGTGAAAAGAGAAATGAGTTGTGTGTATAGGAGAGACTGCACGAAAATTGGACCAAATGAGGAGGAAAACTTTGCTTTGATAACCTTAAATGTAAACCATGGTTGATGTTAACCAAAGCTAGGTTAGGTTATAAGGAAAATATCTAGATATTGTGTTTAAGTCATCATGATGGTGGTGAGTCTTGGCAAAGGAGTGGACATAGATGGATGAGAGAAATGTGTGGTGGAGGTGTATCTAGGGAGGATGTGGCCGTTCATCACTTGGAGGAAGGAGAAGTCAATTTGGTATTGTCTTGGTTATTAACCTTAGGTATACATGGTTTTTGTTAGGTTAGAAAATAACTTAAAATACTTAGGTGTCTTCATAATCATCATGATCATCTAGAATAGAGTGAAAGAATGCCTATTCAAGAGGCTTGATCGAAATTATACATGATAGAAGGGAGGGCAAATTGTCAAAACACTTGTTGGACATCAAAGGAATTCATAAAATGATCAAAGGGTATTTTGGTCATTTCGCAAGGATATTAAAATAATTTGTTAAGTAGTCATGATGACTAGGTGACTTATGTGTGGCTAGGAAGGCTTGGTCGAATTTCATGGACCATGAAGCAAGAAGAAGAGAATTTGAATACAAACTCTTAACATGTGCAAGATAATGATTTACTACTTTTCATTTGACTTTGGGGATTCACCATCTTCAATTCATTTATGACTAGGGTGACTCACTAGGTGACTCATGTAGGTGAGTTGTCCAAGTTGAATCATCATTCCTATCCTCCGACCTATTTTTGCAGATCCGAAACCGGCTCCGTCGTTTACCTGATTAGATTTTCCACCCGTTTTTCGCTAAAAATTCACCAGATAAAGTAGAATATTTTATTTTTGAGTAGAAATTCTTGAAATATATTTTGTCCCCAACAAGTGGTAACATTTTGAAACTTTTCGTTTTTGGGCCGAAATTAGGGTTTTCGAGCAGTGCAGAAATGCATTGTCCGTAAAAATGCAGATCGGGCTCCGTCTGAGTTTTTAACCCAAAATTTAACCGTAACTTCCTTCTATGTAGAAGGTCTCAACTATAATTTGTTTTATCCAAAATCATTTTTCTAAGTTTCGAATAAAAATTTAAACATATATAATCTACTGATATTGAAAAATAGTAAAAACTGGGGTGTTACATTACTACCTCACTTAAAAAGTTTCGTCCTCGAAATTTTGTGACTCAAAACTAGACAGGATCTTGTAACCACACCTAAAACTCAAGATCCTACAGTGCGTATTCCATCGTTGCCTTCCCCTTTAGTGACATTAGTAACTTCACAATAGAAGTCAGGTTTATGTCGTTTATCTTATCCTCGAAACTACTCCTCCTTACCTTGTTTCTACTATCATGAATATTTCACCTTAGTTTATAATACTTGAAGGATATAATCAAAACTTAATCGCTTTTCTCCTCGATAATAATTATCTAGAAAAACTTGCTTCAACATTCTTAACTTTCACTATTAACACCGAGATTTACACTATCTTCCCAGCTTACGCATCGGTTTCCTACTCAAAATGTCCAACCGTAGTCTTAGTTTTTCTCTAATCGCAGGCCACTATTTTAAATTATATCCGAATCATACATCTCAACCTCAAAAAGAAGATCATTACACCTCTTAATGTAACTGAAATCAAAGAACCCACGTCGGTTAGGTTTATCGAATTCCTCAATTAACTGCTCTAGAAAAATAAATTTTACACAAGAAATCACCTTTTACGCGTACATTTAACTTAGGTGAATCTAATATAGGCACTTTCCTTTAAAGCTTCCAAACTCATACAATTAATCCTAGCTACGGACATTGGATCATTACCCTAGATACCCTTAACAATACTCTTCCCTGATCAACATTTCATCATTTTAACTATAATAATTATCTTACTTATCCATCGAATTGAGGGTGACAAACTAAACTTAGCCTCGACCTGGTCCTCAATACTTAAAGCAGAATTTATCAAAAAACGTGGGGTAAACTTAGGGTCTTCATCTGAAATGATGTTGGAAGATACTTCATGAAGCCTAATCAGTCCTCTAATACATATTGCGGTTAGATTCTCCACTATAGCACGGTTTCCCTTTTTCGCAAAATCGACGACAAACATAACAAGAGACGGACGAAAATTCAATTTCATGAAGCCTAACTCGGCTAGTTTCGTAGGTGATATTCTACACGAAGTGATAGAGATCCGACTGAATCTAGGAACTAGATCAATCGAAAACTCAAGTACAAACCTGGAACATTCTCAGGGAATACTCCCGAAAAATCTTCCACAACAGGCACATTGTTCAATGTCTGACACAATTCAAAACAGTAAACAATCATGTCACATATGAACCAAGGCACCATCTATAAGCCATGGGTTCTCACAAGGTCTCAACCAAATCAGAACCCATCAAGAACATACTTCCTTATGTGTCATCACACATTGTTTTCAATAAGGAAACAATTCAAACATGGTCCAACCAGAGATCACACAACAAAAACATAATAGACCTATTCCCCAAGGTTCCCGAAAGACTCGACCAGCTTTGATACCACTAATGTAACACCCCCTTGGGCATTACATGGTGAACACGTGCGGAAATAAAACTTAAAATAAAATGGCTGATTTCTTTCGGAAAATTATTTTCTATAAGTCGGAAACTTCGGTATAATTTTTTTTCCTGCAGAATACTTTGAAAATGTGACACACACATTAAAACAGTAAAACTATATTATACTTATCAACACACATAAACTGATTTTATTCATAATCAAACCACCATAGCGCACAAGTTGTCTGGAAATTGCCTTCAATATTTAAAACTGAATATTTAAAACAAATAAGGGTTCACATAACACACATACCAACCTCCTCAAACCTACCACCCAAAGAAAATCCTAAGCTGGCCACTCTACAAAATACCCACTAGCAATAAAGACCAATTACTTTTAATCTTTCATAGATATGCACCTAAAGACCAATTAATTATGATAAAAGTCAACTAAGATAGTTGCTGTAAAAATCAAAGAGTTGGGATCAAACAAAAAGGTGCCAAAATTTTAATTGAAATTGATGGCAATTTTGTGTGTTTTGCTTTTTTTTTTTTTGTGATTTTTATATCTTTAGGAAAGTTCAAATTAAGTTCTTTTACATTCTTTACATTTATTAAATTCTCTATATTGGAATGAGTCTTAAATGTTAAGTACATGGAACTACAAGATCTAGGGATGTCAATTTGTACCCTGCCCATTGGGTACGTACCTACAAAAATTACCCATGATGGATAGGGTAATTACCATACAATGGGTAATGGTCCAGATATGGGTAATTACCCGCAAATTTGAATGGGTATGGGGGCGGAGGGCACTATGGTACCGACTCCCCCTGCACTACCCTTACATATGTATATGTATATATAATTATTTATTTATATTACTAACATATATAATTTTAACTATAATACAAATTTTAAAACTAAAATTATAATCTAAAGATTCTTAACTTTCTAAACCTAGTTGTATCTGAGTATAAAAAAAAAACCTAGTTGTATCTGTTAGAAGTAAATCAAATAAATGTGTTAATTAGATGTGATTAGTTAGTTACTATAACTAACTAAATATTGTTGATTGTGAACAAGTGTAATAGCACTCTATAAATAGAGATGTTAATGTGTAAGTGAAGTAGAGGTTAACAAGTGATAAATTTTTCGGTGCATATTCTCTCTTCTCTTCTAATTCTCTTTCTCTCCATAATTCTTTTTGCGAGTGTGTGTAAGATTAAAGTGTTCTTGCACTAACAGTATCAATAATTCCTTTTTGAGTGTTTTTTTTATTTAAATATTTTGATTTATAATGTTTTATGAATAGGTTTAAAAGATATTTGAATCATTTTTTAATTGTTATAACATTTCTTTTGTTATTTATTGTTTTTTCACTGTTAAAGTGTGGGTAACGGATGCGGGTTCACCCCTTAGGTACCCAGAGCGTACGAGTAAGGGTACTAAAGTTGCTACCCATAGTGCCCTATTCAGACCCTACCCATTGTCATCCTTATCAAGCTCTACCCGATTTCCTACTTTAATATATATAACAGTGGTCATGTAATGTTACCAATGAGAAATTGGTTCATCACTGTTCCTTCCAAGCACACTGATTGCAAATACATTCTCTTCTCATTTGGTATTTTTATATTTATATATCTTAAGTACCAAAATACTAAATAATCCACTTAAAATACTAATTTTTTTATTACAGATTGACTAGGTCCAAGAGAAGATATACCTATTTTACATTCAAAATTCAAAAGTTGTAATCTTAGATAAGGATTTTCTGTTTCTATTTTGTAATCACTACAAAAAAAGCGCTATTTTGCGACGGTTATTAGGTTAATTGGCATCGGTTTTATGCGCCGCAGATTCGTGTTTGCGGCAGTTCCTCCACCGTCTCAATGTTGATCGTCGCGAGCAGCATTTGCGGCGGTTGGGAAAACTGTCACAAACGCCCGCAAATTTATTGAGACGATTTAAATCCGCCAAGTAGATTACCGCAGAATTGGCAACACAAATAGCGACGGTTGAGAAGAGCCGCAATTTGTTTCCCCATTCGAAAAGAAATTTCACCATTTTACAAACCGTCGCAAAACTTAGCATAAAAATTTTAGTGATTTTTTTTTAGCAAATCATTTTGAGTCTACAATACCTGCTTATTAAATATATATATTTTTCTTAAAACAATATAAATAAATTAAAACTCATTCATAAATAAAATGTTGAGTTACCATAAAAACTACGACCAAAAAGAATATTCCAAATAGAGTTCAACAATTCCACAAATATAAAGTAATACAACTAAACTCCATCAAGTTCATAAAATGAAAACTAGAACTATCTAAACGGCCCTATGTGACGATGCTCCGTGGTCTTCGTGCATATGACTAGACTCGGAGGAACGTCTCATATCTCTTGGTGACTCTAAGTCACCCTACTGTAATTCAAAAAATCAAAAATTAGATTACAACCACTATTTCAACAAGTGAACTATCAAAAGTTAAAAACTAAATTTAAAAGCAATTATTTTACCCGATTTCCCTTAACATTCTCAGTATAAGGAAAGCAATTTGTTCCTTCAAGACTTCATAATTCGCAGCTTGTTCCTTAAGCGCTAGGACTTGGCTCCAATTTTTCAATCTTCTCATAGGGAGATACCAACCTCTCGAGTGAGACCTAAATCCAGGTGAGCTGAGATGGTGTTATCCCAAGTCCCATTCCTTTGGCATATCCAGGGTGGTCCTTTCCAAAAACTTTCACAAATGCATCATTCTCTCTGCTGATCCCTCATGAATTTCATTTTGCAATTGTTCCTACATGTAATATTGAAGACATACACAATTACTTAAAGATCACCATTAACAATGAAATACAACTATCAATAAAAAGTTACATTGTTGTTATTTTTGCCTATATATATAGAAAGTTTTGGCATGCAAATTGAAAAAACATGTGAACACTAAGTGTCGAACTTCTAGCAAATAATAAGCATAGTAACAAAGCCACCATAAACCTATTACTTGCAAGCCAACAAATAATGGGTCTACTTCTAGCAAATCAAAATTGAAAATGAAGGGTTCTAGTTACTAAGTGTGTACTACGTTGCTTATCATTATAAAGCCTATTAACCAAATATAAAAATAGAAATGAAATACAAATGACAATAAAAAGTTATAAATAATACATTGTACTTACATTTTTTTCCCTAGCCTCTTCACTGACAAATGATCCATCCTTCCTCATGACACCAAAAGGATTAAAACCATCAGTGGCTAACGCGAGGCACACATTTCGCGAATCTGATGCAAACCAAGCATGCAACGAGTCAAACTGCTTCCAAGCATCAGAATCTCTAGGATGCCTCAAAATTCCATCGTTGTTATTATCGTCAGCATGCCATCTCATATCCTCAGCTATCTTTGATGAAAAAAACTATCTCTGTAATCGAGGCTTCAGTGGAAAATGACGAAGAACTTTTGCAGCCACTTTCTTCATACCAGTGCCATCACCGGACACCCTAGTCTCACTAGCTTTTGCCCTTGATTTCCATTTGGAAGTGTTACAAATTTTACATGTCTCCCTCTCTTCATCTCCCGGATTACCCCAATAGAGCATACAATTATTCGGACATACAGGTATCTTTTCATAGTTCAAACCAAGCTTGATGATCGTTTTCTTGGCCTCGTAGAATGAACTTGGAATATTTGCATGTTCAAATGCATCTTTCAATAGTTCTAAAATCATTGTCATGGCCTTGTCGCTCATTCCACACAGGCATTTGATATGATACAACTTTACCAAAAAAGACAATCTTGAATACTTCGTACGCCCTTCGTACAGGGGTTGTTCTACATCTCTAGCTAATTCATAGAATTCTTCATCGTCATGTTGTTCTTGAGCTGTATTTGGCATCACATCTGCATCCCGGTCATTCTCCGTATTTGATGCAACGGGTACTTTCATTTGCAAGGTGCCTATCAACTCCAAATGCATCATCGATCATGTTCCGAATAGGATCCTCAACAATAGTGGGGTCTTGAACTACATTTGGAATATTGCTAGGTGAGATATTACTAGTTCCTATTGTTCTTGACTCCCCATGATAGGACCAAAAAGTGTATCCTGTTGGAAATGGTGTATAGATTAAGTGATCATACACCACATGCCTACTTTGCCATTTTTTGAAACCACATCGTTTACAAGGGCATATTGTTTTGCCATTTACTGATTGATGTACAAAGGCAAAATAAATAAATCCCCTAACCCCTTGCTCATATTCAACTGAGTTTCGTGGCTTCATTATCCATGACTTATCCATTGCTTCAAAATATTAAATCTGGATTTAAAAATAGCACACCACTTCATAAATTGAAAAATATATACTATTTTTAAAATATATATAAACTACCATCTAATAGAAACATATCAAAACTAGATAAAGATTATGTTCAAGAGGAGTGTTGAAAGACAAGGCCTAGATAAAGATTATGTTCAAGATTTTCATACTTTTTAATTAGTTATATTGTAACTTGTCAG